>CM070876.1:156960993-157580993 GCA_036365515.1 Torymus aiolomorphi | reverse complement strand
ATCTGGTTGCTTCTGAAAGAGCAATTCAAGTAGACCAGCTGTTTTTGGATAATTCCCATTTTGTACATTTACATAATCTTTTGTAAAATGTATTGGTGAATCACCAATTTTCATTATATTATCTTCTATTCGTATTCCATATGTATTGTCAAGCGACTTGGCACGTTTTTGAAAAGTCTTAAATAAGCTTGCTTAAATGATTCTGTTTCGTCTTGTGTAACTGCTTGCGATTGCTCATCATCATCCACATCACTTTCAGCCGTTTCAAAGGATGCATCTACTCCTCTTACCTTTACAGTTTCGTCAAGATCACTTTGTGACTGCTCCTCTTCCTGACTTGAATTTTGTTCTTCAACAGCTGCTTGCTCTTTTGGTTTTATTTGAATTACTTTTTCCTTCTTTGTTTGTGCAGCATCAAGGAGTTTTTCAAGTGGGCTTACAATAGGCTTAAATGTTTCACCTAAAATTTTTTCTACATCAGCTTTATCTCGCCTCAACTCCTTGTACTTTCGCATAATTGCTTCTCTTGATTTTATAATTTCATTGAGAACGTTTTGCTCTTTTTGTAAATGTGCCATGCTGACTGATGTACGATTGAAATCATACTAACCTATTTTATTTCAAGGTAGCTATATTTATAAGAAAGTGATCGAAGCCCTTTCTATATAGACCAGTATCAAGTGTCCTATCTTTGTCGATAACAAGAAAGCCATACTTATCATCATTCCAGCAGATTGAACACAAATCTCTAAATTGACTATATGGCATATCTGTATTTACGTGATCATTATATACATGCTTTAAATTCATATCATCTTGACGAAATAATACTAATAAATTAACATTATCTCGTACTAGATGTTTGGGAATGCGTGCATAAGATTGACATAGATAGAAACAATCCACATTTTTGTGGCGTCCCATACAAAAGAAATTCTTGATGTTATCTTGTTTTTCACAGGCTACATCATCAAATATCATAACTGAGTTTGGCAATACATCTTCTGCCGATATTACTTCATCATGATCTTTGAATGGAAAGTATTGAATTTCATTTATGGGCTCCAAGAGAAGTTTAAGAAATTGGTATTTGGGTTGTTCCAGCGATTTTGAGTAAACATATATATTTTCAAATTTTAATCCGCTTGGATGAGTAATAAGAGAAAGTAATGCATTAGTTTTGCCACAGTTTGAGGGTCCACAAAATATACTTCTAATATTATTGGGAAGTAGTTCTCCATGACGCTTTTCTGATTTTTGCCGCACTACTAAACTGTCAAAGTTTATAACTGGCAGCTTGACGTTTTGCTCCTCGAACTCCATACTTTATCTTTGACGTCTCAAATACAACTGACTTTGAGTGCATATATACAGCCTACTTATACACATTTCAACTTAGTATGTATTTATCCTCCGAGACGTTAACATCATGATTGAGCATAAGCAGCGTAAACGCAATACTCGTAAAGGTCGAGGCTTAGTAAATACAGTCATTAATAAGCTTCCATTTGAATTACATTTGCCTGGTTATCAATACTGCGGACCAGGGACTAAGCTTACAAAGCGTCTTGCTCGAGGTGACCCTGGCATTAATCGTTTAGACCAAGCTTGTAAAGAACACGATATCGCCTACTCACGAAATCGAGAGAGCGTTGAGGCTAGGAACGCTGCTGATAGAGTATTAGCAGATAAAGCCTGGAAACGTGTTTTTGCTAAAGACGCTAGCATTGGCGAGAAAGCAGCAGCTTATACTGTAACAAACGCTATGAAGTTAAAATCAAAATTTGGAATGGGGTTGAAAAAGAAGCCAAATACTACACTAGCTAAAGTAGTTAAAGCAGCCTCGAGGCCGAGCATTTTTAGTAAAAATTCGCGCAAAGTTATTCAAGCTGCATTGAAAAGTGCTCGAGATGTTGTGAAAAGGGCTGGAGGCAAAGCAAAAGTACACATTCCTCGCGTACTACCAGTTCCATCGAAAATTGGAGGATTCCTACCATTTCTGATTCCATTATTTGCAGGCCTAAGTGCAACCGGTGCACTAGCAGGTGGCGCTGCAGGTATAGCTAAAGCAATAAATGATGCAAGAAATGCTAAACGTCAACTTGAAGAAAGCCGAAGACATAACAAAACGATGGAAGCTGTTGCACTTGGTAAAGGTCTCTACCTTAAACCCCATAAAACAGGCTACGGCATCTATCTAAAACCCTATAGTGGACATGAACTTAATAAAAAAGGCAAAAAAAAAAAAAACTTCGATGTAAAATTGCCCCACAGAGCATTGACTGATGCTGACTTGCTAAAGTATGCTCGTATTTTACAAATTCCATACTTTCGAGGTGTATTCATGCGAAATACATTACCAGCTAGTGGTCCACGACACTACGAGTCGGCAATCGTTAATCTCGATGATGAACGCGGACCTGGTACACATTGGGTAGCCTATCGGAAAAGAGGTAAAAGTGTTGTGTATTTTGATAGTTTTGGAGACCTGCAGCCACCTTTAGAACTTATGAATTACCTAGGAGTTAACAATGTAAAGTATAATCTCGAGAGATATCAAGATTACAACGCATATAATTGCGGGCATCTTTGTTTAAAGTTTTTGTATAGGGCTATATAAAACAATATATATGTCATACATAGTTAGTATTACTTGAGCAGTCATGAGCGAATCATTGATGCTAAGTTTATCTGGAACGTCATCTGTACTAGAGACTCAATATTTCCCACCAATTGAACTCTTGACAAATAAAAGATACGTTCTAGGGTTGATTGAACTTTTAACCTTTAATTCAATCCCTAATATCGATATTGACAATAACAAGTTTTACGTCGGAGAAGAGATAGTGACATTACCAACAGGTAGCTGGGAGATTGAAGACATTGAACGCCATCTACAGGAAATACTTGCACCTAAAAGCATAGTACTCAGCCTCAAACCCAATAATAATACTCTTCGCAGTATAATCAAGTGCAGTCATATAATAAATTTCCAACCGCAAGATTCTATTGGAAGATTGTTAGGCTTTACGCGACGTACTCTTTCAGCAAATATCACTCACGAATCAGATTTACCTGTATCTATTCTTAAGATTAACGCTCTACGAGTTGAGTGCAATATTACGTCTGGAGCCTATATAAACGGACAGAAAGTGCATACGATTCATGAATTTTTCCCAGCTGTTCCTCCGGGCTATAAGATCATTGAAATTCCAACACAAGTTATCTATTTACCGATTACAGTTAATACTATCGATAATATACAGTTACGCATCGTCGATCAGGACGGAAACTTGGTGAATTTTCGTGGAGAAATTATAACAATTAGACTACACATCAAAGCAGCATCATAATTATGGGAATCGTATACAACAGCAAAGTTGGCAAAAACTATATTAAAAGCAAATCATGTCATCAGAAGATCAGTCGTCAACGAACAGTGAAAGAGCTAACAACTCAGAATATTCGCTTCCTAAAAAGTCTAGGACTGCAGGTCAGAAGAAACGCTGGAGAAAAATAATTTGTCTGTTTTCCTGTGGTTTTTACAGTCAAAGAGATGGATGACATATTAAACGTACAGTCATCTGTGGAATTCGACGAATCTGTCGCTCATTATGAAGTACATGCACATCAGCCTTATACTTCGTCCGCTTTCAACAACAGTGATGAAATTCGTATCGCCATACAGCATCAAGATCTCTACCTTCTACCATCACGTAGTTCATTACATATTCATGGCCGATTAATAAAAGCAGATGGCACTGCTGCAGTTATCACAAAGCTTGTAAACAACGCTCTCTGTCATCTTTTCGAAGAAATCCGATATGAAATTAATGCCGTAGAAATTGATAAATGTAAAAATGTTGGTTTGACAAGTCTAATGAAGGGTTTGATATCGTTCAATCCTACGCAAAACTTGGAAAACGCAGGCTGGATTGATATTGCAGAAACTCAGCAAATAACTGATAATGCTGGTTACTTTGATGTCTCAATACCATTAAGTATGATTCTTGGCTTTGCGGAAGACTATCGTAAAATTATAGTGAATTGCAAGCATGAGCTTGTTCTTACAAGATCTAAAACTGATATAAATGCTATTGTGCAAACGGAAGCAGAAGAGTTCAAAATTAACCTTGTTAAAATTGAATGGTTAATGCCATATGTGCTATTATCCGATAAGCATAAAATACGTCTCCTTCATTACCTACAGAAGGAAACTCCGATTGCTATGAGTTTCCGTAGTTGGGAGCTGTACGAGTATCCATTACTCCCAACCACATCGCAGCATGTTTGGACAGTTAAGACATCGAATCAATTAGAAAAACCACGATTTGTCATTTTAGGCTTTCAGACCAATCGTAAAGGGCAAAATGGAACTAACGCTAGCCGTTTTGACCATTGCAAAATAAGTAATGTGAAACTATTTCTCAATTCTCAATACTATCCTTACGGAAATCTCAATCTAAATATTGATCGAAATCAATATGCTTTATTATACGATATGTATGTTAACTTTCAAAATGCGTATTACGGAAAAGAAATTGAACCTATGCTCAAGAAAGGGGACTATATACAGAAAGCTCCTTTAGTTGTTATCGACTGCTCAAAACAGAACGAGTCGCTGAAGCAGGCCCCAGTCGATGTTCGTCTTGAATTTGAAGCTAAAGAAAATTATCCAGCACAGACATCAGCCTACTGCTTGATTTTACACGACCGTATTATCGAATATAATCCCATAAGTGGGGATATTAAGAAATTAGTCTAGAGATTTTGGTGCCATCTTTAAGAAGAGATTGTATTCAATGTATACTTTAATGCTAATATAATATGAAAACTTGTACAACACTTGTAAAAATTATGTTTAATAAACTTCATGAATATCATATATTACTGTTTTAATTTCTTTTACCCATAGATCTTTAGAAATCATTGAACAAAATTGCTAACGCGAAGTATTCGTTTATAGCATGCGGCGTATAAGCTTGGCTGTGCGACGGATGCGCACGCGGCATGACACGATGAGTGCACCGCGGTGATCAGCTGATCAGCACGATAAATATCTTACCAGCGACGGTAGGCTAATGCCCGCGAAAGTCCGCTCATCAACGCGGTAAATATACTTACACGCGGGTCGGTATATGCTAATGACCGCGGAAATCAGCTGACCACCGCGATGATACGCTCATCTCCGCGCGAATCAGCTCATCCCCGCGGTCGTCCAGCTTGTCAACGCGGTAAGATGCTAGTCCCCGCGCGCGCCGCCGCCGCCCGCGCCGCCGCCGCCGCCCGCCGCCCGCCGCCCGGGTCGCTCGTAAATAAATATTTGACCGTCATGCAAAAATGTGACAATAAAATACGGATAAATTTTATTCGATGACGTCATTACATATGGAAGCTTCTCGAAAGTTGGCGGAGCCTCACCTCCCCCCTTTCAACCTATCAGAGCGCTGCACAGGGCGGCCGATGGCCGAGTGGTGGGGGGAGGCAGAACTCTCCTAGCTTACCTACTATGGAAATTAAAAAAAAAATTCTCATTATTTTATTCAATGAATTCAGTATAATTTCAAGGTTTGTAGAAATTTAGTCATTCGCTGGTTTTATTATCCTGTTGGTGAGAAATACGACAGAATTAGACCTTTAAGATCAAACTGTTTCTCGCGCTAATTATTTATAAAAAGCTTAAAAAATGTTTGCTCTGTTGATCAAAATAAAAATAGATTCTTTTACACAGCGAGCCAGTTCACACAAAATTAGAAACCAGGTAAACAACATTTTAAAAATAGCAAAGAGGATGTTTTCAGACGCAATCAAGCCCATACAATCCAAAGTGCTTAACATTTACGGAAATAATAAATCTTGAAGCGAAAGAAACTTTTTGCCAGTTACAATCACAATTTTAATATAAATAAAAAAATGTCACTCCCCCGTTCTCATAAAAGTCACGCGCTGCAATAACACTCCTCTCTGCTCCAATATGCAAAAAAGGCAACAAATCACGCATCCTCGAAAAATCTAAATAACAATGCAATCGACGCCTAAGCAAGCAAAGACAAACCGAGAAAAAAAGACCTCCAAACGGCGAATCAAAGTCGAATTTAATCGATATCTTTAAAAGCATATCCCAACACACATACACACTTTCCCGCTCGCACAAAAATCGTTGACTATTCTCATGAAAATGAAACGCGCGGGGGTTATTACGCGGGAAGAAAAGCCGAAAACCCGGGAGGAGGAAGTTCCAAGAATATCGCTCACGCGCCACTTACCGGCTTCGCTCCTCCCGGGGGCTGGATAATGGACGTTTTTAGGGATTTTCCTGCCGGCGGCGCGGGGTGTAATAGCTCACGGGGAAAAAAGGCCATTCGCGCGGGCCATTGTTGTCGGCGCGAGAGCTACGGCCATTGTTTATATCGACGTTCAGTCTCGTGTATATTTCGTGTGGAGATCGCCTTTTTTTCCTTTCATTTTTTTTTCACTGTGCGTTGATCTCTTTTTTTCGTGGGAAGGGAGGGCGAGATATGCACTGGTTATATGCTAGATATAAATATTAAAAGTATTGCTGGACATTTTTATGTAATGTATGAGAAAATAAACCGACAGCTCTGGGTGGGGTTAGCACTTGGATGGATCACCGCTGCTTACGCCATTTCGCACGATCGGGGTCAGGTGTTTTTTCATATTCTATATAACGTGGGCGTTATATAGAATATGAAAAAACATACTTATATCCATTATTATTTTATCTTTCACGTTGATAACAACAAACTTGTATAATCTACAAGCTTAACCTTGTTAAATGTTCTGTATAATCCTATGAATCACTACTGTAAATTTGCAATTTTGTTAAAACAAAACATAATACGTTTGCAAGTTAGTAAAATGTCAGTAATATTACATAATATCAGTCAGTAATCTCAGCTTTTATACTTTTAGAGTTAGAATCAAATTAATGCGAACACGTATAGTTCTTAAAAATTAGACTTCAGAAATTTGCCAGATACATCTCGATTCGATTAATCACCCCCTTTACATCATTGCTAATTAAAAATGTTTCTCTAATTAACTGTTATAAATTGTTTCTTATAACGCTTTCGTTCGTGTTGGCAATCTGCTTCTATACATCAACATATAAACATATTCAATTCATTAAAAAATTCAAACACCTTTCATATTAATTTAAAAAATATTTTCGCTCAACCGCATTTTCTCGGTACTTCTCATTAAGATCAGCCGCATTGATTAACGAAATTCCAGAATAAATCCCTCCCCGCGCGCTATTTGATTTTCATCAATTCCCATAAATCAGCGTCACTTATACGTGAAGCCGCTGCTGTTTACAAATTTTACACAAATCCGTTATCGCTCGCGCAGCGAGCGACGTTCGTACACTCGAGTTACGGATGACGACAAATGTGTATACGCGCGTATACGTAACGTCGCAAAACAAATCGAGCGTCCATCAGCTGTTCGCAATCGCGGCTACACCGCCGCGTGTAATTTCCCTACTCCTCGTCTGGCTAATTTATCGTTCGTCAAACAGACATTAGTCCGGGTAAATAGCGCGAGTGAGGGAGAGAGATGCCTCTTGAAAATAATACGTGTCAATAATTCGTTTGCCGTGCCGCGCGATCAGTTGTCGCCAGGCTCGCTGCGGCGCGCGCGCGCGTGCGCATATGTACACACGCATTACAATGATTATGCCGAGTTCTATATGTGGTGTGTGCGCGCACAGTACGTGTGCGAGATCTCGAGAGAAAGAGAAAATAATACATTCTTTATGAGACACAGCGCGAAATTACGGGCGATCCTCGATAAGGATTTATCGTAATTTGCATGAATTGAAATACGAAACTGGCGGGAGAGAGAGAGAGAGAGCGTAAAGTTTGGAAAATTAATTGAGCGCAGAGAAATTGCATTGTTTGGTGCAAAGCGAGCGCTACAGGTGCATCTGCTGATTAATAATGCGTGTACGTGGTGGGTGAAAAGTAAGGAAAACAGATTTGCGCGACTTGATAAAGATAATGTTTATTGAATAACGTCCTTCGAAAATAATTAAACGCTGACGACGCTTTCGCGAGTGATGTAGGTTAAGAAGTTTTACATTAATGTCGAGATTAGTAAATATAGTATTAATGTAATAGGACTTGTTATACCAAGTTTGAAAATAGAACATTATTTCATTGAAATATTAAATATACGATACGCTTGTGCATGCATTTGTAGAATGATAATAAAATTATGTTGAAAATCTATTTTAAAAACGCAACAGGTTTTCGAGTGACGAATTGAAGCCTGTTTAAATTTTGCAGAATTTTCATAATCCTCATGCAAATTCGGAATATTTTTACTTCATAAATTTCAAATTCCGCTGAAACTCGCTTAACGTGCTTTTGGCTGCAAAGTTTTATCATTTTTTTTTTCTTTTTTTTTTTCATTCCCGGAAAACAATAAAGTGCAGAACCTGCCGCTCTCGGCATGAAAAATAGCTCGTCTATAAACAATTTAAAGCTGTTTACGTAAGAAGAAAATCTTTTTGCCAAATATAGACTCACGACTTTTTAAGAAGACAAAAATAGTGCGCGTACTATAAAACTTATCTCGTAAGTAGACGTGCAGTAATTTAAAATGCCTGATTCTTGAATCAGTTCATGTCATGTCTAAATAAATTTTTTCAACTCAAAGAATTCATCGAGTATAAACTGCAGCAGTAGTTAATTCATCGAGTATAAAAAGCAGCAGCATCCTGCAACACAGCAATCATCGGCCACTTCCTCGAGCCATCACGAAGCAACCCACCTCCTCGACCCAAAAACTACACTCGCTCCTCCAACCCAACCACGCACTTACACTTATGTATACCGTGGGCGTCGCGCGTAATGCACGCCCAATTACCTCTAAATCAAACGGACGCGATATCAGCGCGCGCCTGCATAATTCACTTTGATCCGGTCCTCGGCTCTTTATTCTCGCGCTGCTGCTGTTACTGCTCAGCCTCACTTTGTTTTGATCTGTGTGTGTGTGTGTGGAGGACGTGTATGTGTACGTACGCTTGTGTATAATTGAAAGCGTGAGCGCGCGAGTTATCAGCAGCGCGCGGCTACTTCCGCAGTCGCGCACGGAAGCTGACTATATAGAGCCAGAGAGTCAAAATGTTGCGCAACACCTCGCTCGTGTGTGTGTGGATGTGTGTGTGTGTGTGTTTTGTTTTTGGCTCTTTTCGTGAAGTGATTGCAGACTGTCTACGCGGTTGTCGGCTTTTGAGGAGACGGAAGAATCGCACGCGGAGGTTCAACAGATGTTGCATTTCGCGCTTTTTAACGATTCGCTCGCCAAGATTTTCAAATCTTTTTTTGTAAATGAAAAGTGTTGTATTTTTAAAACGTGTTTTATTTGCATTTGTTGTGCACTGAGAAAAAAATATAGTATATTTCTACATAAAAGTACTATAAAATATAGTGGTATTTGGCTGAATCTATATTTTATATTGATACAAACAACAAAATTATGATAAAAATAGCTAGAAATATGTTATTGGGTACTATATTATATAGTAAAATTTGAAATATCAAAGGATTTCGAATGAAAATATTATATTATACTAAATAAATATAGTAAACTTTACTGAAAATTTAGTTAAATGTACAATAATGTAGTTACTATAACTGTGTAGTCGTTTGGATGATATGAATATATTTATTCTTAACATATTATAGTTCATTTTACAAAAAAACATAGTTACGACCATAATATTCAGTTTTACTATGCAATATAGTTCACAGTACAAGCGCCTTCTTTTTTCTCACAGTGTGTATTTTTTTCAATTATATATTGTTATTAATGCCCTTCTAGTCTACAATATGTGACGTGAAATTGAATTTTTTAAAGTTAATACTGCAATTTTAAAGGCAACATTTTCCAACAGCTCTGTGAAAAATATTATCTGCACGTTTTAAAAATAGATATTCATCACGAACATCACATTTTTCGCAAGGAAAACAAATGAAATGAATTCAATTTTCATAACGTGAAAAAATTACAAATGAAGCTTTTAGCGTGGAGGAAAAAGTATAGGAAATCGCTGGATACTTCGCGATCGTGTCTCCAATATATGTCAATATAATCAATCTCTCAAAATATTGTTTTACCAAACTGCGAATGTTTCTACTTCCACCGAGAGATAAGTAAAAAATTCAATTTATTACATCCTTCTTCATTTTCCAGTTTCCTATACAGGATAATAACTCATATGCGCACCGGAAAATATTACACGTTTTACCAACCGCAATATTCTTTTAAAAGCATTTCCATTTCATAATACAAATACACCAACAAGAGACATTTGATTAACAGTTTCGCTACTACCAACACTTCCGAAGTGAATACATCGAAGAACCCTTTATTCTCTCACGCATACCTATACCTACCTATACAAATCCCCGCGCAAATCATCTCCCAAACGAGCCTTATAAATCAGCCCAACCGGCGGGCTATATACGTGCACATAATCCAACGCGCGCTCGCATATATTACGCCCTTTATATATCGGCTCGCGGAAAAATCGAACCCCACATGTATATGTATACATACACACGTGCGCACCTACACACGTGAAAGTACGCTCATATAATTCAAATATAGCCGATAAATTTTAATAACCCGACGCCGAACCCCCTCCGGACTTAAAAACACACCGAGAGGAGAAAAAAATAACGTCAGCCCCGTTATAAATAACCCGATCGAAGGAGCGCGCGTGCAAGAGCGAAAAAATCGATTCGCCAACGCGACGCGCGAGCCGAGTTCTCTCTCGATATCCGAGTGCCCGATAGCTGCACAGCACACGTGTCTGCGTCTGTGTAGGTGCGAGAGAGAGATAGAGAGAGGCGAGTGTGACCGCGTTGCCGATATTTCCTCATAAAGTCCGAAATCCGAGCCGCGACGCCTGCGCGCGAATTTATAAAGGTGTAATATAGGTGGAGGTCGTCCGCGAGTTGTGACTTTTTCGATATATAGGATGGGACATTTGGAATTTTACTTATTTAGTAGGGTTGAACGACATTGTTCTGGCTTCGGGAAGGTGGTGGTGTGCAAATTTGATTTGGAAATGATGTGCAATAGAGGGGATGTAATATGTATTGGGTCGGATGCCGCTCGGATGGACTACTTGACACCCGATCCAGGACTGTTTGAGGTCGTGAATTCAAAAGAGCTTTCTATATCAAAATGAAAGTCTAGTTTCAGAAGGTTTAATGTTAAGGTTCACGAGAGTTTTTATGTTTATTGTAAAGGAGAGACTTTTTTCGTTTAAAAAACTACCGTTTTTCTAGGCAAAGTAATTACAATGTAAAATTCTATATTTCCTTGTCATTATTTCAGAATACCAATATAACATTAATAATTTATATAAAAAAAAATTCACTTTTATACTAAAAATATTTCTATATGTATAACAAATCAAATATAAAATTTATAATATTAGTATGGAGTCTAAAATTTATTTTCGATATTTTTGCAGGTCTTCAACCATTAAAAACAAAAGTATCAATAATAAATTAATCGAACAGTCAAAACCACATTTAAATATATACTAAAAAGCTTTCTCTATATAGTAAACCACAACGGACAACTCAAACCAAACAATTACTTTTACATTTCTCATTAATCGGTTGGTTAGATGTAGCGAATGGTAGGTTGAATTAAAGTTGTAAAAATTGAAGCTGATGGCCAGTGCGTCAATGACGCATGGAACACTTTCCGCATTAGAACTAATTGGCGTTTCTTTTGGATAATAAGACTCGGGTGGTAATACTATCAACTTATTTATTCATTAAAATAAATAACGACGTTTCGACCCGTACAGAACGACGTACGTTACGACACGTCGTTATTTATTTTAATGAATAAATAAGTTGATAGTATTACCACCCGAGTCTTATTATCCAAATTAATCTATTGCTATCACTAGAGTCATTTAATCATTAATTGACGTTTCATTAACCTGAAGAGGGACTTATTAAAATGTCCGAAACGTCGTAAAAAAAATTTGTCTGTGTTATTTATTAACAAACCCTGGTAGTATTGGCCATCAGCTTCAATTTTTACAATTTCTCATTAATCGCTTTACCTAGTTTCCCCTTAATACTTACAGGTATACTATATACACGCACACGTATACGCGTGTATCCATGGATGTATACATGCATGTATAGGGGATCGACTCCACGCGTTCAAGACTCCGGCCAGCAACGGGGACCCAACGATTTTCTCTCAAAGAAAGTTAACTTTTTCCCGAGGCTCCTTCCCACGCACACACACACACACACACACACACACACACACACACACACACACACACACACACACACACACACACACACACACACACACACACACACACACACACACACACACACACACACACACACACACACACACACACACACACACACACACACACAGACAGACAGACAGACAGAGAGAAAGAGAGCGAGAAAGAGGTCGGCGTGTATTGGGTAGAACAAAAAGGGACGTAAAAATTGAAACAAGGAGCCACCGCCGGGAGCTTGCGCGGCATTCAGGTGCGCTGCTTTATAAAACTTTTTTCACTGCGTCTTTCACAAACGCGCGCTTCGAAAGGGGAAGGGGGAAGCATTTGTCGGGCGAGGACGATTTTTTTTTAAAGTATATAGGAAGAGGTAATGAGTGGGCAATGCGAAGGGGTTGATTGAGTTGCAATGGGCACAAATATTGGTTATTGGATTAGGTCTTTGAACGTAATTTCGAGTGGAAACGTTGGGTGAAGATGCTGAATTAGGTACTCGGAAGAGATTGAATTTTCCCTGAATTTACTTGTGTCCGTTTTTAGAATGAGCTAAAAGTTTCATTAATAAACCTTCTGTACTGTGACGTTTCTTCAAAAGAAGTCTCACATTTCGACGATTACACGACATTAAACACATCCCTTAACTTCCACGTAAACTTTTTTACATCCCGCCTCCATTAGATAATTTCTCTAATATTCATCTTCTTAAACTAGAAGGTTTAATAATTTTCTTTCGAATATATTTTCAAAATACAGATATAAGATACGGAGAATTTAGAGAATTCAGAATTGAGACTTAAGAACGATTTTGGAAATTTAGAAATTGAGATTGAAATTAGAAACTAGAAACTTTGAGACTGAGTTTGAAAAATGAAAGTTTGGAATTTAGAAGTATGGTGTTGAAAATTTATGTTAAAATAGATTATTTGTCATACAATTGATTTTAAAACAATAAAATTGTTCACTTATTGTTTATTAAATAAGCTATTCAGAATCTGCATATTAGGACCTCATTAACGAATCCGAACCTTCGATTTTGAGTCGGGGTTGTCTTAAGAATCTGAGCGACTAATTGTTTCCCTCGAAACTTAAGATAAAGAGGTAGCGGCTCCGTCCCTTCTCGAAATCGACTATACATACCACCAAGCACACCCCCGAAAATTAGTTCATTCAAGTTTTGAACATGTGCACTCAAAACTCTACAGCCGGACACTATTCTATTTCTCATACTCAGGTTCTTCTGAGTTTTTTTCTCTACGTCCCTGGTCGAAATCGATTCCATTATTTACCTAATAAATAGCTGGTTTTCCCAATAAACGTCAAAAACTAGACACTTTTCTTAGCCATTTCTATCCATCGATGAAATTATTTTTCCGATCATATTCGCCATTTAATAGACAGAATAGTAGAATAAGATTTTTCACAAATTTACATTAGCTTATTTATGAGTATTTAAAAGATATTAAAGTTGGGCAGTTTTTTTAGTTAGGAAATGGCTAATAAGAGGCTTGCTATTATGGCGAAGAGTGAGAGAGACAGAATTAAACAGAAGAATCATTGTTTTCGTTTGTATTCTTTGAAACAGTACTATAAACGAATTAAATGCCAATAATTCGTGTTTACGTTTTGGTTAGCTATCTTTTTTTAATATTTGGCTTTAAATACATGATCAGATTAAAGAGAAAATTTAGTACAAACATTTTAAGGTTGTGTTATCTCCATTAAATATGACCAGAAAAATCATTTCATCGCTACCCACAAATTAGCTATTTTTACTAGCTATTTATTATTTTCCTGGCCCTTTCCGATAGAGACAATTTCTACCAGGGGTAGCAGAATCACGTTCAAATGCTGTGAGCCATATCTCACCAAAAACTTTGCTGTTTTAAAGTTTGTACAAATTAACACTTAGAGTTCTACTTATATATATATATATATATATATATATATATATATATATATATATATATATATATATATATATATATATATATATATATATATATATATATATATATATATATATATATATATATATAATAAAGTTAATTATATATATATATATATATATATATATATATATAATAAAGTTAATTATATATATATATATATATATATATATATATATATATATATATATATATATATATATATATATATATATATATATATATATATATATATATATATATATATATATATATATATATATATATATAATTAACTTTATTTCGGCCTCATGGCGCAGAAATGGACTTGGGTAATATATACTATTCTTTTCTCTCATACACATACTGATACAGGCTATATTACACAGAAGTGAATGAAGTGGATCAATAAATAAAATTAAAATTATATTATCATTAACTGATAAGAATTTTTCCATCGGTCTTACAGTCTTACAAATTAAATTAAAATAATTAATATTTATGGCAGTCAGATTGCCCTTTAAAATTTAAAGCATAGAAAACACTCTCAGGTCAATCAAACTAACAATGTTAATAAGGATTGGTTTAGAAATTTAACTGACAAAGTAATACCAGAAGAAGTGGTAAATATCATGTCAAAGGGTGCTAAATTTGGAATATCATATTCAAGTAAATCTCTTCCGATCAAGAATATCATCGCTGAGGTAGAAAGTAGTATGAGTAGTTTTAATCTGGAGTTTAAAAAAGAATGTAGGCGTTCTTTAGTTAAAGTTGTTGATAATTTTAAAAGAGAACATAGATTTGATAATTATTTGAATAGTAATTTATTCCATGAATTAAAAATAACGAAGAAATTCTTGAGAGAGAATCCGAATATGATCTTCCAAAAAGCAGATAAAGGAAATGTAACTGTAGTTTCGGATAAAAGGGATTATATTAATAAAATTCAACTTATGTTGGAGGATGATACCACTTATGTGAAAATTAGGAATCCACATATCAATAGACTACAAGATAAATTGAAAGAATTATTGATGCATTGGAAAACAAAAGCCTATATTAAAGATAGTATGTTTAAATATTTAAAATGTGAAAATGGCACTGTAGCTAAATGTTATGGGCTTCCTAAGATTCACAAAGAACAGTTGACATATAGAATAATAATATCATCGATAAATTTTCCGACGTATAGACTTGCTAGATTTTTGTCTAATATATTGTTCAAGATAGTGGGTAAAACAAATTCATATATTAAAGATAGTTGGAGTTTTTATGGTATAATGAAAGATATTATTATTCCGAATGATCATAGGATGGTTTCATTGGATGTAGTATCTTTGTTTACAAATATACCTTTAGAGTTGTTGAATGATATTATACAAGATAAATGGTCTGAAATTAAAGTACATACTAGTTTAACAAAAGATGAATTTAAAAAGGCACTTAATTTGGTTTTTAAAAACACAATTTTTTCTTTTGATAATAGTCTATATGAACAAAGATATGGTTGTCCAATGGGATCACCTTTGTCACCTGTTATAGCCAATTTAGTAATGGAAAAATTGGAAAGTATTGCTTTGTCTAAGTTGGTTTTTCAGCCAATTATTTTTAAAAGATATGTTGATGACATTTTTGCAGTTGTACCAGAATGTTTTGTGGATGAAATGGTGGATGTGTTTAATTCTATCCATGATAGAATTAAATTCACAAAAGAATTTGAGAAAGATTATCAATTGAGTTTTTGAGATATTAGAGGCATTAGAGGTAATAATAATAGAGTGAAATTAGATTGGTATAGAAAACCTAGATGGTCAGGTAGATTTTTAAATTTTGATTCTCACCACCAATTCGGAAACAAGACAGGTGCGATCAAAGGTGTCATTGACAGAGCGATTAAATTGTCACATAAAGATTTTAGGAAAAAGAATTTAAATTTAGTTAGAGAAACATTTATTAAAAATAGTTATCCCGTAAAATTTATTGATAAAATGATTGATGAGAGAGTGTGGGAAATTTATAATGGTGGATTGAAGCAGCGGGTAGATAATCAAACAAGGAATAGAAATGGAAAGAATGCATATTTTAGTTTACCATATGTTAGAGGTTTGTCGGAAAGGATTAGAAGGGTTTTTAGTAAACATAATATTCAAGTTTTCTTTAGAAATGATAATAATTTAGAAAGGTTATTTAGTAATTGTAAAGACAAGGATGATAAATGTTTGAAATCGGGAGTTGTTTATAAAATTAATTGTAGGGATTGTAATGGTTGTTATATTGGTCAAACGGGTAGATATTTGAAAAAGAGAATATATGAACATCAATATAGTTTACGCAGCTCAAGTTGTACATCGGGTTTGAAAGAACATTGTTTAAATAGTTTGCATTCTTTCGATTTTGGGAGTGTGGATATTTTGGAACAGGGGATTAAGAATAAATATAAGAGGGAAAGCCTTGAAAGTATTCACATTCTAAGAAATCGGAATAATGTAAATTTAATGATAGAGTCAAGTAAATTAGATAACATTTATCATTCTTTATTAATTTAAGTGAGAATGGCAAGTTGGAGAGGGGAATGTGGAGGGTGGTGGGGTAAGAGAAAAGAAGGGGGTATGGGTGCATGGTATATAAGGAGGTGTATCGCGGGTTTTATTTCAGTCCCTGAGGAGGAGCCGGAGCAGGCTCGAAACGTCGGACAATGTGGTGGTGGTGGGCAGTCAGATCGTCCTTTGCTAACAAAGTTTTTCCAGATTTTAATTAAGTTTTTATTTCAGATTCTGCGGGGGTGATTATAAACAAGGGCAATCTGACTGCCATAAATATTAATTATTTTAATTTAATTTGTAAGACTGTAAGACCGATGGAAAAATTCTTATCAGTTGATATTAAATTGCAGTCGACATAAGTAATATTTTTAATGATAAAACTAAGGTCTATTAAAGGTGGGGTAAAATGTTTTTTAGAGATATAAATGGGATTTATGGGAAGGTGGTAAAAGATTATTGCTCAAAATGGGTAAAAATGGTTTTAAGGATTGTAATTTTAAAGGAGCAACTCACTTTTCTTCTAAGGTGTAAAAAATCAAATATTTTTCCTAAACATATTGGAAAAAAATTTGATGATAAGGGTTTTTATCGGGATTACAATAAAAGAGTTTCTTATGATCTACGGAAAAATATTTTCTTTTTCAAAAATAAATTACTTAACTTAGAAATTAGAGATTTGAATTTTGAGATTAATCGTTTGAATAAATATTTATTAGAGCTTGAAAGATATTTATATAATAAAATAGAACAGAATGATTTGCAAGAATTTTTTCGTGGTCAAAAGAGGCACTTTGAAAAAGTAAAATATAACCATAGGAGTAAATTAAAAAGAAAATTTGAATATTTAAAGCATAGAAAACACTCTCAGGTCAATCAAACTAACAATGTTAATAAGGATTGGTTTAGAAATTTAACTGACAAAGTAATACCAGAAGAAGTGGTAAATATCATGTCAAAGGGTGCTAAATTTGGAATATCATATTCAAGTAAATCTCTTCCGATCAAGAATATCATCGCTGAGGTAGAAAGTAGTATGAGTAGTTTTAATCTGGAGTTTAAAAAAGAATGTAGGCGTTCTTTAGTTAAAGTTGTTGATAATTTTAAAAGAGAACATAGATTTGATAATTATTTGAATAGTAATTTATTCCATGAATTAAAAATAACGAAGAAATTCTTGAGAGAGAATCCGAATATGATCTTCCAAAAAGCAGATAAAGGAAATGTAACTGTAGTTTCGGATAAAAGGGATTATATTAATAAAATTCAACTTATGTTGGAGGATGATACCACTTATGTGAAAATTAGGAATCCACATATCAATAGACTACAAGATAAATTGAAAGAATTATTGATGCATTGGAAAACAAAAGCCTATATTAAAGATAGTATGTTTAAATATTTAAAATGTGAAAATGGCACTGTAGCTAAATGTTATGGGCTTCCTAAGATTCACAAAGAACAGTTGACATATAGAATAATAATATCATCGATAAATTTTCCGACGTATAGACTTGCTAGATTTTTGTCTAATATATTGTTCAAGATAGTGGGTAAAACAAATTCATATATTAAAGATAGTTGGAGTTTTTATGGTATAATGAAAGATATTATTATTCCGAATGATCATAGGATGGTTTCATTGGATGTAGTATCTTTGTTTACAAATATACCTTTAGAGTTGTTGAATGATATTATACAAGATAAATGGTCTGAAATTAAAGTACATACTAGTTTAACAAAAGATGAATTTATAAAGGCACTTAATTTGGTTTTTAAAAACACAATTTTTCTTTTGATAATAGTCTATATGAACAAAGATATGGTTGTCCAATGGGATCACCTTTGTCACCTGTTATAGCCAATTTAGTAATGGAAAAATTGGAAAGTATTGCTTTGTCTAAGTTGGTTTTTCAGCCAATTATTTTTAAAAGATATGTTGATGACATTTTTGCAGTTGTACCAGAATGTTTTGTGGATGAAATGGTGGATGTGTTTAATTCTATCCATGATAGAATTAAATTCACAAAAGAAGTTGAGAAAGATTATCAATTGAGTTTTTAGATATTAGAGTCATTAGAGGTAATAATAATAGAGTGAAATTAGATTGGTATAGAAAACCTACATGGTCAGGTAGATTTTTAAATTTTGATTCTCACCACCAATTCGGAAACAAGACAGGTGCGATCAAAGGGGTCATTGACAGAGCGATTAAATTGTCACATAAAGATTTTAGGAAAAAGAATTTAAATTTAGTTAGAGAAACATTTATTAAAAATAGTTATCCCGTAAAATTTATTGATAAAATGATTGATGAGAGAGTGTGGGAAATTTATAATGGTGGATTGAAGCAGCGGGTAGATAATCAAACAAGGAATAGAAATGGAAAGAATGCATATTTTAGTTTACCATATGTTAGAGGTTTGTCGGAAAGGATTAGAAGGGTTTTTAGTAAACATAATATTCAAGTTTTCTTTAGAAATGATAATAATTTAGAAAGGTTATTTAGTAATTGTAAAGACAAGGATGATAAATGTTTGAAATCGGGAGTTGTTTATAAAATTAATTGTAGGGATTGTAATGGTTGTTATATTGGTCAAACGGGTAGATATTTGAAAAAGAGAATATATGAACATCAATATAGTTTACGCAGCTCAAGTTGTACATCGGGTTTGAAAGAACATTGTTTAAATAGTTTGCATTCTTTCGATTTTGGGAGTGTGGATATTTTGGAACAGGGGATTAAGAATAAATATAAGAGGGAAAGCCTTGAAAGTATTCACATTCTAAGAAATCGGAATAATGTAAATTTAATGATAGAGTCAAGTAAATTAGATAACATTTATCATTCTTTATTAATTTAAGTGAGAATGGCAAGTTGGAGAGGGAATGTGGAGGGTGGTGGGGTAAGAGAAAAGAAGGGGTATGGGTGCATGGTATATAAGGAGGTGTATCGCGGGTTTTATTTCAGTCCCTGAGGAGGAGCCGGAGCAGGCTCGAAACGTCGGACAATGTGGTGGTGGGGGGCGGTCAGATCGTCCTTTGCTAACAAAGTTTTTTCGAGATTTTGATTAAGTTTTTATTTCAGGTTCTGCGGGGTGATTATAAACAAGGGCAATCTGACTGCCATAAATATTAATTATTTTAATTTAATTTGTAAGACTGTAAGACCGATGGAAAAATTCTTATCAGTTGATATTAAATTGCAGTCGACATAAGTAATATTTTTAATGATAAAACTAAGGTCTATTAAAGGTGGGGTAAAATGTTTTTTAGAGATATAAATGGGATTTATGGGAAGGTGGTAAAAGATTATTGCTCAAAATGGGTAAAAATGGTTTTAAGGATTGTAATTTTAAAGGAGCAACTCACTTTTCTTCTAAGGTGTAAAAAATCAAATATTTTTCCTAAACATATTGGAAAAAATTTGATGATAAGGGTTTTTATCGGGATTACAATAAAAGAGTTTCTTATGATCTACGGAAAAATATTTTCTTTTTCAAAAATAAATTACTTAACTTAGAAATTAGAGATTTGAATTTTGAGATTAATCGTTTGAATAAATATTTATTAGAGCTTGAAAGATATTTATATAATAAAATAGAACAGAATGATTTGCAAGAATTTTTTCGTGGTCAAAAGAGGCACTTTGAAAAAGTAAAATATAACCATAGGAGTAAATTAAAAAGAAAATTTGAATATTTAAAGCATAGAAAACACTCTCAGGTCAATCAAACTAACAATGTTAATAAGGATTGGTTTAGAAATTTAACTGACAAAGTAATACCAGAAGAAGTGGTAAATATCATGTCAAAGGGTGCTAAATTTGGAATATCATATTCAAGTAAATCTCTTCCGATCAAGAATATCATCGCTGAGGTAGAAAGTAGTATGAGTAGTTTTAATCTGGAGTTTAAAAAAGAATGTAGGCGTTCTTTAGTTAAAGTTGTTGATAATTTTAAAAGAGAACATAGATTTGATAATTATTTGAATAGTAATTTATTCCATGAATTAAAAATAACGAAGAAATTCTTGAGAGAGAATCCGAATATGATCTTCCAAAAAGCAGATAAAGGAAATGTAACTGTAGTTTCGGATAAAAGGGATTATATTAATAAAATTCAACTTATGTTGGAGGATGATACCACTTATGTGAAAATTAGGAATCCACATATCAATAGACTACAAGATAAATTGAAAGAATTATTGATGCATTGGAAAACAAAAGCCTATATTAAAGATAGTATGTTTAAATATTTAAAATGTGAAAATGGCACTGTAGCTAAATGTTATGGGCTTCCTAAGATTCACAAAGAACAGTTGACATATAGAATAATAATATCATCGATAAATTTTCCGACGTATAGACTTGCTAGATTTTTGTCTAATATATTGTTCAAGATAGTGGGTAAAACAAATTCATATATTAAAGATAGTTGGAGTTTTTATGGTATAATGAAAGATATTATTATTCCGAATGATCATAGGATGGTTTCATTGGATGTAGTATCTTTGTTTACAAATATACCTTTAGAGTTGTTGAATGATATTATACAAGATAAATGGTCTGAAATTAAAGTACATACTAGTTTAACAAAAGATGAATTTATAAAGGCACTTAATTTGGTTTTTAAAAACACAATTTTTTCTTTTGATAATAGTCTATATGAACAAAGATATGGTTGTCCAATGGGATCACCTTTGTCACCTGTTATAGCCAATTTAGTAATGGAAAAATTGGAAAGTATTGCTTTGTCTAAGTTGGTTTTTCAGCCAATTATTTTTAAAAGATATGTTGATGACATTTTTGCAGTTGTACCAGAATGTTTTGTGGATGAAATGGTGGATGTGTTTAATTCTATCCATGATAGAATTAAATTCACAAAAGAAGTTGAGAAAGATTATCAATTGAGTTTTTTAGATATTAGAGTCATTAGAGGTAATAATAATAGAGTGAAATTAGATTGGTATAGAAAACCTACATGGTCAGGTAGATTTTTAAATTTTGATTCTCACCACCAATTCGGAAACAAGACAGGTGCGATCAAAGGTGTCATTGACAGAGCGATTAAATTGTCACATAAAGATTTTAGGAAAAAGAATTTAAATTTAGTTAGAGAAACATTTATTAAAAATAGTTATCCCGTAAAATTTATTGATAAAATGATTGATGAGAGAGTGTGGGAAATTTATAATGGTGGATTGAAGCAGCGGGTAGATAATCAAACAAGGAATAGAAATGGAAAGAATGCATATTTTAGTTTACCATATGTTAGAGGTTTGTCGGAAAGGATTAGAAGGGTTTTTAGTAAACATAATATTCAAGTTTTCTTTAGAAATGATAATAATTTAGAAAGGTTATTTAGTAATTGTAAAGACAAGGATGATAAATGTTTGAAATCGGGAGTTGTTTATAAAATTAATTGTAGGGATTGTAATGGTTGTTATATTGGTCAAACGGGTAGATATTTGAAAAAGAGAATATATGAACATCAATATAGTTTACGCAGCTCAAGTTGTACATCGGGTTTGAAAGAACATTGTTTAAATAGTTTGCATTCTTTCGATTTTGGGAGTGTGGATATTTTGGAACAGGGGATTAAGAATAAATATAAGAGGGAAAGCCTTGAAAGTATTCACATTCTAAGAAATCGGAATAATGTAAATTTAATGATAGAGTCAAGTAAATTAGATAACATTTATCATTCTTTATTAATTTAAGTGAGAATGGCAAGTTGGAGAGGGGAATGTGGAGGGTGGTGGGGTAAGAGAAAAGAAGGGGGTATGGGTGCATGGTATATAAGGAGGTGTATCGCGGGTTTTATTTCAGTCCCTGAGGAGGAGCCGGAGCAGGCTCGAAACGTCGGACAATGTGGTGGTGGTGGGCAGTCAGATCGTCCTTTGCTAACAAAGTTTTTTCCAGATTTTAATTAAGTTTTTATTTCAGATTCTGCGGGGGTGATTATAAACAAGGGCAATCTGACTGCCATAAATATTAATTATTTTAATTTAATTTGTAAGACTGTAAGACCGATGGAAAAATTCTTATCAGTTGATATTAAATTGCAGTCGACATAAGTAATATTTTTAATGATATATTATCATTATTAATAAATAATATAATATTGTAGGTATAGGTATAGGTATAAGTATAATTATAAAAATATAAATATAAAACGATAATAAATTAACTGAAACTTAAAGTTAAGAGTCATGTACAACGATCACTTTTACAAATTTACACCTCTTTTAGCTGGTTTCATACCCTTTACACTTTAGTCTTATATATTTTAGTCTTATTTACACTTTTTAGATTTTAACGCTTTAACCTTTTTTAAACCTTTTCAATATAACTAGTTACATTAATTTAATTTAATTACACTTAAGTATACGCACGCAATTTACATAAAACCTCATTTAAGCGCTACACACACATACATCCACACTGAAGCGCCTCCACACGCATATTTGGTACTAACCAGTCTTGAACTAATTGTTCATATCACATACAATTTTTTCTCTATCTAGTTTATATTTTATCTCTTTTTCTATTATCTCGATTGCATTGCCTATATTTCTATTTCCTATTCCCTGAATAAGTTCATTAAATCTACTGTACTTTTCTCCGGGGAGATTTTCTGTCCACTCTATAGTTTTTTCGCACTCTTCTAAATAATGATCAAAAGTACCCCAATCTAAACCACACAGGGCGCATGACCTTTCCTTTTCACCTAACCAATACTTATTTGCATTCTCAAAGTTACCGCATCTGACCCTGGCTAAAATTGACGTATACTTTCCCCCATTTTTATTAGTTAAGTACCTCGGCAGATTGCTGTCTGCAATTTCTTTATATCTCTTGTTATACCTAGATTCGTTTACTTTCTCTATTAACCCCTGCTCCTCAATATCGAATTTCCTCTTATACACTTTGTTTTCAACAATTTTACCCTGAATCAACTCACTCCATATGAGTGCATAACAATAACCTGCCCCGTTGTAATATTTCTCTCTCTTTCTACAGTGTATATATCGCCTAGATTTTCGTTACCCTTTTCTTCCCAACAAATTTTAGTTAACCTATCTTCCTCCTGCTTAGCTATTTTTTCCTCGAATCTGATAGCTCTTGCTCCCCAAGTCAGCACTAGCTTTTTTTGTGCACGTTTCCTTATATATGATATATTTGGGTATGCAGAAGTCTACTCTTAGAATCCACCTTATATAATCCGTTTTTATTTTTTTCAACTCAGCTTTTTCAGATCACCCCCAGATTTCTATCCCATATTCCATTACACTTCTAACTAAATAATTGAAAAGCATCATTCTTCTTTTAAAATCCCCTTTACGCCTCCCTGCAAGAATATTCAGCATAAGAAATGGCCGATGGTCATAATTCTGAATAGATAATTAATCATAATTAATACGGGGGAATTCGTCATAATTATGACCATAATTATGGTGAACGAGATGCTGAACGATCGACAAACGTATACAAAGGTCACGTGACCTCCGTCGCGCTCGTCGCTCGGGCTGTTTATACCGAGCGCTTCGGCAATTCTAACCTTAATTTCGAACCTTCTGGGCTGTGTTTTTCTCCCAGTGTTCTCTCACACTTATGTATATACACACACACACACACACACACACACACACACACACACACACACACACACACACACACACACACACACACACACACACACACACACACACACACACACACACACACACACACACACACACCAGTATCCGCTCTGGTAGTTCGTTATATTATATCTATTCGTATCACAGTCACAGAGGTATTATAGATAGAGTATAATAAGGGAAGTCAGGCCTCCGGACGTCGCAGAGATAGAGAGAGAAGATCGCGGGACGTTAGCTCTCTCTTATACTCGCGCGTGCGCAGTACGCGCAGAAAGTGAGCGTCAGCTTGCGTGACGAGAGAGATAGCTATACGTCCCGCGATCTTCTTTCTCTTTCTAACGTTCGGACATTTTCATTTACGGGCAGCCCTATATCTCCCCTGCTCCTTCAGCATAATTATGGTCATAATTATTTACTATAGTCCCTCTAATCTCGTTATCCCTTCAGCATAATTATGGTCATAATTATCAGCATAATTATGGTCATAATTATGTCGCCAGGTGACAGGATTTATGAGCATAATATGCGGCATAAAATGATCATCCGTCATAAAATACGGCATATTATGGTCATATTATGCTTAACAGTTCTACCAGGGCTCTTTTCACCTAAACTCCAAGTTTTCTTTGCTGCTATGATGCCCTTTTTCTTTAGGTCCCTTATGTGGTCTTTATTGCTCTTTCTGCTTTTTTACAAAATCGCACTCTATGTCAATCAGCTATTTTTGACCGAGTCCCATAAGAGCCCGTGTATAACCTGCAAACTTTCGAATCAAATATTTTCAAAATATGTGCGATAATAAATATAGAAAAAAATCGTGCGTGCCTGCATAATTCAAAGAATAATGTGTTCAAATTTCATTATGATCTCTGCATCTTCGTATCTCCTATGTACCTCCTTAAAGAGGTTGGCCACCGCTGTTCGCGCGAGGCAGGGGGAAGGAGTCTCCTCGCATCGCGCGCGTTGCTCCGCTCACCACGCACCCCCTCTCGCAGGCGACGAACTCGATCGTTTGTTTACGTTATGCTGCAGTACTCAGAATCGGTGTTGTCTGCGCGTTCAGATTTCGTATACACATTCTCCTGTATATTTGCTATATTGCCAGTATAGTTTTTTGGTTCATTGTAACCTTTTTTAAAGAATCGCATCCTAAGCGTTTTGCGTTTTTACTAAAATTATGGTTTTATTTCCATAAGAACCCGTGTATAAGAGTTGAACTTTGAAGTTGAATTATTCCATAACCGAGTTGACAAATGATCTGAAATTTCACACACTTATAGGGAATCAATCGAAGAACAACAATATTATGTTTTTGGAATGATGTAACCATTTTCATTTGGGTAGCCAACCTCCTTAACTAAAAAGATAACTATAAAGCCCCTGGAGAAGCCTGAGGAGGAAGTAAAACGTAAACCGACTCCAGAACTGGCAAGAATCTCCCAAGCAGAAGTCAACAAAGGCAAAAGCGGAAGCTGTTCCTAAAAAAGAAGACACTAAGGAAGATAAAGAGAATGACGGAAATCCATTAACTGCAAAATCGGCCGTCACCAAGAACCCAAGTGGACGTACAGTGTGGATCTGTCCTGCTTGTGGAAAAGAAGATGATGGATCTCCTATGATAGCATGCGATGACTGTGATGCCTGGTATCATTCCGTATGTGTTGGTATACAAGTAGCTCCAGCTGATAACGTAGATTGGTATTGCTGTTCGTGCATACCCAAAAAACAGGAATACAAATCAACGGGGGCTAAACACTAGGCCCGGTATATCTCCGCAAGTATTAGCAGCAAAAATGAAGTCAAAAAGTAAATTGGATAAAATAAATTGAATAAGCAAGGCTGTAAAGCAAAAGAAAATAGTAAAAGAAGAATTGGGTAGCAAAATAGATAAAAGTAAGCCCAAAGAAAGAAAAAGCATGTTAAAGATACCAGGCCACATCAAAGATAAAAAGTGCTAATATGTAATATAAGAGAGATTGTTTTATCGTTTATAATGATTTATATAACTGTAATCAATAATAGTTGAATTCTGTAATTATGAAATAATGGAAAGAGGGATAAAATAGTTGTACATATACATATTAATTATGTAAATGTTTACTTATTTCTGTCTTTCAATTTTTGAAAAAGTTCATAACTAATTTATTTCAATAAATTTTTATAATAGTTTACATCTATTTCATATCTTGTTTAAATTTATTTTACTTTTAAACCTTCTATTATTGAAACCTAAAATAATAACTTTACAGAATTATATTTGAAAAAAACTAACAGATTTCAGTTTAATAATCTGTCATCAAGGATGCACTTTTGGGTGTTTTTATCTTAAAACCCCGACGTAACACTTTAACCACACATCCCCCAAGACACGTAAAATTGTCCAACATGGCGCGATCTACATCTAAGTGAGAGAGAGGGGGGAGAGGGAGGGAGAGAGCACATTCAAAAAGCTATTATCAAGGCTTCTCTCTTGTGCGCTTACAACACATCGTCCTAATGACCAAAACTACTTAAGCTCATGTTTTGACTATCGGACATCTGTATAGGAGCGATCATTAAACCTAGCGCACGCGCGCGTAAATAATTCTCCCCGCGCGTTCGCACACGTCGTCCGAAATAAAACGGAGATTTATCGCACGCGGAAGTATATAACGATGACTCGGTATTCGCATCCAAATCTCGCAACGCTCATAATCCGCATAATATACAGTGCCCGGCTGCTCTCGCGGACGCTTGATATGTGTGCGTGTGCGTGTGTGTGTGTGTGTGTGTGTGTGTGTGTGTGTGTGTGTGTGTGTGTGTGTGTGTGTGTGTGTGTGTGTGTGTGTGTGTGTGCTGCTTCTCCTCTTCCAACGCCGGTAAAAAAGTCTTAAATCGCGCTCGTGAATCGAGTTATTGCCCAGCCGAATTATAGCGATCCTAAGCAAACGAAATATTTCGACATGAGATTCGATTATATACAGGCAGGGAGAGTAGCCCCCTGATGTTGGCCGAAGGCATCGAGTCGGACAATCTTTTCTTTTGAGATGCAGAGAAAGAGAGCGAGAGAGGGGGGGGGCACGTGGATACGGGTCATGGTGGGAGAAGATTAAAATCGATACTTTCGGTTAGTATAGATACGGAGGTTGGTATCGAAGTGGTTACCGGATGTGTAATTATTATAAAGAGGAAGAAATTTTGAATAGAAAATTAGAACAAATTTAAGCTTTTGTCATCAATCAAATCTGCGACATGTTCATTTAATAATTTCATTATACGTAAACTATCCTGAATTATCCATCAATTTTATAAATGTGAATTGTTAGAAGGAAGAATTCTTTATAAGTGTCAAGTATAAATTCTTATAATAAAATAACTAATTTAAGGATTCACAGTAGAATCACTAAACTATAAATATCGCTCGTTCTCCAAGTCTAGTTACAAAGAATCTCGTTTGTCGATAGTATATAAAAACTTTGTGACCAAACTTGTTTGCACAAAAAATCTGCTATTTCCTTGTTTAAAATACCATTAATTCCTCTAAATCACTAAACCAACATTTTTTCTCATCTCCTACACAAACCAAACAGACGCACACACACAGATACAGTACGCTGAGAGATCGACTCTAGACCCGCTATATACAATCCCTTCCACCCAACCTCGACCGATTAAACTTGTCTCTTCTCTCTCTCCGACGCTTATTTTTACTGCAGTGTCCGCTAATATCCTAAGAACTCGACCGAGCGACTCGACTCCTCTATACGCGCGGACTCTCGCGCAATTAGCCGCGCGACGACGGGCCGAAGACACGTGTCTGACTGCGCGCCAGTTCAAACACGCGTTTGTATCGCGCACGTGCGAGAGAGGAGAGAAAAGCGTGCGCGCGAGGGAGAGACAGATAAAACAAGCGTGCCAAGTGAAACGTTGATAAGAACAAATTGGACGGGAGAGAGAGTGAGTGAAGTTTTCGTGAGAGAAGAATTCGTCAGCCATTGATTCTTTTGCGGAGTGCAATAGAGAGAATTCAGCGAGTAGGAAAAGTTTTATCTGTATGTGCACGTGTGTGTGTGTGATTGTCGGTTGGTGATGGAATGTGGAAATTTATTTTTGGAGTGGAGAAGCTTTTAATGGAACGTAATTCGTTGATGGATTTACTTTCCGCTTTTGTTGACGAAAGCGCGCATGCTTTTATAAAAAATAAGCATTTCGCGTGATTGTTGTGTAATTTGAAACTTTTATTCAAGTCAGGATAGATATTTATATTGAAACATTGTACCCGGGGTTCTTGTGCATTTTGGAGAATAATGATGTTAAAACTCTTTCTAATAAAAACTTCCAGAAATTTCTGAAAATTAGTTTGAAAGAAATTCAGTTAGAATGAGTTTAGCTATATGAATCTAGTCACACCAAAAATGTTGAGGAAATCCTTTTGATTTATTTAAAAAGTAATTATTTTGTGAACAGGAAGCGTAGAGGAGATTGACAAAAATCGAGCGAAACTCGTTGAATGAGGTATTTTAATTGACAGTGGGTAGTATCAATATACAGTGAAATTTATGATATGATATAAAATGTGTTATCGCGCCCGCCGAGCCAAATATGAATGGAAAAGGAAGGACTTGAATCGTGCGTAATTTGTTACAAACGTGTGAAGGAGAAAGTTTTTTAATTATTTCCTTTTATGCTTATGCTCGAAATCGATACCATATAAGGAAATAAATTTAATGATTTAATACACGGATTACCATGTAGGAAGTTCTATTTATGAATGTCAATTTAAAAAAAAAGAAATTTTTAGTATTTTTTTGCAATATTTCCTCAAATTTTATACACAAAATATCGTTTCCTATTATATCTTTGCATTGTCGTAAATGTTCAAGAAAGAAAATGCGGAGATATAGGCCAACGAGATTAATAATAACTTTCGAAGTTTGTTTGAATAAGGTGTACGTAGAATAATAAAATACTCTACTTTTCAATGTCTATTTACAAAATATAGCTTTCACGTATATCGCGCGTTTTCCGTTCTGCGCAGCGATAATAATACATGGTGTTTATAAATACAGTTGTCATTGTGCTATTGACATTCCTTACTACTATTTAGAACGTAGTTCAAAGTTTTCCTTGTTATGCGCATACTGTATAACATCAATGAATGAAGAAACGCTATATCTACGATACTAAATTGATTTGTTTGCTATTGACAGTTCGACGATCCAAAAATAATTTTTAATCCAAGTTCTTTTACGGACAAGTGTAGTACTTGCGTAGGTTATTTTTGAAAAAAAAATCCTTTATCCAGGCAATTTATTTTTGCAATGAATCGAAAAAATCGATATTGAAAAAAAGATTAGAGTCTCCTAGTGTCGCGATAAAATGGGAAAAGTAAAAGGTTCTTAACATCGTAACGGAGATAAGTAGCCACGATGGTACTTGTATCGAACTTACATTTATCACGTATATTATATCCAGCCAGGTAATACACTAAAATAATCGATAGCACTCGACAACTTTAAACATGTATTATTCTGTAAGAGTATACATATAGTTTAAATATATAAATAAACTTTAACACGAATATCTAAATTATGATAAAATCAAGAAAAAATAATAAAATTTAATTTATGTATGAAAACAAAATGATACAAAAATTAATTCTTGAAAATAAGTTAAAACATACAAAATAATCCAATACTATAATAGAAAATTCATCGCGGCACCAGCGTACCAGAAAGCCGCACACCAAAACAAAAAAAAAAGGAAAAAAGGACTGCCATCTCAGCACCTCACAGCTCACAGCTAATAACACGCGCGCAGGTATACGCGGCATAAATCCCACAAGACGGTATTCGCACGCTCCTCCCGTATAATAGAAACACCTCCGCGCGGACGCGGTAAAAAGCATATCTCGCGTCACCTTCACCCGCTCGAGAGAGTGGAAAATAAAAAACCCTACTCAGCGAGACAGAAAAAGCGCGCGAGATTATTGCCCTCTCTCTCTCCCTCGCGCGTCGTATAGACGTCGGGATCGAAGCCCTTCGCAGCCTTATATTCTCTCTTTCTCTATCTCGTGTTCTTTTTGTCGGGCGAGTCGTTTGCAGCGTCGAGCGATACAAAAGTTTTTACGTCGCGCGGGAGTTCGCGACGGGGGACCGATAATCCATGCGGATTGGACTGACGGGAGGGCTCGACACGAATCGCCGCTAATTGACGTCGAAAGTTGGATGGTGGGTGTATATATGTATAGGTATAGGGCTGGCGTTACGGTTATTTCTTTCACGAGAATTGTTGGGCGTGTAAAAGAGAGGGGGGGGGGAAAGTAGTAAATGTTTCATTTGCTTGGCGTTGCTGTTATTGGGGATTTATTAATATTTTATCGCTTTTTTTATTAGCAGTGCAATTGCATTAGTTCTCATTGACATATTTGCTGAAATGAATATTTTTCGAAGATGAAACATGATTTATTAATAATATCACAAAACAAACAGAAAACTTTTTATAAATGGAATGTGCTTTTTGCTTTGTTATTATGATTGAATCAAACTTGTTTTTATAACAAATATTGATTCTAGTAAAGACAGAATAACTGTTAAAATTATGAGAAACTTGGTAATGGATTCAATTTTGAACCAATCTAACGTTACAGGATATCCAACGCCGTGTTAAAGTTTTCAATTTAGCCTCGTATGGAAGTTGGTATACATACGATATATTGGTTACCATTTGTATGACGCTAATTGTGGGTTACGCGTGTTTCGAAATCCCCAGAGCGCAATATTTTACACGAAAGTTTGCGTGTTATCAAATTTATAATGGCCAACGTCACTGTCGACGCGAAAACTTATCCCGCTATATTTAATAAACACGAATTTCTCCTTCTCTTCTTTCCATCCGCGAGCGTTCGCCATTAGAAAAACACTACACGCCCGCAGAGAGGCGCATAAATATAGTATTATATAAGTTTTTACGTAATTTACCGTACCTGGTAATAATTTCAGTCAATTAACGCGAGAACTTTTCTCATTATAGAATTCCTCCTCACTTAATCTGCTCGTGAAATTTTTCGCCATCAAGTTATGTGTCCAGCGACACGCATCGAATATTTTCAGCATCATTATTATTTCGCGGTAAAGCTGAAAGTGATATTCTCCGCTTTTATTGATTGTTATACCGTAATGCCACACGCGTTTACGCGAGCTTTGCACGAGCAATAAAATATTAGAAGCAGAAGAGTCGCGAAGTCGAAGGCGGCGCTTATAACAGATGTTTCGTTTTACGCCTTGTTCTATTTTGCACCGAGAAATAGACCATCAACGCTGACAAATTGTAAGTTTCAATGATATTGTGGTCCCCACCCTAACGAGCTCGGGTTTCAAAGATACCAATTAAATTTCCTTTGAGCGTTTCTTAGCCGTGGAGTAGCGAAAATTAAGTTTTAAGATGACGGGTGTATTATATTTCAGAATGAAAGCGATTTTCGTGCAAAAACAGAAAAGTAAAATACGCAAAAATATATGCGAAGTGATAAATATTTTCGCTCGCGTGTTTACAATCTTGAATTTTGTATGATTTTAAAATGCACCATCTGATGAAACTTGTAACCTTAAAATTATTTCTTCAAAGACATTTTTTATACAACTTGTAACATACTGTTAATTTTTTCTTCGAATTACAAGCTATGAAAATAAACTTTATTTATTCGACCTCAGCTCTTTGCGAAAGTTTTGCCGAAAATTATATATTTTAAATGAAAACATCAAAGACTTAATTCGTTCTTTCAAATTTTTTATCGCTCGCTCATTTTTACTTATTAAAACCAACCTTCCCCAGTTCTAATACCAAATACATCGCATATTTATTATATACCGAGCGACGCGACGCCTGTTATATAAAATTCAAATAGATTAAAATTCGTAAACTCGTGGTAAACTTTTTATTGGTATAAATTAAAAGAAAAGTTCATTCATGAAACGTATAAAATTTCACTCGAAAGCATAAAGATATAGCCAACAAATTTCAGTGTATACTCGCTAAATTCAAATAAAATGAAAAGTGTATAGGTTCAAAACAAAAGTGCCGTAAAAACTTATTTTATAGGTACTTCGGCTAAGTTACAATTCCACCCTCAAGATAAAAAGTTTACCCTAAAGTCTCTTACATACCTTATACTAATTTGCAAAATATTTTTAAAAAATGTATAGGAGAAATTATAGTTGCTGCAGGGTATAAGAGAAATATACAGTTTCCAATCATAACGAAGCAAAAAGCAACCCGAGTTATACAAGTGTGCATTGAAAAAAGTACAGCTCGTATTTCTTATAAGAAATTATAAGAGTAAAAATTATTATTCTTAATTATAAGAAATTTTCTCGAATTGCCATCTCGACATTCGTTTAGATTAAACATGAAAAAGCGATACATATAATAACTGAATGATATTTTTCAATAAAATTATACAATTTTTCAACACTGTAAATTAGACATTCCTCAAAACGTATATACCTATCCTCCAATTTCACGCTCAAACCCATCGCCTTAAAATTCACCCTATCCGCGTCTCACGCCTCCCCTAAAATCTCATTCCATCATTCCGCCGCAATCAAATCATCGTCGACCCTCCCCCGCGCGCGCGCGTCTCCTCGCATTACTCTCCGCGTTCCCTTCCTTCTCGCGACATCATCCTCCTTCTCTACCTCTACCTCGTTGTCGTCGACTTCGTCAGCTCGCTCGGGGCTTCTCTGTCTCTCTATATCGATCCCTCTCTCTCTCTCTCTTGGGCGCGTTATTATTAGCGGCACGATCGTCGAAAATAGCCGCTCGCTCGCTCGTCGCGCGGCCCTCAATGAAACATGACGTACGACAATATATCGGAGGGGCCGCCGCGTGTATATACGTAAAGGTGCGCGCGTCTTTGACGCCTTTTTACGCGAGTAGAACGTCAACCCTGCATGGATGCATGCTCGCTTGCATGCACACACATACGTTTACGTACGTACATATAAGTGCACGTGGAGAACGGAGGCGGCGTCTCGGCCTTTTTCGGTCGCGAGTGCGCAATTAGGGATTGAGGAGTGAGAGAGGGAGAGAGAAACTTTAAGTAGCACGTGGAAGGATATATTTAGGGAAAGTAGGGGGGAGAGGGGGGATAAAATTAGACGAAGATGACGGTTTTGAGAATGTTTGTTTGGTTGAGAGGAAAGTAGATATGTACATGAGGAAAAATAACTGTTTGGTAATAATATTTTTATACGTTGTATGAAAGTTGGAAAAACAGTTTGATGAAAAACTTGGCGAGTGTAAGTTTTCCTGTTTTATGTACGCGGGTCGTAAATGAAGGATGAAAAAAATGTGGGAAGTTGAAAAGTTTAGAAAAAAAATTTAAAAGTTCGTGGCTGGAAATTTTTTCTTTTTCTTTATTGTACGCGCAAATTAGCACGAAGAGAAAAATTAATAGCTTCAAAAATAAAATATTTCGAGAAAAGTTTCAACCTTTTATTTGAAGCAAGCTATTTAGGTTAATTACGAGAAGTAGAAGTTAAAATATTTTTCTTTCATCCTTGAATTTTTAATTGCGAGTATAATATGAAAAACTTTTTAAACAATGCCAACACTTCTAAGCAATTTTACCATTGTTACATGTTTTTGTGTTTCAATACTTTTAATAGAAATATAATACACCAGAAACAGTTCTCTCATCATGCGTGTACCGTTCCGAAAATAAAATATTGTACATTTAAAACAACATTCAACAAGTAGAAAATAGAGATGACGTCAATATAAATACGATTGTGGCACTGAAAAATTGAGTCGAATTAAAATTTAAGTTTAGACTTTCTTAATCACTCGCTATTTTTATTTATCGCCTCAGTAATATATTTCGCGCTTGTCGCGTTCATTTTTCATTTCTCAAATATGAAAACACATCGTATAATTAATGACTTCCTTTTTCTGTTACAGGTAAGACATACACAGACAATGCCGCCGATGTGAAGTTTATTCCATGCGTTGCAAAGTTGTGCTCGCCGAGTGGCGAAGAGCCATTATTCACCCTGCAACTGGTAAATTTCACATTCCAAAAATAATCCGACTTATTTCCCTATCTATACGCGAAGATTAATGCGGTATACCCGGGAAATTAAATTTCTGATCGCGCATCATTTTTAAATAGATTGAATTATTATATATTCGCGAAATTCAACTTATTTATATGATTAGCCGCGGCGCGTGTCTTTCTTTAAAAATAAATTCAATACACTTTAGGCGGAATTCAGTAATCAAATTCTACACCTGGCGATGCAAAACCCGAGGTAAAACATAAAACCTCTTAATAAATTTTCCTTATAATTGAAATAACAGACCTCAACATCCTCACCTCGCCCGGATTAAATTTACAGAAGTTCTTATATTAAATTTCTCCATCGTTGCGATCGCTCAAGTCTCCTCTAAATAAGCCATATACCGGGAAAATATAAATTTCATAATCTACTTTGACCGTAAATTCAATATCCCCTCTACATGCCATATTCGAAAAATATATAGAATAAATCCTCCAACGAAAGAATAATAAAAGAATTTCCGAAAAAAACTCATGTTCTTAAAAATGTTTCCATTTTTCATGAAGTACCGTTCGAAGCTATAAAAAAAATATTTCAAAAAGTCGGAGAAAATGTTCGCTTCTCGCTCATAGAAATTCGCGCTCCTTATACTGTTTGCCCTTTTCGGACCGGGAATTTTCATATATCGAGTAAAGGCGATTCTCGCCCCCTGTTCCCGGAATTTCGTTCCCTTCTCGCTCCCGGCATTTTTTCCGTCTCTTTGGCCTCTCTCTTTTTCTCTTCAGGGGACCTCCGCATGTATAAGGGCGCGTTCGCGCGCGAGATTACGGGCGCTTTTATTCTTTACGGGTGCCGCGCGCCGGAATTTTTTCGCAATGCGCCCCGGCGCCGACGTCCTCAGGGGCAGTTTTCCCTCTCTCTTTCGCGTGTTTCTGCTGGTCTATTTTTTTCCTCTTCTCGCTGTAGGGAGGCGAAGAATATTGCGCTCAAGCTCGGTGTAATTAAGGAAATTTTTTAATTTTCATAAATCAAGGGAGAATCGGTGTGTAATACGAGATGTCATTTTCATTTGAATTCCGGGGCTGGAATGGTGGCGAATTGTGTTGATTTGAGGCTTGCTGTTATTTAATTAATAACAGTGAGACTATTAAATATAGACTTATTAATGCGTAAAAATGTTTATTCCCATCTCTACTATAATGGTTATTTTATAGCCTGAAAAGCGTTTCAAAAGTGGCCTCTGATTTCCTCTTTTACTTTATTCCCGGATAATGGGGGAATAAAGTAACTTAGTCTAATTTTTTACGTTTATGGTGAATTGGGTTAAAACTAACAAAGTTATAACACAAATACAAAATAACTTTTCAAATCTATGAAGTGACCACAGTGGCGATGGGAATAAAGTACTACATATACTATTAAATATATTGTAAAGTAATACCGTTTTTTAAGATTTATCATAAAGCATAAATCGCCATATTTATGCACGATATTAATTCGTTTATCATTTAATTCAATCTTTTGAAGTATAAGCTTTTTGTATATAATACCAATATTCTTCGATAAATTTCATTCAATTAATTTATGAAAATCTGTTCTTTGCAGATGTACTCACTCGCTCTTTTTTCCCTGAATTTAATTTCAATATAAAGGACCTTAATATTTTTATAAAAATTAAAGTATGAAGGCATACACTTTATACAATGTTCGAAAGATAAATTAAGCGATAACGCATATAATGTATTCAATTCATACTTTCTCTCGAATAACAATGTTAATTTTAAACTCCAAATAAGGACCCCTTCCACAAGAAAATAAATTCTCCTAATGACAATTATTACCGCGACCCCCTTTAATCGTCGATCGGCCGAACCTATTCATTCCGGCCATAAATTTCAACTCCCTTTTTAAACGAAAACCCCCGGCGTCCACTCTCGTACCAGCGTCTCGTCGAGGAAAGCGCCTATTACGACGTCCGGGAGTGCGCGCGCGTCGAGAAAAATGGCTCCTAATCAGTGATTGATGAAAACAAACGTGCGCCAGCTCGCTTGCACGTGGTTTGCTTTCTCCAAGTGTGTGTGCAACAGTAGCTATCCCGGAAGAATCGATCACACCACCCCTTTTCCTTCGAGATAGCGCGCGCGCCCTGAAGTATCATTAATTAAAGCTTCGTTCGTTTATTCAGTGCGCGTTCGTTATAGGGCTCGCCGGATGCACGGCGGCGAAAAAAGTGAAGAGGATTGCAAACATTTTAGCGGAGCTTTTAAACTCAGGAAGCTTTGCACTTCTTATCCAAGGTTTCCAATTGAGAATTTATGTTCCACACGCGCGGAAGGGTATGGGGACGGAGGGAAAATCCCTCGTACGCGTCGAGCGCTTTTTTTTACGATGTGAAAGTGGCGATTCGATATTTCACAGTGAGTCGAGAGACAGAGAGAGAGAGAGAGAGAGAGAGAGAGACTTTTTTTACGTTCGACAACGAAAATTCGTTTTGCTCGGCGGTTCTTAAAGTGTGATAGGATCGGTGTCAAAGCTGTACGCGATTTGTCGAATTCTCGGTGCGGTGTGTATTAGTGGATGATCGAAAAATCATATTGGTTTTGTCAGAACTGATGAAGGATGTATAGAAGTAAATGCTTTGTTGATTAATTATCGGTTTTAATAACTCTTTTAAATAACAATTGGAAAAATCCAATTGAAACTGCGACCTAGAAATGGAGATATTACGCGGTTTTCGTTAAAAAAGATACCTTCGCCTGCAGCTATCCTATATACACCGTTCAAACCATATTAACAACCTATACCAACATCTTTTCACTGAATTTCCAATACAAACAAAATTTAATTTCATTCAATTACCAACATCAACTTTAACTTTACCAACTTTAACAACTCACTTGCTGAAACATGAAATTCGAATTGTAAGTCATACACGCCGCGAGATAAACTCACTCACGCGTATGCCCCAATCAATAATCAAGCACAATTAAAATAATAACCGAGGCGCATTAACGAAAACGAGACCGTATCCCGTGGAAGTTGTAACATTTCGTCCCAAGTACTGCGTAATTACATCAGCGGCGGCGGCGCGCGGGCGAAAAAGGTAAAGCACTCGTCGGCGCAGCTGACCCACTTCTCGCGCGTTTATTGCAAAAAGAAAGGAAAAGCGCACATACACCCAGACAATTCCAAACTTTCATTTCCTCGCACAACAAAGCCCTTATCTTCGGGGGGGGGGGGGGGGATACCGCAGTTATTCCGCGATAGTCGAAAAAATTCCTCCACCCGGCGTGGAAATCACCCTATATACATGCGAGCGCAAGCGAAATATAAATTATAACGTGCACACATACGTGTGTCATCGGGGCCATCTCTCGTTTAAGAGCCTCGCGCGCTCGTTATCGCGGCTCCGAAACGTACTTACGCGTCGTTTTTAAGGAAGAAGAGAGAGAGAGAGAGAGAGAGAGAGAGAGAGAGAGAGAGAGAGAGAGAGAGAGAGAGAGAGAGAGAGGAGAGAGAGAGAGAGAGAGAGGAAGAAGCGCAGTCTGGCAGGCAATTCCGAGGCCCGGTAATGGGCCGATCGATCCGACAGATATGCGAGCAGTGCACCTGACAATTTAATACATCGTGCGATCGAATGCTCGGGAGCGCGCCTGTGCGAACAAGCGAGAGAGAGAGAGAGAGAGAGAGAGAGAGAGAGAGAGAGAGAGAGAGAGTTTGCGCTCTCGATTAGCTTTATTGTAGGATATGACACGCCGATGAACTGGTTTTTTCGCCCCCCGCCCCTCTCTCTCTCTCTCTCTCTTCTCTCGTTTTTGTAAGGTAGGTAGGCTAGCGGTGCGGCTGGTGGTCGATACTGCGCAAGAAGCGTGGAGATGACGCCCGACGAATGGAAGTTTTAATAAAGAAGGCGGTGGTTTTCTTCTTTTCTTTAGATATCTATATCGTTGATGTGAGAACAAATGTCGGCCTTTATATTTGAAAGAATTTGAGTTTGAGTTTACCATTGCAAATGTCACGGCGATCGATATATCAATAACATGATTTACTAGTTTACGAAAAAAGGGGTTTTTTTATTTAGATATTTATGTAATACATGCAAGAAATAAATTTTGACTCGTTTTATCGAACAATAAATGTAAAATACACGTATGATAGTGGCATACATTTTTATATAAACGTTAATTAAAGTGCTTACAAATTTTATCTTGTTTATGATCAACGTTTTTCTTACAGATCTACCAAGTATTTATCGGTACACTGAGAAAAGGATTTGTTTACTGTTAAAATGGCATTGTAACTGTTAACATGTGTATGTTTAAGGACAAAAATTTAATATGTTGTTCTTTGATTGATTTTTTATAAGTGTATCGGGATTTTCATATCGTTTGTCAACTCGATTATGAAATTATTGAACTTAAAAGATTAACTCTTATACACGGGTTCTTATGGAAGTACCTTTACTAAAACACAAAACACTTAGGATGCGATTCTTTACAAAATATAAGAATGATCCAAAAAACTATTCGCAATATAGCAAATATACAGGAGAATGTTCGTACGAAGTCGATTCGTACGTTTATAGACCTCGATACTGAGTACTGCGGCAAAACATAAACAAACGATCGAGTTCGTCGGCTGCGAGAGGGGGTGCCCGGTAAGCGGAGCGGCGCGCGCGGTGCGAGGGGAAACCTTCCTCCTTCCCCGCACGCTGAGAGGTATCTATCCTCCTTAAATATGACCAAATATAGGCATTGTAACAGTTATAATGCCATGTTAACAGTTAAGTTACCATGTTCTCATAAACAATTTCAATATGTTACCTGAGAACATTGATATTGTAATAGTTACAATATGCTTATTATAGTAGTTTTTTAATCTAATGGCCAATTTTTTACCAGGATGATGTTGTTTTATAACAAAAACGTTTGAAATAAAAACGTCATTTATTTTTTTACTCCAACGTTTCAGACATTTTTATTGTTTATCCTGATGAGGGACATAAACAATAAAAATGTCCGAAACGTTGGAGTAAAAAACTAAATGGAGTTTTTATTTCAAACCTTTTTGTTATATAACAACATCATCCTGGTAGAAAATTGGCTATTAGATTCAAAAACTACAATTTACAAGAACTTCTACTATCAGCTACTTTCAAATCTGAATATGTTATTAGTTAATATAGATATTGTAACTATTACAATATCATATTTTATCCTTAAACATGTCAAATAATTGTATTTCAAATAGATAAATATGTTAACAGTAACAATATTCTTTTCTTAGCGTAGTAATAGACAAAATTACTTGTATTATTGTACATAACGTTTAATCTTGACATAATATCTGAATATTGTTTTGTCAAAATACACACGTGCATTGAAGGCCTTTACGTTACTGTAATAATTCCACGAACTATCATTAAAGCTCTTTATGGAACCTAAATTTGAACATAACTCATTATATTTTAACAATATTCATATAATAAAGACGTAATAAAACACAAAAATTTGAAAATATCATGAAAAAATGCTTTCATAAAAATAGCTGATAAATGTTACAGTCCGCACTTTAATGTCAAATCTTGCACCGTTGACCTTCCACAAACATCGTTGCCTTTATTAAACGACCTAAATTTCCAAATATTCAACGACAAGTCGTATCGCATCATGCATAAACAACACCGTTATAAACATTTTTCACACGCGAGACCCAACATCGTAATCGACGCAACGTCGACTTTCATGTTGTTCCACTTTAATATAATCTAATATTGCACATTTTACCCTCTTTCTTTTTCGGTTAGACGTAAAAATTCCACCTTTTACGCCCGACCTTCAGCCTATGACCGTCGTGCACGTGTGGGTGTGTGATGTACCCCCTTTTTTTTTCATTGTCGAGCCTCCCCGTTTTTTTCTCATCATACCCGGTTTATGCTCTCTCCGAGATTAAGGAACGAGCTGCGAGCAATGAAAAATCAGCCCGCTCGTGGCCTGGACATTTTTATATAATGTTTATACATGAGCGTTTGGCGATTTACAATGTCCACAAGGGTGTTCTGGATAGTGGATGTGCGTAAAATTTATCGCGTGTTTCTTCGATGACGGTTTTCCCGATGGTAGGTATGTTTTATACACGATGATGGTATGTAAATACGACGATCCTCAACATTTTATGAAGAATCGCTTCATATTTATTGCATGTTGCAATTTTATATCCAGAGGCTGAATAAATTTATGTTTGCTGGTATCTGCGATAGAACTGAAACATATTGATTTCACGTGCTTCAACTGTTTACAAACAAAATGAATAAACATTTTTATTTATTTTCAGTTCGGCATTTCTTAAAATTTACAATTCTTTCAAATTTCATGCAAATACCTATAATACTTGATAAAATGAATATATTCACAATGTTCCATGTAAACATATATGCCATATACCTTCCGTAATCGGGATATTGGATTATCGGAAGAGAATTTTTAATAATCGAACAGCCAGCACAGCTCGAGTGTAAATATTGACGAAGATTTTTATGCGAGAGGATTTCCGTAAATATCCCGTTAATCAATCAAGTTCATTATAATTTGAAACTTTGTTTATTAACAACGTGAAATATCCCTCCATTATCCATATTATAATAATTTTGAAACCCTTTGAAATATTCGCGTACATAAATTAATTATAGTAAAAAAGGTACAAACGCGCGCGCGCACACTCGTTAATTAACCAGAAACATCTGCTCCCACGTAAATCACGCGAAAATCATACACACCCGACACGCGCGCATTACAAAATTGTTATTTATATCGATCAGCCGCCGCCGTCCGAAATTACGAATCTCCCGCTTATAAATAATCCCCAAAAACACACGTAAATAAATAAAGCCTCAAGGAGGAAACCGCGGAAAACACACACGTGCGCGCACGCGGAGAAGACATTGTCGCCTCCCGGGGGGAAAAAGGCGAGGCGCTCGAGCGTCTAATGGCTCTCTCTCAGTCTTAAAACGCGAAATAAATCAATTCGGCCGATAATAATAACGACAATGTGGCGTATCGTGCCAAGACGAGCCGCCGCCACCACTCCGCGCTACGATTTCGTCGACAATGAGGGCTTATTTTGCAACGCTAATCAAGACAGACGGCGCGCTCGCGCTTCCATATGCCGCACTCGCGTTATTCCTATCGGCTGCTGCGCTTCCGGCGACGGTGGATGGAGGAAAAACAGAGCCGACAATGTGCGCTGCGGTAATATTTATTAATAATTTCTATTTTCGAGGGTGAGGTAAGGGCGAGTAGCGAACGTGTGCAGCATGGGATTTTTTGGCGCGCCGCGGGCCGCTTGGATGTATGACAATATTTTCGGGTGTAGGTAGTGGGGTAGAGACCTGCGCGCGTCTATATATCTACATGTCTGTGTGTATGTGTGTGTGTGTTTTGACGTGAAGCTGGGAGGGAAAAATAGTTTGTTTGAAAGGGGATAAGGAAGCGGTCAAAGGATCGTAGATATAGAGTTGTGTGCGTCCGGCGAGGTTTTGGGAAAAACAGGGGATACGCTCTAATCTCTTTATATTTGAATAGAGAGCAGAAAGTTCGAAGAAGAGCGCGTATTTCTATCGGTAAGAAAACAAAGCGCTGTGTCAAATTGCGCTAGCTTTTATTTGGACAGGAGTAGATTAAAAAGTTATTTTATTGCTTCGAATAATTTTAGGCGCGCTTCACAATATTATTATTATGATCAATAGCTATAAAAGTGGCGATTTATTTTTAGTTTTTCCTTTTAGCACTGATATTATTTTATATTTGTTACAAATAGCGATTCCTCGAAGCCTATTATATCTCCAACCACGCACATAAATTTAACGTGAAAATTTAGCCGACCGCACGATCGATCCAAAAATACCGTCCGGAAAAGTTCGCGAATAAGTTGAAAAATCAACGACCTTTTCAGGGTCAGAGGCGCGAGTTTGACGACTCCGGCCGCCATCAAACGCGTGAACCCACGATAACCGTAAAATCCGTAAACTATCTCCTTCTTTATTAACACACCGTCAAATCTATAGTATATACACGTGAAAGCACGAGCTGCACGTGGCGGCTATAAATACCCCGACCGCAACGGAGGGAGAAAAAAAAAAGGAAAGCCTGCGTTCGCCACCCTGGGAAAAGCGCGAATTTATCGGGCGCGCGCGGCCTATTTTTACTCTGTCGCCGGAGGGACTGCGCTAAACGTAAAGCGCACGTGTGCGAGTGGATCTACAGTGCCGGCGGCTACTGCTACCGTTTCGTTCATCTGTCGTCCGGCTTAATCTCGGGGAGGATCGTCGCAGCTCGAGCTATACTCTCTCCACGCCGGAGGTTACTGTGCTTATATCTGTGTGTGTGGGTGGGTCTTGCGGGTCTTAGAAAAAGAAAGAGAAGAGGAAAAAGGAGGACGGTGGCCACTGGATCTTGTGGGATTTTCGCGGAGAATTTTTCGTTATCGGAAAAAACGATATTCTTTTTTTTGTTCTTATCTGTAATTAAATAATAAAATCGCATGGATTTGGGTTTATATTGGCTGCAAAATTTTTATAATAACGAATTTTGAATCGTGATTTTAATGTGAACTCGCGTCATTGCTGTATGATACATATACTCCTTGAATTCATATGCTGAAAAGATCGATACACTCGTTATGTAGACATAAGGTGAATGCGCTTGCGAATAAATAAGCCGAAAGGTAAATATAATACTTTTTCGTTATTTTTGGAAACGAAATACGTTATATTTATTTTTCCGCGACTTTTAAAGCGTAATTATTTCAACCTCCGCCTGTCTCTCCTTTAAATAAAAATGTCGCGTTAAATATTCATTTTGTGTTCGCTCGTACGAGAAATTGCATTTAAAATTAACGTAATTATATTTAAAAAAAGATCAACATTTCATTTATTAATTAAACCCCGCATTAAATTAATGAAAGCGTTTTTCAAAGCGGCTAATTTTCCACCATTCACTCGTCTCTCCAAAAAAGCAACCTTTAAAAATGCTAATTACCGAAACTCTGCGAGCTACTTTCTCCCCAACCACGCTAACTTCAAACGTCCCGACGAGGCAACCAACCCCTCCGGCTCCCGTCGTCGAAAAACGACGACAGCGTCAAAGTGTAGTATATCTACCGTGACGTGCACATCGCAGGCCATCTACCCACGCCGACGACGCTGCCGCACCGTAAAAACCTTCGCAAAAAATGGACCTTCGTTCCCTCTTGTCCGGGAGAAAAACCTCGCGCAATTCATTACCATCCGTACAGAGAGGAAACCTTGCCGACACTCCATTACAGGACCCCTCCTCGGAGATCAAAACACACGTCTCTCTCTCTTTCGCGCACGGAAAAGACTCGCGCGCGGAGAGCAGAAGACGACCCTTCGCGTATTATCAAAAAAAAAAGAGAGAAGAGAGAGGAAGAACGACACGTGACGCGAGGTAGCCTTGGTTCGGCACGAACCAGCTCGCGACAAAAACGACGCGGTCGTTGCGTGTGTATATGATGTGTATGTGTGTATGCACGGAGAGAAAGAGGGAGGAATGGTAGAGAGAAAAAAGATAATATGATAAAGCCAGCGAAGTGGTAACTACTGCTCCTGCTGTTGCTGTTGCGCAGGTTTTCTTGACGCGCGCTTGGTGATGCTGCTGGGGAATTTTTGGTTTTGACGGGCTGATGGTTTGTTTAATTAAAAAATTCGTGGCTAGTTTTAACGCGGGGGCCGTTACGCTTGGCTGTCTTGAGGTTTAAAGTGCGCGGCCTTTTAAAGTGGGATGCATTAGCACGAGAATAGCGTTGTTAGGGACTGAAGCTAAATATTGCCTCCCCGGTTGATATGTCTTGTGAGATAAAAATGAAATTTATAAATATTAAAGGAGCTAGAAGTTAGAATTGTAAAAATGGATTAACAAGCCAATTCATGTGAACAATGAATTGAACTTTTATTTTAATTAAACCATACGCGGAAATCGTTCGAAACTTCATCAGTTCGATCCGTTCAATCATAAAAAGACTCAACATCTAAATGAATATCGAGCTCAGAGCACATTTATTTTTCCTGTATTTACTCGCGAGATTAAAAGCCCAACGAGATTAAGCCCGAGGCATACGTAACGCGTTTATTAAAAATGCTCGAAATAATAAATTCACATCACAATACGTTTGAATGCCATATACAATGGCTGTCATTTAATTTTAAATATCGCTTACCGCGCAAAACGTATAATATGTATTTTTAAAAAGTATAACGAAGCAAGTATAAACGTATAACAACTTTATCCCCGAGCATATAATATATTTAACGACGCTCCCACACTTTAAAACCGAAAAATAACAACAAACATGTTTGCGAAAGCGACGCTTTTACTACAACATTCGTGCCCGCGCAAATAAAAAGCCACGCAAAAGCATCAGACACGACAAACAACCTACCCCAAAGGCTCTGAAAATAGACCAACGCGAAAAATCCCCGTCCATCGAACCCCGACGACGAGAGGCTGAATTTCAGCCGCGGCTGGAAGCTCGGATTTCCGTGAATTTCCGGCAAACAACCCAATTTACGTTGTCGCTACCGTGCCGCGAAAAAAAAGGCAACCGCGGGGGCGAGCTAGGTGTCGTCGTAGCCGTTGCTGCTGCTACGCGAACGCCATTACCGGTTAAGAAAGTCGACGGCCGAGTTTTATCGCGCGGCGATTCCCAGCTTAATTAATTGCACGTTAACTCAACGCTTGGCGCGAAAATAAAGTTTAAAGGGGAGCGAGGGCGGCGAGAGAGACTTTTTCGAGATTAAGGGGCTAGGTGTCGAGTTATTTTATTATTTTGCGGAAGTTTCGCTCGCGTGATAAACGAAGTTTTTTTATGGAATGTACGCGCGCGACTAAGGGATGGGTTAGGAGGAAGAAGGACGGCGTGTGTCAAAAATTCACGAGCTGGGCGAGGATTCGCGAGTTGTTGATAAGTAATTTTGAAAGTTGGATCGTAAGGGCGTCGATGGCGCAGGAGATTGCGCCTAGCTTAATTAGTATTAAACTATTAATGCATGATTACAGTAATACGGCGAGGTTCTACGGCTTTACTTACTCGTTATCCGTGCATAATAATATCTATATATTCGTATTGCATACTTATATTGTTAGATGAATGTGAAGAACTTTATTATTCGTACGTGTCGATCACTATGTGAACGGTTTCCCATACCCCATATAACACCCCACTCTTTACACAATGTTGTAAAAATATTGTTTTCTATAAGATTCGACAGATTTATTTATATCGTATAAGGATTATGATTCTTTACCAAACCCTTGGACAATATTGTCACAAGGTATTATTTCAGTTTTTTCATTATTTTTGAAAATTCAGTTTTTAGTTCAAATTTATTTTTCTTTAACATTGTTACAATATTGCTGCAATGTTATGTGCAATATTGCTGAAAGGTTTCGCAATATTGACTAAAGAAAATACTTAAAATTGAAAAGTGACACTTAGACGTACAGAAATGATCTTTTGCGAAGTACCATATCCAGATGGTACTACCCGTGGAGGCATATTCTATACTTGTAAGTATCTTCTTTTTAATTTTCAAGAATATCATTTTTGGACAATAATACATAACCTTACAGCAATATTGCAGTAATATGGTAACAATGTTACAAAAAATAATTCGCACTAAAAACTGAATTTGAAAAAAAGTGGAAAAATGGAAATAAGATCTTGTGACCATATTGTCCAAGAGTTTTGTAAAGAATCGTAATCCTTATACAATATTAATAAATCTGGCGAATCTTATAAAATAATGTTTTCACAATATTGTGTAAAGAGTGGGTGCTATATGGAACTTTATGCCTACAACGACGAAAGATATATTGTTGCAAGAATGTTTTTTTTTATTAACATAGGGGGTGAAGTAACGTTATGACGTCAAGTATATAAGTAGTAAAGTAAACGGGCGATATCATCTCAACTTCTTGCGCATAATAGATTAGCAGCTTTATCATTCAATGTATGCAGTTCCATAAACTCATGCTTCATACCGTATCATTACTGTGCCCCTTGAATCACATGAGAAATCTCCTTTGCAACTTTTATTCGTGTTTGTCCTCTTTGTTTTCAAAATAGCGCCACAGAGATCTAACCTCGGCTTCCATTCTCGTACGAAGTAAAAAAAAAATGACTTAGCACTAAGGCTAAACCAACAAAGCAATAATAAAAACTTTGAGAATCCGCTTCCTAATTAACTAAACCAACAAAGAAACTCCATCGCGGCACAGCGCCTAAATATATACCTATATATTAACTTAATCGGACATGAGTCCGGAACGAACGAAGCGTCGCGGCTTATGCCGGCGAAACTTTAATTAAATAACAGCGGGAATTGTAAAACTTCGTAAAACCCGTGTCCTAAGCCGCTCTCCCTCTCTTGCGTACACCTGTACATACACACATGCATATACGTATACACCGACACGGGAAAGAAAAAAACTCGGATGGAGAAGAGAGAGCGAGAAGGGACAGCATTATCGCGAGCTTTAGCGGATCTTTGCCACTTTGCCGCGGCGCCTTAATGTTTCCTTGAAATTGCGGCCCAAGCGGTTTATCGACGCGGATACCTCGAATAGGTAAAGGGCGCGATCCGAAAATTTTAGGATTAGCGTGAAATAGGAGGGTAAAAAACTTATGCGCGTGTGAATTAGTTAAATGTTTAGGTAATTAATTATTATTATGGTTCTGAGTTGCTTCAGACGATACATGCCGGGTTCAAAAGGGACATAATTTTCATTCTTATTGTAAAACTTAATAATAATTTGATCACAATTACATTTAGAGAATGTTCTACTTCAGTTTATAAATACACACGTATTAATTAGAGTACAGCAGCTAAAAAACATTCAATTTATTACACTTGAAAACCAATGAACTTATTTGATTGAAATAATATTTCTCATATATAAGTTAAATTAAAGCGTACACCGAAATCATATACACGTGGATTGAAAAGCTTGTAATAGAGCAGCTCAGGCAGAAAATTATTTCACTGAAATATTATACTTATCAAATGAATACTTTGAAATATAGGATATTTTATTAAACGTGAATATGTTGAATCTCATCATAAATTTAAAAAAATGATTAATTTTATTACTAAATTCACCTCCTGTACATGTACCATACAGTTGAAACAATGAAATCTATCTTTAAAATTTAATTTGATGCCCAATTGTCAGAACCCTATTATATTTAAAGATTAAAACTTATTGATGAAACCTTTATCCTCCTGTATACGCTCTGATATTGGCATACCACTGTTCTTTTTTCTCCCCCAATATAAAGTAATTTCCATCTCCCCGAAATTCATTACACGAAGAATCAAATTTTACATAGAAAGCCTACACTTGCAATAAAACATAAAAAATTTCAATTAGCGACGGCAGTGGGGCGAAAATAGATGTTTGCTTTGTCCACCTCTCCTCTTCGCATCGGAGAATTCTCATCTCGTTCCAATCTCTCTACAACCTCACACACACACACAGATATACGCACAAACGACTACATACACGGATTGTAAAATGTAAAAACGCCGAGGCGATACACACGCGCGGTATTTTACGTATTTTTAGTGCGCCTCTTCGCCGCGAAAAATCGTAAAACAGCCGAGAAAGAATAATCCGTGTGTATTGTTTTTCATTCGGCGAACGAAAAGTCACCTCGTCGATGGCAGCGTAAAAATGTTAATGAATAAAATCGCAAGGTGAAAGGAGATACATGCAGCGGGGATTTAAGGGCGCGTGGAATGAATGGGTGGAATATATATTGTGTCCAATAGAATTATATTGTTGTATAGCAAATCGTTAAAAATGTACATTTTATATACGAAACGGAAAAGCCGAACTTTTTATTATTCGGGGGCCCATATAGAAATATTGGCTTTTTCCTATCGAGCATTTTCATGCAAACGCGTTGGAGAATACAAATATTTCATCGGAAAGACTTCCACACAGCTTCAAAAAATAACTGCTGATCCTTGTTGTCCAAACTCGATAAATTATTTTGACTATTCATGGACAAAACAACACGATAAACAGTTTTTCAATTTACCCGTCATCTTGAAACGTCATCGCCAACCTTATTCTTGCTTTTATGTATTTCCGCAACCGAAAACAATTATCCAAAAAATTGAAAACAACGACGACACTTGACTTTATTCGCCGATCGCCAACCATCGGACAGCATTTATAGACCATAAACCCCACGACACCGAGTCACAACAAGACTTCCCAAAAATGAACGATGTCTCGAAACGAAAAGAAAGAAAAAACGAAAATACCACCCCCCGAGAAAACTTCCCTTCCGCTTCATACACTTGCGAATAAACAAACCGAAGACCGCGGGCGGCCGGAAGAAGAAGGCCATCATCGCGCGCTCTTCCTAAAACACAGGCGCAGACAGCGCGGGGGACCCGCGGAACCGGGATTTACAATTCGACCACACGCGCAGGCCTTCGACAAACGCTCGAAATAACAATAACGCGTGACGACACTCGCGCCGTGCCAAAACAGTGAGAGAGGAGGGGGGAGGTAGAGCAGCTGGGGCTGGCTATCAATAATCGCGGCCGGCCAAGTCTAGCGCCGCGCGCGGGCTTTCCGCGTTTGGCGGCGAGGTTGGGACACACGCGCGTGGCATTTTTTGGGGGGGTTTCGTGGGGTTAAAATGGTTATTTCCAAATGATTTGTGCGTTCGCTCATTTTTCGCCTCCTCGTTACCGGGTTTAATTAGTTTCGTAACAAGCGTACGTTATATTTCATTACATCGCTGCGAGGAGTTCGCCCTTTTGAAGCCAACATATTTTTTTAATGATAATAGATACTCGCTTAATTGCAGTACCTCGCGATGCGCGTACGCTTTTTCACTCATTAAATTTTCGCCTCTCGTTTGTGCAAGGAACTTATAATTTGAAAATAGAAAATTCACAGCTAATAATCAGAGCTAATCAAACATCAATCCAGCTAAAAACGCTAAGAAACGATGCTTCTCTATCTCTATCACTTCCCACTCGACAATTTATTTCCCTTTGACAACGCACACCGCTCCTCGGACTAATTAACTTTTCGAAATTTTTCAATCCGCGCGCCCATTAAAAAAGACTTCGCTCTACGCGCGTTCGTTAACTTTTTAATTAAACTCCGGCGCGCGCAAATATTGTAAGCATATACGGGCAGCGCAGGTGAAAATCGCCGGGCGATTGTGACGAATCACGCGCGTCGCGGCGCGCTCTGTGTTTGATTTCGCTCTCAGCATCTATTTATCAGTCATTATGCGGGTTTGTTTATCGAGGATTTGCGATTGCATGCTGTGTTATGTGCTCGTGTTTCCGAGCGTGACATTTGCAGCGTTATAACGTTGTATGATAGAGGTGCGATTTCGATGAATGCGTTGGATTCTGTAATGAATAAATTCGTGGATGTCGGGAAAAAGGGGATGTTTGATGATTGGAGTTGGATAAAAATAGTATTGATGAGTAAAAAATGTTAAGTCTAATATTAAATAAAGAATGCTATATAAAAACACCGGCAGATTTATTGCCTGTCGTAGGGAGTAAAGCTTCAAATAATAAAAGGAATCCGAAATTCCAACCATAACTCATAACTGATAAGCTCATATAAAAACGCGCTTTGATCGTACATCAAGCAAACGACGAGAAATTTAACGACACGCGTGAACCCTAAGAAAGTGGTTCACAGCTTAAATCGTCAGTTCGAAAGGGAAAAAAAAACAAACAGAAACATGAAACTTGAAGCTTTTATCGAAACATCTCGAACGCTCGTATAGCCTTAAAGAAAGCAAACAGGAGGATCGTTAGGCCACCGGCGGCCTTTACGATTTTCGCTAAACATTCGAGAATGCGTGAATATTTTCGAGCGGCTTTACGGCCTTCGTGATCGCGTGAAAACTCGCCCTCCGCCGTCACCAGACAGGAAAAAACGAGATCTGAAAAAGAATAAAACAAAAAAAAGTGCCCGTGAACCTTTGATCTTCGCCGCCGCTGCCGGGGAGGCTAATGAATCACGTCATCGTCGCTGTCGCTTTGAATAGAAAATAAGATAAAGCTCATCTCGTCGCGCGTGTGTTTGATCTCCGCGGAGATAATAAAAGCGAATCCCCCATCATTGTGCCCGGATCGAAAAACTTCGATTTTCGCTCCCTTTACGATGCTCAAGAAGATTGTTATCTTATCGAGTTGTATATTTTTCATTTTGACGAGTATCGCGGCGATTTTTGCTATATATTGTATACGCATACACGTGTAATTTGCACACGTGACGCGAAGAAACGTATAAACGTCGACTTCCTGTTCCGCATATTTAGTGGCAAGTATGAGTTTTTAAGTGCACTTTGACACGCATCGCGCGTGATTTTTTTATGTGTAGCGTGTGCTGTAATAGAGGATTAATAGTTTTTGTTTAGAGTATACGTTAAAAAAAAATTGTCACGACATTTATTGTACAGTTACATACTATTTCAGTTTACAATGTTGAAATTTTTTTTTTTCATTTAATGCTGTGTGTAAAATTAAGTGCTTAAATTTTATAATTTTATCGATTCGTTAATGAATGTAGAAATTTTATTATCAAAATTTTATGACAAATTCTTCTTGTAGTTAAGGTCAAATTTTCCCCTATAGAATAACGTAATGACTAAACACATTTTTAAAACAACAGAAACCATAGACCTTTTTACAGCCACATGCCCGCGTAAGTAGATACATGCCGTGTTTAGTAAGACAATATTATGACTTGCTTAAATTCATCCATTTTTGAAAAAATGACGCGTAAACAAACTGTTGCCATTATTCATCAAAACGCTTCTAACTAGTTTCAACTAATCAATCAATACATTTTCCCAAAAAATAACCAAGCATTATTGAACCAACATAAAAGAATAATACCGTTCCGCTCCATAACTCAATAATGCAACCCAAATTGCACCATCTGCGCCAGCCCTCCGGAATCCCACCTCATTAGTTCACCTCAAAAAAAAAAAAAAAATCCTCAAAAAACCCCTAATCAAGCCTCTTCATTACCCGTCGCGAATATAATCGCGTGCCACCGGAAGCGTCAGCTGTCGTCCTCCTCTACTACCGCCTCGCAAAGTCAGCCCCCTCTCGGTTTAATTCGCGTGCCGCGCGCCGCTTATAATCCCTGCGCGTCTCGTTCTATATATTCGGGGAATTTCGGGCGCCGCGCCAAACTCTCCCTTCCAGCGGCGGCGCTCGACTAATCGATAGCTCGCTCGCGAGAGCTAATTCGAGGGCAGGGAGGGAGAGCGAGGGCGAAAGTTCGCGCTGACGGTATTACCGGAACGGCGGAATTAAAAGTTTCGAGGAGAGGGGGGGAGGATCGAGTATCGAGCGTCGTCGTCCGTTGATTTTTAATCTCAGCCGGGAAGAGGATGTCAGGGGGAGGGTGATAGAGAGACTTATCGAAAAAGTTGCGAGAGGAAGACGTGCGTTTTTACGCGGCGATTCGGCCGAGGAGAAGTTGGCCGCGATCTTTTTTTGAGGAAGAAAGAGAGAGAGAGAGAGAGAGAGGCGGACACTTGGCGCTGTGAAGTTTTGTCGAGTGAGTTGCGCATCCCGCGCGCTGTTTTACGGATGGACTTGTCGCGGCCGAGTGACTCTGCAGAGTCTCGGTTGGGTGCGGCGGAATTCTTGGATTTTGTTGCAAGGAATTGTGAAGGTTTTTCGGCGGGGAAGAAAGGGACGGCGTTTTCGGAATTTAAGACGTTTAAAGAAGTTTGGTTGGTTGAAGTTTTATCTGCAGTTTAATAAGAAGTTTTTGGCGGGGAAGAGGAAATGTATAATCAATAGGTTTAAGTAGAAAAAGATAGGTATTATCAGTTTAAGTATTTCTTCTTTCTACAAGCAATCTATACTTTTGCTACTATTTTAAAAAATGTTTAACTTTCATAGAATATAGGGATTAATAACCTTTTTTAAGATATACCTATGTTCATGCTTATTCGGCAAACAACTGATTTACTTACTTTTCTACTGCGTGTATTTGTGTCAACACGCTAAACAAAGTTTAAACTGTAAACATTGACAATAGTCTTAAGCATTGTTTAAACAATTTCAGTGGCTAAAAGTTGAATGAATGTTTGCCTTAAACTTCATAAAGTACCTCCTGAGATTATCGCGATATATATTCCGGGAGCGCGCGACGGCTTAAGTTTGTTTCGCGCCTCGAAACCGCGATAAGATTATCACCGCGCGCAAGTGTCATTAAACTCCCGAAAAAAGATTGCCGGAATCGGTTCAACGAACCGTACATTCATCGCGATCTCCTTTCCCCCCCTCTCAAAAACCGCAAAATATTAAATGGAAAATCCTATATTCATCGCCGAAAAAACCCTTCATCAAGCGCTCGGAAAAAAGACGATAAATTATATCCTGCCGTGAAAAGCAATAACTCGCCGTGCCGTCCCTCAAAAATCAAAACCCACTTACACGCACACCTCCCCCCTCTCCCAAGAAAAAAATAATAATAAAGCCCGCACACGCACACGCGAAGGCAATCCGTCACCCGACGCTCGCTTCTAATCTCCCGCAATTTGTCCACGCCGCTAGAAAATCTAAAATAAATTCCCGATTCCGAGAGAGAGAGGAAAAAGGGAACGCACCTAATGAACCGACAACCGTGGCAATAAAGGCAAAAGTCGCCTGAGAAAACGAGGAAAAAATAAGAAGGAAGGGGGATGGAAAATCCCGGTCGAGCTTGTTATCGGGACGGAGAGATCGAGTTTTTTTTTACGATCTTTCCGCTTTGGCGATTTTCTGCCTTTTTTTGCGAGAGCATTCATTGCGAGGCGCGCGGAGGATTGTTGCTTTCTTTTTTGGTTCGGAAAATTGCGGGAGGCGGTGGCGATGGTGCTGAGATACGGGATAATAAGGCGAGAATGCACGCGTGGAGTGTGGTTATATGGCTGCTGTTGGGTGGACGATTATGTTCGTTGTTTGGCAGGATATAGCGAACTAAGTTGCTTTTTCTTTTCTTTTATGTAAGGATTTTTATTACGATGCGTGAATATTATACCTTTATTTAGTCATATATAAAATGCATCGTTAAATAGCTACAAAGGATACTAAAACTTGCAGCATAATTATGACATACTCGCATGTATGAAATGTAAATGAATGCATATGTGTACATTTACAAGGTTATTCCCAGTCCGCAAAATACAATATCCATTCGTTCGAATGCAAAATGTTTATCTTCGCGTTGTAATATCACCGCAGAAGCGCTACAACGTGTGGGAAAACTCATACTACGAGTGAAATTACGCGAAAATCTAAGATGTATGTTCTTCCCGCCAGCGCTGCGAAATTTACATCATTCCAGTATACTATTATTTTATAGTATCTTTATGACGAATGTACTGGTATAAATGATTCCACGGATAGTCGAAAGTAAAACGATAAACTTTCACGATAGCGTTTTACCGTCCTTTACGACTTTTTTCGAGGCGACTATGTATTATGTCAGCGTTCGATTTTAAAGCACGAAAGTGTGTGATAAAATTGACAAACCATGGATCGTCAAATACTCGAGTAATACAAGTCAGGAAGGAAAACACTGAAGACGCCAATCAATCATCCTAAAATAGCGCGCCACTATTAAATCCACAGCGGGCTCTCTTAATTCTCTCTTCGAGACTTTTAGCTCCACCTGCACGTATATTCCACAGACGCACTCGCCTATTCAGACCGTGAACAGAACTCGCCTCTAAATTACCTAGACGCACAAATCTTCGATGCAACCTGCGCGGCATTTCCTCGACAATCCCCAGGAACCAGACATATACCATCTCGACTAGGAAGCCACACACACACACACACCGACGCACGTCTTCTCCTCCTCTCCACACGTCTCCCGCCACTTGCCAAAACCACATTAAAGCCGACGTCCCACGTCCATCATTAAAATGATGCGTGGCCGGCGGCCAATACGCCAGCCGCTCAAAATATACTTGCCTACTACCCTACTCCTCCTCACCCCACCTCGCGTGATTTTCCAGTGTTTACACGTTTCGAGGGCGCGCGAGTGTGCGATCGGTTATGCTAATAGAGGGAGGGAGAGACGAGATTATTTTCGTTGGGGTGATTAAGCGCAGAGGGGTGAGAGAGAGAGATGAAATAGGGGAGGGAGGAAGTCGTGTGTTTGATCTAGGCGATGAGGGCGTGGGATTGGGTTGATCTTTGAGCGGATTTCTTTTTTTTTTTCTTTTTGAAGGAGGATGCCGGAGGTGAATGAAGGGATTGTGCGTGGCGTGTTTGCGATTGAAATCGTTGTGGACTGGAAGATCGTGATTATCAAATAAATTTGTTCGAGAGATTGCGTTTGTTATGTTGTACAGTGTAATTAGACTGATTAAAGTGGTTGAAAAAACGTGATGACGAAAATTAGTCTGGACTTTAGATTAATCAGTGTGTTATCCACCAGAACGACGTGTTTGTTAACTATGGCTATATCTTAAATATTATTTTGATATTCGATGCTGTAATATTAACAAAAAATGTAAACAGTATCGTACCACGGCAATTATGAAAATCGAGCAAACACAATGCATTAAAGCGCCAATAACTCCAAAGAAGCCTAAACAATTCAAACAACCTACCGCATAACGAATTATACAAACCCATCACGACCACAAACAAAGACACTCGGTCGCAAAGATTCCGCCTTCCGCGTCTAAAAAGGTTCCACGCCACTCCTCGAAATATCCCATCCAGATCCCGAAATAACCGAAATATTATTTATAAGCGCGAACACGGGCGAGCGGTGTGCACGTGAGCGGCTAATTCATCTTCGAAGTTTCGCCGGGGGCGCGCGCATCCGCGAAAACGCAACAAGAGCGCGCGAGCGGCGCAGCGTCTGCGAAGTATTAAATCCACGCGACTCCGTACGTGTCCCGGTAATTCATTTTCGAGCGAAGAGAGGGAGAGAGAGAGAGAGCACAAAGTGCACTTTCGAGTGGGAGTTACGGGATGAATAGGGAAGGGAGTCGACTTGGTAAATTAATTCGTTTTTTGGTATTGTTTTGAGAAAATGAGTTTCTATTAAATCATAAGTTGTAAGTAATATTTTTTATTGTTGAAAAGATTAATTTCTGCAATAACATCGTTTTTTTCCCTGGTAGAAAACATTAACCATAAGTTACTTATGTTTTAGTTAACTTTATGGCTAAGAACAGTATTTTGCTTTTATTTGATATTTATGTGCCAATTTAAAGTAAATTTTTGCATTCAATCATTATTGCATTTATTAACTACTAGTAATACTTTTGGATACAATTTGTTAGAAATACTTCCATTTGATTAACACACTAACTATAAAATATCGTTAATTTTTTACCAGGGTTCTGTTCCATTTTATACAAAATTACGTTATATACTTTTTCTAGATTTTTATTACATTTTAGAGCGCGAGCTTTATAATTTATCGTTTCAGATAAATATTTTTTAAAATATGAACATATAAATCTCTTTTTTTTTTCATAAAAAATCATTTTAAAAAGAAAATATTTTATAATTCTTTTCATGTGTATTCTGTGTAATTTTTTTCAATTTGTATATTCTAGAAATAGCTAAATACAATTATAATTTCATTTGAAAAAAATGTCAGCTAACGACACTAGGAGAGCGATTGCGTATACATTAGAAAAGTAAATATAACGTTTATTTGTCCATACTAATTGTTAAACAATACTGTGAGTCACTCTCATACGTGTGTACACACACACACACACCCAGACACACACACACACACACACACACACACACACACACACACACACACACACACACACACACACACACACACACACACACACACACACACCAAATATGTATACGCTTGTATACATATTTGGAGAATGAAAATACGCTCGATGTAAAGAGGAATTTTCTTTTTTACGAACCAAGTAATTTATTTTTAAGCGCTATCTTGACGCATGACTTTTTGTTTCATTCCGAGGCATTTATAAATAATAGAGCTTATCGATTTCTGAGTCAGAATGAGTAACCAGAACACTATTTTTAACATTTTCACAGAGGTATTGCGGTGTCGGTCGCTTGCGACTGTATAATATAAGAATCACGTTTTTGCGCGAACCTCGCCCCGTCCCGACTCCACTTTTAATTCTGCACTATCCCTTACCTGATCGTATCAGCTGACAAAAAAGACACCGAAATACCGGAACGCACCTCAAGGTTGCATTCTTCTATATAATCACGTTACTATTACGTGCTACAATTCGAACTCCCGCCAATTATAAGATAGTAAAAGCGCTGCTTTTTAGAACAACAAACAATAGTTCGTGCGCTTTTTATGTAAGATAATAATTTAATGAGATGAGGTAACACGTGTGAGTGGCGGCCCATAAAAGTTTAATTGCTTCGTGCATTCAGAATTCAGATTCGAAGCGGCTGCGAGGAGCGCCAAGCAGCGTAGATAAGACGTTCTAATTGAAAGTAAAATAAACCGAGATGAAAAGACTTTATTAGTGTGCTCGAGAGACGTCCATTAAAGCTATTCAGGTGGGCGCGAGCGCGCGCTGCAGGGAAATTATATTGTGGAAAAAGACTCGGCACGGAATTGAATCGTTCCGCTGAAAAATGAGACGATATTGAATTACGATACGCGAGACCAGATAAAGCGTTACAAATACATATACATATATACACAAGGAGTCAGATATCGGGAGACAGCAGTCGATGATACAGATGCCCGAGTGGGTGTGTAATAAAAGGATGAAGGAAAAATGAAAGAGTTGGGAGAGTAAGGGATAGATTGAAGAGAAAGGATATAAAAAGGAAGATTTTATTGGGCAATTACGCACGAGGAAGATTAAAGAATTATGTAATATCGCTAAGAATTCTTTTACTGGTAACGTTTTTAATTTTGACCTGTGAAATCTCATTTAGGAAATACAATTAACCGTGAATTCGAAAATGTAAAGAATTTATCAAACAACTTACGAAAAATCATTCTTAAAAGTTTACAAAAGTAAATTTCAATGCTTGTTAATATTATATTATTATAAGAGAAATAAATAGAAGGGTAAGCAAACGACTAAATAAATGTGAACCACTAAACAGAAATGTACAAAGCAACATTAATAAAAGTAATTAGATTTCAAAACTATTTTTCAACAGGCAAATTGACTAGAGTTGATTATCGCCTTCAAAGCTTTCAGCACAATCCAATTTATTTAGTTATTTAAATTAACTTAACAATTTAATTAGTTTACTCAGAGAAATAACGTAGGGTCAATAAAACTAAAGCCAAACCCTGATCGTCAAAGAGTGATTAAGCTTATTTATGTTGCTGACGGATAAACAATCATGCAACAATAGATGAACTAGAATAATGAAATTTCACTATGAACCTCAGCCAATGAAGCATTAATATAATTATTTCTTTTACAAATATGTTTTTGTTTATTAAATATTAATAAATTAATGCAAGAATGTGCTTAAAAAGATCAGTAATTACACATAAGCTACTCCCATGACGCTCAAACTATTTTATGTACAGATAAATTTAAGTGAACTTTAAAGGATGTAGTATGTTGATAGTTGGATGCTCGAAGTTTCTGAACACGCGGGTAAGCCGTAAAACTTATCCTGCAATTCAAGATAAAGATTTATTTACGTACTTACATACAATGATTTTCAATTTTTAAGTTCCATTCCGGATAAGCATTAACTCACTGGAAGTTAATTAGAAAAGGCATTTTAGGATTATAAAGGCTTTAATAAATATCATCTTACAAGCGTCTTTGAAAGAAAAAAATATTATAAAAATACTTACTTTAAAGTGCTCCCACAGTGATTTGGTCGAAAGTTATAGTACTTAGTGGGTTTTAATGACTTTTACTTCAATAAATCTACAGTAAACCGAGCGCAGTGAAAAGGCGTTTTGGAGAATTTATATTGAAAATAGTAAACTTTTCCCTTTCTTATTTATTAAAACGTCGTTGATATAAAAAATTGCTCAAAAAGACCTTTGCATTCCCGTGTAAAAAAAAAAGTCTGGGCGAAGTCTTGCAGAAGTCTGGCTTAGAAGTCTGGCCAAAGTCTCGCATGTCGGACGATCCTAGACTTTTTGCTAGACTTTTTATATTTTCTATTAAAGTCTTGGAAAAAATCCCCAGACTTTATCCAAGACTTTTCACTGGACTTATCATACTGCATAAAAAGTCTGGGAAAAAATGCCCAGACTTAATCCAAGACTTTTTACCAGACTTAGCATTCAGCGCGAAAAAGTCTTGGAAAAGTGCCCAGACTTTTCGCCAGACTTTACCCCAGACTTTTCGACAGACTTTATGGTCCGTGCATGGAGGTTATACACGCCCGGCACCTCCTACATGAAATCGATGCTCACACTCTTCCGCTGCAATCCCATGGTCACTGCTGTCATCATCGTCGTTGTCGCTTTCATCTGCAGATCTAATAATTTTTGGAGACACAGAGAGAATTTCTCACAAAGCATCTCTACTACAGCGCAAGTAAATATTTTATAGAGAATTTTAACTAGGTGTTCGGGGTGGTCGATGACAGAGTCTAGGTGGTAAGCTCCGTAGTTGTTTTTCTCTAGGTGTTGGAACACATCGAAAACGTGATGAAAACCACTTTTGCAACATGTGGGATGATTTTTGTAAAAATAGCGGAATTGCAATTAAGGAAAAAAAATCAACCATCAATAACATAAAAAATAATTAATAATTTCTTCTTGAAAGTTGGCATGGACAAAAGCTCTTTGTAAATAAACTTTCAAGTCCATTCGTTGTTTTTTGCAAAAGTTATTTAATAATAAAAGAATGTCATTTTTTAACTTTGACGGCGATTTGTGAATAACTAGAGTTCGACACGCGCGCTTCGCGCGCTGATTTTCTTTTTTTTTTTTATTTTGCTAATAATTTGTTAATAAAGCTATCAAAATGGTCAAGTATTTATGCAAATACATATATGTGGCTTCCAGGAATGACGACGTAACTACATTTTACGTGTTTTCGAGAAATTACCGTTTTAAAATTTCTGTCATTCATGAGTATCTACGTAATGTACCTTGTGCATTAAGGTACCCAACTCTCAGTCAATCGGAGCCAATCTTCGGCTTCGATGCTTAGTGGTGGGCAAATTACATGCGTGGACCTCATATCCCCTGACTACTGGGGTTTACAAGTTATTTAAATAATCGTTTTGCTTATTTTTTTATGTCTACATAACTCCCTTACATGCGTGGACCTCATATCCCCGCCTACTTGTACTAATACATGTTTTGTAATTATAGTTTCAAAAAATTCTATTTTGTAATAGTTTGTTAAATAAATAATCCGGTTTAAATTAATTATTTCATTATTTTTGATATCAGATTCGTGATTAGCAACCCCAAAAACAAAACATAATACAGTTCCGTAATTATAGTTTCAAAAAATTATATTTCTCAATAATTTGTTTAAATAATTTTGTTTAAATTCATTATTACATTATTTTTTATATCAGATTCGTGATCACCGCCTATAAAAACCGCAAGTTTGTTGTATTTTGTGTCTCAGATTGAGCTACATTTGAAAGCGGTAGTCCCGAGTATAGTGTAATAGGAGCTATATTTAATATTTGTCATTATAAAGTTAATTTAATCTAATAAATTATTTTGTGATTGTAACTTTTATTCTTGTAATAAAATATATTTAAATTGTAATTTTGATAGTTAAAAAATAGTTTATGTATATCTATATAGGAGTTTTAAAAACTTTAGACAAATATGTATTGCATTTATCCAATGTATAACCCTATAAATCTATATAGATGTAGAATGACCGTCTTAAAAGTTTTGGTCACGTCATGAATTTTAATTTTAATCTAAGTTTTGCTATTAAAAAAATAGTTTAAATATAAAAAGTTTATTTTAAGAAATATACGATACGAGTTTTAAAAACTTTAGACAAATGTGTGTTGCATTTATCAATATCAAATCTGTTAAAATAGCGATAAGCGTCATCAGGAACTTGACAAAGTATGGTCATTTGCTTCATATTTTCGACGGTCTTAAGACGGTCGCATGACCGTCTTATGACGCGCGTCACAGTCACGTTGCATCTCTGCGCATGCAACACGGCGCAACATCTGAATGTATACGCCTCTTTAATATTATTATATTACAAATGCAATAATTACAATAATGTAATATACAACAACATGTCAACATAATACAAAATACAATTTAAATATTACTACAATATCTGTATTCAAAACTTAATCTAGTTCGCATTTAAAACTCTAGTCCCTCTAACTTTAGCAGACGCAATTGACGCGATTCGAGATTTTCGAGATATACTTCGAGATTTTCGAGAAAAAATCAACATGGCGCCGAACATGTCTGGTTGCATTTTATATAGAGGGAACTATTCAAGTTAGAGACTTCGTTAAAGGATCAGAACCGAGCTAGAGTGAAAAAACCAAAAAAAGTGCCGAAATTGTTCCTATTTTGTTAAATAACAAAAATTGCACACGGTTTTGACACTGCGAATAATAAGGATCTTATTTGGGAGGTCGAAACGAGCCAGAATCAAAAATAAAAATGCTTATATGTCGAAATGGCCACTCCAAAGGATCCACCGCCTGGACTATATCTGTGGCTTCCAGGAAAAACGACTTATCTCCACTTTTTATTATTTCGAGTAAATCGAGTTTTTAGTTTCGCAGGTTTCGCATCGATGTTACAAATCAAGACAAATGAGATTAAATGCAACACTGCGTCTATGAATACTAATGTAAATAATATATTTGTTCCCATAGTAACCAGAGAAAATAGCGTTCATGTTTTAGAAATCGAATTTCACTTACGTGGTTATTCCGGGAATAAAAAAAAAATTTAGTGGAGTTGCGTGGGGTTTCCGGGAGTTATTTTTAAAAAAGTGGAGTTACGTGATTTTTCCGGGAATTATTCTAAAAAATAAGTGGAGTTACGTGGTTTTTCCGGGAATTATTCTTAAAAAAAAAATGGAGATACGTGGTTATTCCGGGAAAATGTTGAAAAAAATGGAGATATGTGGTTCTTCTTTGTGCTAATTCAAGACAACGAGTGCACTTTCGTAATTTCTGTCACGGCTAGATGATAGAGTACTGTTTAAGGTGGCTCATGCGTTTGGTGCCGTATCAAGTCGGGGCCCCGGCAAGGGGCTTCTTTATTATTGCCAAATTAAGTTAACGTATTTTACGTAAATTTATTGTAAACAACTTCTAAATGTTCAAACAAAAAAAAAGATTTTATAAATAAGTAAAAACTTTGCTAATTTGTCGCTACATTTATATGACTGATCGCAGTGCGCATGCGTAGTAGCACATTTGTAACGTTTATTGTTAATATCTTTTTTGTTTGGTCGTTAACCTATAATTCTGATATCATTAGATTCTTCACAAAAAAATCTTTAATTTCATATATTGTACATTGCTTTTTTACAAGTTACTACGAAGCAATAAACTGTTCATTCCCATAAGGTTATGTGTTAAACGTACCTATTTATAACCTCAGTTTTTTCGATAATTTGGTCGTTGACCTACAATTTTCTTAGTACAGATCGAAAGTTTAATGTCTAAAATAGTATATTACGATACGTGGGCCGGAAATTGGATTTCCGGGCCGTGCGTGGTATGACGCCCGAGGCGAAGCCGAGGGCGTCATAACGCACGGCCAGGGCATCCAATTTCCGGTCCAAGTATTGTATACTATTTTTCTTACTCCCCGGCCGAAAGTACGTTCTGTAATTGTTAAATAATTGATAAAATTGCGTTGTCGTCTGCTAGCTGTGTTTGAGTGTTAGTTTTTCTTTCGGCCCGCTCGATAGTAGTGCCTCTGTCGGCCGCTTTGGGTAGCTCGGTCGATATTACCGACTGTTTTTTCTTTCGGCCCGGCGTAGAGAGCTGGTTTTTGGGCGTCTGCTACTTTCGCTATTGTACAGATGGTCTGATGCCCGCCCGACATTTGCAAGACCGAGGCGAAGCCGAGGTTTTGCTGGTCGGGGCGGGCATCAGAAACACATTCATTAAAAAAGACAACACCACTTTTTATTTCAACTAACTCTTTTTCTCGTCACACGTGCACTTTCCTCTGTCTATTTCGTACGTGTCTAACCTTCACACCGCACAAACATATTTTTCCGCCCTTTAACCTCAAAATGCCATCTTAAATGTCATTTTGCGGCCTCGACGGAAAAATACGTTACTGAAACGTGGACGTAAGAGAATTTTTACCTCATGCGACTTTTCGGCCTCGCTTCGCTCGGCCGAAAAACGTCGCATGAGGTAAATAATCCTCTTCCGCCCGCGTTAGTAATATACTATTCCTCGGACGCTCCCATCCATACGTTTACTTAATTGTTTCTACACGACTCGAAAGTACGTGTAGAAAACAAGAGGAAAAAACAATAACCACGATCAAACAAAACCACTTTTTATTTCAACTAACTTTTTTCTCGTCACCCGTGCACTTTCCTCTGTTTATTTCGTACGTGTCTAACCTTCACACCGCACAAACATCTTTCCTCGGACATGCGCGCGGGCGCTGAAAAGCCGCGGGTCAGGACATTTCGGCAGCCAATCAGAGCGCGCGGTTGGTCTAAAATAGGATGCGAAAGTTTCTCTTTCGGCCCGGAGATGCGGGCCGAAAGTACGTACTTTCGGGTGGGCGAGTAAGAAATGGTATATTACGATACGTGGGCCGGAAATTGGATTTCCGGGCCGTGCGTGGTATGACGCCCGAGGCGAAGCCGAGGGCGTCATAACGCACGGCCAGGGCATCCAATTTCCGGTCCAAGTATTGTATACTATTTTTCTTACTCCCCGGCCGAAAGTACGTTCTGTAATTGTTAAATAATTGATAAAATTGCGTTGTCGTCTGCTAGCTGTGTTTGAGTGTTAGTTTTTCTTTCGGCCCGCTCGATAGTAGTGCCTCTGTCGGCCGCTTTGGGTAGCTCGGTCGATATTACCGACTGTTTTTTCTTTCGGCCCGGCGTAGAGAGCTGGTTTTTTGGGCGTCTGCTACTTTCGCTATTGTACAGATGGTCTGATGCCCGCCCGACATTTGCAAGACCGAGGCGAAGCCGAGGTTTTGCTGGTCGGGGCGGGCATCAGAAACACATTCATTAAAAAAGACAACACCACTTTTTATTTCAATTAACTCTTTTTCTCGTCACACGTGCACTTTCCTCTGTCTATTTCGTACGTGTCTAACCTTCACACCGCACAAACATATTTTTCTCGGACGCTCCCGTCCATACGTTTAAAAAACAATAACCACGATCAAACAAAACCACTTTTTATTTCAACTAACTTTTTTCTCGTCACCCGTGCACTTTCCTCTGTTTATTTTGTACGTGTCTAACCTTCACACCGCACAAACATCTTTCCTCGGGCATGCGCGCGGGCGCTGAAGCGCCGCGGGTCAGGAAATTTCGGCAGCCAATCAGAGCGCGCGGTTGGTCTAAAATAGGATGCGAAAGTTTCTCTTTCGGCCCGGAGATGCGGGCCGAAAGTACGTACTTTCGGGTGGGCGAGTAAGAAAAACATATTTGTTAAGTTTAAGATGTATCTGCTTTTTTATAAGAAATCGCATGAGCCACCTTAAAGATAAGAAAAAAGGCATAAAACCGATTTTGAAAAACTCGTCCCTTACGTGGTTTTTCCGGGAAGCCACAGATATAGTAATACACGCAAAACGTAATAGTCTCTGAAATTGCTACTTTATGCCACCATGGGCGCTTTGACCGATTCTCTTATCCCCTCCAACCACATGCACGGAGTGAATAGTGGCTCAGGCTCTGAGAGTAGGGGAACTTTAAGCTCTAAGGGTGGGGAGACTTTTGTCCGAGGGCCACCATAAAACCGTCCGTATGTGGCAGCTTTGCTTCATTCTTCAGGTTTGCTTACCGGGGAACAGTTTAGAGTTAAATATTTTCATATTCTAAGAAGAAAAGAGGGCACTCAGGATGTGGCCATCACAGGCAAATAATGCCAATAGTGGCAACTCCAAAGATAACAATAATCAAAATAATTTAAATTTACGGAGTTTGGGAATAACATCTGCAATTAGTATGGCTGAACCAAAACCCAGTGATCTGAATAGAACAAATCAGCTTAGAGATGCTCTAAAGGCTTATAATGCGTTTGAATCTGAGGAGGAACTTTATCATAAAATCGAAATACTAGGCAAGCTGAATGATTTGGTTAGGCAATGGATACGTGACACAAGTATTGCCAGAAATATGCCACCAAATGTAGCTGACCTGGTTGGGGGAAAAATATACACATTTGGATCATACAGATTAGGAGTATGTAGTAATGGTGCTGATATAGATGTCTTGTGCGTTGTACCTCGACATGTCAACCGATCAGATTATTTCACATCTTTCTTTGACTTATTGAAGCTACAAGTAGAAGTAACAGATTTAAGAGCTGTAGAAGAGGCATTTGTGCCTGTTATCAAAATGAATTTTGATGGCATTGAAATTGATATGTTATTTGCGAAATTAGCTCTAAAAGAAGTTCCAGATTCAATGGTAAGTTTGATATTAAAAATTATACTTAAAAAATTTCAAAATAATTTTAAATGTTAATTCATTTTCAAATAAGGTTTATTAATAATTAACTTTTTGTTATTTTGTAGGATCTTCGTGATAATATGCTGCTCAAGTATCTTGATCCAAAATGTGTAAGAAGTTTGAATGGTTTTCGAGTTACAGATGAAATTTTGCGTTTAGTCCCTAATATAGAAAATTTTAAATTGGCATTAAGAGCCATAAAGTTATGGGCCAAACGTAAGTATTGTAAAATACTTTGAATATTTATAATCATACTCCAAGATATTCAATTTTCAATTACTTTATTTTATTTTTTTAGAAAATGGTATTTACAGCAATGTATTGGGATATCTTGGTGGTGTATCATGGGCAATGCTAGTTGCTCGAATCTGTCAATTGTATCCTAATGCTGTAGCAGCAACGCTTATAGAAAAATTCTTTCTTGTTTTCTCAATGTGGAAATGGCCTCAACCAGTGCTGTTGAAAAGACCTGAAAATGTTAACTTGGGCTTTGCAGTATGGGATCCTAGAGTAAGTAGAAATATTAAAAATTTGATTTATAATACATTAAATAATTGTTCAACCACTAAATGTGATTTTACCTTTTGTAGGTCAACATATCTGATAGGTACCATCTGATGCCAATCATCACACCTGCTTATCCTCAACAGAATTCGACATTTAATGTATCAATTTCAACAAGAACCATTATGCAGGAGGCATTTGAAGCGGGATTAGCTACTACTAAAGAAATAATCATGGGCAAAGCTACATGGGATAAGTTGTTTGATCCTCCAAATTTCTTTGGCAAATACAAGCATTACATTGTACTACTAGCCAGTAGCTTGTCAGCAAAGGATCAACTAGAGTGGTGCGGACTTGTTCAAGCGAAAATTCGGCACTTAATTGGTATGTATGACATTTAAAATAGGTATATCTTTTAATGAATAAATTAAATTGTAACAGCTATGGATACAAGGTACAGGTGAAAAAAAAAAAAAAATTGTATTCACCATCAACTTTATATGTACGTACTCGAGGAATGGGATAATATTTGAATGCACATGAAAATTAGAGCTTTCAGTTATACTAAGTTATTTTATTAATCTTAAAAGTGATAAAATCTTTGATTGTTAAGGAAATGTATTGTCCTACTTCATTTTACTATTGTTTTAATTAATAGATATGATATTAAACACAGTAATAGTTTTAGGAGGGCAATAAAAAAACCTTGTCCTCTAGAATTGGTCGCATTCTTAAAATATATAATTAATGATAGGGATAAAAAACAAGAATAAAACCAAGTGAATTTGAATGGATTTCATTCAAGAGTTTAAAAGAGGTTTGAATGTTTCATTTCTCTGATTTTTCTATCATGTATGAATTAGTTATTGAATTTAATATAAACAATTGATGCTAATATTTTTTTGTTTTCATCAAAATTCAGGTACTTTGGAAAGAAATCCACACATCACTTTAGCACATATCAACCCTGAAGCTTTCCCACCACTGAAACCTGAAGGTGGAAAAAGTGTTTCGATGTGGTTCATTGGTCTCCGATTCAAAAAGGAAGAAAATTTGAATATCAATCTTACTTTTGATATTAAATATTTTGTTGAGACTAGTAAGTATTGATATTTATTATATTTGACTTCTTTCGTCTTTTTTTTTTTTTCTTATTTGATATAGATTAGTATTTAATAGTTTCTCTTAATACAAGAAAGACTTGTGAAAATGATCGTACAATTGAATAAAAGTTTTAGAATAATAATGTGCTAATCAATTAACCACTCCATTTTCAGCTGAGCGACAGGCAGAGCAGATCAAATTGTTCAAACCGGGCATGACAATTGAAGCCAAGTATGTCAAGAAGAGGGATTTAGCTAACTTCATTAAGCCTAGCTTAATTAAAAGAGAGAGAAAGGTAAATTACATTACAGATTTTAATTTAATTTAATTTTAGCATATGGTTAAAATTAAATTAAAACAAACTCTTAAAAAGTTACTTATAAACTCTATTTCTAAATTGGAATTTGCCTTTTGTTTTAGACTTCCTACAACAATAAACAGAATGGAGCTGCTAGTGGGAATGATGGCGTATCTCCCAGAAGCCAGAATACATCAGATCCGGATCAGACTCTGAGGAAGAGGAAGTCAGATCAACACTTTGACAACAGTGATAAGAAAAGAAAAATGCAAGAAACTGAGTCATCGGCCCAGCAACAGGGCAATCCAGTTATTAAGCAGGTGTGCAACGGCTTAATGTCTAACATCGATAGACATAATAATAAACAAGCTCCTCTTCCTGTCCCTATGGGCATTGTCTGAATTGTTATTGTCGGTTTGCAATTATATTTGGTGTACACATTGGTATTAAATTGTAAACAGTTTTAGAAGGTTTGATCCTACAATCATGTGGAGACTATAACAATTCAGGGTTCAGCTTAGAGGAGTATAAGCAGAATTTAACAACTGCTAAGGACGTAAGAAATTGAATATTTCATAAGTTATCGCTCTCGCTAATTTCACTATCTTCTCTATTATTTAGAGAAAAATATCAAGTTTAGTTACATGGAGGGAAAATACAAATTTTATTTATTATATCATTATTTAAGAGTACTTAAGCAGTGACGTTAAGTCAGTTTAGAAATCCTTAAATAATGTCGATTGACCAAAAGAAACTTTATTTTAATTATAAGTATAGATTAATAGATTTTATTTTGTATGCCCCAATTTTGCATAAATAAAAAATGAAAATAAAAATTTTTGTATTTTATATAATTTATTTATTTATCCAAAAATAATAATAAAATATTTATCCCTGATAGAACATTATTAGTCTATATTTGGTGCAACTAATAATAAAGAAAAACTTACCTCTCCATTCAATGTCGTGTAAAAATCTATTTTTCCATCCAAGCATTCCTAATTTTCAGTAATTTTCAAAATTGTTATTGCTACTTAATTGCCCCAACTTTCTAAACCCTTAAATAATTGTCCTTGGATTTCCCCTAAGTATTTAATCCGGGGTAAATACGACTATTTGGCGGCGTTAATTAGGGTCTGCACAGGTAATAAATGTTCCGAAAATTCTAACCAATGGGTAAAAGGTACAGGTAAGAAATCTGTCAAAGGTTTTGACCAATAGGGACTCGGGCAACAAAATTTCAAACGGCATTTTAGTATATATAATACAGAATCGCGTAGATCTCATCGCGGCATGTTGATTAAAAAAAAATTTTTGTGTCTACGTCAAATAGTTGCTGAGAAAAAGCAATTTGAAAGTTTGTCTTTTTCGAAGCGCATTTTTTCATGCAGTGCCCGTGAGAGCGATTTCTCTCTTAGGCTGAAATCACATGGTGCGGCATAGAGCTGTGGCATGTAAGATGCGTCATGGAGACAGCCAATTAGAGCTACTCTGCAAATGCAAAAATAGCTACCTCTATGCCACAGCTGTATGTCGCACCATGTGATTTCAGCCTTAGTCCGAAAGCTACGAAAGTCTAGGTTCTAGGTATGCATTTTACCGTCCAGTAGGTAACTTACCGATCTCTTATGATTACGGATGCAGAGAATCGAAATATCTTGGTTACCAGACGGAAATGTGATCACATTTATTGTTATTTAACAATTGTTACACATGTTGTTATAAATAAATTTTCAAAAATGCTACATTTTTGTTTTAAACATTTCCTTATTTGGTCATTTACCGACAGCGTATGGTTTTCCTTTTTTAGTGTTGTCTGCTTCCGACGCTTGCCACACTCAAAAACCTCGCAAACCACACGCTCAACTATAACTATTTTCTTTTTTCACAACATTTTAAATATGCTCCTTTATTTATACACACATTAAACAAAATTTTACGTTGTGAGAACTGAAAGTACGGCTCTGACAACGATAATTTCGGCTGATTTTCTTTTGGCTGAATTTTTTAGGTACAGTAATTGTATGGTACATTCTGAGAGCCGTATACTAATATATAGAGTTCTTTTATCGGAACATTAAATAGGTTATGATTCGACATACATACATATTTTTTATTAAAATAATATGGATTAATAAATACACTGGATTACAGATGAAATAGGCAAAAGCGGATTGCAAACACGCGGTTGATGAGGCGGATTTTTTGACTCCTTCAGGTTATAACATAAACATCGGCTTCGCTTTGTAGCATTGGCAACAAATCCAGGCTGTAAAACTAAATCGTACCGTTGTCAGAACTGAACAATACATTACGATACGAGTGCGGAATCATCTATGCAGCGCATGAGTATCGTATACTATTTTTCCTATCGAGTTGTGCAATGTTCGAGCCTGCACACGCACCTGTGCGCGCAAACCACCACTCTTCCACACGCTGAGACGTGCGTGTAGAGAAATAGCTGAGCGTATGGGAATGAATCATTCCCGCACGCTCAGTTACCGGAAGTTTGCACACGATGATAGGAAATAGTACATTACGCTACCAGTGCGGGAAAGCAGATTTTCGTCTCGTGTGACGTTTACACCCGAGCGAAGCAAAGGCACACGAGACGAGAATCTCTTTCCCGAACATGTAGCGTACAGTATTTTTTGATACGACGTGTGGAAAGCTAGATTTTGAGTACACGTTTTTGCCAAGCGTGTACAAAATCGAGCTTTGCGCACGAGTATCGAAAATACATTTTCCGCATCTGATTAATAGTGCTGTTACATTATACAAATAAATAGACTGCTTCATCCCTCTGTAAGGGTAAATGATTTGTGTAAATAGTGCTAGTATAATTGTCGGCCGGGGCGAAGCCGAGGTTGACAAACATGTGATCTGAGGCTTTCTTTTTTACTGGCCAAGGTGTGTATACTATTTTTCTGCTCGACGGCGCCGGAAAGCTAGCCGTAGGGCCGTAGTCAACACAGACTCACTAGGGCTAGTAGCAGAAAGCGCGCGCGCGCGCGCGCGCGCGCGATACACACACACACACCCACACACACACACACACAATATCTTATATGCAGGGAGCGCTCACGGTCACGTGGGTCGCATGCGTTTTTCCGCTGGTGCGAACGCACTATGCGCAGCCTATAGCCGAGATGGCCGTTACGGCTGGTGTACTCTGCACGCACGCAACACCAAGCCAGATTACCATTGACGAATGCACGAGTGTTGAGTTTTCTCTTTTTGTTTTTCTCCTATTCGCGGTATTAGTGTATGTGTGCATGTGTGTATATGTATAAGTTATACAAACATCAGTGTAAAAACAGCGTTAAACTGTGTAAAATTTAACTTTATATTTTTGTATTAATCGGAAGTAATGAAACGGTATTTTTCCTTATGTTATTCAAAAGCATTTTACTTAACACAAAAATTTCAAATACAAAAGTTGTTGATAACATTGAAATAAAACTTTTTCTATTCAACATTTGTATAAATAAAAATAAAAACTATTGTATAATTCAAATAGAAATAATGAAAACAATGTTTCTAATTTTAAATATAATTGCAATCATAGTACTTATATATTTAATATTCCTACGTGTACTTTAATCACATCAATTAATAATACTTAATTAATTTATATGAATCATAGACTAGTTGAAAAGTTATCTGCATATATCTATATTTGTAGAATTATAAGGAAAATTTTCTACAAAAAAATAATAAATATGTAATAGTAAATGCATAATTCCCATTTAAATTTTACTTCAGAGATGTATTTATGTGTATTATAATGATAATAACGATGAAAATAAGTATTACAATTAATACAATAATAAAATTATAAGGTTTTTCTGAGCATTGCGGTCGTGCCTACTATGTAAAAACGAAGTTTTTACATAGGGAGGGGGCGGGCGACGAGCGAAGCGAGGAGCAGGTGTGTGTGGGGCGCGGGGGATGGCGTGCCGAAGGCACGCTGGGAGGCGCAGCCCCCCTAGTTTATTATTAAATAACTTTTGCAAAAAACAACGAATGGACTTGAAAGTTTATTTACAATGAGCGTTTGTCCATGCCAACTTTCAAGAAGAAATATTAATTATTTTTTGTGTTATTGATGGTTGATTTTTTTCCTTAATTGCAAATCCCGCCATTTTTACAAAAATCATCCCACATGTTGCAAAAAAATTGAGCGTATAGTGAAATCCTTCAACTTTAATATCCATTTTGAAAATTTAAAAATTATTAATTTTTACCGTTTTTACAGGGTTTTATACGCCTTCGCCTTTTTATACGCCGCGTAAAGTGTCCTGGAGAACGACGTTAATTGTTTTTTTCAGGAATCGGAAGTATACCACTGAAAAAGGCTTGAAAAATCTATCTTTAAAAAAAACCGCTGCTAATTAATTGGCACGCAGCTTCCTCCAAATTAATGTATCGTTCCTATATAACGTATAGTATATACAACCTGTTCTCGAATTCACCCACGAACAGAACGAAATCGGAGAGAGCATAAAATTTTGAACCAAAAGTTCCTCTACAATTTGTTCATAGGATCAATATTTAAAGGTGTTGTTATTAACTAAAAATTAACATGTAATAGCCCATGAGAAAGTGGGTGGAATTAATGCACTAGGGCTGGAGGGGAAGAAGAGGCCCGGCCACTGGAGGGGGTATGTACGGCTATCCAAATACACGTTGAGCCGGCCCAACTCTCTCTCTCTCTCTCTCTCTCTCTCTCTCTCTCTCTCTCTCTCTCTGTCTCTCGCTCTCTCGCTCTCTCGCCGTATCTTGCACTCACTCGCAATTCGTTACTTTCTCTTCCGTTTTTTACGTATACTGATAGAAAGAATCATTTCCGATAAAGTCGGTGACTTAACTGTTAATGAATATGCATTTGAAAAAAGTTAAAGTCACGTGCATTAATAGTTAAGGAATGAATCCATTGTCACAAGTACTTTACAAAACTTTAGAATTTTAACTTATCTGATGTTATCTCGGTGCTGTCCATTATAGTTTCTCGTAAAAAATAGTTGCCATTACTCGGGATTCCGGATAAATTTTGTAATCTAAACGTGTATAGCAAGATAATATTTTGAAGTCCAAACAACATGAATTGAATGAAAATCGTGTGAACAATTTGAACATAGAGTATTCTGCAACTAGTTTCAAGTTATTTATGGACCTCAAAATATTTTCAGCTCGCTACATATTTTTGCTATTCAGTTCTTCTCTATATATGTATCTAGAGAAGGTGCGAAGATTTTCCACGAGAAACTGTAACGGACAACACCTACATAATAATCAGATAAGTTCCAATGTTCTATAAAATATTTACTTGCACTGTAGAAGAGATGCTTTGTGAGGACTTCTATTTGCAGGTTGGAGTTTTACAAAGCCCGACTCTTTGTGTAACCAAAAATTATTAGATCTGCAGATGACAGCGATAACGACGATGATGACAGCAGTGACCATGGGATTGCAGCAGAAGAGTGTGAGCATCGATTTCATATAGGAGGTGCCGGGCGTGTATAACCTCCATGCGTGGACCATAAAGTCTGGTGAAAAGTCTGGGGTAAAGTCTGGCGAAAAGTCTGGGCACTTTTCCAAGACTTTTTGGCGCTGTATGCTAAGTCTGGTAAAAAGTCTTGGATGAAGTCTGGGTATTTTTTCCCAGACTTTTTATGCAGTATGCTAAGTCTAGTGAAAAGTCTTGGATAAAGTCTGGGGATTTTTCCAAGACTTTTAATAGAAAATATAAAAAGTCTGGAAAAAAGTCTGGGATCGTCCGACATGCAAGACTTTGGCCAGACTTTTCAAGCCAGACTTCAGCAAGACTTCTCCCAGACTTTTTTTTTACACGGGTTGAGTCTAAATAACGTCACATAAATCCATTAGTTTTAGTTAAAGTAGACATTGAGTGCTTTAATTTACTCTTTTATTTCTCCCTCTACGACCTCCTGGCGTAAAGTTACAGTTGTTTGAACTTTCACCATATATCAGCCGGAAAGCCATTGGCACTTTAATGTTACTGCTAAGTGTAATTAATTTACTCACAAAATGCATATTATTATTTATTAAAAAAGACTAATAGCTATCTTATTATATCACAATATAATGATTGAAATAACAGTAACAATAACACTAACAAGATCGACGAGAGAAAGACTAATTAAAACTTAATGATATTCACAAAGAAGCTCGCACGAAAATTAAGGTGAAAAGTTTCGCCGAAAAAAAACGCGATCCAATTAGCCTCTCAACCTTCAAAATACATCAGCTTAATTTTTCCCCTAAAATTAACGCTCGCAAATTTATTCGACCCTCCTTAAAATTAAACTTTTTACTGCCATGACAAATAACGCTTCGCATCCCGGCGCCAAATTCTCTTACGCCAGAGACGAAATAAAAGTCACGGCGGCGGTTGTAATGGTAATATTATACCGATGGTCCGTGTAATTTGAAAAATAAAGACTCTCCCGCGTGGTGTATGTGCCACGGAGAATTTTCAATTGCGTGTACGCCGAAAAGGAGAAAGCCATAACAGTAAAGCTAATAGATAGTAGCGTCGAATGGATAGAGCTGGTGCGGAAGGAGTCGCGCGGCAATAAAAGCAATAAAGAAGAGCGGCGAGATAGGAAGAGAGAGACGAAGACGGACTGTATGGAGAGGGAGAGAAGGAGGGAAATAGAAAAATGCCCGGTGCGAATCACTTGGCCAGACGCGCGCGAGCCATCGCACAAGGGCGTTATAAAGTCTCTTCCTCCTTTTCTATTTATCTCGTTCTACGCGAACATCTCTCACTCACTCGCTTCCCTTTAAATTCTCTTTCTATCTCGTCCTCCATTTATTTTTCTTGCCGTTACGACTTTCTTTCTTTCTTTTAATTTTCTCCTTTTCACCTACTGTACGAAAAAAATTCTCTTTCTCACTCTGTTTCTTTTAATCTGTGCATATTTTTCTTTCTCTTCTTCTTTAACTTTCGCATTATCTCTCTCTCTCTCTCTCTCTCTCTCTATCTCTCTCTCTCTCTCTCTCTCTCTCTCTCTCTCTCTCTCTCTCTCTCTCTCTCTCTCTCTCTCTCTCTCTCTCTCTCTCTCTCTCTCTCTCTCTCTCTTTATTGTATGTTTTCCTCTTTCAATATCACGTATGCTAAATTCTTTCTATCCTTTTCAATCCTAGGGTTACTTCTTTTCAATGATTATATCTCGATTTTTCTCTCCTTTTCCTCTAGTGTACTTGTTTTCCGTTTTATTTCTTTCTTCTTTCTTCTAAAATAAAATACGAAGTTTCTATCTCGAAAGTTCTTTCTTTTTCATACTTTGTCCACACTCTCTCTTTCTCTCTCGCTCTCTCACTCCTTCTTTTACCGCCTCTCTCCCTCTCCCTCTCTCTCTCTTTCTTTCTCACCTCTTTGTTTCGATCTCTTTCTACTTTTCGCATTTTCCTTTATTTGCTTATAAATTTATTTATCTCTCCTCTTCGCAAAGTCCCATTATTACACACATATTATATACATTTTAAATAAAAATTTATCCTTCCATTTTCATTATACAACCACTTATATATTCAAGGATACAGAAAAAATTTTTTTTAAACAATTACCTAGAATACGAAATAAAATTAAAAATTAATGTTCAACGTTAATTCTAAAGCGTATATACTTATTTATTATCAAAAAGGTGAGTATTCGTCGAAAAACCGACTGCTATAAAAAAACATAAAGTTGCAAAGTATTTCCCAACTCATTAATAAAATAAAGACCAAAAAGAAAATGCCCACAAAGAAACTTCGTCTTCCCTCTTAAATATTCCGATCGCTATACTTATTTTCTCAAACATATCTATGACGTTATAAAATACTAAATAGACCCTAAAAGCCCGGCCCGTCCAACAACCATTTTTTTTTAAATTACTCTCTGATTTTATACCAAATACGCTTACTCATCATCTCTATAATATTATCTCTCGCGCTCTTTCACGCACACGGACATATTCTTAGTCAGACACACACGCGCGCGCGCGTTCATCCTTCCCCTGTCCTTTATCTCCGTGGGCGCGCTCTCACAATAACCGCGCCTTCTCTTCTCTTCCCCTTGAATTGTCGCCGTCGCGCCGTCGTCTCGGAATGATCGAGTTTGCCAATTTTCCGAGCGCACGCGCGGCGACGTATATACTTATATATAAGCCGTCGCGCGCGCTCTTATTCTCTTCCTCTCTCTCTCTCTCTCGCCGACCCTGACCCACGAGGGAATTTTCGCGAACCTTGTAAACTGCGCTCTTGTAACTGCCTCGATTTTTTCTCTCGCGCCTTCCTTTTTTCTCGCGTTGTCGCGTGCGCACTGCTCGCTTATATGCATATACGTGTACACTTACGCGAGTGAGTTAGGTGTTGCGTTTCGCGTTGCATTAACCCTCGAGAGTGTGTGTATAGTGCAGTCGAGGTGAAATCTCGTCACGTAAGTCGACGCGTCTTGGGGCTCGCGCTCGCCCGATCCATCAGGCTTTACACGGCGTTTTACATGTTTTTGTACATACACGTGTTGTGTTTATTCGCGGTAAAGGCGCTGCTGAGGAATCTAATTTTAGCACTGATAACGAGATTACGCTCGTTAAAGAGGATGCGGTAATAGAGTGGAAAAAATCGATTGATGTAACGCGTGGTATATTGATTTTGAGTGAAGTTGAGAACGAACTTTTTCTATCGATTTTTTATGTTTCTCGACTTTTTAAAAATAATTGAATAAAGTGAAAAAGAAATTTAATTTTGAAATGAAGTAAACTCAGAAAACGATCTTCCTGTATCAACGAGAATCTGCCTGTCAGAAGAGGATTTCCGCTAAAAATAGGGCCAAGAGGATATCTTCCTATGGAAGGAGGAAGTATCTTACAATAGGAAGTCAAGCTTCCTGTAGCGGGATGATGATTTTTCGCGCAGTAGGAATCCTTTTTTGTCGCACGAAGATTTTCTAAGGAGAAATTTTATTTTAAGACAGGAGGATCGTTTTTCTGAGTGTATATATGTGTACATAAATATCGATTTCAACCAATGCGACGCCTCCTATTCATATAAGGCTAACTCGCGCAACAACGCTATAAAAAGCCAATTAAAAAATCCGTGCAACAAAATGCTAATTCACGCGCTCGTCCATACAATGCCAATTCACACGCCAATGCGATATGATCCCAACTGATGCGCTAATGCAATATAATTCCCAGGCGAACGTCAATGCAATATAATTCCAGCGCAAAGAGCAAAATAATAACAAAGTTCCGATTAGGAGATTTTAAATCCAAGTAGCCGGGGGATACGAGGTCCACGTATACAGAATAATTACGCAGACGAGCGATAATAAACCATACGAGTATTTAAACAATTTTAACCCCAAGTAGCTGGAGAGACGAGTTGCACGTATACAGAAAAATTACGTAGACGAGCGATAATAAACCATACAATACGTCTAGCGATAAGAAACCATACAATATTACTCATCTAGAAGGCTCAACTCTTGGCAATATTCAGCATTTTTTAGCGTATATCGTACCGTAATCGCGCGTTCTTTGATTAAAGCACGAAATTGCGCCTGAAAATCATCTGCGAGAATTCGATTCCTGACGCCATTAAGTATGTAGGCGGGGGATGCGAGTGCCACGACTATACGGGAGCGCGTAAGAAGTGTATACATATGGCTAAATAATTATTTAAAGAATTCTTAAACCTAAATAGGCGGAAGATGCGAGTTTCACGGAAGCTGATTAATTTTACTCCCGCGGAGCGTACACTATTTTTCCTCACATCGAGGACGAAAATGCCATGTTTCCGTTTCGGAGCCGGGCGGGAAAGTAGCACTTTCGACAAGGTTACGGTGAAAAATAACTTGGTTCTGGGACTTGCGCTCTAGCCGGTGAGCTTTGCGTGCGTGCATTATTTATGAGAACGCAAAATTACTCAACCTAAGAGAGAATAGCTATTGTGACAGGAGTCGCGCTATCAATGGCGAGCTGTGTTTAAGTGAAAGTACTGGTATCGTGGCAGGAGTCCCGCTGAGTAATTTTGCGTTCTCATAAATAATGCACGCACGCAAAGCTCACCGGCTAGAGCGCAAGTCCCAGAACCAAGTTATTTTTCACCGTAACCTTGTCGAAAGTGCTACTTTCCCACCCGGCTCCGAAACGGAAACATGGCATTTTCGTCCTCGATGTGAGGAAAAATAGTGTACGCTCCGCGGGAGTAAAATTAATCAGCTTCCGTATATCCGTGAAACTCGCATCCCCCGCCTATTTAGGTTTAAGAATTCTTTAAATAATTATTTAGCCATGTATACACTTCTTACGCGCTCCCGTATAGTCGTGGCACTCGCATCCCCCGCCTACTTGGGGTTAAGAATTATTTAAATAATTATTTTGCCATGTATACTCCTCTGACACACTTTCGTATATCCGTGAAACTCGCATCCCCCGCCTATTGGGTTTAAGAATTATTTGAATAATTATTTTGTCATGTATACATGTCTGACACGCTTCCATATATCCGTGGCACTCGCATTCCCCGCCTGCTTGGGTTTAAGAATTGTTTAAATAATTATTTTGCGATGTAAACACGTCTGACACGCTTCAGTATATCCGGGAAACTCGCATCCCCCGCTTACTTGGGTTTAAGCATTATTTAAATAATTATTTAGCCATGTATATACGTCTGACACGCTTCCGTATATCCGTGGAACTCGCATCCCCCGCCTACTTAGGTTTAGAAATTAATTTATTAGATATCATGTCTGCGCGCCTTCACTTTCCTTCGCAGAACTTGCTTCCGTTGCCTATTTCGGTTAAGAAATTCTTTGATTTATAATCTTATTTGTAGCCCGTCTACATACATCCACTTTTCTCCGGGAAACTTGCTTCCTCCGCCTATTTCGGTTTAGAAATTTATCGATTGACAATTTTATTGGTAGCCGTCGGCTCGCCTTCATTTTTTTTGCATAGAAAACGCTTCTCTCGTCTATAGTTTTTTTTTATTTAATTAAATGAATAGAATGAAATACTAAAGTATGGCTGGCTATAAGACCGATGACAGAGATAGCTCCTTCTTGCACTGAACGCCGAGATAGCTCCTTTTTGCACTGAGCGCCGAGATAGCCCCTTTTTGCATTGGGCGCCGAGATAGCGCTCTTTTGAAATGAAGCTTGAGATAGCTCCTTTTTGCATTGAACGCTGAGATAGAGCTTTTTTGAATTGTTGTTGAGATAGCTCTTTCTTGCTCTAGCCGCTGAGATAACGCTTTATGAATAGGGGCCGTCGCATTGTTCACCTTTGAGCATCATTTTTGGTCAATAAAAAGCGCGAAGATGAGCCTGAGGCTCGTTCGCTTCGAGGCTTCGAGAGCTCGTCTCCTGGAAAAATTATGCTACTTTTACCCTGAAATCGCGTTTTCATTTCGTGAATAAAGCACGAAGACGCGTTTGAAACTGTCTACGAAGGCTGGATTCCTGATGATATTCATCTTTCTTTACCTTGAAACTGGGTTTTTCTTGTTAAAAGCGAGAACGTGCGTCTGAAACTTGTGTGTGAGGGCTCGACCTGGTACGAGTGGGTTTTCTTTATCCGAGACGAGATTTATCTTTGGTTGAATGCCGAGAACGCACCTGGATCTTGTCTACAAGAGATCTAATATTAGCCCAGGTTAGTTTCCGTGATCCTGGACGTACATCTATTCCCTGTATACGTGGACCCCGTATCCCCCGGCTACTTGAGGTTAAAATTGTTTATATAATCATATGGTTTATTGTTACTGGTATACGTAATTACCCTGCATACGTAGACTTCGTCTCTCTCGGCTACTTGGAGTTAACATTGTATAAATAATATTGTATGGTTTATTATCGCTCATCGTATTGTATGGTTTATTATCGCTCGTCTGCGTAATTATTCTGTATACGTGCACCTCGTATCCCCCGGCTACTTGGATTTAAAATCTCCTAATCGGAACTTTGTTATTATTTTGCTCTTTGGGCTGGAATTATATCACATTAACGCTGAAGTTGGAATCATACTGCATTGACGTTTGCCTGGGAATTATATTGCATTGGCGCGCCAGTTGGGATCATATCGCACTGGCGTGTGAATTGGCATTGTATGGACGGGCGCGTGAATTGGCATTTTGTTGTACGGATTTTTGAATTGGACTTGTATTGCATGTAATTTTGAATTGGCTTTTTATAGCGTTGTTGCACGAGTTAGCCTTATATGAATAGGAGGCGTCGTATGGTCGTAATCCTGGAACGTAATCCTATTTGTTAGTATTAATCATTTCACATCACAGCAGTATATTTTATTACAACATATCTTTTATTTAAAAATACTTTACTTTGTAAACATATCAATTGATCAAATCCATATTGATACAACTCCGTATACGAGCAATACTTCGTTCATACAGTTTATTTCTCGAATTATATTTTATAAAAGTCGTAATATATTTAGACAAATATTTTTTTTATGACTAAACATAAATACTATTCAGTGTTTTCAATAAAACTCTATAGTATAAAATCCACCCATTCACCTTCGAAAACACTCACCAATTCTTACTCCACACGCAATCGCAAAACATTATATCGCCCGTCTCAGTCACCCAAATCGCTCCATCCATCACGGACAGCCCTCGCATAAATTTTTACAAGTGCTCGACGACAACGATGATTTCGCTTGTGAAAAAAACCCGCGTAAGTATCCCCGAACTACGACGACGGGGCGCCGAGAGTAATTAAAGTCCGCGTGCTATAAAAATCGCGCCAAATAGACCCTAAAGTCCATTATAATGGTCTCCCTCCCCTTCGTTGACATTCTTCTTTTGTGGGACGCGCTGTCGACTAGTCATCATCGTCGTCGTCTGCTTTTCGGGTGTAATAAGGCTTCCGCGTAAAGTCGATCGTTGAAATGGAAAATTTCCCTCGACACTTTAATGCTTATAGCTCGACACGTACCGTTCTATAATAAAAAAAAAGAAATTCGATAATTAGTGGTATCTGAATGCCGTAACCGTATAATCATTTTAACGCTGTAACATACGTATCGTCGCCCTTATCACTTGGAATGTAGAATTTAAACCCCCCATCGCCTCTTTCATCTTGTTACCACCTTCAATTACACTTGACACAGTGACACTATCGCGCCGCTCGATCGCGGACACCGCGCTCGCGCTATATACTCTGCTATAAATAAAACGCCGCGGCTCGATTTTAAAAGCTCATTGCCGCGACACACACCATCCCCCCACAAAGCAACGAAAAAACGCACAGCCTTTCGTAAAAGATATCTCAAAAATTCATCATATTTCCGCGTCCATCACAGCCTTCTTCTTTTGCCGCCGAAAAAGCGTCTCGATAAAGTCACTCTCCCTCCCCCTCCATATATCTATTATAGGTTCTTTTTTCGTTAGCGTTTATTCGTCAACCCTTATCGAGAGCACTCTATCCAGGTAATATCGCCCGCTCCCCCTTCGTCTTCTCGAGATCGCCCCCGTTAGATTAGGAATCCGATATGAGCCGCCCGCTTAATATAACGGCTCCCGGGCGTAGTATACTTATGGCCGTTCGCTCTCTTCCGCGTTCCCTCGCACACTATATATATATGTGTACGTATGTGTGTGTGGCTTTTTTCGGAAGGAGGGAGACAGAGAGAGAGATAATGGTCCCATGGCGCATGTTAATTATTTTCGGACAGGGGCGACAGGTGTCTCTCGCGCGCGTTTATTATGATTGAAGGCGAATCGAGGCGTATATAACGCGACACACGGGGCTGATTTTCAGGCTTATTATGTGTGTTGGTACGCAATATAACTAAGGTTTTCTCGGGCTTGAGATTAGTCCAGTTTATTCCTAAAGGTCTCGAGGCAAAAGAGCGAGGAATAAAATAGAACTGTTTTTCTAGAATAAGGCTGTGGTTTTATTCATGGCCCGTCCAATAAAAGCTTCTCGAGAATAGATATTTCTGCGAAAATGTATAAGGGAATTCTATGTGGCGTGACCGTAAAAACAGAAAAAATTTATTACGAATCTATCCATAATACATATATATATATACCCTCCAATGTCATTATCCCTCCCAAGACTCCACCAAACCGCGCCACTACCTTCTACCCTTCTAAAAAAGCCAAACTCGCCACTAATTCATATCCCAGCACCGAAGGAAAAGAAGAAAGAAGGAAAGAAAGAAAAAGAAAAGCCCTCACACCCCATGTAAAAAACTCTCTTAAAACTAACTATTACCCGGGATTTCTCTTTGTTACGGGATCATAAAGATCCTATCCGTTCTCTATTTATTGCCGATAACACTCGTAAATTCTCCGAGAAATTTTCGCGCGATCTCTATTCACAACCCCACGGGGGGCGAATACATCACCGCCTATATAGCTCTCGCGTCGTGGCAGTCCGATAAAAATTCGCCAAGGCAGCCGGAGCGAGCGAGCGCATAAATCGCGAGCAGCTGAAAGCTCTCATATTCACGGGCGCGCGGCGGAGGCGTCATGTATAAGTGACGCGAGCGAGCGTTGAAAGAAGTGAAAAAGTCTCCGCGAGTGTAAGTCTTATACACGCCAAGGTGAGAGAGAGAGAGAGAGAGAGAGAGAGAGAGAGAGAGAGAGAGAGAGAGATAGCAGCACTTTTCGTTTATTTTAAGGCAGACGTCGCGCTGTTTTGGGGTGCACTCGTGGTATATACGTTTTCGAGAGGTTATTGCTGCTGATTTAGTGCCTGTTTCTTTCGTTTTGGAAATTGATTGGTCAAAATCGTTATTGAAAATAATTTTGAAGAATATGTACGTTTTTAATACGTACATTATAGAATGAAATTCAAAACAAAAATAGAATTATAAAAGCTACTAAATGTCAGTAAAAATTTTCTTATATTAATAACAACCAGATTAAAACGAAAACTTAATTCTCATTAAAAATTATACTTTCTCAACGTATTCTGCAATAGAATGATGTGCATTTGATATAGAGCGGCAGGTACGAAAATAGCTGCGTTATGTAATTATGTATATGCTGAGTTGATGAAATTAAACTCCGACGAACTTGCCATTAAGAGAACTGTTCTAGAGGTTTGTCTCTTTAAGTAATTTGGTAATGTACATGTAAATGACGCGTATAACAATTAAAGTATAGCCATAATAATATTTTGCTTCCTAAATGAAATGGAAAATAAGGAAAATGGAGATCATATAACTCGTACACACTTAGCTGAATCAGGTGAATTAATTTTTTAAACTATATTTGTAAATACATCACTTAAAAATCCCATCCATTGTGTTTCTTTACATTTTTAATTTGAATTGTTAAATAATTCTAGATTTTATAATATTCAACGAATTTCTCTACCCAACTTTACTACTTTTTATCGTCAAACTAAACTTTGTCACGCCAACATTTTTCGACAACCCTCAAAGCACTTACACTCTCCCCTTCTGCTCCTTTCACAATTTACACTCCAGCACCCTCCATCAGTCCGTACAAAACAGACTATCCAAAAAACTTTTTCCTCCTCCTCACGCGAAATAAGTCGGCTCCACTCGCCCCGATAATCGAGTACGCACTCCCTGTCCTTTCACCCATCGTACGTGCATATATATTACAACAGCTATGACCCTGGAAGCGAAAAAGTCATAAACACGCCGTCTTTGAGAAAGTTCCACGGCCCAGGGACAATTAGTCCTCATCTATCTCTCCTTCGCATCTCTCTCTCTCTCTCTCTCTCTCTCTCTCTCTCTCTCTCTCTCTCTCTCTCTCTCTCTCTCTCTCTCTCACACTTCGCGCCGACGGGCGTCGATTTTTCCGCGTATACTACCACCGCGGTACTTCACAGCACGGGATGACGCACGCCTGAAAGTTTCGGAGTTACATACTCGCTTGAACGCTCGCCTCGGGAGAGTTGGAAGAGGCTGCCGCGGGGGAGATTTAGCGCGCAGTGTGTACTTACGTACCTGCAAGTTTAGCTTGACTGCATCCTTAATCTCGCGACGTCGATTTTTCGGATCGCGCGCGGATTAATTACCGTGAAGGGACGGGGAGGATGTGGTGTGTGGCATTGGTTCGATCTAATGGATCTTCCAGCTCTATCTACTCAGTCTTGGGGGAAGTTAGGGCGCTTCGGATTACGCGCGGGCGACGGAAGTAAGACGATACCGTGAGAGATCGCGTATCGCGTGCTACTTTTTTATTAGGTTGCAGGGCCTGATGTGGTCTGTATCTCTTTTGTATTTATATGCGCGTCTTGAGGGGATACGGTTAATAAGGGAGAAAAAAGTGTGGCGCGATATATAGGATCGTGTTTCGAGATAAATTATTGTTCTAAGTTAAACTAATTTCATGAATCATTTGCTCTTTCGATTTGCAAGCGAAGCGCTTAAAGTCCGTTTATATACAGAAGCTAAGTTTTCGCGCTGTTTAATTTAGTGTTGTTAACTGCTTCTTTATTCTTCAATGAATCAAATAATGCTTTATAGTGTTTATTTCATTTGCTTCATTCACAAAGAGAGAGAGAGAGAGAGAGAGCTTATCAATACGCATTCGTAAAGTAATAAAGGCCGTGTGAAAATCGTTTCAAATCAATTGTATTTCTAAAAATTATTAATGTTCATTCTTATTTATTAACTCCCGCTTGCAATAAATTTCCCATTATTGATTGCAAATCGATGTATCCTACCAATAAGAGCACACTTATTTTTCATGCAAAAACAAACAGCGCCATTATTATTCCAATTTACGATATCGCTTTCAGCGCTCGCAACTCCTATATACATTTATGCAGCTTTCATTGTACCACTCACTTATTCTACGCGGCAATATAATACAAAAAAATACCGGCGAAGGACACTTTTCACGAGCAATAAGTCGCGTTATGCCATGAATCTATTTATTTTTATTTTCCCTCGTGACGCGCGTCGTGATTTTAATCGATCACAGGAATATGGCGCTGCTTTAAAAAAAATGGACATAAGCGCGCGCGCAAGAGAGAGAGAGAGAGAGAGAGAGCAAGCGAGACAAGAGAAGAAGGTCAAAATTATGGAAAATCGATGGACCTTTTCTTTCTTTTCGCGTACTCTAGCCGACTATAAAAGCGTTATGTCAATCGACAGCCAGGGCTTTTAGTGCACTATAAATTTTTCGTCGCGTAACGATTGGTTTTGATCTTTTCGAGAAAATTGAAAAGCAGTTATTTCGCAAGGTAGATAGAGAGAGAGAAAGATTGATCAGTATGAGCAGATTTTAACGATACTATAAAGCAATTTTTTTATGCTTTTTTTCGCGTTTCAAGATAATTGTCGATATAGCTGAGCTGAAACCATTAGGGCAAAAGTGTCAATAGTAAATATATTTTATCGAAGGTCGCGTGGAATTACTAACCGATATTTTCTTTTTCGTTGTAGGTTCACCGCTGAAGCTTTCACGGAGATTATAAAAGGTAAGGATTGCTTTACCTTCTTCTAAATTAGTTTTCGAAGTTAAGAGAATTCTCAATATAATATAAGATAATTGAAATAATCCGTATATGATATACTGAAAAAATAGTTCAATATATAATTGTATTATTAAACAACATGACGATCATATATTAGCAAATGTATTGTACGCTATCCGCATACTTTCTTAATATTACACTAGTTTCAAAAATAACGAAAAAAAGAAAAAAAAACAACATTGCAAACCACACCTCACTTTATTCTCAATCTACCAAAGGGTACAAAACTTTAAAAAAGCTTTCTCCTCCAACAACAATCCTCTTCCAAAACTCTCCACTCGAACCCTCTCCTAGCCGATAAAATTTTTCCAAAACTCGCCATCATCGTCCTTCTCACATCCTCCGCAAAGACATAAAGCCCCGCGCGATGGCCGCGGCGCGATAACTCGGCTGGCGGCAGTGGTGGGCGATTTATTATCGGCTGGCTCCAACCACTCGCCAAAAGTCATCCGACAGACTACACTCGGAGGGGAAATTAACGTCGTAAAGTGCGCGCGATAATGGCCCACCCCATCCACGTATCTATACGTACGCGTAGCGAAGAGAGAGAACTTCGGGGATCTTCGGGATGAATTTTTTAAAGGAGGAAGGAATATTTTAGAGGGAGCAAACTTTTCTACGAGGGAGACTGAGAGCCGGGAGTTTGGCGCATAAGTAGGTACGGATATGGAGGGTATATGGAGTGGCAGGGCTGCCGCTCGGCTGGAGTGGAAAGAAAAATAGGCGAAAGTCGAAGGTGGGCGAAGGGAGAGGGTGAGATTGTTTGAACATGGATATTTGCAGGTCTTTGCGTCAATGATTAATCGGTACTTTTAGATATTTTTATGAAACTGTAACTGTTTGAATTCTGATATAATTTTATACGATTAAATAATTTACTGATGCTTTGCAGTATAACGCTATTTTTAATTAAACGACGAACTCGTGGTTAATCTACCTGTTTGAATTGTTTGCCCCATTGGCAGCCTCATGATATTAATTAATATTCTATCAAGCATTCTTCTACATAAATCTAATCACTGACAAAAATTTGGTACAGGAGCTGCTCTTGTCGGTATAACCTCTATGCCAAAAGGCGGAGCTCTGCGATCTCATGACTTGGCATGGCTCTTGCCCCGTAGCGGAGCTCTCCCATCCCAGCGCCGCACCGCTCATGCCCCCTTCGGTGTACGCGCGACAGTAGTGGTAAGGTTAGGTTAATCCGGCACATGAGCCATGCCGAAATTGGGAGCTCTCCCGTGCCAAACAGAGGGAGCGCTCCAGTACTATGAGGAAGGCAGTTCCTGTGCCAAATTTTTTTTCAGTGCACCACTTCGTAGTTTAAATTATCAATGTACAAATATTTGCATCACGGTATAATTGAGTGGAAACGCAGCTTCAGGCGGTTATAATTTTAGTTTAAATCCGCAGTAGGAGGTTATATGCAAGCTCTAAATACGCGCGGAAGTGTAATTAAAAGAAAATAATTGAACAAATGCAAATTTACTGCAATCAAACATGATAATAACATTATTCTAGCATGATAATATATTATTATACGTACATGTACATTATTATCCTTTCATCAAAATAAAAATATACAAATTTTATTTTTCTTAACTCCCAACACAATCAGACTTAAACTCTTCCTCGCTTAAACGGCAAGCCGTACCCGATCGCTCCTAATAACCTTGCGAATGCGTCTCAATTACGAAAAAAAAACCCTCTTCCTAAATCTCTCCACTTTTCTCCCGCGGCTAATAATTATTAATCTCACCCATTAGCAACCCGCGCGCGCGAAAATCGCCAAGCCGTAGCAGAATAAAACGCCGCGCCGCCACCGGCGAAAAATCGATGGGCCGCCCGCTAATTACCTCCGCCGCCCGCCCGCGCGCACGCGGTCCTTGGACGTCTCTCTCTTTCCCCCTCACTCTCTCCGGCGAAAGGTCAAGGAATACTCGGGTCCGCTGCATCTTTCATGAGATCCGCGCGCGCGCGCGTGGGAGAGGGAGCTGAATTAATCATCGGGACGATCGAGTAAGAGAGCGAGACGAAAGAAGAAACGCGACGTATATGAAAATGGAAATTAGCGCGCGCGCGCGCGAGCTGGTGTCATCGGTGAATTATAGACAAGGTGTGTGTGTGTGTGAGAGAGAGAGAGAGAGAGAGAGAGAGAGAGAGAGAGAGAGAGAGAGAGAGAGAGAGAGAGAGAGAGAGAGAGAGAGTTAATCGGCGGATTAGGGCGAGATTCTGAATTTTGTATCGCGAGGCGACAGGCGAATTTGCAGGGATTTCGAGAGCGACGGGCAGAGTATGTAGTTGTAGTAGTATTCGGTTTATCGATGGCTCGCTCGGTCGAGGGCGCGTGAGAGAGCGTCGATTAGGAGGTGATTTATGGCTCCCGAGCTGGTTAGGTTTTAATTGCGGCGATTCCAGGCTGTAAGGGATTTGAATGTAAAATTGTGGAATAAATCGAAAAATGTTTGCTGGTTTTATGATACTTTGAAAGTTTGCAAATTTAAAGCGAAGTGCGTGTAAGTATAATGTTGATTGCAAATGTGTGCTATGACTTTAAAGGAGTATCAGTTGGAATTAAATATTTAGAAGTGGTATTTTTCAATAAAGTTTTATTTAAATGAATTGATATGACATGTTTGAATTATCCGATAATTTCAATCCTCAATAATATGAATTAAATATTGGTGTTGATATCAGTCGTTAATGAATAACCTATTTTTCAATGAATTTTGAAGGTTCGTTATTGTCATACAAATACTCGTACTGTTGTATTATAATGACATAAAATTGAATTTTCTCTTAAAACATAATTACTTCATGATATGAACTCATTTAATATATATTTTGAAAAATGAAAACAATGTTAAGCGTCAGCCAAACTAACAAATCTAATTATATTGAAAATAGATTTAAAAATGAATATAATTGTTGCGTTACCAAATGTGATTATATTATTTGCTTTCATTAAGAATTGATAAACTGAAGATTATATCACATTATCAAATATATATTTGAAATGAAAGTTAATATTTATAGTTCATATTGAATAATACAGTTTAATTATTTTAATTAAAATCAACTCATAAAATCAATCCATTTAAAATAAATATAAATTTAAGTGAAACAGAGGAATTGCTAAAATTTTAATGAAGTGCTATCACTAATACATGTTATGAACGTTAGTAAATATTGCACTTCAGTAATAAATTAATTTACACATTTATTACACCAACATTAATTTCTATAAATTCAATGCTTCATAATACGGTAGCATATTATAATTTACAAAATTTATTACAACAATAAATTAATTAAACATCATAATATTTCAAATAACTTCGGAGATTTTTCCATGAATTCAAAAATCTTCAATAATGCATAGTCCGAAATGCATAAAATTTTCAACAGCGTTGACCACCAAAAAAATCCATCGATCATAAAAACGTCAATCATTTTCATTGTAATTAAATATTGAATTATAGATGCCATGACAAGCCTTCATTAACAAACACGAAACTAAAATTTTGTATTTTCTATTTATAAACAAATTAAAACATTATACATCCCACGCGCTCTGCTACACCATCCAACAGACACACACATGCACACGCCGGCAGGGTATGGCATGCATCACGTGACCCTCGGACAAAGGATAGCCGCATGAAACTTTAATTCCAGCCCGCTATGCTGGATAGATTATACACACGCATACCTGCGCGCAAGGACGGTGCCGCGCACACGTGTAATTTCGTCGTTTCCCCCGCGATATACGAGTTCGTTCGTTCGTTCGCGATCGAATCGCTTTTCCTCACCCGACCGTGACAATGTGGAGAATCGCGCGTGATGTGCGCGAGTGCTAACGGGCTGATAACCTTTTACGGCGATGCACCGTCGAGTTTTCGACGATATTGATACTAAAAGCCAGCGAGGCTGTTGAAATTTCTACACTGCTCTATGGAGTGTATGTTTGTTTGCTGAAGTTTCGGGTATGCGTTTCGTTAATCAAGGTGAGTGATGCTTTGTTCACTGGCAGTAGGGCGTCTGTGTGGGTTTATCAGGGCAAAGAAGATAGGGTGTTAATTACTTAAAAATGTGTGGAGATGAAAAAAATTCACTTCAGGTTCATCATATCATTAATCCTCTGATATAGTAAGAAAAAGTATGAAACAAGTATTTTATCTGAAAAACATTATTTCGCATTACGATTAGTCCTCAGATAAGCCGTACATTTAAGTATTATTATGTGTGTGAATGTGCACTTAAAAGATGATTTTATAGAATTTACAAGATATACTTAATGGATTAAACCGTAATAAAATTTAGAAACAGCGCTACAATAAATGCATTAATTTAACAGAGTACATTAGCTACTGCAACCAAGCTATCCAATTAATCGGATTAGTTGATAACAACATAATGTTCAATTATACGAATAACTTATAATAACCATTGGATTATCAATTTAAATGTACACTTAGTCTCGGAGCTTTTAAAATTATACATTTGCAGTTGCATCGCAAAATATACACAAATGTTCCAAAGTAGTAACCTGGCTTCGCTTTGAATCAGAGCTTTCACGAATAAGCATCATAAATTCACGAAGTTTCGTGCATCTTTCACCGAAACTCTTACGCACGCACACATACACACATTTTCTCTTTGGTAAAAATTCCGGTAAACATCTCGAGGCGCCTACTACGAAACTCGCTGCTATTGACTCTGGCAGTTTTCGCCGTCAGACGGATGTGCCTCGACTTGAACATTCATTTTACCTGGAAGGCGACTTTAGCTAATTAATTTCGAAGATAAATATTTCATCAAATTTGTATCGTTCGCTCGATCTCATTATTCGAACTTTTTCCGCGATTATCTTTACTGGGGATCGCAAAAATGGTCTTGCTGCGTGTGTGTATGTCGCGAAAAGTTTCTTTCTCTTGACAAATTATCGCTCTGAACTTTTCTGGAATAACTCGTCGAAGAATTTTTCGAAGTGGCACTAATAAAAAGTTCATGCCATGTTAATGAGAGTTCTTTTACGGTGTAGCACGTGAAGTTTATAAAAGTTACTGTCTTAAAATGCATACAAGAAGTTTTTCCAATTAAGGAAAAACGAACGGCGATAGAGTCGCAGTTTGCAATTAAGCATCTTAATTTTTATGATTAAAGTTGCATTAATTTTCCGTCGAGAACTTATAACTTTCTAAAGTATAAGAATTTTTTCAAGTTTGAACATTTTTAAATATTTTTAAAAGCTAACAATTTTTCAACATCATATATTTCTGTATGATGACTCTTCTTAGAATTTCACGAAACGTGTCGTTAACTAAAAATACTGAATCTGAAAGTGCTTCAAAGAGAGTCTTCAAAGTCACAATAAAGATGAATGTAAAAATAAAAAAAAATATTTTACATTTTTAAAATGAAATATCTCCATTTTTAGTGCACTAAAGATATAGCATAGAGGAAGATATTCACAAGCTATGCTGAAATTCCATGAAAAAAATTCTCGTCATGGAAAAAAAAATTAAAATTCTTTGCTTCTAAAAATTTTGTTTAAACCAGTAAGCAAACTCAACGCCTAATCAATCCAAAATCAGTTGAAAACTATTAAGGCAATTCAAATATCTTCTCGTCTTTTATATCAAAGCAACACTCTAAAAAGAGCCACCAGGGATCGCTAATGGCTTTCTAACAATGATACGCGAAGGTAACAAACAATAACGTTGTTCCCAAATTAATTCCATCTGGCGATCGGAAGGCACTTTGCTCGTTTCTCCGCGCGTGCTCCTGACCCGCGCGAACGCTCAATTTACCATCAAACGAGAAGCCACAAAGTTCGGCAACGTAATTGCTCCGCCAGAATCTGGCCTTGCGCGTGCGCATAGAGGAAGTTCAAGACATTGTCTGGCAAGACGAGGTAATCAAAATTGAGTTAATCAAGCGACTTTCTGACTTTGATACCGACGCGATTGTTGTGCGCCACAAATTACTCGACACCCCCCCCCCCCCCCCCCACCGCGCCGGTAACCGAAATTCCGCTGCATCGACGGTTCTCTCTCTTCCCTCTCGGGGGATATTTAATTTTCCATTGTGCTGCTTTGATGAATCATTCGAGTTTCAGTGTTCGACTGGGTATAGTTTAGAAATGTTGAGAGATCAGTTAAATATTTGTATAACAGAAATGTTGTAAGTATATAGTGTTAGAATAGTTGTGGCAGTTACAATTTGTGGATATCAGTTTAATAAAAGTTACTTGAAAATTAAAATTAATCTAGGAAATTCTAAGATATTACAATTACAAATTTATGAAACAAATTTCATTATTTCACAGAACAAACGTTTGCAATTTATTAAGACCTTCTGAATTTTCATACAGTGAATTAAATCTTCTCCATCCACTATTTACCAAAACTTACCCTTTTATATATATATATATATAATAATAATAATAATAATAATAATAATAATAATAATAATAATAATAATAATAATAATAATCCCTCTCTTAGTACCGAAACTCTAGCAAGTCCCAGAAATAACGTGAAAAAACGGTCGGGATTTCTGGGAAGTCCGGGAAAAAACAGTGACTTCCCAGATATAACTGTTATATACAGTTTAAAGTCCTAGAAATAACTCTTATGGGGTATCCTAGAAATAACTCTCTCTCTCTCTCTCTCTCTCTCTCTCTCTCTCTCTCTCTCTCTCTCTCTCTCTCTCTCTCTCTCTCTCTCTCTCTCTCTCTCTCTCTCTCTCTCTCTCTCTCTCTCTCTCTCTCTCTCTCTCTCTCTCTCTCTCTCTCTCTCTCTCTCTCTCTCTCTCTCTCTCTCTCTCTCTCTCTCTCTCTCTCTCTCTATATATATATATATATATATATATATATATATATATATATATATATATATATATATATATATATATATATATATATATATATATATATATATTCCATTAATAAAGCAAGTCAATTTACGGTGCTGTTTACTGCATCGCCAGTCAGCTACATGCCTGCGCGATTGTAAAGAAAAGGTGCTGACAAAACGCTCTCCCTCTCATTCCCTTTTTTTCACGCGTGAAAGTGTTTCGCTGCCACTTTTTTCCCCACAAATGGGAGTATGCATTATGTACATACATACAGACGCACGCATGTATAGATCTGAAGAGGACTCGAAGTTACTTCTTTACGATGCAGCGAGCGCGCGTGTCGCGCGGTATCGATAAAGTATATATGTATGCATGCGAACTATCTTTGCAAAGACATTATATTTAGACGGTTAGGGAAAAGCGACATTGTCAAATTGGTAGGAGTGAAAGTGGCTTTGAAAATAAATGAGTTTTTGCATTAATATGTAAATGTTGGACGTATGATTATGTGAGTGATGTAACCTCCGTGGAGATTTTATTAGATTTTGTAATAGAAAATCTTGAATTTTTTCAAAAAATACATTTTTTTACAAGAATGAAATGTAAATTACTAGAATATCATAGTGAAATTAAAAATTAAAAGAGATGTCCATTATTATTCAATGAAAGAGGGTTATTTACTACCACGGAGATTACATTTAAAAATATGTACACTAAGAGAAGAATATTGTTACTGTTAACATATTTATCTATTTGAAATACAACTATTTGACATGTTTAAGGATAAAATATTATATTCTAATAATAGTTACAATATCTATATTAACTAATAGACATATTCAGATTTGAAAGCACCTGATGGTAGAAGTTCTTGTAAATTGTAGTTTTTTAATCTAATAGCCAATTTTCTACCAGGATGATGTTGTTATATAACAAAAAGGTTTGAAATAAAAACTCCATTTAGTTTTTTACTCCAACGTTTCGGACATTTTTATTGTTTATGTCCCTCATCAGGATAAGCAATAAAAATGTCCGAAACGTTGGATTAAAAAAATAAATGATGTTTTTATTTCAAACGTTTTTGTTATAAAACAACATCATCCTGGTAAAAAATTGGCCATTAGATTCAGAAACTACTATAATAAGCATATTGTAACTATTACAATATCAATCTTCTCAGGTAACATATTGAAATTGTTTATGAGAACATGGTAACTTAACTGTTAACATGGCATTCTAACTGTTACAATTCCTATATTTGGTCATATTTAAACATACACATGTTAACAGTTACAATGCCATGTTAACAGTAAACAAATCCTTTTATCAGTGTACTTTTGCTGAGAATCACCCATATATAAAATAAAAGTTCGTAGTAAGATGTGTCCAAAATTTGAATAGTCGCAGTTTCATCGATAGTTCATTCAAACATTAACCCACAAATTAAGATTTAATTGTTACGTTACACACAAGTTTACAATGTTTTTCAACTAATTAAAATTGCTAAATAGTCTGCAAAAATTCTCGGCAAGTTTTCTGTCAGTTTACTCTTTTTAATGACTGTTAAACCGACGTACAACACACGCAGTTCGAGCAAACATTTGTCGTTCGAATTTTTATTGACGCACGGTACATATAGGACGACAAATGCTTTACAAATTGACTCGTCCTATTTTTTCTTTCTCCCTCTCTCTCTCTTTTGCTTTAAAGACTTGCCCCTCTTATGTTTAAGCATTCAATACAGTGGTTGTGTTGACTCACAAACATCGCTGTTATAGGGAAATTCACGACGAATAACTCGAAACTCGTAAGTTTGCGCTTCATTTTAGGAATCCAAATGTTTAATAAGTTTAAAAAAGACAAATATACGCTTCAAATACGTTAGTCTCAAGTTTACAACCATTATGGTGACAAGAATCTGACACGACATTCAAGGATATTTTCATATACTAAAGTGAATAATATGAAATCCATTTCACATTCTCAACCATTTCTTCCGAACATGACGTCACCCGATCCCCCTCCTCAAAATCCACCCAACATTCGGCATTAAGACACAATTTTTCACTTTCGCCAACCCACCCAATTCACCACAAACCATCTTCGCAAATTCACTTCAGAGATTTCCTCTCACACTGCAACTCCTCCTCCTTCCCACGACAGATACAAATTTGCAAATCTCTCTCTCCCCACGAGCGAACTTCATTTTCCTCGCGGTATTAAGATCGACAGGTTAAAGCGACGGCGCGATCGCATGCTGAGGGGGGGAAATCGATGGAAATATTAGCGATACAGCGGGAGCCGCTTAAAGATGATTTATGACTTGACAGCGCCGCTTCCGTTTACACATCACGCGGTGAATTTTTTTCCCTCCCCGCTGAGCGAGAGAAAACTCTCGCCTCCGGTTTCGCTGGCGATCGAGTGGTCGAGTGTCGATAAATCGGTCGGAGGCGGGGGGGCAAAGGGGGCTAAGTACCGGTGCATTTATAATTCAGTGCGCGCCTTTTCTTTTTTGTTTGCCTGAACGGTGATATTTGTAAAGGTGTCGGTGAATGGCGAGCCGAGGATATACGTGCGCGCATACATCGCTGAAATATTCACGCGAACTTTTCTTATATCCGTGCGCGGCAAAAAAGCGGCATTATTATATGCGGTTTCATGGAAACATCGCGACCTGTTTCTCCTTCTTCTTTTCTCTTCTCATCGTTTATATTCGTCCGCCGCGTCTTTTCGCGATATTATATTTTGCGTGTCAATACTCGCGCGGACATTTATTATGCCTTTTCATACGCACAGCATACATTCATATACAAGCAACCCTCCTTTTACGATATTTTCTCCACACATATCAAAAGTGCTTTTATTCTCTCTCACGAGTTACATCCGCTTCGTTCAATCTTTCACTTTCCATTATACCGGCCGGATGACTCTCAGGACTGGACGGGCAGAAAGAAAGAAGAAGAAAAAAAAAAGAGGCTGGAGATCCGTAAGTAAATCCAACAAAAGCCCCAACTCACTCGGCACATCCATACAGCGAGAGACTTTTTTTTCCAGCCCCGCCAAAAGACCAAGAGTCCCTTTTCCGCGGACCCCTCATCAATCGTCGTCCACCGACTAATCAATCAGCGCTTGTGCCTAATTGGCTAACCCCCTCCCGCGGTACGTACCTGCAAAAAAAGGACTAGAGTGAAAAAGACGGGGGCTGAGAATCGCTCGGCGAACGTCAAACGCATACCACGAGCACTCAATTTGCGATCAAAGCGCGCGCTGTACGTATATACACGGGTCTCGAGCATACACTTGCGCTTGAAATCGACTCGGCCTGGTCGTCAAACCTCGATGTTTATTTACGAAAGCTGGCGAGTACCTCATCGTGTGTACACACATACACATACATCGTCTGCACGCTGCGGCTATACTGGGCTCTCTACAAGAGTGCCGAGCTTTTTTTCGCGGCGACGGAATTTTAGTCCGATTTTAAGGCAATGGCACATATTGTTGCTGTCGGGGATTTTCATTTTTATTTGTATCCATACGTATCCAGCCCTTCGTGTACATTAGTCAGTGGGAGTCGGCTTTCCGACAATGTAATTATGATTATACGGCTTTCATATCCAGGCTCTCTGTAAAGGAGAAACTAATTTGCTGCTTCGTTTATGGCCGCGCGCTGTAATGAGAACGCGTAATTAGCAATTTGGTTCTTGAATGCGAGTTTGCATTATACCGTGTATTATTGTCGTAAAAAAACATTGGTTTCAGCAAGTATACCTTATTATCGGAGTGTTATTATAGCGCTTTTCTAAATTACCGAGGAGATGCTATAATTTAATGTTAAAGTATAGTATTTACTCCATCTTTTGAATTAAATATGATGAGTTAATTTGAATCGTAAAATACGAGTGAGTGAATTTCCTGTTACGATGTATAAATTATTACATTGTTGGAATAAATGAAAAATAGGTTGTAAGTATTAATAAAATGAATACTTTTCAAGTTATTAAAACCATTATTTTACACATTATCGTTCTCTTTTATATTGCCGTATTGTATAGTTTATTTCTGTAAAAGTAATTGATTCTTATCTTTCGACCACAATATCATATGCTATTTCAATTTATGATAATAATTTTCAACTGTCAAAAAATAATTATAAAAATGTTGTAATGGTCTTGTAGTACTTTTTCAATAATAAATAAGTGAACTATTTTTAGAAATTCATTAGAATTTATGTGCATTAGCTTTTGCAGCTGCATAAAAGGATTATTTAAAATTTCATTTCCGGCATATTACATCGTTAAACGCTCTTTATACACAAGAACTACGGGACTATAATATACAATATTTGCCGTAGCTAAAAATACCATAGAGGTCAAAGACCACAAACACTGCTGGTCATCAATCAACAGTTAATATTTAATGAGATTCAAGAGTGACATTCGCATTTATCAACTATTTAATGGCTTCGCCAGTCAAACTTTGTCATTTAAGTCTTCAAACTCAGGAAAAACGAAAAAGCTTATTCGTGCAATAATAAACAGGTATACCATCGTATCTTTTTATTTACATCTAATTCTTCACCGTATCTAACAGTATATTTATTTGCATCCATTCTTTCGTTCAATTACTACTGCAGTTAAAATTTTATAAACCACAACACCTAACATCTACTTTTGTAAGGTAAACATCGATTCGCGACTTAGCCACCTAGCGGAAGACCGTATAAATCACTTAAAATCAAATGAAAGCTTGCGGATCAATAACGTGCAAACGGTCTTCACCCCATTCTGCGATTAATCCGGAAAAGAGCAAATATCACGCGGAATCTCGCGGTATTTGACTAGCAAATCCAGCGTACACACCCGTGAGCACAACCGGTCATTCACTTCGTAGGAAAGTGCCGCACGACGATATAGATATACCGAGAAATGAACGAAGGCAAATGGCCTCCGCGCGGCAAAGGGCATGGGTGTGTGTAACTCGAATTTATGGCGGCTCTCACTTTCTCTCCGCCCTTCGCTCCGTAAGGTGCGCGCTAAAGCCCATAAAAGTCGCCCGGTGTTTTCGCTTGAATTATAAAGCCGTCGGAAAGAGCGAGCTTTTTCTCGAGGAAAAAAGTGTAGGTACACCTAGGAGGGAAAATGTAGCGGACGTAATTAACGTGGCACAGTGATAAGTGTTCGTTATGAATGGTCTCGATATACGCATATATATATATATAGTTTGATCTACGGCCGATGGGGTAATTGAGTTTCTTATGCGTTCTATAAATCTGAAGTTGTTATTTTTTTATGGTTCAAGAAGGGTAACGGGAGTGAATGGGTTTTTTATTTCTTTGAGAACTTTATATCACTTTCTTGGAATTTATTGGCACGCGGCGATCCAGAATCGTGATATATATGTATATAAAGAGCGGGAAGAAAAGTGTCGCTGTAATGTCTATTATTTTAGCTGTCTTTCTGTCGGCCACCATATCTTTTAAACTTTGCGTATATAAGCAAGAAGTTAAAATGATCCCTTAAAATAAATCCTCTCTTCTCGACCATTTTAATATCGAACTTTTCGTGATAAATTAGAATAATCCAACAGCAGGTTGAGGTCGTTACATTCTTGCGTCACACTGGGCTGCTCCCTGTCATTAATCCCATTCACCATAACAAACGTAACGACGTATCTCCGGGCAACCCCGCCTCCGTCATTATGTCAAGGCTTTACATCACTTTGGGGGTAAAATTACCATCATCCCGTTTCTCCACGCGTCCGCGACGGTCCTGCCAACCCACTGCCAACACTCACTTTTTCTCCTCGACGTCGGCGTATAACTCAAAAAACCCTCGCATTTGTAAAAGTCAGTTGCTCTCCCTCTTTCTGACGTATACATGCTAATGTTCGTCTCCAACCCTGACCTTCCAATCAACTCTATCTCTGGGCGTCAGTGTCGACGATGACAACGACCTTTGCGAACTTCTTTCTTTCTCTCCCATGCGACTTCGCCTACGCTTGTTTTCCCTTCCTTCCTTCCTGCCAGTATATAGCTCTTGCTAGCTCCCTTAGGGCTTCCCCTTGTACCTCCCATCGGCCAGCGGGAAACTCATTACGTCCGTAACTGCACGTCTCTTGTTTATTTTACTGCGCGCGCGTAGGTGTGTGTGTATATATATATATACACACACACACACACACACACACATACACACACACACACACACACACACACACACACACACACACACACACACACACACACACACGCGCGCGCGCGTATCGATCGCCACTTAATCCATCGAGATTCGGCGTGCCTCTCTACCTCTGCTATCCGTTGTTTGTCCGCGACCGTTTTATTCATTTGTTTGATCGATCGCGCGCGCGAGCGTTGGTGCAGTAGTATCCGGATTACGATGCCCCTGAGGCTGCGCGGGGGCTGTGTGTGCGTGTCTGTTATTACGGAGGGGCCGTTGGATGATGAGGATAGTGACGATGATGGGAGGTGCGAAAATGGAGGGAGGGTTTAGCGTGATGCGATGAGCGTTAGGATGAATTGCAGCGGAGGACGGTGTTTTGATAACGGCAGGATTTACGGCGCTGGTGGTGGGGCCAGGCCAGGCTAGGAAATTGTATGGCTATAAGGGTAATGTTTATTTGAAGGTCCTTTAAAAATAGCGCGGGAGTTGGCGTTTTAGGATGGGTATCTCTCTCTCTCTCTCTCTCCGTGTGTGGGAGGAGGTTTCGAAAATAGCCGTATTGATTTTCAATGCTGTTAATATTATTAGGAGATAGAAAAATATAAAAGGTTTGTTTGCAAGTATATAAGGTGTAAAGAGAAAAGTGTGTATTTCGATTGATGAAATTTGGAAAACATTGATTTTTTTTGTAAACGTTTCGAATCTTTACTCTTGTTACGGTGCGTGAATGTAGAACAAAAAGCACGGCGACGAGCAGCGGAAATAATAAGCTTTACAACGATTAATGCGGTAATTAACATGTAAATACATTGGCTGGGTGTTAAATTGTCACGGAATATCGCAGAGGATCAATAGGGCAAATTTTGTTGAACACGTAGTCAATAATTGTATGGCTTTATAATCACATTACTTGCTTATCAAACGATGAACGGGTGCAGGGACTTTGCGATAATATTGCATTAGTACCTCCTGCTAATTTATAACAAAAAGCGCGTTATATCTGTATTTAAAATGACGCGTCAATGGTAAACGATATTACTTTCAATAGCAAGAATCAGTATAATTTCAACTAAAAATCCTATAATTACTGCACACTGTATAAAACATATAGTCACCTGTTATTCAACACTTTTCCAAAACATTTTCATGAAAATTTCCTGCGACTTCCGATACTCATCACTTGTTAAACGTGCTCTGACCGACGAACACGTTGCGTTCGAAAACTATCGTACTCACGCAGTTCGGAGCTACTATGCTAAATCTGCTAGAGCGTTACATTTCTATCAGCACTTGCGACAAACGTCATAGTACGTTCGATAATAGAATTCCCTCAGCCCGCGCGCGTGTTTACTTGCGTTCATTTATCCAGAAATTTTTTTCCGTGCACTGCACGTCATCAATAACGCTTACGTTTAACCAAATTTATTAATATTTATCTTACCTTTCTTATCGCTTCAATGCCCACATCGTTAATATACCATTAACGAAAAATCTCGACCCCAAAGCTGCTCCGAAAACCGAAAGTCACCCTCATTATCCCCCAAAACATTATACGTATTCCAGCACCGCTAAAGGAAAATAACCAGGACAAAAAAAAAATAATAAAAGAATCCTCTATATCTAAACATGTATCTGGCCACAGATATCACGTCCATATGTCTACGGCGACACATATAGGTCGAAAATATGTTTGCCCGCGATCAATTACGCCTCGGCGGGAAAAAGATCGACCCGCGCTGGGTATATATAACTGCGCACGGCCGCTCAATATGATCAATCGCGTCTATTTACCACTGCTTTTTCATATTTTATCAGGTCACCGGTGGCGTAGTCTCTCTCTCTCTCTCTCTCTCTCTCTCTCTCTCTCTCTCTCTCTCTCTCTCTCCCTCTCTCTCTCTCTCTCTCTCTCTTTCTCTCTGTATATATAGCATTGTCTTCCTCCCTTCTACTTTCTCTTCATTCGTTACAGCGCACGACTTTTTGCACATAGATTATTAAGGTAGCAGCGTGGGCGGTGGTGATTGATTCATTTGTTTTTGTCCCTGATGCCTCGCTTTTCGGGTACTATATACGAAGGGAGAGAGAGAGAGATGCGAGGACTGGCTGTCGATCGGCTCTTCCGGGCACGACGCGACGGATGTTTCCGGTCAAATTGGGAGAGATGTGCGTCGTTCCGGGAATTCGGAGTCTTGGAAAATTGGGAGAAGCGTGGGAGAGAGAGAGTGAGAGAGAGAGAGAGAGAGAGAGAAATAGTAATTTGGGAAGGCATATTTCTGGGAGAATCGCTCGATATTTTTACGTGCGTTGATTGGTAAGGAGATTAGGACAGGTGTAGTTAATGTTATTTTAATGTATAGTTTTAGTAAAATTTTTCTTTTTTTTACAACTGTTTTCTAAAGTCGCTGAACTTTGTTTTTTTTTCTTATCAACCCTTCTTTCTTCAACTTAATTATTAAATTGTTCTTTTTAATTTTAATTTACTATATAAGTACATTTGTTCATAAAAATAAATTTACACAAATATTATTAATTTGCACACATTTTCTGTTCGGAAATTGACCGAAGTAAAGAACATACTTTCTACTGATAGGCTTAATTATGAATGCAAATAAACGAATATTATATTGTTTCAATAATTCATAGAAATTATTATTTATTCACAGTGTATTTGGTTTAGATTGAATAAATAAATGTTATTCTCAATTTCATACGTATCCTTTTTATTAATATTTATTCTTGGTGCTACATTCGCATACAAATATTATAACGCGTTGGATTATATCATTGTTGAGAACTCTTAAATCATATGAAAAGATATCGTACTGTATTCCTACAAATGGATACATTTTTATACAATCGTTCTGTGTATTTTCAACTGGATTTTAATGATAAATCAACAACGGAAAATGTTGTGGTGATTATTTGATATGAGAAAAAGTTCATTCATTAAATGAAACGTTTGATTGCACGTAAAAGCGCTTAAAAAAGTTAAAAAGATTTCAAGCATCCATTAAAATACCGAAAGTGGATTAAATTCAGTAAAACTGGAGATACTTTTTGCGTTTTGAAACGATACACCATACATTTTTTCAATGAATATTTGAAAATTCGAAATTTGTGAAGTTTTTGTTTTACGGTTTTCAAACTTAAGTGCAATTTTCTTTCCTGTATATAACAAAATAAAGTTATAATATCAAATATAACTCTTATAAGTTTTCATTTGTACAATTTTATCAAACTCACATTCCAACTATCGATATACAGATTAAGAAATAATATTGAAAATAACGAAATCTTTTCAAAATTCGCAATCTATTACACTATTATAATCTCTCGAAACCGAATTGCATTTCCATTCACCCACAGCGTTCATAAAAAAGTTCTGAAACAATGTTTCTCAAAACGCGTGCAAACATATTTTTGGTCAGCTTTTGCAATTTCGTCTCATTCCGCGGGCTGCGCTCGCGCGCATTCAATTGGACTCGACATTCCTTCAGATAAAAGTTGACGCAATGCGAAATATATCTGGCCGCTCGCTGGCTACGCGATGAAACGGAATGCGTAACGACGCATCAATTTACGGCGCGCGTGCGAGAGTACGCAAGTGCGGAGGAAAATATATATATGTAACAAGTGAAAAGGCTCTTTTTTTTATATACAAAATGTAATATAATGGGATAGTGGAATTTTTGCGAAAGAATTTTCACGATGGCTATTCCTTTAAAGCGTTTCGTGACGTGTAATAAATTAAGACATTTTTCATTGTAAGATATGATAAATTTATCATTGTAAGAGCTTGAATTTATCGCTGACAAATATTTATTTTACTTATTTTATATACATACATATTTTTGAAATATGTGCCGAAGTATAACATTTGATGCTTTATTTCGTAATAATATTTGCAGAATAAATCAATTGCCATTCTCTCTTAATAATTTTCAGTTGATTAATTATCCCGAACAATTAATTACAGAAAATTTACGACTTGTCTTTGCTTTCAAACTGCGCGATCACAAATTTACAATTGAAATTTTCCGTGGTGGCAGCACTTTAACATAATAATCAATAAATCAATTTGTTAAGCAATGCCGTCTTGATAATAATTAGCGGCGCACCAATTACTAGGTCAATACTTTCAATTAAAGTTGCTTAGCAAACAAAACAATAAAAGAGTACCACACTTAGCGTTGCATTTAAATTGTATCCAAATAATTAATGCTTCAAAACAATGTTTCATTCCCATCTAGCACACTAACCTAGATAAGAAGGATATTTAGATATAAAGACAGGGACAATTGTTACAAATAGTCATATAATCTTAGCCTTATATACACGTATTATGATGCAGACTTGATGTAGACTCGTTATTTGATTAAGGTTCTAATTTTTCTCCTTTTATAGTTTCATGATTTAAAATGTTTACCGTTACAATCATTTAATAACGTTACATCCTACCAGTTCCCTTACTTTTTAAATATTTGAATTCAATCTTCATTTCCCAAGAAACAACGAACTCGTTTGTTCGCAACATCCCGAATCAATAAAACATTAAATTACGATTCGCTCACTCATATAATTTGCCAATAAATTAAACAATTCCATAACCGCCCCCAAAACTCCAACTGTCAACCCCGATATTGCTCAGCTCTTCAGAACAGTGAAAATTGTTCAACCTGTTATTGCAGAAAAAGACACTCATTCGCTATCGAAAGAAAAACAGCACCGACTCCGAAGGAAAAGCGGCAAGCCGGCAAACAGCCGACAGCGATTCCGCGTTCACGTACAAAAAAAGAAAACAGCTCCGGGCCGGTCGTAAAAACCGCCCAACAAACAAACAAACAAACAACGCGGAAGCTCACATACTCTCCCTCTCTCTCTCTCTCGAGAAATGCCTCTCGACACGAGCGCAATTGATCGGTCGTCATCGAAGGTCGCTCGCGCGCGGCTATATAACGCGTGGGAATAGTATACGCGCGCGCTCGGCTCTAATCGGCCATTAAACGGTTTTCCTACTCTCGCGGATTGCGCAACGGCCTTGCACTTGCCGCCGCCGCCGCGAGCGAGGATTAATCGCGAACGGTCTCTTAGTCATGTGCAGCGCGACCCGCGGCGGCGGCGGCGGCGGCGACTGTACACTTGATTCGTCTTGGATTTCAAACGAGCATGTGTATGTGTGAGTGAGAGAGATTGTGCAAGGATGCGCGGACAATTGTTATGCGATCTCGGGCGGCGCTTCTTTTCCTCTGCTTCGTATGCGTCTTCTTCTTCTTCTTCTTTTTCTCGTTTTGCATGTTTTGAGTTTTGCGTCGTTGATGTGCGGGTTGTTGTAGTCCTTTGAGATGCGTAGTTTTCTTTCGGTTAGGAAGTTTTGTTCGTGGGTAAATATTACGAAGTAATATTAAAATTATCACCTGGAATCAAGGTATTCGTCATTTTATATGCACAAATGGAATACATCATTGGTTACACAGCCCCACAAAAAAAAAGAAAAGGTTCTGTACTTTATATGTAAATTTCAAGATAGAAATAAAGAATTTAATTTTAAGAGATATGTGCGAGTTTACAAAATTCAGGTATTTAGATCTCCGAGAAAAAAAATTGTAGAGGGATGGTGTAAAGTTGGTCTTGAAGGGCGCAAACAATGCTACATTGTTTTGTAGAAAAGATTAAGAAAAAATTGTTTTTACTTTGTTTTTTAAGATATCTCAAAAATCTTATACCTAATGATATCTCCAAATTCAGACGTGGTGGACGAATTCTGACCTTGGAATCATACTTAGGGGGCCAAAATACACCGAGATATGATAGTCCGACCTAAAGTACAGAACCTTTTCTTTTTCTTTTGTGGGGCTGTGTTATTAATAATATGGGTTTGAAGTTTGCAACGTTGGAGTGCAACGAAATAAAAAAAATAATTCATTTTACTTCACATTTATGCTAATAATATTAATTTTGCATGTAGATTTAGTGTTTCATAGTATAAAATAACTTTAAAACAAAGGTTTAGATAAAATTTCCATTGTTTAAAAACTTTAATCAATCGTGAAAAATTATTTCGTTGCATTCCAACGATGCAAACTTCAGACCCATTTAATAATTATTGAAATCACAATTAAATTAATCTCTGGAATATTGTTTTGGTTTTGAAAATAGTAAAATAAAGTAATAAAATAATACCACCTCTGCCTAACCATAAATTAAAATTGCAAACCATCTCCAAACGATACTTAAATTTCATTCACCTCTTTATACTAATCAGATCCGAGCGTAATCTAAACTTTTTCAATCCTAAAAGTGGTAATCACATTAACGAACTTCGGTATAATTTATATTACCCTGACCTTATTCTTTACATCTTTCTTTCCATAGCTAAACGATGAATACGAAATGAGAATGTAGAAACGCGAATTTCACCTTGATTTTCGCGTCGAATCGATACCTCCCGCACAAAACTAATTATGCAACAGACTCGCGCGCCTCTTTATGAGGCATCAACAATCGCCGAACTCTCGGCGATAAATTTCTGCCAATCACGTAAATTACCAGAGGAATTTCCTTGAGGGATTTCCCTTTCTTCAGACTACGCGATCATTTAACATCGTTGCTACTATATATACTTTATTCAAACAATGACACATCATGCGCGAGATTCAGTTTTATTAAAAAAGCGCGCGCTTCCGCTGCCGCCTTGTGCTCCCAAATTGTCCGCATTAAGGTTTTCGACGATGTATATCGTATACGGAGGGAAGTCGGTAATGGAACCGAGTTCGCGGAACGAGAATCTTTGTTTCAAATGAGGATGTGTCGTCCCCGCCTCGAACGAGCTCGAAACTCGATGGAATGGCGGATTACGTCTTGTTCCAGAAATTGTCGAATTGCAGAGACCGCGCGGGTATATATAATACGAGCTATACTGAAACGTCTTACGCATTTGAAACGACCGCGTGTTGTATTACTTAAATTCTGACAAACGTGTATAATATAATCAAACATGCGCTGCAGAAATTCGTGCGCGAACAGTTCTGGAGTCTTTAAGAAGTCATCCATCACATGCCGCGCGTCACGTGACACTTTCTCGCGTATTATATGGAAACGTAATCGCGCAGATTGCTTTCAGGATACCGCGGCTGCAGCGCCTTAACCTTGACAATGTCGAGCGTATGTATATTATAAGAAAGTGTGCATTCGAGTTTCTGACATAATTATGCAGGCGACAAAAAAAACCATCGATATATAAATAATGAATCTAAAATTACACGTTAATGCATCGAAAGTGCGAAGCGGCGGGAAAATCTTTTTGCGCCTTTCGGTTCGGAAGGTCGCGCGCCGCACAATCAGCGCGATGATGAAATCGTTGCATCGGTATATACTACGAGGTATAATAATAATCTGCGCGCGAAACCGCCACTCTATACGGATTTGCCGATATATATAGGTATAATATTAGGCTATAAATGCCGCTATCAGATGTAAGGCATTTGAAAAAGCCTTTTGAATTGCGCGCGCGCAGCGCAGCCTCGTCAATTAAAGGCGCGAAATTTATTGGACTGTATCTTGATTTACGAGCAATTCTCGCGCGAGGCGCGCGCGCAATGAAAATAATCGGTTTTTTAGTAACTCAATATAGCCGCATAGGTCGTAGTGTGAAATATAAAAATTGTTTGCATAACATTTGGTGCGGAGAGGAAGATCAGCACGTGTGTATAATGTAGGTGAGAAACTCGTCAAATGAAAATTATCCTCTCTTTGTTTTGCGAGAGCGAAGAGGATCATAAAGTGTGTACAGTTCGGATTAAGATGGGTTACTCATCGTAATTACCCGATTTAATAACAGGATCAGATTGCGATTCGCTAACGCTTTATTAACGAAGGTCATTGAAATTCTGCAGTGTATCAAAATATCACTCGCTATGTCTACGAAATTAAAAATTAATATAGATTTTTATCGCGAAATCAACACTGCACGTTAATGTTCTTTTACGGCATATTATCAAATACAATGAAATTCACGTTTTACAAATATACAAGAATAAAACGTATATATTTATACCGTCCACATAAAAGAAAGCAGTTTATAAAAAATTTCATTCAAATAAACTTTCAACAACCCACACTCGGTCCCCCGAAAAAAGCCAAGCTGCACCCGCGCAATCCACTCTCCTCGTATTTACCTATATTATTAAATGCGCCACCCACTTCTACACACACGCGCGAGCGCAACTTTGCAACTTGAATCCGCGATCCTCTTTCTCCCTCATCCCCTGCCCCGTTTTCGTCGCATCTCGAACTCGGTGAAAACGTACTCCTGCATTTTTATCGGGCGCAAGGGAGAGACAAAGGGAAAACTTTATCGCGGCAATAAAAACAGGCTCGTGTGCGCGAACGATGTAAAGACAGCGCGAAATTTTATCTGCCTCGTAAAATTACACGCGCGAGGCGGCGACGGCGAGTCTTTAATGGACTTTATGCGCGTATAAGGAGTGTGGAAGAAGAGAGAGAGAGAGAGAGGGGCAAGGTTTTCCTAGTCGTCTTGAGTGCGGTATTGGATTTTGTTGATGCTTTTCCGGGGATTTCCATTGGTCGGTGTAAATGGATTGAATTGAGGCTTTTTAATATAGGGAATAGAGTGGTAACTTGACCTTGGCTTTGAAATACTTCGCGTCTGGTTTTATAAAGCCGGACAGCTTGATTCTCAATGATACCAGAATATGATCCTTGAAATGAATGTTCAATTAGTTTGTTTATTTTTGTCTATATGAACTTTTCAGTGTAATGAATGAAGTAATCATCGAAAAATCTCTTATTCCTACGATTATTATTACGATTATTGCCTATTGCTTTTAATATACGATTAACACATTAAAATAAAAAATTTAGTAACTATATTTCTATATTTTACTTTTCAACTCATACTGAACCGAGATTTTTCTTTTATGTTACAGGTGAGTTGGCAGCGACCAATGTGCACTATAATAGACTACTTCCAACGGGTAAGCCGTAACCACAACAATGCATTTAACTGTAAAAGAATGCAGACTAAATAGATCAATTAAAAAACCTATTGAAACCGCAGCAACCAAATATTATCGACACTATTACACACAACCCGTCTTTCTTGCAATTAAAAGCTTATTCGTCGCAATAAAACACCACGCGCGCGAACAAAGAATTTTTAGCTTCGTTCGTAAAACTTGCGCCGCGACCGAACTGAACAGCCCAACACAGGCCCGCCGTCAATATAAAAATCCGCCGCAGCGTTGCGCAATCGGCCGTTGCGCGAGATGGCGAATCGCGCGGTTATTTTCCCATCTCTCACTGACGCGCGCGATATACATCCATTCGTTTTCTTTTGCGCAGTTTTGCTTAGCTTCTGCCTGTTTTGTTGCTTTCGACCGAGATTCTTTTGATGCGCGGAAGGAAGGTCGACGGACTAGAAATTCAAGAAAGCAAAGAGATGAAGGTTGCGGTTTCTGCGTATGAAAGAGGTGCAGTCTTTCTTTTGCGGCAAAAAGGTATAATGCATGCGTTGTTAGCGGGCTGTCCGATTCGTGTTTATTTGATAGTCTCTTGCGTCAATTCAATTTGGCAATGTGGAAAATATTCGAGAGTACTTTTTTGCGCGTATACGTCGGTCAGAAAAAGAGAGCAAAATGTGAGGGCTCCGCGTCAATTGTACGCACTTTTTGCCGGCTAGCTGAAGAATTTATAAATATTGAAAAAAATATCGAAAATACGAGAGAGACAGCGGTGCAGTAAAAACGGTAAAAGGTGATATGGGATTTTTCATTTTTAAACTTAGTGGACAGCCGTGAAAATTGTTATATATATATATATTGACATTTTATCTAGATACAAAAATGTCGTATAGTAAAATTTATTTTATTATATGAAAGATATTGAAAAGCAATAAAGTACTTGTCCATTGTCAGCGCGTAAATTACATTTAACAGGTACAACTACGTAAATTTTTACTTATTATTCGAATCAAAATCCGCCTAAATAAAACTTAAAAACTAGAGCTCATGTCTTTAGGTCCTCGCATATTTTTTCACACTTTATTATTTAACAACAGTAGATAAAGAATTACTTATCAAGCCAATGAACCAAACTTTTACCCTAATACAGCCCTTATTTACCCACTGTTGCTCACCCTTTCTCACTCCAACTAAACTCCCAAAACACTTTTCCCCTCCCAACCCAAACACCCCATTGTTTTGCCTTCCCCACCCACAGATCCCCTAAAACACGGCAAATCGCCCCGATGCACTCATCCCTCGGCACCTGTATCTCCCCACTCAGCCACGCTAATACATCCCCCGTCGCAGCCTTGAATCGTAAAAGCTCGCCGAGATTTCCGAGAGAGACGCGGCCGATTGACATTTCGCGCGGCTCTTTTCCCGTGGCAGTGGTGCGGCGTCAAGGTCGCGCGAAAGTTTCGCGTGCGCGCACGCGATGCTCGAATGTTTCGTTCGCCTTCGAGGGTGGCTCTATTTTTCTTGGGAGGGGGCGGACGGAAAGTTTCTTTATTTTCGTCGGAGGAGTGTAACCTTGCGCCGTAATGCGAGGGGTAATCGTTGAGATTGGCTGAGATTCGGGGAGTGAATGGTTGGTGCAGGTTGATTGGGTTGGACGTGAGGTATAAGTTCGTTCTTGTTTTTTTCCGTGAAGTGTGTGCATTTTTCGAGGTAGAAGGTCGAGGGATTATTGTTCGAATGTATTTTTCATAACAAAAGAAGCCTGAGAAGCGCGTCGAAGACAAATATATATGAGGTTATAAATATACACGCGGTAAAACAAAATCGATATGTTTACGGCCCTCGGCCGTGATCTTTGAAGAAAAATGTAGTGTACAAAGAGGATAAATAATATTGCAGAAGCGAGAAATCAAAGTACAATTATAAAAATATTACTGAAAAAGGAAAATTTTTGTGCTTGCGTCATTTTTCACGAAAACAACATATTTATCGAGTATTAACAAATAATTGCAAAAGTATATAAAGAAAATATGATAACAAATAAGGCCACTTCAATCAGTCAGCGACATTTTTTTCTCAACACATATAAGTATTAATTTACAATAAAAGAAAATAATAACATCAATATACGCGTCTCATTCTCCCAAGACAATCACGACATGTCGCAACAACAATACCTATACCACACTGTTTATACCGCACCGTCAATCCGATCGAATTTCTCCGCCTCTCAACGTTTTTTTTTTGCTCTTGAACCTTCTCTCTCAGACGCGCGAAAGTCGCGTTCTCACGCGCGCATATAATAATGGGTTATTACGTGAGCCAGCGGTCCGAAACTCTTTCCTCTTCTTTTCCATTGCCAAAGGAAACAAAGTAAAAAAAGAGAGCCCTTCCAAAAAAGAGGAGAGATTCCCCACATCGTATACGGCGACAAAGTGTCACACGAGTGTGACATTGGAGAATGAAGAGAGAGAGAGAGATTGATGAGTGTACGCGTACGCAGGCAAGATTAACAACGGGAAGCGTGCGTTTTCGCGTTATTATACGCGGCTGCAATTATTCGACGCGGCAAATAGATTTTTATCGGCCGCGTTTAATGTGTATTGCGCGCTCGCGAGCAACGCCGGAAACACGTATGTTATAGTCGAGCCGGTATAGTATGGATACTATAATGCGTCGGTTATTACCGCTGCAATTAGCCGAATGAATTTAATACAAGCCGTCGAAATTCGAGTTTCGGCCTATCTTTGGACGAAAAAATGGATTTTCCATTGTGTGATGTATTGTTAGCGGAGGTCAAATATTTCATAATTCATGTCAATTGTTTTGTTTGAGTGTTAGCAATTTATAGGTTTAAAAATAGACGCTGTAATTTAATTAATATACGACCGTTACAGTTGTATATAGGTTGATAGAACCGGTAATTAGGTGTGAATTTATTTTCTGTAAATTGCGGTTGTCGGTAATTGATTACGTCGGTCAATATAAGCTTAATGGTTCCTTAGATATTGGTAGTAATAGTATTAAAATGCATGTTCATTAACTATAAGCAGATTATTGGAATTCAATATTTGTATTAATTACAAACTAAATTAATAATAATAATAATAATAATAATTAAACATATTTGTGTAAATTTGTTGTGTAATATTTTACGTGACAGATCTAAAATTATTTTTATATGCTACATTTCCAATAACCTCGGACAATTTTTAGAAATAAGTCGGGGGTAACCCAAAGTCTACAAATAGCGAAAAATGATGAATTATGGGTTCTCTAAACTGTCTAATAATCATTTCCATTCTTTTTTCATTTATACAATACCTAAACTTATTTTGCCTGAAAACTTATATTCCCATTTATCATTTTCAAAACGATCATCATTAGGATTGCAGAAGTTTTTGATTACTTCTTTCGTATTTAATGACTATCATCAGTCACATTTAAAATTAACTTTCATGCTCAATTAATTACATACATTAGAAAGATGAGTTTTCTTTTCCCCAAATGATCTTTATTCTGTAAACAACATAAATTTTATCAGCAGCTTATATACGTTTGTAAATTATATTAATACCACGTACCAATAACCTCTACAATTTTTACTCAACGATCCAACCCGCATCAATCCCACCCCCGACTTCCCAAACAAACTCCTTATACACCCACCATAACCAAAACCTCAAATCTCAAACCCCAATCCCTCAGATCTGGTATCAGCAGCAGCGGCGGCACACGCGGGCATAATCCCCGCTGCTCATCTTATACACACTGGCGCACACGGCAGCAGCACGCAACAAGTACAGCACTTACCGGTGCCGACGCACCCGTCGCGTTTACTTTTCGTACGCCGCGCGCTACTCGTAAATCATTCGTACCGGCCGATTCGGCGTGGTTATTAATTTCGCGTGTATATACCGGCCCCGGGCTCCGATCTTCTTACCCGTCAGCTACCGTTTTTCTTGCGGGAGCGCGTAAATTGCGTGTATCGAGAGCCATAAATTATACGGGAAGTGATGAGGAAGTGTTATATATAGTTTTGCGGTTTTTTGGGGGAGGTGCGGAAGTGTTTAGGAAAAGCAGTGGATGTCTAGATGCAGGACAAGCGGTGGATGATGTGCACAAATAGTTCTAAACATTCTACTTGTTTCGTATAACTACTGATTCAATGCGGATAGTTTAGCAGAAGTGGATTTACGTACTTATATAACGATTTCGAAAGCTCGCCACTGTAATATTTGCTGGTACCCCTTCGACTCTATACTTTAGTATATTACATGCCTAGGCCAGTAAAATAAGAAATGTCTCAGATCACATGACAATTACATGTGATCTGAGACATTTCTTATTTTACTGGCCAAGGTGTGTATATATTTTTTCTGCTCGACGGCGCCAGAAAGCGGCAACTTCAGTGCAGAAAAACTATTAAACTCCAATCAAACAAAAGCTGAAAAAAAATCACTCTTGCACTGCGAGGAATACGCGCACTACTCCACCACTAATCTCACAAAGAACACGAAGTTTTCCGCACTATACTACACGCTCTGACTCCTTTCCCTCTCGCGCTATAATTAATTTTCCACCTCGATATAGAAAGACACCTCGCACTCTCTGCGCGGTCCCCGTGATCACCGCAATTTCCAAAAGTAGGATCGGTTCGTTCAATTACCGTCATAGCTAAATTCAATTACGCGCGGCCCTACGACCACCGCCGAAACTTTTCGATAAAATTCGCTGCCGACATCCATTTCTTCTCATTATACCGCTCCCACTCTCCCGGCGGCGAAACTCCGACGTTAAAGACCCGAGCGCGCGCGGTTAAGTGATTCATTGCGTCCGAAAATTGGTACGCGCGTGTATATAATAGCCATTATTCAGAGTGCATACTCGCATTTACGCTATTCTCAAAAGTATACGCTGCGCATAGCGTATAAGTGCAGTTGTACGTTTACATGGATTTTCTCGTTTACGTATAAATTGCGCGTCGGGTATAGTCCGACTGTGTGTGTGTGTGTGTGTATGTGGGGCCATGCGAACTGTTACGTAACGGAGAAGAGACATTATTCAATTACGCATCTCAAGGTTTCCGCATAATGCTCGTTGCTCTCAGCGCGGGAATGCGAACTTCGTTAACGTCCGCGTTTATTTATTTATTGCGTTTTGCCCGCGCGGAACGGGCGATGAAGTAACAGATAATATTTCCGGTTCGAGTGGTCGCGAACGAATACGTGCGCTCGCGACTCTTGAAAGTTTTTAAAAGTATTATATATATATATATATATAAGTTGAAAATAGACGCGGAGAAAGAGTTGGTTTAAATGTAATTATATCGATCTTTCTTATTGTATTTTCGGAAACCGATATTTAGTATAATAAAATAATATTATATAACTCGGGGTAAAGTTAAAAGCAACATAGTTATTTGATCAGTTTCAATATAGTTTTCTAAAGAAATATTTTTGTCAATGTAATTTTATTTATAGAAAGTATATAAGCTAGCTTACAGAATCAATATTTTCTAGAATTTAATAAATACCGAATATATATAGATTCTTGGCGAAAGAAAGCAAAAATAGCGCATATAATATTATTGGTTTCCGGGAATCGATCTTGATGCGGTATACAATAGCGAATTTCCTCAAATTTAATATATTAAAACCCGAAATGTATAGAACGTACGTACCAAAAAAACAATTTCCCTTTAAACGTATAGAAATGGGCAATCCTCGCATCAATGCATCTTTTCTTTCGTATATTCAAGCTTCTTTCGCAAATTCGCACTTGAATCCCTTTGAAGTTCGCAATATATTTTTCTTGGAAATCGAAACTCGTACTTCGCCTTTCCTCCTCAATCCTCTTCCGCATTCACATCTTACATAAAGGACGAGTGAATTTCACACCTTTTCAACAATATCGTGCGGAAAATGAATTTAATATACTTAAATTAGTTTTTTTAATCGATAAAATTTTTATGAAACCCAGTAGCATCGCGAACCGCTCGTGCAACTCGGTCGCATATAAGCCTCTTATACAAAGTATTTTCGGCAAAAATGACGTTCGATTAATTAATGAAAACTGAAAATTGCGAAACAATAAGCCGGTTAATTAATTAATTTGTCGCGTGTGGTGCGTGACATATCGGCGCGTATTGCCCGATTCGTTTCATTAGTTTAATTAAAAACGGCGTTCCACCAAATTGATATGCATTAACAAATTGACTTTCGCCTGATTGACTCCGCGCAATTCGCGCGGAAATCAAATTTAATTGTTTTACCAAGTATAGAGCGAAGAGTCTAATTTTAAATCGTATAATACGTAATAACAATGATAGCATGAATTTTAGAGGCGATTTAGAGAAGTAGAATATTAACCGCGACTATTTAATATAACAGCTGACTAATTTACAATTTTGGTTAATTTATGAAGGCAGTATAATGTTGCTAAATATCATTATTGAATAAATGGCGCAATAATCATAACAAATGATTAACATTACTAATTAAATTCGACAATAATGTTGAAAGCTTTATTAAGCGAACCTTATAATTTTAGTATAATATTTGAGAATAAATTATACACACAAACAATTCGATTTATAAAATTAAAACTCCGATAATCCGAAAATAACGACCGTTTCCAAATCATTTTCACCATCACGCAGCGTCAGCAATATTAAAAAAAAAAAAAAAAGAAAAAATCCGTTCCCACCGCATCTGCGCTTTTTAATATTGAAAATCGCACGACCTCGCGTGCATAGGCAATCAACTACCATTCGCTAAAAGGAAAAAAAAAAGAGAGCGAGCGAACACAGATACACCGAAATCCCATATCGGCGCGAAAATCCGCCGAGTCGGCGCTTTTCGGTTTTCCAATTTCCAACAAGCGCGCGCGCGCGGGGCGTCAATTATGCAACGCGTCCGCGCAAATTTCCCGCGTTTATTTCGAGTTTCCGATGGCCGCGCGCGCGCGGGGAATGTTTACGAGTCACGCGGGTTTCGACGCCTCGTAAAAGTTGAAGGGACGCGCGCGGGGAAATCGAGCGAGAATGAGAGGTATATTTTTGGAGGGGGAATCGAGATGAAGACTGCTTTTTACATTTTGTTTTGTGCACTGGATTTATTTTTACGATATAAGACAGAAGGGAAGAGCTCATGAGGAGGTATTGAAAGTTGCCGCCGGGTTGACCTGTATTTTGAGCCGAGGTGTCAAGTTTCCGTCTATAAACGTGACGATGGTGTCAGTCAGACGGTGTTTTTCTGACCGTGAAAATAATGATACACACACACACACACACACACACACACACACACACACACACACACACACACACACACACACACACACACACACACACACACACACACACACACACACACACACACACACACACACACACACGCACACACACGCACACACGCACACACACACGCACACACACACACACACACACACACACACACACACACACAAACACACACACACATATATATATAAAACGTAAGGTGGTTGAATAGTGACGTCGTCGGGTATTATTATCGGCTCTTGCTCCAATAATTCTAATGGCTCGTGTGTATTAAGAAACTTATTTATAGATGCGACACTATGTGTATTAATTAATTCCTACTGTCCTAAAGTAATAAAGAGAAGTCATAATTGATGTTTGATGGATCAAAATGAGAGCTGTGCAGTCGAATGTGTTTGCAGAATGCGGATATTCCAGTGCATTAGTAAATTGCGCAAATACGTATAGAATACCTCGATGAATTAATACAATGAGCTATTAAAAAATATATTTCTTAGTCTATATATATATATATATATTTCTTAGTCATTTGCGACTAAGAAAATTTAAGTATCGTTGCTGCAAAACACTTATTAATTTATTCAAAAGGATCGGCGATGGACTATATATTTATTAAAGAGCTTTTAATTAAGAAATGTCCGTCGAATGAGAGTTACAAAAATCTGTCTTAAATCTACATTCATCAAGTTTCCATATATCATACTTCACCTTTTTTTTAAACCATACACATCAAACCACACCCTTCCAATATTTGCAAAAAGAAAAAAAAAACAGAAACCCACTCCCCACAATTTTCCCATAAAAAATACATTCCAACAAAGCTTCTCCCCACTACCTGCATCTAACCCATACGCGTGCAGGATCCGTCCATTGTTAACGAAACCCGCGCGCGCGCATACAGCAACCGCGCTGCGCAATTGCGGCGAATTTCCGCGATAAGCGCGTATACACGTATTCTCGCTTTAGCCCGGCGCAGTCGGATAAAAGGTGAGGAAGTAGGAGAACTCTGTTGCCTCGAGCGAAATTAGCGCCCACGCTCTCTCTCTCTCTCTCTCTCTCTCTCTCTCTCTCTCTCTCTCTCTCTCTCTCTCTCTCTCTCTCGCACACGGTGTGTTGTATTGAATTAGCGACCGGCGATTTTTTTCAATCGCCGGCGCCCGAAGAGCGAAGCGCGCGCGAGGGGCAGTAAACATTTTACTGCCGTGCGAGATTGGAGGATACGAGGCGAAGGAAATGCGGGTGTATTGGGCGAGCGCGGGTGGATTAATTCGAGGAGTATCGGAGAATTAAGTGCGCTGGGATTCGACGAGGATTTACCGTTGTTTCGACGTCTGTCTATATACGGATTGCGTCAGAATGCATGTACGAGCTTTGCATTTTTTTTATGTTAAATGTGAAGTGGAAAACTATCTAATTGGTTTATTTTATCGGTGAGGCGAAATTTAATATTATTTATTCGTAATTTATGTCGTGGATGTATTATCATCTGTAATGAGCGCCGCTTATTTTGTGCTCATTAAAAATCTCTACTTTTAATTAACCCATTAACCACGGCCAATAGTGAGCTATGATAAAACACTTTTATTTAGAAAAAGAAAAAACGTATGATATTCTTCATAAAAGATAAGAAAGTATTAGTAAGACAGCTTGTTAACCCTCCACTATCATTTATCAAGCCTTGTTATCGAAAATTAAATAATTTTCTATAATCAATTCAATTAGTACTTCAGTATAAACGCAGATATATAATCAAACCGCACGTGATGCACAATAAGCAATTCGATTGCAAAATCACTTGATATTTCCATAAACCAAGCGCATAAACAAACGCCTGATTAAACTATATATAATTCATTAAAAATATATACACCCTTTTCACTCGAAAACTCAAAAGATCTCGAAGAAAAAACTACAACATACTTGTTACCGTAATTAACAAAAGCGCGCGCGCGGCGGTTAAACGCGCGCGTCTGTTTACAAACACACTCACATACACACAAACACTAACGAGTCAATTGCAAGCTCGCACGTGCGACGGTGGCCGCGCAAAAAGAGGAAAACTCCTCTCGCGTTACTCTATATCCACGCACTGGTGGCGTAGCGTCGCGCTATCGCGGAAAAAGCTGCGCGTGTCTATTTCCATTTGCACGGCGTACTTATTGTACGGGGAGCGAGAAAGCGCAGAGGTTTTTATTTTTTTATTCTTTGGCTTTGATTAGCCGGCTGAAAGGTTTTTCCAAGGGTTTTGTGTGCGGGGTACTTAGCGTGCCCGTGATTTTTATTTAATTGAATGGACGCTGGATTCTTTTGGTTGGGAATGATATTGAAGTGTCCATGGGTTTAAGGTAAAAAATGAAGCATAATACGTGATAATTATATTATTACAATATCGTTGGAATTGTAATTAATGAAATATATACCTCTTCGGAACAATTATTAACATGAGCATGTAACATTTCAGTTTTCTTATTCCTTACAGACTGTTATGTAAAAGATAATATACACAATATTCAGACTATTATTATGTTTTCAAATGATGTTAACGCACGTGATTTACGACATTGTGAAGGACGTATTGCCTTCCGTGATGAACGCACATCAAGAATAATCATTGGGTCGACTGAAATAACATTTTGTTACCGTGATAAATTTGCGTGGGTGTTTATATATGCTGTATATACTTGCGTTCATTTACTAAAATGATAAACTGTATTTGATGAAATATACGATCTCACGAAGTGGGAGCCAACCGATGAAGAGAAGGGATGAAAAAACAAGGCATTTGAAATTCATTTTTATTTTATTTTATTAGTCCAATGGGAACGTTATACTTAGTTAGAACAAATATAAATTACTTTAGAAATTTATGAAAGAATATCTCGATCATTGTAACGAAATTACTTTCGATAAAGCGTCAGCGAATTTTGCATTTGCAAATTTTCAGCCCGGCGAAGAGATGCGCGCCGAGTCGTGGATCTCTTCCGAGAAAGCCGTCGACAGTGCCAATGCAATTTTGGCAGTGTTTAACATTCAGTTTGCGCTGTGGTTTTTGCTTTCGCGCGACTTCGCTGAGCTGTCATTATTTCGCGGATCAATTAAAAATGGACGACGTGCGTCTCGAAAATCTAATTGGATTCGGTTCGTTTTGACGCGGCGCAGCAGAATGCTCAAAATTGATACAGTCGTTATGACGATTTTCGAGCACGCGCGGGAGAATTATATATTTCGAACGGCTCATTCGACGCTCATTGTTGGTGAATTATTTTTGCCCGAAAGAATGTTAAAAGGCGTAATTTTATATTGTGCAGGGCAAATGCTCTTTGCCAAATTCATAGCAATTATCATTCCGAGCTAATTCGGGATCATGGGGATAATAGAATTGGCGTCTAGGGGAAGGCGGGGCATGCCGTGTCAGGTAGGTAAGTTTGGCACCCTGATCTTTTTAATATTAATGAATGCAAAAAATGTAATTTTTACGTAAACCTAATTAGATATGCTTTTAGAATTTTCCTCTATACTTTTGAGATTATAGATAATGTTTAACATTTAATTAAATAAGATTGAAAATCGGTGCTTAGAAACAAGGTTGACTTCATTTTTAAGTCGCTTGCAGCAACGAGAAAATGATTTTTTTTCTAAATGAGACCAAACCTATTTGATAGTTTCAACTTTTATCTTTCAAGCCCTGTTTTTGTTATTTTCAGAAAATCTTTATAAATAATATAATTAAAAAATGAAAATGGTATTAAAATGGGGCATGACGTGGCACCCTGGCGGGGCACGCGTGGCAGACTCCGGCGTATCAGTGCGCCGCGGCGGCCGCCGAGCGAAGTGATCTAACCTACAAATAAAAAACGGAACAAGATGGGTTAACAACTACGCAGTACAATAATTTAGTTTTAAGTAGTTTTTAGTTTATTTAGTCAATTATTACATTAATAAGTAAATAACGATTATTTCGACTGCGTATTAAGTTATATTTAGAGTAGAAATAAGCCACTTGAAGACTTGAAACACAAATCAGCTTGATTTATCCATTGTTAATAATAATTCAGCTTCCGTAAATAATGAAAATTACTTTAGAGAAGTAATACCTGAAGAATCAATTGTAGATACTCAAACTGCCTTTTTCAATGGTCAGGTAGTTCAAATATGCTACATAGATGAAAATGATGCGAAATCTTTAAATTTAAACTTATTGTAATAATAATGATAATTTGTTAATCAAACAAAAGTATTATGTTGTGATCATATTTTATAAGAAGGAATTTATAATATAAAATCATTTATTAAAATATAATAATTTATTTAAAAATAAAAATTATTATATTCCTTAATAAAAATAAAATTTTAAATTTTCAATAGACTGATTAATTATTTTAATTATTTGATTTTTGAAAATTTTATTATGGCATAATTATTAAAGTATTAATTACTGGAAAAAAGAATTGAAAAATACCTATAGTAAAATATTAAATTTGACCGTGCCATGCGTGCTCCGTCGGGTGCCACAATTCACCCGCCGGTGGGGCACGTAGAGCATTTTTTTCAGAATTTCTTTTCTGTATTTTATCAATAATTAAAAGAAAATGAAAAAAAAGTTAATAGTTTATTTTATTTTATTTTTTTCTGATCTAATTATTCCGTTTTTGTACATTTTGAAATAATACACGGTTTAGTTGTTATTTTTAATCAAAGTTAGGGTGTCACACGTGCCCCGCCCTCCCCTATAGTTTATTTTATTTTTAATATCTTAATAATATATTCTCTCGAATTAAATTCTTTGTTGCGATGGTATTATATAAAATATAATTGACGAACTAATTATGGTACGCAGATACTAATGTTTGCATCTCTTTTTGTTGCAGGTAAAGATTGCATCTTCTTACTTCAACATACATATTTAGAGAAAAGTGAGTTTAATTATTCTACTACCTATAATCTACAGAAATATGACAATCGCAGTAAATAATCAATTTTACTATACGAATAAACAAGGTTTTTCAAAACATATAATAAAGAAATCACTAATAGAATGTTGCACAACGCTCTGCTTAATTCATTACCCCAGCGCACAATGGCCAACAAATCATACCCCGAAAACAGGCACATATCTCACCTGCGTTCCCCCATCCGCGAGCACTACGCAACACTGCCGAGAGATCAAAGATTTTCAAGAGCGCGGCGCGCGAGGAGAATCCGCCGAGAAGGAGAGCGAAGTAGTATAAATATATCGCGGTGTCGTTTTTCTCTTTCCGATCAAAGTCTCTCGTGCGGCTCTCTTTTTCTATGGTTTCCACAGCCGTACAGTCGGCATCGCGTGACTCCAGAGAAATGCTCTCCTCTCTCGTGTGCACGCACGAGACGCCGCCGCGGGAGGGAAAGAAGTTGCGGACGTGTGTTTCCAGTGGAAAAAAGTGGTTTCTTTTGCGGCGGGGAGTTGTTTTGCTCGGTCGACTTGCTCGAGAGCAAGTAGAAAGTGTTTGTTGGAAAAAAATTTGTTTTTATTGTATGTTTGTATAATTATATACGACGCATTCTGCAATAACGTTTAACGCGGTTATTAGAGATCACATTGCTATAATCAATTACAATAATTACACTGGACGAAGCGAGAAGAATGCAAAGAAATATTTCAATTACGAAAACGTATGATGGAAAAAAAATTATTGTTTACAGTTTTAAGAGCCGGAGGATGATGTTTAAAACAGTGCAAACGAATACATAAACGCCTTCAGAGCCATCGCCGGCAATAACTATTTTAAACTATAATAACTACTCGGGATGTTATTACAGGTCTCATGAATGTTTACTGCTTCTTAAATTGCCACTCGCAGATAAATCATTATTACCGGCGATCGAGTAATTGCCGCAATCCGCAATCATCATTTTAAAAGCGTTCACCGATTGATAAGCTATGACTAAGACTGCAGCAGTAACTGTTTCGACTTGACAGTAGTTGTTATTAGACTTTTTACTGTTATATTTCCTGCTAAAGAATCTTCAAAGAATACGGACTAAGAAATTCATTACAGTTTCGCCGTTCTATTCTATTAATTACTTCCTGCTATACTTATTCATGGTCTATGTTACATTTTGTAATATTTTTGTGATGCTCAATTAACCACTACACTTAAAACCTCGCTTAAACAAATCTTTCACCGCAACCTCGCCTCAACCACGTGCACCTTCACCAGTGTTGCCAGATTAGAGGGTTTCCCTCTACATCTAAAGGGATTTTATGGTGTCTAGAGGGAAAACAGAGGGAAAAAATTTTTAAAGGTATTTCTTAGAGGTAAACCGCATTCTCCAAAGATGGCAAAAACTCAAACGGTAAATCCCAAACCCACCTTTCCCCCGTACAGAAACTTGTAAATAAAAAACTTAAACCGAAATGGTAAGCCCCAAACCACATACTTCTTAAACAATAACGTTTTAATTAAATGAAATGCATTCAACTTAAATATACAGATTTATAATAATAAACCTTTAAATAATAGAATCGTAAATAAACAGATTTAAGTAGACCAGAAAGTATTAAGAAAAATAGAGTAAAATCAATATATTGGATTGAAAAAGACATGTTATATAAGTAAAGTAATTATATTTGTATTAATAAAATAATTAATAATTTACATACTAGTTTAAAAGATAAACCTTATCATCGGAATTGAACAAGTTCAATACCTCGACTTCAATATCTGTTATTTTTTTATACAATTCCTCAGAATTGAAACGCTTAAGCATTTGCTTTATTGGCTCAAAATCAGCGCACTTACATTCGGACGTGCATCGCACATGTAATATTGCCTCTACCATGTTCACACATAATTGATTTCTAATCTTATCCTTAATAATATTAATAATTGAAAAAATTCGCTCTACAGCGGCATTAGAAATCGGTAAACTTAATATGCTAAAAACTAAATTACAGAGGTTGTTAAATTTTCGGTTTCCACTAGCATCTTTTATTTCATATATCTCTAGCCAGTAATCAAGAACATTTGATTTTGGAGCTACTACTACTTTATGCGCTAACTTCCACTGTTGTACAGTTTCATCTATATTTTCGCAAACATGTTTAAAATGCTCTGCTGTTTCTGCTATATCAGGCTTAATTTGGGCCGACGCATTACTTTGTGAAAATACTGATATTTTCTTCAAAATTCGTATATGATCCGGTACTCTTACTTGTAACTCACGAGCTAAATCAATGAGAAATTCTCTACATCGCCCTTTAACATACTCCACGCATTCTTTGCTTAGTGTTGCACTTATTTTGTTAAAATTATAACCGAAGTGAATACAATTAGTTGGCATCAAAAACTTAAAAATTCAAATGTGTGTAATTTAATATAACTTATTTTTTCTAGCTGAGCAGGCACTACTATTTTTTGTAAAATGGTGTATAAAAGGTCGTTTAAATCTGTAAAAAGTTTAATGGGGTCGGCTTTGTCGGATTGGAAATTAATATTAAGATTCACAACAGGTTTTAAAATACTATTAATAAAAGTTAGGTATAGTTTATTTTCCTCTGCATTAAACATGCCAGCCAATTGCAATACGATAAAACATCTTTCTTTTTTCTCAGCCAGTTGAAACAGTTTTTTCAGTGGATCCCATTGATCAAGGAGAATAGAGATCGATTTTTCTCTCGCTAACCACCGAGTACCACTTAATTTTGGTATTTTGGTCGGATTTTTTTCTGAATCTTCCATTACTTTATACAAATCTGTGTACTCTAAGTATCTCTTGGTCCTATGGGCAAACCAATTGTGGGTTTCGCGCACCATATAATCGAGGTGTCTCGGCAATGTTTCACATGCTTTTTCAGCAACTAAGTGAAGTGAATGGCAAATGCATTTTATCACTATAATTTTCGGATTAATACTGTGCAAAATTGTTGTAACTGAGTGGTTCACTCCTACATTAACACTAGCCCCATCCACACCCAACCCTAATAATTTCTCAATATTCAAATTATCGTTTTGCAATTGCGTTAGTATTGCATTCGAAATAGCATCGGCCGTACCTGAACGCATCTCAATTAATCGATAGAACGTAGTAATAATTTTTCTTTTTGTTGTACCAAAATAATTACTAAAGCTAACATTTTTTTCTTATCAACCGATGTTGATTCGTCAATGATTAACCAATAAAATGATTCGCCTATATCTCGTAACAAGTCTTCTAAAATACACGGCGAAAGATCATTCTCTATTAGTGCAGCACATTTTGTTCGATGAATTTGCATTGCTTTAATAATTTGAGATTCCCGATCGATCTTTTTTATGACAGGCAATAAATCATCGATAGTTTTAATCGATGTGCGATGAGCGATGAAAAATGCCAGTATCAATTCAGCGGTCTTCCTACTTACTGTTAATGTAAGCTTTGTAAATTTATCTATTTTAGGTATGTTAACTACATCTTTGTCCCTCTTAATAGCTGATTTATGTTTTTCCGTCTTGGAGTGTTCTAATAAATTTTTATGTTGAGCAGCTAAATAGGTTGAACATACTTTGCAATATGCTTCTTTTTTAGCATCATTAGGACTATTAGGAGATGCTTTCATTAGCCAGCCTATAAATGAAACCATATTTCATTTCAGTAAAAATCTAAATCTACTAACCTATAAAACTAAATAAAAAGTTTACCTGCGAAATCGATTTCGTTTTCCCACTTCGTTGTGTATTTTTGTGTATATATTTTTTTCGTCTTTGAAAACATCGTACTAATAATATCAATGCAAAGACCCACTTCCAAGTATAGGAATTAAAATTCCAAAGACGACAGAGAAAGTACGTACTCGCATGCGTATGAAACGAAACACGTGACTATGGAACTGACACCGCTGACGATTGCACGATGCGCTGACGCATAATACAGAGAGAGAAAGCGAAATGCGTATTGACCTAGCATCGCGTCATTATGCTGAGGTATTGTGACGAGCGTCTGGGATGACTGCGCGCTAATTACGAATTCTCTAAGATCAGCGCTCAGATCAAGTTCTTATATTATAGGTATAATTATTATTTTACATTATTTTTGCTTCCATCAAAGTATCGAATTTTTTCAAATCTCACGTCAGTGTTCTTGGATAGAATAGGTTTAATAATTACAATTCTATTATTGAAACTTTATTCTGATAACAATTATCAGGTGTAATTATAGAATACTCAACGACTAATTTATTAATTTTATTATATAAAGTTTTATTAATTAAAAATCTCTAAAAGTGTATAATTAAATAAAAATATTTGGTTTTGTATGTAGCTTATGAGTTTTATTTGGAAAAATTTTATTTATTTAATACAAAAAATCAGAGGTTATTTTAAAGGTTTTTTTTCGTGGGCTAGGTGGGTTTAGGGGCTTAGGGTTTATTATTTAAACGTTTTCTATTAGCAACTCGCTGTGCGTGGGGTATGTGGGTTTAGGAGCTTGGGGTTTATTATTTAAACTTTTTTTAGCAACTCGCTGTGCGCGGGGTAGGTGGGTTTATTATTTAAACTTTTTATTAGTAGCTCGCTGTGCGTGGGGTATGTGGGTTTAGGAGCTTGGGGTTTATTATTTAAACGTTTTTAGCAACTCGCTGTGCGTGGGATAAGCGGGTTTAGTGGTTTAGGGTTTGTGGGTTAATTGGTTGGTTTAATTTTTTATCGTAAACGTACTGTATGTGGGGTAATTAGGTTTAAATATTTAAAGGGATTTCTAGAGGATTTTTATAATGTATCTAGAGGTATTCTAGAGGGAAAGCGAGCGCCGCCTAGAGGGGGATTTTGAAACCGTCTGGCAACACTGACCTTCACCTACCGACTGCACGTGCTGCTCTGCACACCTACACCGGAAGTGCAAAAAAAGAGGAAGAACAAATCCGCTTCCCCAGCACATATCGCGCCCTTTTACATAAGGTTATTAATGCTCGGCGGCGCGACGGGTTATATTATTCAAATCGACTTTTCGCAAATCGCATTACACTTACCGCAGCCTCAGCTTACTCCATTCATTTCCCGCGCTGTGTTGCGCAACGCTACACATATACCCGCCGTTTAGGTAACCGCGCAACAGAGCCCGAACGAACGACTAAAAATAAAGCGCGCCTCGCTGCTGTGCTGCTTTAACTTTCGGGCCTTGGCGCTCGCGCTTTTCCTGATAAAACGCGAGAAGAGAGCACAGCTGATTCGACTGTTTGATACGCGCCAATGTGTGTGTGTGTGTGTGTGTGCAGGCACGAGCCGAAGTTTCAAGGATTTTCCCGAGAGCTCGTGTATGGGTGATGAGAGGACAGTTTTTCTTGACCGCAGACAACGAGCGAGCGAGCGAGGGTTTGACATATACGCGTGGAGACACGCTCGGAATTTCGAGTGGTGCTATACTGCTGCGCTGCTCTAATGGGATTATGTTTTATTTTTAGGTGCGGCGGCGGGTGATGTAAATAAAATTCGATGAAAGTTGTCGCGCGCGTTGTGTGTGTGTCTCGGGTCCTTGGATATGTCCGAAGTTTTTTAAATTAAAAATTTTATCTGGGGAAGTTTCGGCAACCAAGTTTAACGCGTGGTTTATTCGATAAAATTATTGAAATATTCGACCTGAGTTATCTTCACGCTATATATCTAAAAGCTATATAAAGATAAGGAAGTATTTTCAAAAAATTGAATTGGTTACAGGTTGCTTTAACTTCAACTCCTTTTCTAGCAAATAATTAGTCTTTTCAAATTTATTCCATTTTCTAAATTTACAATGGTTGAGCGTAAACTATCCATTGATTAAAACTGCTTACAAATTAACAACGTGCTACATTAGACACGACTCGGAATACAAAATAGTATAGAAATCAATTATTCCTAAACGCGTCAATCACCACACCATCCCTGGTAGAAAATAACCCAACCAAAATGGCTTAACTGCAACGGTTGACCAATCTTTTTGGCCAACGAATAACAAAAATATTGACGAACGGTTGGCCAGTGGATGGTGAACTATCGATAATTAAAAGCATCGAATGCGTAGTTTTATGCGTTAAGATCTCAGCGTGAATCTAATACGTGGCACAGGTGTTCGGGGTAGCCGATGCCGATGTCTAGGTGGTGCACTCCGTAGTTTTTTGCATCTAGGTGTCGGAATGCATTCCATGTGTGCTCTAAGTGATCTGGGTAACCGATGACGGAGTCTAGGTGGTACTGCGCACCGTAGGTTTGTGGCTCTAGGTGTTGGAACTTATCGAATGCGTCGTCTAGGTGTTCCGGGTGACCGATTACGGAGTCTAGGTGGTGTGCACCGTAGGTTTTTGGCTGTAGGTGTTGGATCTCATCGAATACGTCGTCTAGGTGTTCGGGGTAGCCGATGACGATGTCTAGGTAGTGCGCTAGGTGTTGGAACACATCGAATGCGTGGTCTAGGTCTTTGGGAGAGCTGATCATGATGTTTAGGTGGTGCGCTCTATAGTTTTTTGACCCCAGGTGTTGGAACGCATCGCAAACGTGGTGGACGAGGAAAACTACGGAGCGCGTTACCTAGACACCGTCATCGGCTACCCCGAAAACCTGAGCCACGTATTCGATGAGATCCAACACCTACAGTCAAGAACCTACGGTGCGCACCATCTAGACTCCGTAATCGGCTAACCAAAGACCTAGACCACGAATTGGATGTGTTCCAACACCTAGATGCAAAAAACTACGGAGCGCACCACCTAGACATCGTCATCGGCTACCCCGAACACCTAGACAACGCATGGAATGAATTCCGACACCTACACTGAGAGAAGAATATTGTTACTGTTAACATATTTATCTATTTGAAATACAACTATTTGACATGTTTAAGGATAAAATGTGATATTGTAACAGTTACAAAATCTATATTAACTAATAACATATTGAGATTTGAAAGTGGCTGATGGTAGACGTTCTTATAAATTGTATTCTTTGAATCTAATAACCAATTTTCTACCAGAATGATATTGTTATATAATAAAAAGGTTTCAAATGAAAACTCCATTTAGTTATTTACTCCAACGTTTCGGACATTTTTATTGTTTATGTCCCTCATCAGGATAAACAATAAAAATGTCCGAAACAGTGGAGTAAAAAAATAAATGATTTTTTATTTCAAACGTTTTTGTTATAAAACAACATTATCTTGATAAAAAAGTGGCTATTAGATTCAAAAACTAATAAACACATTGTAACTATTACAATATCAATCTTCTCAGGTAACATATTGAAATCGTTTATGAGAACATGGTAACTTAACTGTTAACATGGCATTATAACTGTTACAATGCCTATATTTCGTCATATTTAAACATTCGCATGTTAACAGTTACAATGCCATGTTAACAGTAAACAAATCCTTTTCTCAGTGTAGATGCAAAAAACTACGGACCGCACCACCTAGATTCCGTAATCGGTCACCCTGAACACCTAGACGACGCATTCGATGAGATCCAACACCTACAGTCAAAAACCTACGGTGCGCACCACCTAGACTCCGTAATCGGCTACCCCGATCACCTAGACCACGCATGGGATGCATTCCGACACCTAGATGCAAAAAACTATGGAGCGCACCACGTAGACTCCGTAATTGGTCACCCTGAACACCTAGACGACGCATTAGTTCTAACACCTAGAGTCACAAACCTACGGCGCACACCACCTAGACTCCGTCATCGGCCACCATTTACGAAGCTAATGAGCTATTTATTTGTATCAAGAAATCACTTTTCTTATTATAGCATTCATTGGCCAACCGCCAGGCTTATTCCGTGATGAAATAAGCGGTAATTATTACCAACCGTTGGTTAAACGGTTGGCCAAACCTTTGCGATTTGGTGAACGGATGGTGAACGGTTGGTTACCATTTCTACCAGGGATTCTATAAATCTAATATCACGTCTCAATCTTCGCCATAATCTTCATGTTCCTTTGCTGCTTAAAAACTTACACTTCGCGGCAATAAATCTCTTCGCACAGGCGCTAAACGCCCTCCCAATTAAAGCCTCGAAAATTAATCGAGAAACAATGAGTCCTCACTCGCTACTCTCCCCATCGTTGTAATGGGCTTTTGATCCGCGACTGTAAATCTCTTTTTCAGGTGGAGGTTATAAATAGCCTCGCGCGATACGATTATCCTCTTAATGTTGTAGTCGCGAGGAAGTACGTCAAGTGTGAAATAATAAGACGCCTAAAGACGTCTAAAGAGATTAATTAAAAGCGATCGAAGGTTCAGTGACCCGCGCTCGTGCGCCGGCATCGCTGACTGATCGAAACGGACATAGAAGCACACATTTTGTTGATACCTGCGCGCTCCGTTTGTTTTTCAACACGTGACGCGAAACAATCACCCGCTCTGCGCTCTCTCGGATATTCGCTTTTAATTGCCGAAAGTTTCTAACAGTCTGGGGCTATGGAGCGGTGAAATGGCTTGATAGTAACGATGATTCGACGGTTTGTTGCTTTGTTATAGAGGAATTTGCGACTTGTTTGCTGAATAACACACAGAGAAAACGGACATTTGGATATGCAGAAATGAATGTTCATTTACAGATAGATAGATTCGTTAACAGTTGAGTCGCGACTCATTTGAGTAAACAACTTAAACTTAACTGTTAACGAATTTGTGTAATTATAAATGAACATTCATTGGTCCATATCCAAACGTCCGTTCGTTAACAGTAAAGATTTTCTTTTCTCTGTGTAGATAATTGATTTACTTATCCTACGCTGCATATGTGAGCATTTACAAATTGGATATATTATGAAATAATTAGATGGAATAAGTTACCAAATGCATTGATGTTACAATAGAGTTGATAAAATCTTATAATATAATTTTATAACGAATATTGCAATGCTCGACAATAATAAATGAGAAATGTATACGAGCTACGAAAATCAAGATCACCTAAATAGCCCAGATGATAAATCGCGTTTTCGAATTACCAAAAAAACAGCGCTCCCAACCACCACCCCCGGCACACACCAGATACCATCAAAATCCCTTCTAAATCATCCGGATCCCCGCCCCCACAAAAAAACCTAATCCTCGCGCCTCTCCCCACCAAAAAAAAAAACACAACCACCACAACGAAAAACCTCAAAAACGAGGTAGAAAAAAACCTCTCCACAGACTGCCCTTAAATAATCTCCGGCAAATCGGTTCGTATTGTACCTGGCCGCATGAGCTCTCGCGTATAACCTACGCTCCTGCTCTCAGCCGTTAATAAACAGCGAGACGCTTTAATGTACCGCCGCCGTCGCGTCTATTCTGCGCGAGGGGGCGCGCGGGAATTAGGAAAATTGCACCTAAATCAAAACTCCCACGTGCGCGGGGGAGGGAGAGATATTCGGTTGGCACGCTAACGCACTGGCGCGCGCGCGCGCGCGCGTGCGGAGAGCTCGTCGTCGTCGATATATTAGCCGGATTATTTTTATGGACGTGTGTGTAATACGCTGAATACATATGTATGGGCCGATATTCTCGGGCGGGTGTGTACATAATACGCGTGCGCGGGAGTTGAGTGTGTCGATGACAAAGGTGGTCTATGTACTGTCGTATATAACGAAGAGTTGGTTACGACTGATTCAAGGCAGCCGAATATTACGATCTCAAAAAAGCCTTTGATGTAGTTAAGATATCTATATTAATTATTACAATATCTATATTATTCTGCATCACGGAGTTTTGTCAAGGAACTCATAGCCGTATGAGATTATTTATTCGAGTATAATTTAAAAATTGTTAATATTGTCATTTTCTCCTTATAAAAGACTACATTTACTATAATATAATTAGTGTATGTGTATCTGATAATCGTGTAGCAGTTAATGGATGATAGTATAACTATTACAATATTAATGTTTTAATTAAAAATACTGAAATTGTTACACCAAAGATGACATCTTAACCTTTACAATACATATAGTAGTTGCCCATACTTAAACTTAACTGTCTTAATAGTTACAATGCCATCTTAATCATAAAGATATCCCTTTCTCAGTGGCAATATTTTTATTAAATAATTTTTTACCATATTTAACAATTTAAAAACCCATACAAATTCACTCGTATATCTTAATTCATCAGAAAAACATCCCTTTCTCAGCCTTGTATAGTAACATAATTCTTTTTCAAAAAAAGGAACCAACGTCACACTTTTGCGTATATATACGCACAAACAACCACTCCACATTACACGCAGGGTCCACCATTCAGCCTCGACTTTTTAATTGAATTCGACTCTGTAGCTCGTAGCCTCATGAATACATCTCCCTCTCCTTCCCTGTCTCTCTCTTTCGCGCGCTGAAAGCGTCAAAGATCGATTAGCCCGACGCGAGCGCTGAAGGAGAGAAAGAGGAGGGATTAAGCGCGGCAATGCTGGCACTGGCCTTTGTCGCTGTGCTGCTGATGATGCATGCGTTCGGGAGAAAGGACGAGTGTGGGTGAAAGTTTCGGAGGGTGCGAAGGTCGGGGGCGATTTTTCGAGGGCGGACTGAAGCGGTGCAAGGGGGGATGATGTTTTGAACTTGAATGTGCGGCTCACCGAGGGTTGGCGTTGTTGGCTGCCGATTGAGTTGTAGTAAAACAGTTTTTTTCATGTTTTTTTGTTATAAAAATGGGTGATTTAATTGATAGGATAAATTTTACTATCGAAGAATATTATTGAACGTCGTAAAATGATCTATTATTTTAATATAAGTATACAAAAAAAAGTTAATTTAGGCGAAAAATATGAACGAGACTTGATGTTTGTGAAATGAAAGTTTATTGCGAATAAATATGATTACCATAAGCAAAATTTACTTATTTAATAAAATCATTCTGGGTAAAATACTACACATGACATAAAATCAGTCGTTAAAATTTTCCCGTTACGAATATACCAGGCGATTTACAACTGGAAATCGTAAAAAAATCATACAAAGTTTATAAAAAGAATTTCATAAAACTATTGCATTCTGCATAAATTTATGCACATAATATGGGACTTTTGTAATCATATACCTATATTTAAACTGCATAAAAGAGATTATTTATCACAAAACCTCTAGTACTCTCTAAAGTATCATCAAACCAAGATAAGCGAGTTTTTTTACTCAAGAATGCACAAAGAAAATGCCTTGATATTCCTTGAATTTTTTTAAATGTCAAAGAAATTCGTAGAATACGTGCAATAACCCATTATTCTATATCTGTGGCACTTCATGTTTTATTTTAATGAAATTTGACTTTTGATAAGCCAAATTTTCTAGGAAAGCGTACTCTGCTTTATTATCACTGCAGGGTGCTTGAACGGAAAATAAAATTCCTCCTTCCCGGAAGCGCCGTGGCAACCCCAATTGCAAAAAAAACGCAAATATTTGTTTTTGCAATTCTGCTGTACATTTCGTTATTGTATTAATACGTTCAATAAATCAAGAGGAATCTTTTGATGTCAAGCGCACTGGGCTGGAATATTTTTAAAAATAAATTTTAAAACGCTTTTCATGTAACGTTCAGGATTGCACTGACGCGATATAACAGATGGACATTAAAGCACATTTGATTGACGAAAAACAACGATATTCATTAATTTTCTCCCGTAATTGTATACGGCCGCGCGAATTTGTACGAATGATTTAATTCAATTGCTTTATCCGAATTGTGACGGCGTAACACGAAATTTTATTTTGGTTTTTTTTTTTCAATTTATATTCATACAGTACTCTGTGTGCATTGTTAAGCACGCAAAGTATTCCTAAAGAGGATTAAATCTTCTCGCTTCGGCACACATCGCGTTAACCCGCAAAATCTCCATCGCTTTGGAGGGCTAAAGGGCTTTGAGGGCTCTGCCTTCAAGCAGCCCTTAAAGATTTTAACCAAATGACTATATAAATCAGCTTTGATTTTGTAATTGAAAAACGAGAAAAGATCGAACCCCTGCCACATCCTGCAACGTGTATAATTCAATTCATTTGGAAAATCACGCCACTCACTTTATTTAATAAATGACATAACGATTCTTATAAAGTATATCGAATTCATTTGCACAACTACATGTACTTCGATTACATTTTCCTCGCATACAATTCACTTTAAACATTACTACAAACTATGTTGCATCCACAACGTTATTCAAAATTAGAACGAACCTGCGCGTAAACATTACATCACTATAATCTCGATAAACCAGTTTTAATTCGATAAAAAACCCGCGTTTATTTATCGAAGCAAACGAACAAACACGCGACTATTATGCTATATAGCTCTTAAATCCGTAAACCACAAGCCCGTAAAGTGCAATTTGTCATCGAAATCACCCACCCGCGACAACAGCTTCTTCCCCGTTTGTTACTGCCGCGCTCTGGCGACATCCTTGGACGCCGTCCGAAAGCAACCCAATTACACTTCATAATTTACAAAAGAATTAAAATATCGCTCATTGTGCAGCGCTCGTTATGTCATATACGTTTCGCCCCCCCCCCCCTCACGTCGTCGCGGAAAATTATATAACCGCGCGCGCGTCGCTCTAATTACCGCGCGCGAGAAAGAGAGTGGAGCTGCGAATTTTCGGCGCGTGGTCAAAGCGAAATTGGACGGGACTGGCGCCGCGCGGGAAATTACTGTCGGAGGAAAAAGAGAGAGAGGGAGATGGAAATTATGGCGGAGGCGTGAGTTTTGCCAATCGCTAAAATGCGCTTTGCGCGGGGGCGGAGGATTTATAATTTTGCAAAGTGTGTGATGTCTGCGTGTAAGCTCCGTTGTGTTATAGTATAATGAAAATTGTTCTATTTCGAAATGCACGTTTTTAAAAGAACATTGACGATAAATTTTCAATCTGCATAATATACATACATTTTTCAATCCTCTTTTTACAAAAATTTGCTACAAAAGATACTTTTCAATGATTTGATCTTTCATCCACTGCCCTACCGACTCTTGCCTTGAAAAAGCGTAAACACCTTTGACTCCTAATTCCCCCTTTTCCACTCTTTCACTCTGTTCATCTCTCTTTCTCCACCCAACGTCAAAAAAAAACTCCTCCACTCACAATTCACTCTACCTGCAACATTTTTTGTCAAACGCATCTCTCCGCGCCCGGACTTTAGCAAAAAACCGTTCGCGCGTAACGACGCACAGTCGTTTCAAAATTGGCGAAAAAAGGAGAAGGCACACGAAGAATTCTTAATAATATCCGACAGTGCCAAGGGTGGGGGGAGAAAAACGCGTGTTCCATTGTGTGCTCGCGGCGGGAAGCCTGAGTAAAGCTATGCGTGTCTCGCGTTTAAAATCCGATATAGTCGACGGCAGGGGCAGCGGCGGCGGCTGGAGATGGTGCGCATAAAGAGCCTTCTACAACCTCGCGCAAAAACTGTGCGTGCACGCAAATCTCACTAGATTTTGCTAGAGCTAGTTATGCAACCAATCTTGACTAAAAATTGCCACACTTTATCGAATCTCTTGTTTGTTTGAGAATAGAAAACAGAATTGTTTGTTTGAGAACAGCTTTGATTTTTAATCAAGGTTGGTTGCACTCTGATTCTAGCGAAATCTAGGGAGATTTGCGTGCACGCACAGTTTTTGCGTGAGGTTGTAGAAGGAGCGTATAAAACACGGCGGAGGTGTTTCGCACGGGAGCGGTTTAAGGGTTTTTAAAAGTTTTGAGGTCGATCGATTGTGCAAGAATCGTTTTAATAGTTATTCGGATTTTGTGAATGCAAAAATACTGCAAGTATAGTAATTTGACACTAAACTGTCTCTTTACTATGTGCGGACTATAAGTTGCATAGTATAATATAATGCGTTCAAGAATTATGTCTTTATATACGCAACTTGATAACTGTTCTTAGTGCACGAGACGTACGTTAATCACATAGTAAAACAACTTCGACCGCGTAAATTATATACCTACTGTCGTATATATAAGTATATGCAATATACATTGCAGGTGTTCGAAACCCTTTTAATACAATACGAATAGTTACAGTTATTGTAAAGATAATTCGAGACCGAGAACTTGCTTGAAATATCCCGAAGGTTCTGAGCTATCGGACGTTATTAACGTCGAAATAATAGCTTTATTGAAAACTTGAAATATGATCAATAGATTCATTGACGAAGCCTTGTAAAAATCGCTTATGCAAAGAATAGGAAGTTATACTTACACTTTATTTAAATATTGATTTCTCTTACGCTGCGTATTGTACGACTCAGCATTGCCGTAAAAATAACTCCAAGCGCAGCTACGGACTGTTTTAATCTTCGCCGTTTTTCCCGATAACACATAAATGTTATAACAGCAAGTAATTGCGACATTACTATAAAAACCTATTCGTTATTTGATCAACTATGTTCAGAACTACCTTTTCAGGTATACCATCGTAAAACAAAAAACGTCAACTTTGCACAACTATATTCCTCTATAATGAAGCGCACCAAAGTGAATGAAAAGCAGCCACGCTTTCATAAACGCAGCGAGGGCGCAAAAAAATATTCTCGCGCTCGGTTAATCCATCGAAAAGTTTCCGGCCCGATGGATAATCGCGGCCCGGATCAAATCGGGCGTACGCGCGCGGTCAAGTTTTGCGATAAATCGATTCTTTTGAGAGAGAGCGCAATGGAATTGCCAATTATAAAGCGCACGCGCACCTACCTATAGTCGTACCCGGAAAATTCGCTCGCTCGCTTCTGCAGAGATTAATAAAGCTGCTTAAAAAGGTAAATTGGATCGATGCGAGCGCATCATTTGTGTGCAGCACGTGCGGGCGACCGTGAAAAAGGATTTCCAAATCGGCTTTGCGATGTTTTTCCGCGTAGCGCGCGTAGTGTGGGGGTACGGTTCGACGTATTACACGAATTATTTTCTTATTATCCCTGGTGGAAATCCAAAACATTTTCTAACTAATAACTAGCTATTTATATTAGAAACTTGCTATAAAATGGGAATTTCCCTTGTCCAGTTTCTAGCTCCCGGTGAAACGCTTTTTTCTCTATTATTAGAACATTTAATAGATTAAAAATAGAATGAGTTTTGCGAAGACAAGCACAAGCTTGTTCTTGAATATTTTAACGGTATTAAAACTGTTCAGTTTTTTTAGTCTGGAAATGGCTAGTAGAAGGCCTGTTGTTATGACAAGGAGTGAGAGAGACAGAATCTAATGGCAATAAATACATTATACGTAATATCTTCAAAAGGACTGCTGAAAATGGTTTTTCTGTCTGCTCATATTGTTTATGTTTTAGTAAGCTATCAGTTACAGTTGAATACCGTTCAATTTAACGTCAATTCTTTAAGCAAACAAAAATTTGGAGGTTATGTCCAATCTATTAAATGTGCGAATAATGGGAGAAAAAGCGGTTTACCGGGGCCTATTAACTAGCCATTTTTCCTACCTATTTATTGAGATTGTGGCCATTTCAGATAGACAAATTTTCATCAGGGATGTTTGATTGAGCGTTTTCGATGTCAGGAAATAAATTAATTTCGTACGAAATCGTTCCTCATTTTTATCACCTTCGTAAATATTTGATTTCACGGAAGTTTGCCACGTTGGGTAAATAAACTTTATCGTTCCATGAGTTGAAATTGTGTACATTAATATCACATATAGAGTTAAAAATGCTATTAGCATTGTGAACATTTAATTACGATGCTGTAAAAGAAGCTTTTTTCGCTTTAACTCGGTGCGTATAATTAACAATTTGTCGTTATTAATACCAGGCGTTTAAATTTAAACTGCCGTGTAAATTTAATTAAATCTTTTATGAGAAAATAATTTTCTGTATTAAAGTATAATTATTGCGTCATATGATACTTTAATGGGAAACTAACGTCAACAATAAAAAAGTAGAAAAGTTTAGTAGCCTTTTATTAAAGTTGAATCGCGCGCGTTATTGGCTATTCGCGTAGGTATTTTTTCATTTCCATTTGCTAAAAATAGAGGCGCATTATTTTATTGACATCGTTTCTATGCCTCGTCTCCAGCATTCTCAAGAAACTTATATTCATTAACTTTTGCTCAATATACTATCAAATCTTTGGAAAATAAAATATAGGAAAAAACATGAGAAAAATATTTTCTTCATCGTACACTTTAATTTTGAAGCTTTCTAACTTTACTCCTTAAAAAAAGAGCTCCTATATTAAAGAAGAAAACCCACTCCCTTAAATTCTTCGCCTCCTTCTATTTGTCGCGATTCGAATTGCAAATGACTCCCTTCTCATCCTCCCTACTGTCGCCGCTACATAAAGCAGCTCGACTAAGGTCCTCGAATTCAATCCTCTCGCAGGACGCGAGACGCCGCGACGTTCCTTTGAGCCTTTATGAAGGCGCGCGTGCGTGAGTCGGGGCTTCATGTATATGAAAGGGCTTTTTCTCTCTCTCTTCCTCCCGGTGATAAACGGGCGCGCGAAATTTTTTAATTCCCGCGCGTTTTAATCTTTTAATTAAAGAAGAGAAGGAAGACGCGCAGTTCTTTTTGGCGTTTGCGAGTTATTATTTATGGAGAGGGAGGAAGAAAAAAAAGGAGACGGCTGTTGAGGTAGTCTTTGAATAATGAATTTAAGTGCAGAGTGGAGGTAGGAGGGGACGACGGTCAGGAAGAGGGCGCTTGAGATTGAATAGGGTTTTGGCGTTTTTTTCGCGGTTGATTGTTTGGTTGTGTTTTTGGAGAAGAGCAGAAGATTAAATGAGGGATAACGCGTCAGGGGAAAAAACAAAGTTTTTTTCATTGTCAAATTGTATTTTTAACAAATATATAATTCTTCGTGTTACTGTGGATCCATTTAAGCTCAAGCATAATTATAAAGCTTATTATACATAATAATGCACTACCGTCGGTATAATTTTATATATTTTAGGTCTGCGCGCTGTTTTAGGTATATTATTAATAATAATAAATTTTCCGCACACTCCGTATTCACTTTATCAAAAGGTCCGACGACGTTTTGCATAAAATAACCCGCAGCCTGCATATTCATAAAACCCGCGAATTCATCCCAACATAATAAAACAAGCGGTCCCCGTGGCATATCACACACAACGCGGAAAAACAGACATCAGCAGCTGCAAAAGAGAGACAACAGCACTGCGCCGTCAATAAGACGTTGCAGACTCGAAACTACGTAAAGATTTACCCTATTTATATCTGCGCGATTTATTTTATTCTGGTCGCCTGCCAAACATTCCCTCCCCTGCGTATAATACTATATATGCATGCATCTCTCCCCGAGCTTTTATATCTTAAAATACAATCGATAAAGACAAAGTAACCAGAACATTCTCTCTCTCTCTCTTCACCCACGCACAGCGCCGGCCCTATATTTACCCAATCACAGCGCGCCGCGCCTTCAATATTCGCAGCGCATATAGCTCCCGCATCACGCGTTCGTTATACGCGCGCACCTATTTACAGTGAAAAATTGCACGCGCGAGAGAGTGCGAAAATTCAATCTTGCCGCGCGCGTCGATAAGTCCTCCCTCGGGTAGAATCGATCGCCGTAACACGCCGCTGAAAGAACAAAAAAAACTCTTACCACCTCTGGCTCTGTCTCGTAGTAACATTCTCGGGTTGTAGGGTCGTAAAAAAAAATGCATCCGCGTGGGCATAAAGTCCGGCGCCTTAAAGTTGTTTTTTTTTTTCTTGACGCGCGCGAGGAAAATTTACGCGCGCACTTTACCGTCTTAATCCCGAGCCTGGGTCTCTTTGTTTACGAAATCTCCCCGTCAGCCCTGCGCTCAAGTTTCGAGCGGCGCAATTCCAAGCGCTTGGGTGAGAGAGACGTCGAGTAAATTTCGTGCGACGAAAGTTACGCGGAGTTTAGAGGGCTTTTTTGAATGGAACAGGAGGGAGGTTGGGGGGGGGGGGGGAGGAGAATTCAGGGTAAATTCTTTGGGGCGAATAATAATTTTTCTCGGATAAAAGGGGTTGAATGGTCTTTTGGGAGGAGAATGGCGAAATTAGATTCTTCGGGATGTTTTATGAGGACTTGGAAAAGTCATAGCCGTGGCTTTATGCGGATGGAGAATTTTAGAACTATTTTGTTGGTGAAATATTATATACATATTGAAATATTTTTGTGCATTTATATATGGTATTTGTTCTATTTATTGTTATTACATGCTATAGCGATGTCGAGGATATAAGATGTTGTTTAAAATACAATTTTAGTAGCCAAAGAATTAATAATAATGAAATAGCGTGTTTTAGGCGTTGCTACAGCATTTATTATATTATGTGCTTCCGTGCAATTTAAATATTTTCTGGAATACTTCTTCAAAGTAAACGTTATAACTAACAGTTTTTTTTCCTTTATACTCTACTCTAGCGTGATTTACTACTGAAAGAAAATAATGCTTCTTCGTATTTTACGCGGCAGGTAGATAAAAAAAATCCGTTTATATTTTAAGAGATGAGAAATTTTCTTTGAAGCGTTGTAATAATATTACACAGTCTTGTGTGCACATGCAAAGAAGTAAATGATATTAGTTAGTATTTTCATATTTTATTATAAATCGGGATGGTATTTTTTTATTACTACTTTAAGTTTCATCGTTATTGCATCGAAAAAACATAAAATATCAATACCATAAAAAATGTGATGTGTGTGTAGAATTTTATGGTTTTGAAAAGAAAATTCTGGTAAAAATATTTATACGCACTGCATTTTTCAGTACCAAGGAAAAATGCAGATAAAATCCCGGACATTTCTTCAAAATAATTGTTGTATATTTAACTTTATTTTGTATAAATATATAATTTTTAAATAAAATTATTTGTTAAAATACATATTAAAAGAAATTAAATAAAAATAAAAAATAAAAGTTAGAATAAAACTTCAGCAGATATGTTAGCAAACATATTTTCAGTTTCAGTAAACAGTAAAGAAAGTGATATTTAATGTAAAAAAAAAATGCAATTTATCCTTTATTAAAAGGCAACAAATATTTTATTGAAAAGCCAATACAATGTAAGACTCAAAAATCAGAAACCTACTACTCTACTTGAAACATACGCGTAAGTAGATAATGCTAGACATGACCCGACAACTCTAAAATTCCAAAACTAAAACTTTATTCGATATCATCTCTAAACAACGCCAACACCCTTTCGTTCTTCTTAAAAAAAAGGAAAAAAAACGTATCAAGAACATCCTCTCCTACCCACCGTCATTGCATCATCGGGGATCTTCGCGCCTCTATTCACCTACTTACTGCTTTTTGGCTGACGGCTCTGACTCTCGTGAGAAGCGGCGACACACACACACATACGCTGGTCGTTATTCACGTCTGCGTGCACTTATACAGACACACACACGTACAAGCACGAAAGAGAGACGTATAATCTTCTCATTGTCCCTGGCCTTCGGCCTCGGCGAAGGAGAAAAATTAGCGAGACAAGGATCGAAGAGCGTTTTCTCCTCCCCCTCCTCACTCGCCCCGCTCGTTCAACCCACCAATTTTCTTTACCCTTGTCCTTTCACCTCTGCAATTTTTCCTGATTTTTTGCTTGTTTTTCTGAGAGTGAGAGCGTATATTGCGTTGTGGATGTGCGGGTTTTATGCGCTTGTTATTGTTGCTCCAATTTTTTTTTATTTTCGGCTCGGGCTGAATTATTATCTTATCGATTGGGATCTATAAAAAGAGAGTATATATAGCGATATTTTTATTTTAAAAAATGACCACATACTGAAAAGATTACTGTAAAACTAATATCTAGGAATTGCTCATATTGAAGTGTATAATTGCATTCCTACCTTAACATTGCAAAAGTAATGCTTTACACGCAAAGGCATTCTGCTTTGGAAATGCAATATCTTACAAAGAAACGATTATTGTCTATGTACTTCAAAGAGTGAAATTGAATCATCTAAAAGGTATTCCAAGTTCGTGCGCATTCCAAGCCAGCTGGTCTTAAATTAAACATAAGCTTTTATTAATTATACATAAATGAACTTTATACATGGGAACCTTGTTTAACATTCTTTAATTCCAAACAAAACTATCTAAAACTTACCTCATCATTTTGACAAACAAGTATACAGTTACCCACCGACAAAATAAACGTGCCATTTACAATAAGAAAAATCAAACGACATACAAAAAGTACCGCATCAACATTCTCTCCCCCACCAGCAGCAGCATCTTCTTCTCCCCCGCGGCATCGATAAAGACGCTCTGCCTCTTCCGCAACCTTCCAGAACTGGCCAAGCCCCAGCACAGCAGCACTATAGCACTAGACAACCAGCACCCCTCGTGCCTAAAAAATCCTCTCTGCCTATCCCTCTCTCCCGATCCCATCTTATCTCCCTCTCTCTCTCTCTCTCTCTCTCTCTCTCCACTGCCAAGTACACGAGGGCCACTTGAACCTCACCTTCGCGAAAGAAATCGATCTCCGAATTTCAAACCTCGTATCCCCCTACCTATACCTCTCTTTAAAAGCCTCCCACGCGCGCGCGTGCATATCGATTGCCGCCCGCGCGAGCACCACTATAGCCGCATACTCTCTCACGCGCTGAAAATAAGCGGCTCTGCGCGCACGGTCAGCACCTTGAACTGTGACAATGAACCGCTCGCGCGGTAATGACACGTTGTGTGTTAGACAACCTACACACATGTGTGTGTGTGTGTGTCGCGAGAGAGAGAGCGAGAGACAGAGATAAGCGAGCGTGGAGAGAGAGAGAGAAATAGTGTCAGAGGCAGACGCGTGTGTGTGTGAGAGAGCGCGAGAATGGGAGACGAGGCTGATGTATAGCATTAGCGAGCTGCTGAATGAGACCTTGTGTTTTAGTTGCCGCCGCCGCCGCGCGCTGCGTATAGTAATTTGCAGGAGAGAGGGAAGGAGGTGGTTGCGCATATAGCTGACTCGCAAGCGCTGACGAGATGCTCGTTTGTTCGAATTGGAATTGTTTCTAGAGAGAGAGAGAACTTTCGCAAAGAGAGAAATGCCGCTCGCGCTGTGGAGAATGCGTTCTATATTCAGAGATTTTTGTTCTTTCGAATGATTTATTTCATTGTGGACACTGACAGAAAAAATCTGGTAAAAATTCTTATGTTGTCGTGTAAAAATTACCATGTTGGAATCGTAACTCGACCATATGTCGGATTTTTAGCAGAATTTGCAATACACGTAGGAAAAATTCCAAGTCTAACATGGGAATTTTTTTATAACTGATTTTAAAGAGCGAAAAAAATTATTTCATCTTTTTTTTTAGGAGTGGGGGAGGAGCGAGTATCAGACACATAATTATTATATTTAGACAATACAGAAGTTATTTTTGAATTAAACATGATTAAAGAAAATTTATTAAATAAATTAAAAATTTTTGACGACATCGAGACTCGAACCTGGAACCCTTGGCACGGTAGTCGGGAGCGCTAACCACTTACCTATAAAGACATATGTCCTACAAAATTTTGGAACTTGTATATCCCCAAACGTAAGATATGCGCGCTAATTTTATAACAAATTATGCTTTAACTCGAATAATACTATTCTCTATTTTAGCGTAATTTATTACAAATGTTATATATTAAGAATATTGTTTAACATTTTATAAATATTACCAATACCTTAAATTAAACAAGCTCATTTATTTATTAATGAATTTGTATTTTCGATATAATAGTTTTTCACAACCTTCCTTAAAAATATTACAAATAAAAAATTATTTTAAAAATTGTCTCATCATAAAAAATAAAAAAAAAATAAATAAAAACAAGTATATTGGATTAGAACGGCACATTCAGTTGTTGCGTTTAGCGTTTGTGTTTTGTCTCGATGTTGCCAAGGTGGATTGAGTTTGTTGACATGTATCTGTCTGAATCTTTCCTATTTTGACATTGAAGAGGTCAACTTTTCGTGCACTCGCGGGCTGTTTACGATTGAACGTGTGAATTCTTATTCTAAAACTCTCTCAATTTTTACCATGCTAGCCTGGGAAAATGTACAAAAGATAAAGTTCCATTAGCCACGTGTTAATTTTTACTATGCTGGCATAGGAAGTTTTACTTGTGACATTGGACTTTTTCATATAAAAGATAGTAAATTTTTCGATTTTAAGCAGTTGTGGGCAACTTCCAAGAGCAACATAGGAATTTTTCCCCGGGTTTTTCTGTCAGTGGAACATTGCGGAATAAGTGCCCGGGTCTTTTGTCCTTTCTTTCTTCTTCTTCTTCTTTTAAAATAATTAGAAAAATATTGAGCAAGGCTGTGGGACTTTTTGCCGGCAAGGTGAAAAGGTGTATTTAAAATCGATTCGCTATAAATGTATAGAAAACGAGGTATATTGACGAGTAGATATGCGCGAGATATAGTCAGACGCGCCGTGTCTCGTTGCGCCTGGTGCGGCTGTGACTTTTTTACGTATAACATATTATCGTTATTTTCAATTCTGTACTTATTTATGTGATAATTGATTTTGATAATCATTAATATGAAATAATAACATTGTTAATAGTGTCTTTCTTTTTTGTTGCAGGTAGGCATACCCACTCAAGGCGTTGCGTAAGTCTTATGATATTAGGAAAAATTACACACTTTTATCAAGAGCACAATCAAACACTTGCGCACAATCGCAATCAGCTGAAAACAATTTACTTTTCAATTTTCTTCGTTCTCGCATTCCCCTGAAAATGCAAACAACCACTTCGTTAATTAAAATCCTACGAACTCTATGCCTTCTAAATACCCCTCGGCTCGATCGCTCAAATTCGAATAAACGTAGGCGGAACGATCGCGCGAGAGCGCAAATTGCCCAATGCGACAGAGGAGAAAAAGCGCGTTCTTTGATCTATCAAACCCGCATTCCGGTTCGTTAAGGCTCTTTTTTTGTTCCCCTTCGCCGGCTTTTTTTTAACGCGATTTTTCGAAATCCCAGCGACCGATCGACCTTTCATCAAACAGCCAAAGTGCCCCCATCGTTTCGCGTGTAGCTCTTCAAGGTATATGGATGCAATTAGTTTCGTTTCTTTTATTTGCAGTAGATTTTTTATTTTAAGGAAAAACAAAACTGAAAAGTATTTATAAAGCAAACTAATTAGATTGATAAAAAAGCTTTTAATAATATATAGGTATGAATGTAAATTTTTTTATTTGGAATAAGTGTTGTACGAAGCGTTTGCGCTCGTATTGAGTGATTGTAAAATTAAAGCATTTAGGAGAAATATTTACAAACGTCGATTTACGAATAAAATAATAAATTAATTTTCAATAACTTATAAATCTCTGTTCATTATTTTGTTTTATTGACAGACAAATTAATTAAAGTCATTGTGTGTTGTACATACTTTGACACGCAGTGTGTCAAAAGTGATATATTAAATTTCACTCGGTTGATTAATATCGAAGTCACAATATGATTAACAATATCGAATGTCGCGGCATCGTAATATGTATAAATAAAATAAAATAAAATGTTCCACTTGATCAAATTACATGAAAAATTTATCATTTGTAAAGGTAATACATTTAAAATGACAATCAATGCATCCAATCGAGTAATTTATTCTTTACTTTCCGATGAAATTATTAACAACGTCGGAGAAAATCTCCAGTCACACGAATGTTTGCGACGTTACGTGGTCGTACATATATATTTGTTGTACCAACACGCGACCTACATTTTAATCCATTAAATACTCACTGATCGTTAAATAATTTTCCAAACGACAAAAATAACTGTAACTCGATATATCTTTCAAAATCTTCCAATTAAAATGTCGAAAACATCATCATTTCCAATAAAACGGTCACACCAAAACGATCAAAATTTTCCCTGGCGACATCTATAAACTAGTTCACCGTATGTACAACAATATCTCTCTATCTCTATCTCTAAAAAAAATCCAGAACCACACTCTAGTAGATCTCGTCGGCGGCTCCTAGACACGGGGACAAGCGATCGCGCAGTTATTTACAGTCGCTCGCACCGGCGCTATAAAAATACCTCGGCTAAATAAAGACGCACAGAACCACACAGAGACACAGACTTGCACAGAGCGAACGAAAGAAAAAAAACGAAGACCGCTGATTATGTAGGTATAAAAAGAGAGAGAGCGCGTCCTTAAAGCCGAACGGATCGATCGGAGCGCGTGCGGCGCACGCAACCTTCGTCGTAGTCGTTTTGTCGACACGTGCGAGAGCGTTTGTTGCATTTCAATTATACGGAATATCGCTCGATCCGCGGATTTTTTCTCTCCCTTTTTTCCGTGCACGAGAGTAGACGAGCTGGAAAGCGATTGTCTCGTGTGAGGCGGGACGAGGCAATGTTTTTCTGTCAGGTGCAGGTTGAAATTGACAATCGCGCGCGTCACGGGTATAATACTTAATGAAGAATATGCCTCGACGTTGCCGATTAATTTTCTTAGGTTCGAGGATTTCTGACGTTTGCGTGCTGCTAGCACGGTTATAATTTTTCATTTTCAATACTTAGGCTAACACGTGGCTATTTTGAAAAGGAAACATTTGAAGAAGTGCATTTTGGGAAAAGACAAGTGCGTAAACATTCGCGCGATCGATGATTACGACTGTAGTACCTACCGCTACTTTCGGCAAAATAATCGTACTTCGGCGAGATCGTTTTTACGGCGAGCGTTTAGTACTCGCATTACGCCCGAGTGTTCGACAGAGTGGGGGGTAGCTATAAGGGCCGTGAGGAGCGAACTCCAATTACACTTTTTGCCCCATCCTTATATACCAGCGCCATTGTAATTTGTTCGGCGCAGTTCCGCAGTTGCGTCGAAGATGCTGCGCGCAATCAAAAAGGGATTCGAAGTGAGCTTTTTGAGCGGTTATTGGACGATGGTGTTACTTCGTCTATAAAATGTCATTGACGAAAGGTCAGTCGTGACGAAAGAATGGTGTAAGTCTATAATGATCGAGCTAAAACAGAATATTCGATTTGGTTTGGTTACTTTTAATCCCAAATCTATTTTTGGTCACTTGAAACAGTGTCTCACCGGACTTTATTCGTCTAAAAATATACCTATACGTGGGTCGTTCGGTTTATTTCGGCTTTCTTCGATTATTTAGAAACCATATGCAGGAGTGGATGTACGCCCATCAAGACTTCACCTGCTCGGATTCGGTATACACCTTTTTACGAATTTACGCGCCGTGGCCTACATAACACACGTATAGGTTATAACCGATTTTTCCAATCGTATGTATACGCGGCATCCTAACAACGTTTATTAAGGGGGTGTGATACTCATGAACTCTGTTTTACCGGCAGAACTCGGCAAATTCTATATTATTAAAATAAATATATCGAATTGCATCTTATAAAGAGATAGTTGCCCTGTGCAATGTAATAATCTACCAGCCTGCGCAATTTTGAGCTCAAATATCAACGGCACCCTAAAAAATTTTGCGAACGAAATTTCGGTTATTTTTGTTCGCAAAATTTGTTAGGGTGTCGTTGACATTTGAGTTTAAAACTGCGTAGGCTGGTAGATTATTACATTGCGCAGGGCAACTATCTCTTTATAAGATGTAATTCAATATATTTATTTTAATAATATAGAATTTACCGTGTTCTGCCGGTAAAATAGAGTACATGAGTACCACACCCTCTTAAGCTTACCCAGTCAACCCAGCACACACAGCCTCGGCATTACAAACAGCACTGCACTCCCATGTACCTATTTACAACCTCCCATCTCATTACCCGCATTACACCTTTCCGCATTCCTCCCCCCCCGCTCTCTCTCTCCAGTACTGACAAAGCACCAGACTCAACTAGTTAGCAACAATCGCTAACAAATTAACACACACATGTATAGACACACACACGCACACACTCCTTACATCAAATCAGGCAAAGCCGCCTGTCAATGCTACACGTACATGTCGGTGCGCGCGCGGGGAGCCTGTGTGTTGTAACGCGCTGAATACGCGTACGCACACTGCGGGGAGAAAGCAATTGATGCATTAATCAGCAAAGCATTCGCCGACGCGGCGCGCAAAACCTCTCTCTCTCTCTCTCTCTCTCGGAGTGAGGCTAATCAATCCGCGTGTACGCGCGCGATCGAAATATGTATATGTATATATAGTATCGCGAGTTTCGGATGCTGCGCGAAGTAGAGAGCTCGTCGTGGTTGCGGAACGCCGGTATTCCGTGCGTGCGTGCGTGCGAGCTTTGAAGAAGGTTTTTGAAGCCGTTGTGAGGATGATGAGGCAGTGAAAGGGCTTTGTGTATGTTGTAAAAAACGTGAATGCGCGTAGGGGAATGTTTAGGCATGACGTTGTATTTGGATTGATAGGGTGTAGGGGGAATGCAAATGGGTTTGGAAATTGTATGTGAAGTGGAAAAGAGAAATAGTAATGGCTATAGTATTCTTTGAAAAATGAAAAATGAAAAGATTTTATTTGAAAAAACTTTAAATTAAACTCCGATTCGTGTCAATTGGTGTAAATTGAATAATGAATGACAAATTAATAGGTACATTCTCAGTTTAGAATTCGATACTATTAAATTCTTTAACCACACTGTTACTCTATTTCGAGGAAATGTGTCGTGTGAAATTTTCAAAATATCTATATTATAAACTGCCACATAGTATTATTAGTTTTTCGTCATCGACTTCAATATATATTGTAGAAACCGATGAATTTACGGAATTCCAATAAAATCAGGCCAATATGTGACCATGTAGTTCTGAAACTATTTGAAATTAAGGTTTTATTGGTTTTAAGGTCCTATTCAAAAATTAGTATAAACAATTATGTAAAGCAATTATCAGTTTTTAGTTCTCGCGATCAATTTATTAATGCACTGAGAGAAGAATATTGTTACTGTTAACATATTTATCTATTTGAAATACAACTATTTGACATGTTTAAGGATAAAATGTGATATTGTAATAGTTACAATATCTATATTAACTAATAACATATTCAGATTTGAAAGTAGCTAATGGTAGAAGTTCTTGCAAATTGTAGTTTTTGAATCTAATAGCCAATTTTCTACCAGGATGATGTTGTTATATAACAAAAAGGTTTGAAATAAAAACTCCATTTAGTTTGTTACTCCAAGGTTTCGGATATTTTTATTGTTTATGTCCCTCATCAAGATAAACAATAAAAATCTCCGAAACGTTGGAGTAAAAAAATAAATGATGTTTTTATTTCAAACGTTTTTGTTATAAAACATTATCATCCTGGTAAAAAATTGGCCATTAAATTAAAAAACTACTATAATAAGCATATTGTAACTATTACAGTATCAATGTTCTTAGGTAACATATTGAAATTGTTTATGAGGACATGGTAACTTAACTGTTAACATGGCATTATAACTGTTACAATGCCTATATTTGGTCATATTTAAACATATGTCTGTTAACAGTTACAATGCCATGTTAACAGTACACAAATCCTTTTCTCAGTGTGCAATTGGAATATTACAAGCTTTAAAAATAAAAAATCAAAGCAAAATAGTGCCGAGTTTACAATTTTGCGTTGATTTTTTTATTTTTAAAGCTTATAATATTCCAATTGCATTAGTACATTGATCGCGAGAACTACAAATTGATCAATTGCTTTACATAATTATTTATCGCAGTTTTAACGTGAAAAACTAACTTTTGAATGGGACATTACGGCCAATACAAACTTAAACAACTTTTTGTAAAATACAGAATGTAACGTGGAAAATGTCATTCTTCCAATTTCCTGTTTTACATTTTCTCCGTATATAATATACACTTCAAAGTATCCATCATTCAAAAATATCCAGGACAAACTTCTCGACAACTGTCCCACGTGACGTAAAAAAAAACACCATCCCTTCCCATAAATCAAAATTTTCATTTACGACTCTCAACTGCACTTCGCATTCAAAGTCACGCGGAACTCCATTTCAACTTTTACGATACTTTCGCAGTTCTCTCAGCACTTGAAACGCGCCGCCATTCTTCAAAAAAGGGAAAACTTCGCCGAGATCAGCCGCGTCACTATTCGGCACCGCCATTGAGCCCCTGGAATTCATCATCGAAGGGCAAATTTATCGTCATTCTTCCGCTCTCTCCCTCGGTTACACACTTTGTCGACGCACTCGCGGCGAGTTTTCGGGCTAACTCGAGTGGTATCGGTTAATTTGGCTCGCGCCCTTCGCTCGAGTATAATTAATTATGCGAATTCAATGGCGATTCGAGGCTATACGCGCCGTCGAGGTCTTCGCGCGTTACCGTGCGCGTCGTTTTAAGTGGGACTAATGGGGTGGCGGAAGGTCTGGTTACAGCGGTAAGGACAGGTGTATATAAACGTTCTCTATCATCATAATAACTATAGTAATGTTCACACTAGGTTTGAAAAAACGATTCTGCCCACATTTTGACGCTAATAATACAGTCACGTACGTACATTCGCAATCTCAGCAAACTGTTGATGAAACGCTGCTAAAGTTTACGCCCGCCTTGCAACGCGCGTCACTTGACATTTACGAGGTAGATACGTGAGTAATAGTCGATTGATCGAAAATTTATCGTAGCTAACCGTAGAGTATAACGTTCGTGTCAAAACTAATCCCCAGAAATGGATATACCCGCTATTATCGCATTGTAATTAAACTTATAGCAACGGTTCAAGCGACGCATAAATGTCTGAAATTCTATATTCCATTCGGGAACAAAAGCGCACCTTAATATCTTAATAACCCCTATATAAACCACAACTAAATAACTACACCTCCGACAAAAGAAACCTCATTGCGCGCACAATCCAGACCCCCGCCCCTAAATCACAGCTGCCAACTTCAAAAACGCGTGTACACTCTCGCTCTAACGAACGCCGTTACCTCCCTCCCTCTCGTTACAGCAAGCACGCGCCTTGACTCCCAGCGCGCTCGTTAGTTATCGCGATAGCTCGAGCGCGAGATCGCGCCTGATTATATACGAAGTTGCGACTGTGTGTACGTATGTGTATGTATATACGTTGCAGCTGCAACGAGCGAATAAACAATTTCGCGGCGGCTCGTTAACCGGGAGTTCGCCGTTGCCGTTAATTTCGCGTGGCGCTGCGCGCACGGCTTGCGCGACGGGGAATTTACGGGTTTCGAGTATTTATTCGGGGAGAGAGAGGGGGAGGATCGTTTTCAGGGGACGGTATAGAATGCGGCTAGCGAAGGTGGTATCGTTGGGTTAACGGGGTAAAGGGGAGGTAGAGGAGGAGGAAGGTTGAAGTTTTGGGGTAGTGGACGCGTGGATTTGAGACTTTTGGGGTATTAGAGAATAATAGTTGTGGTTATTATTACATTTTTTTTTTCAAATCAATTTTATTCATTTTCTGTCATTAGTCAATGTAAATATTTTTCTTTTTTTAAGTATTGGGATAATGTTTAAAAGTAAATCGATATTGCTTTTATATTTGAATATTATAGACATATAGTCTTACCGTATCTAACTTATTCTACTTAACACTATGTACGAGAGTATCATAGACATTAGCTTTCTATTTGTTTTTGTCATAAAACTTTTTCGCAACATTAAAACATACAATTAATTAATGATAACATTATAGTAATTTCATAGTTGTAATAGAATTTTTACTTTTTTGGTTTCAAGTGAGTCACAGTTACTTTGAAATTTGAGTACGTTTTACTGCACGATTTGATCTACATTACTTCTTTACGATATTATTAAAACCCAAAACCGGAGTATTACCCGTATGTAACGAAATTCTCCCCGAAACGCCAATTTTCCATATTAAACACGTAACCAACGAACCACGCCACCCAACAGCCGAAAAATTAAATCTACGCATTATCACACCTTGTAAACTCTCTTACACACGTTGTAATCCGTCCTTTCATCACTTCGCACGAAAATCTCCCTGCCATCCGTGCCACCAAAAAATTGCCAGAAAGTTACGGAATTTTTATTGTACGCCAGGCGTCAGGCTTGCACCAGCGCGCGCAATTATCGCGGCGCAAATATAATACTAGCGGGCATGAACATACGGTGAAAAAGCAGCAGCAGGAGGAGCAGCGGTAGAACGAGGCGCAGATGTGTACGTACGAGCGTGACAAGCTTAAACGCTCTCACCCTCACGCACACGTGTACACGTATGTATGCGTACGCCGCGCTGGCGCATTTGCCTTGCAGATGCGAGTGCGGGGGATTTCAGTCCAATTTCTGGAAGTGAAAAGTCTCTCTCTTTTTTTATTTATTTATTTTCTTTTTTTTCGGCGGACCTTTTTCCATACCGCTCGTGTGGCTTTAACGCTTTTGCGCGGCCGCGCGACGGGGTGTAGAGAGAATATTTTACCTTATGATTTATTCCGCAGTTTAGTTTCCTTTTTTAATTTTCGGTGGCAAGAGGTGTGTAGCGGCGGTGGCGGTTTCCACTCTCCCCTTCGTTTTTTTTCCTCGTATAGTCGACGAGGCGGTTATGGAATCATTTTTAAAATCCATTTTATATGCTGCCTTTGAATCGTTTATCTTCAGAAGGATGGCCGTCGTTAATCCGGTTATTTTTTGTCTCTTTCCGTCTCTCTATATATCTCGGTGGCGACGGGAAAAATTTTCGCGTGAATTATCGCGGTAGCCGGGGATCGAGGCGTTTAAAGTGTATCAATTTGTCTCGTTCCCAGTTTTAATAGAGTTTCATGGGAAATCGTTTTTTTTTTTTTCTTATAACGTTAAATAATTTGTTTATGGATCGGAATTGATCGACGTCAATTTACTTCAATTATGCGCGGATTGAACTCTTTAAAGAACTGAATGATAATAAATCGCAGTTTTTTTCTGTTAGTTTAATTCTTTGAATTCTTTTACATTTTCGTAGCTAGTAATGTTCATGTTGATGCTTTAAATGCAGACTTATACAATGTGTGCACGAACCATTTTTAAAAACAAATTTTTTACCCTGTTTTCATAAAACTTTTTTAGATTTATCTCGACGTAAATCCCACGCTGAAAATCATTATAAAAGATTACTTTACTCCTGTAGAAAAGAATAAAAACCTATTCTCTCCTCCGACTTTATAAAAAAGTTATAATAGCAAAATCCTCCAATTATTTCGGTCGGGTTAAAATGTCAATGCACGAAATACGAGCCATACCGCCTACCCGTCGCAAAAAATTGCAGGAAACGCAATTTATATATACGCCCACACACATACCCACTTTTATTGTAATATCAGGTATAATTTTTCTTTTAAATCCGAGCGCACAGTAAATGTTCAGGCGTTTCAATATAGCAGTATAGCTTTCGACATTTTATGGGGACATAAATCTCGTATGACATAGATTTCAGGTTAATACCCACGGGGTTTACTACATATTTTAGAAGATATAGGATTTGTAGTATCGGAAAGTAATAAATGTAATCTGAAAAAAATTTTGTAAACACGAGAACAACCGTTTTTATCTGTGTATATATATATATATACAAACGAGAAATTACGCACGCATCATTAAGTAATAATTGTTCCAATTAAATGGCCGTAAAGGGAAACCTCTTGCAACAAAAATTTTATGATACAAATTCTACCTTTTTATACACTCATTTGAAGACTGCATTGGTACATTAAAATTTTTAATATATTTTAAAGTAAAAATAATGTTTCATCTCAGCGCAGAAATAAAGGTAACTACAGGAGTAGCCTCATAAACCGTTTTCAGTGCGCGTAATTCGCCGCAACGAGCGTACTTGCCGTATAGCGTTATTATTTCTATATAAATTAACGTTTTAATTCGAAGCGAAACCCGACGCTTCCACTTCGTGGAAAAATGTTGTTATTCTCCTCGTCGATATCGGGCAAACGGATCTGCCGCGTGCGGCCGGCGCACTTTATGTAATCTCGCGCGTATTACGTAAGAATCGAGCGCAGCGTCTGTCATTAAAATTAGAGAGAAAAAAAGAATAATAATCAATTCATCTTCGCCGTGTGAGAATATATATATACGTAGAAAAGACAACAAAAAAAACCCGCGCGATATTTCCTCGAAACGTAAATGACACTCGGGTGAAAGCCGCTGTATAATCCCATATACGCGGTAACCGTGAATCATAGACCGTTTAATTGTCCGGATACGCAACAATGTATCGATGAATCGCGCGTGTTTCTCGATTTTTCATTTTTTTTTTGCAAGTAGCGAGTGATGAATGACGCGCAATCACGTTCGCGTTTTTCCCTCTCCCTCGCTCTCTCTCTCTCTCTCTCTCTCTCTCTCTCTCTCTCTCTCTCTCTCTCTCTCTATATATATATATATATATATATATATATATATATATATATATATATATATATATATATTCGTCGTCTCATTATTCTGATTAATCGCTTTCAAATGAGTTGTAATTGTTCCGGCTGCTGCAGTTTTGACGGCCGCGTGTAATTAAGATTGATGCGAGCGCGAATTCGACGAGTCATGTTTAGTATACGCGCCGGTTAATGAACCGGCACGAAAATAATGCCGTCGGCGTTCGCAGGTGTCGGCTGCTGCTGTTGCTAAAGTTTTGATTCGCTGTGTGTTGTTCGTGGATCGTTCAATTCGACGAGGCTAAAGTGAGCCGGGAGTCTATAGGCGAGGCGGGTTCGATAATATTTTTGTTACTCTCGGGAATTTAAAGCAGGCAGACTTATAGGCGTTTAGGTATTTTTTGTGATAATAAGCGATGATCTTGATCTGTTTACAGACTAAATATTGTCGTTCTTACTTTCGGCTTCGGGAATATTTCAATGTGAAAAGTAAGTAACTTTTGAGCGATAGGATAAGTCGGAGTATTATACATAAATAATAATGTTTATTACAGTAGCTATATAGTGTATGTTACATAATGTTGGATAAATGTTATATACGAGGGTATCATGTGTATCTACATTTTATTTTGTCGTTAGCAAAATCAAGGCATGATTTATGAAACTCTTTAATTAAATTTTTTTTTAAGATAATATTGTTGATCGAGTGATTGATGGTATATAGAGTAAGAAACAATCGTAGTGAATAACCATTACGGTGTTTTACCAGTGTCATTGAAACTGATGATAATGAAGAAAAAATATACACTTCTAATGAAAACGCGACACCGTCTGTTATTGCCCGAAATCATCACAGATAAAACAGCGTAAATCAAAATTTCGGAGGATTAGAAGGCTACATTCGTAAGACGTTCACTCGTTACTTTTTTCCCATCAGATAAAGGAAAGAAATGAGATTGAAAACAATAATGTCAAAGCTTCATTTATCTTGATGGAGCGAAATTCGCAACAGCTCTGGTGCGGCAATAAATCTGTTTATTTTTACGGTTTGGGTTTCTGTTATTGCGCCGTCGGACACTTGCGATATTTTTAACTATCTATCTATTTACTTACTGACGCTGTTCTTTTTGAAGTGTTTCAATTTTCGAAATGATAAATCATCTGTCGGCATTAATAAAACAATTCACGTTGAATGTTTCCATAGGGAATAAAGGAATTACGTAAAACTGCAATTCTGAAAACTGTGTGACAATATTGTTCATACATATATATTTTAACTTTGCGAAAATTTTGAAAAATAGATAACACAAACTACGCAGATAAAGTCTAATAGGTAGGTTGTACAGGAAATATATTGAACAAAATACATAATAATAATCTTATATAGTTTCCGAAACTATTCTGATAAAAATGTAGCTCCAAACCTAATAATGAGAAAATGTGTTCACTAAATTGCTCCGACGAAACGATGACTGGGCCGGCGAAGCGCAGGGACGCGCCTCAATGAAAAGCTCATTTGACCGAACGTGATTACACTAAAACGTTTTTACACAGATAATTTTTTTTTTTAATACACCAGCGTGCGTCAGCGAGCTTTTAGCACTAACAATTTTAAAGGACATTTCCGCATCTCTCGCCAGCGATAAAACTGGAATTATGCTTTTTCAAATTTAGAATATATCACTCGAAATTTAACGACCCTGACGTCTTCTTCATAATTCACAATTTTCCTAGATAAACCTTAAAACCAATCCTTGTCAATTTTAACGTCGATTTTCAATATCATCGAAAAATAAATTCCTCGTAACTAGTTATAATTATATTCCACGAGCGAGCAGCTCTCGCCGGCTAAAACAAATGTCAGCAGCGCGCTAAAAACAAAGAGAGCCCGCGAAGTAAGAATAGATTTTCAATAACGATTGATTACTTAGATGGTCGTGCCCGCTGAATTTTCAATCAGGATTAGTCGAAACGGACTGAAACTGATGACGCTCGCGCTTCAGTTTTCCAATAGATCGTCGCTGCGCTGCGGGGCGGCGGCGGGACTCCTGAAAATGTCTACTCGACTACTGAAATACCCAAAAATAACGAATACTCTGGAATAATATTTCGAAATTTAAGGTGGGAATACCCGCCAGAAATTTTTCCTTATTCCATACAAATTTTCAGATATTTTAGTCACTTTTTTATCTAAATATTAACAAAAGACTAAGAGTATTACGTAAGACGCAGTTTCTATTTCCACAACTACATTTTTTCACACATTGCTATAATTCAATCAGAGCCGACCAAAACAAAGTCTCCACTTCGTCCACACTTCTCAGCAAAAATCCATTCCCATCATGAAGCCTCCGAAAAAACCAGTAAATCCCTTCCCCCCAACTCCACGTCATAATCCAAAAAAAGAACCTCCCCTCTTCCGCCCACGAGAACAACAACAACAACAGCAACAGCGATGACCTCGCCAGCAGCGATACCACCGCAGCCGCACTCCTTTCGACTCCACGATCTCTCGGAATATCGGTCACGACTTTTCCTCTCGCCCTTAAATCAACCGTTCGAACTCGAGCCGTCCTTATCTACCCTACCCACACACGTACACATCCAGTCCTCCTGCTTCTTTCACGCACACATGCAAGCTACCGGATCGATCGTCGGCTGCCGGGCGATATGCACACGTTCACACATGTACACGCACACACATAGACGGCCATTACACGTGCCCGTGACACGCGGTTACTTTATTGCCGGATGGAACGCGGCGCAGTCGTCGTCGGCGTCGTCGCCGCCGGAGGCTTTGTCCAGCGTCAGAGCCACGGCGCGCGAGGGCTCGAGTAATTTACGATGGGGGGTGAGAGAGAGAGAGAGAGAGAGAGAGAGAGAGAGAGAGAGAGAGAGAGAGAGAGAGAGAGAGAGAGAGAGAGAAGGTGACGCTCCGGTTCTCTGGGACTGCTTTTTTGGACGTATGGTAATGAGAGCGGCTTTGATTGACCGCGAGGCCAGCGGGGATGCATTTTGTTTTGTCGCCCCTGCCCACACGCCGAGGGTTGAATTATTGCGAAGCTGGGGGAGGAAACTGTCGGGTTTTGTTGTTTATCGCGGGTGGCGGTTGGGAAATGCTGGTGGTAATATGAGAAACAGGTCCGAAGATATCGTTCTAAAATTACAGGGTGGGTCTAGAAAGATAGAGAAATTGATAGATAGGCGCCTTACCATTCAGAAAATTAAAAATAGAATGTTTGCGACTCATTAGCAGATGCATGCCAATTCCAATGCTTTTCGATCAGAAAGTAAAATTACTAGAGAATATTTGTATAAATATAGAAAAACATTTACAGGAATTGATTTGATATTAACCAAAATATAGAATTTACAAATAATAAAAGTAGAAAGTATATCTCAGAATCTAAAAACGAATAAAAATCAACAACGAAACCAAGAAAACGTACATAGTACGAAAAACATATTTACAGAAAATACATAAGACAAACGCCACAAATATAGAAGAAACTATAGTTTTTTCTATATTTTTGGTAAGATTTTCTATACACGTGGCATTTGGCTTATGTATTTTCTATAAATGTGTCTTTCGTACTATATGTATTCTTGGTTTCCTTTGTTGATTTTTATTGGTTTCTAGATTCTGAGATATACTTTCTACTTTTATTATTTCTAACTTCTATATCTCGGTTATCGCATTGTAATATTAAATCAATTCTGTAAATGTTTTCCTATATTTGTATTCTCTAGTAATTGTACTTTCTGATCGAAACCCTAATGAGGCGCAAACATCCTATTTTTAATTTTCTGAATGGTAAGGCGTCTGTCTATCACTTTCTCCATCTTTCTAGACCCAAATTACATACGTATTGAGAAGTTTGGATTTTTAGTTATATTCACCCGCGCTTAACTAAAATGTTATTTTATCACTGAGAGAAATGTTTAGGAAAATTTACTATAAATGTAAGAAAAATTACTATGTTCGATAGGAACTTTGGGACAGACTCGAATTATCATAAAATTTACTACAATTTATAGTAAAAATTGCTATGTACATAGTAAAAATTACTCAAAACATAGGAATTTTTATTATAAATTGTAAATTTTATGATAATTTAAGTCTGTCCCACGATTACTATAAATATAGTAATTTTTGTTACACCATTTTTCTCCGTGTAGTAATTTTTAACTGGGATAGATGATTCTAAGGATAAAAGCAACTCTTGGTGCGCTAGCCAAATTGTCATTAAAGTTAATAACCTAATTTAGTATTTTTACGAGAAAGTTCATTACGAAGATCTCATTAGACTGCATTCAGAATTTAGTTTCTAGTATGACATCACGTGTACAAATATACACGTATACAATTAACTCGAGATACATTTCTTCTTATCTATCCGACGGTAAATTTTGAGATTACCGGAGACAACCCCACCAACGCTCCCCCACCAAACAAAAACAAATTACTTCCAAAGCACAGCCCACTGACACACTTTCACCTTCAACGCCCTAACTACTCTCACTCGCGACCACTCAATCCCCCAATCAACAGCGCGTTGTCGTCGACAACTTAACAACCCTCCCCCCTTCATTATAAAAAAAACCCTTCGCCCCCTCCGACCTCGACGAAATCTCCAACATCAACACCCAGTGCAAACAAACGCGCGAAACTTACATCACCAGCCCTTCTCGACCTCCTGACTAACCGATTCCTTACATCCGTCACGCTCGCGCCCGATGTAAATACGCGCACGCGCAAGGGAGAGAGAGAGACACTATTCCCGCGCTCTCTGTCGTCGGGGGAGCTTTGTTTGCTCGCGATTTCCATAAATCTCCATAATCCAAACGAAACATACCGTGTCCCCCTTCTGTTCCGCGCGCGACGCGACAATGGCGCGCTCTGCTCGCGCGTCAGTGCCTGGGAAAGCGGATGACACCTATGGCAGGTGGGAGTAGAGTATACGTATATATATATATGTAGAGGGAGGACGGAGGAGGGGAGAGATTGAATTGAAGGAGGGAGAGGGGAGGGAGCCAGTCGATTTGTCGATGGCGGATGCTCCTGGCGTTGCATTCGCGATGAGGGTAATGGCTGTCGGGGCGAGCGCGCGCGTTCAGGCTACGTGACTCGTTACAGGAGTGATATAGGATGATGCAAGTGTGCGTTCGTGGTGCTCGAAAAAGAGGGGCTGAGGGAAAAGTTTCGGAACGAGAGTTGAGAGTGTGGAGGGAAGTTGTGCTGGTGTAAATATCAGAGGGAGCTGCTGCACACGAGAAACAATGTAATTTCTGGAGCGAATAGAAAGGACGGGGTTTTGTAATAATCATTGTTTGTGAACTGAGAGAAATTCTACTTTGATTTGGTGCAGGTTGTAGAAAACAAACGAGTTGGATATGAGGTTTTGTGCAGAGATAATTTTGTTATCGATCACTTTTACGAGGGAAGTTATCGGATTATCGGTGAACTTTAATGAAAATTACATGGGAGAATCCGCGTCTCTAATCGACTTTTAGTACATTCTTATCGGAATAATCCGATTTCGTATTCAGCGCTAAATAAAGGAATGAGATCACGAAAGTACTCCTATACTTAGTTTCCAAAACAATCCGAAAAGTTAATATTCATTAGACTTAGATGTATTATTCTTATGAATGGACGCATCAAGTATGCAATAATAACGTATAACTATACCCATAATTGAATAAAATCATACACGATGCATCAATCATCGTGCGCGCGATATTGATTTCATCTGTATTAATTATGTAGATCCCGTGAATTGGCTGAACCTCGTGCAATTATAGAAACGCCGTTTTCTTTGAATGATTAATTGCGCATTGATTAACTATTTGTTACGTATGTTAATTACCGTGCATTCATTGATCCAACAGTAGTTATTCCCAATATTCAACTGTCTCAAGCAGATAATAATCCTGTTAAATCCTAAAAAAGGGACATTTTCAGCTGCTTTATCGCTCGTAAGCCAGATTCGCAGAAGTAGAAAAAAACGCTAATTGAATCAAGGCCGTAACCCTAAAAAAGAACGACGGCATCTCGTGACTTCGCCTTATTTACACCTCGCGAAGTGAATCGATATCTCTCCAGCAAGGAATATAATGCTGACAACTTCTTTTGAATTCTCGTTCTAAAGATCCACCGCCATTCCAAAAACTTTCCTTTCTCTTTCCGTCTCATCGAGCGCGCATACCTATTCAATAAATCAGTGCGTATCTCGCGCAAAAGGCTCGTATACGGTCATACGAATGATATAGAGAAGACGACATCGAGCGCGTCACTGACTCACAGCCGATTAATTATAGAGTCGGTTATTTCAGATCGACGCGTTCGACGCTTTTTTTTCTAAAGACGCGCGCGCGTCAACGGCCAAAGAGTCGCGTATAGAAATGTCGCAGTTGGATTTTCCTCATCGTTATTGCACTTGAAAGTTTTACGCGGCTGGCGATGTTTTTGTTTGCTTTTGCGTAGGAAGTGGAATACCAATTGAGTATTTTATTTGGACCGAGGAGCCAAGGAAAAAAATGTGTATAATTATCGAGAAAATCGACTAGGAAAGATCTCGGAAAATTAATCATTAGGGAATGAAAGAGTGTCAGAAATCGATAACGCAGTTTGTTTCCAAGAAACTGCAATTTGATAAAAACATTTTTATAATATAGTCGTTCAGAAGTATGCTCTAAAAACATAACAAAATATAAAACCATTTTTATAACATACAAATATTGAAAACCCGGACTATACAAGCAGTGCTAACAATATCTACAATATTTTATTGTCTCACTTTTTCCACGAAAACGCAACGTATTTACATTTGATATTTGTTTTATACGAGAAAATCTGTCATAATTTTTTTGTGCGCCATCATCCACGGCATACGATCCTAGGCTACGTTTTCTGCCTTCGCTTTTATGTAACGGAAACAGCTGTTACTCAATCCCGTCAACGGGCCAAACATTTTTAACGTATGGCTTTGGTGCCAGCAAACTTTTGCCTCCATTTATTTTAAAAAATTGCCACTTTTAATAATACAGTAACGACCTGTGTCGCAAACACAGTCGAAAACCGCGAAGGCTCAAACTGTGGTAAATATATTATGTGATTTTACCATCCATCAGAAACGTGTATTGAGACTGTCGCTTAAAACTATCTTTTCTGGAAAAATATGGAAATAGTTTTTATGAAGTTAAATAGGTTATCTTTTGAAATTAATGGAAATATTACTGTAGATATGGAATTAAAACTTCATAGTACTGTTTGCTCAGTTTAGTAATCTTTAAATCCTACTACGAAATTACGATAATAATTAAGCTGATTAAAACTAGCTTTTGAACTTCTAACACAAAGTGTACCTTTTAACTATACTAATTCGGCAGTTTTACCTTTTTAGTGTTTTCATTAAACTTCATAAAACTACTGTGTAAGGTGTTACTCGATTTGTACATTCAATTTCAGGAAAAATGCGATTTTTCTTTCTATTTCCACAGCTGTTACCGTATAGCCCCCATTTACCCTAGCTATTCTTCCCTTTCGATTCGTAAAAAAAAACATTATACAATATCACATTTTTTACAACATTCACCCACACATCTAACCTAATAATACCTACAAAAATTCATTTACAAAAAAACACGCTCGACTACATCTAATCCCTTACCTCCGCCCATTTCTCTTCACCAACCCTTTCACAACCCCTCCCCCTTAAAAAAAATAAAAGTCCTAGTTACACCCGTCCCAACACCCACACATCACCCTCGCCCTTAAACACCATACAGCCACACCCCGAAATCCGGACGACCCTCGGCTCGGCAGATTCTCTCTCTCTCGCGCGAACGGGGGATAACGACAGGGTCGAGAATCTCTCTCTCTCTCTCGACGCCACCTGTAATCGTGCTTACCTTGGCGTCTGCGCTATAATAACGCCGCCACCGCCGCCGGCAGCAGGCGGCCAGGCGAGCGAGCCATGCCCGTGATGCGCTACAAGCGGATCAGCCCGGAAAGCTCTATTAGGCGGGAGAGAGGGAGGGAGGAGAGGAGGTCGGCTCTCGGCAGCAGTGTGTCGAGAATAACGGATTCTAGGAGGCAGGATGGGATGATGGGGTCTTGTTGGAAAATATTTTTTTGACGGATGAACGGGGTAGTAATGGGGCGGATTTTCGGAGGTGATTTTTCATGATGAGTGTAAAGCGAAAGTAGGATTTCTATATTCTTTACGGGTGCTTGAAAAGCAATGAAACAAATTAACATTTGTTTCACTCTTAACATATATAATATATTTTGTTTTGCCTTATACGAAATATCCTCATTTTAATAATCATATTCAATACAATTATTTTGATTATTAAAACTTTTGTCTGACCAATCATATCTACAATCACTTAGAATTCAGTTAATTTGTGTTGAATATCAATAATTTCTGAACCCGAGCGAAAATAAATCGTCGTTGAAATTAAAACGTGCTACGATTATTTAATTCATAAAGTATGCTACGTTATATAAGCGAATGAAAAGTTCTCACGGCACAGCGACTTTAATTACGAGAAAGAATAAAATTCTTTTGACTTATAGGTATATAGGTATATAGTTCAAGAAGAGTCCATCCTGCATAATTAACATAAAAGAAACCATAAAGAGCCCCGAGCAAATACGAGTCGACCAAAAACGAGTCAATTAATAGTTAGAGGATACATTCATCTTACACTGATAGAAAGGAATATTTGAGCCAAAGCCCTGTGACTTAACAGTTTAGGCATGAAACTAAAATTATTAAAAATAGGATGATATCGTTAATAAGCAAGTCAAATTTCATTAAGTATTAACAGTTAGAGTATATCTACAACTTCTTATGAAGTTGTCATCGCTTGTCAACATTTTGTTTAACGTCTAATTCACATATCTGACCAATAGTTATTATATTGTGTTAAACAATTTGAAACGTATAAAAAGTATTGCGAACACTATAAATTTTTGTAGAAATACTCTAACTTTTAATACTTAATGAAATTTGACTTACTTATTAACGATATCATCCCATTTTTAATAATTTTAGTTTCATGCTTTAACTGTTAAATCACAAGGCTTTGGCTGAAATATTCCTTTCTATCAGTGTACATTAAAATTCTACTTACTCCATCCCTCTCATCTCCCCGACTCTCGACCGCGCTAAACGTCTCAGCCGGGCGCCGCGAAAAGCTGCGCGTATATAATACGCACACGACCTACACCTGATACCTCAACACCAGCGCGTCTTTGTCGGCGATTGGATTCCAGCGGGGCGCGCTATATAACATCCTCGGCTCGGGTGACATTAATCATCGGATAATTAGCGGCCTGTTAATCACCGGCTGTATAGGCCGACCCGCGTAACCCCCCACCATTACCGCACCGCGCCACGCCGCCTGATTAATTGGCCGTTTGATTTAACGCTCTTTGATTGAAATTTACGTAAGCGCGCGCCTAGGTTTTGTTTCATCGAGAGAGCGCACCCGGAAGAGATTCACGCAGGGGAAGTGAGGTGGCGACGGTGAATGGGCGATACGGCGGAAAAGGAGAGGATCTTTTTGAGCGAATTGTATAATGGGAGATAAGTGCAAAAGATTGTTTACGGCTTGATCAGTGGGTGCGTATTTATGTATCGAGCGGTTGTCTCGTTTAGATTAGTTTAGATGTCGAATAAAAGTTTTCTGCGAACTAAAAATATCGTTTCCGATAAACCTATACGATAGAAAAGATACCGATACCATGAATTATCGAATACGGCGCTGATGAATGCTCGAAACGGCGTTAATTAATTTTCTTTGATGTATTTTTCAAACGATTCGCATGCTTTTTTTTTCAAATATACATATATACATCAGCAGTTTATTAAAAGATTCTTTAAATAGATATACATATTATATTACACTTGCCAACGTATGGTAAATTGATCGCGTATACGTTTTTCCGTACTATTTTTAAATTATAATTTATAACTCACTGAATTGTTCATGAAGTTCTTTTTTCTTACTCACTGGATATTTTTACGTAACAAACATCCACTTTATTATGATACACAATTATTTGATCTAATCTATTTAATTCCCGGCCTACCGCCGTATCTCTCATTATATGTACAAAAATTATGTAACTTATTTCTATTATTGCTAACAATTTATTTTAAGTTCCCGCGAAAATTAAGAGAGAAAATGATATAAAGTAAATTATAGCTTACAAATGTATTTCCGAAGCAATAGAAGAAAGAAAATGTCATTAAAACCATAATGGAATAATAACTGCCAGGGCCATGTACAATTCAAATGTGGAAATATGAAATGACCAAACTCGACTATTGAAAACGTACAGATTAAACGTAAATCATCCAGCCATTAGAAACTCTCTCTCTCTCTCTCTCTCTCTCTCTCTCTCTCTCTCTCTCTCTCTCTCTCTCTCTCTCTCTCTCTCTCTCTCTCTCTCTCTCTCTCTCTCTCTCTCTCTCTCTCTCTCTCTCTCTCTCTCTCTCTCTCTCTCTCTCTCTCTCTCTCTCTCTCTCTCTCTCTCTCTCTCTCTCTCTCTCTCTCTCTCTCTCTCTCTCTCTCTCTCTCTCTCTCTCTCTCTCTCTCTCTCTCTCTCTCTCTCTCTTTCTCTCTTTCTCGTACACCCAAAACTGAGCTACAACTACCTCCCTAATTACACTCATATCCCACTCTCCATTACACCTCGCGTACGCACTTTATAAATCCATTCGCATCGTGCCACATCTCCGCCTCACTCATTTAATCGCCTGTACATCGAAAGTCACAACAGTATAGCGCGACGGCAGCAAAAGGAATCGCGGGCAATTATGCGTTCGTCCTCAAATCTATTTTTAACCATCCCGGGGCACGGCGACTCGCACACGCGGCCGCTTAATTGCATCGCTTTAATGCCCGCCATTGGAAATCGCGTGCGCGGCGAATTATACCGCGGAACGATGGGGCGGGAGGAGGGTGTAATTAGACGAGTAGATGGATGGATATAGGCGGCCGTTTGGTTTTTAGACGCGCAGGGCAATAGTATGTTGTAATATTAGTGCGGCTGTATAAGTGCGAGGTTTAGATATAGGAGAGAGAGAGAGGTGGAGGCGAGATAAGGGGTGGAAGCGCGGAAGTGGAGATTTTTGATTGACGCTAATAATGACATTGGCGATTTGGACGGTGTAGATAAAAATATTCTATTAAGTTGGGTGATGTTGTGAAGTGATATTTTTTTCTGTTTCTTTTTCTGTATCTAACTTGTTTACACTGGTTGAAGTCAACTGGTTTAGGACAAAGTTAAATTGGTACAACAAAAAAATAACATTAATTTTTTTCTTATTAATGTTATTTTTACCGATATCGTTGTGAGTAGAATTAACTTGACATTTCTAAGTTAAATCAACTGTGTGGAATCAATTATTTACTTTTTCCGTGTAATTATTCGCATATTGTGACAGTTGCTGAGTTATAAGACAGGTCTGATAAAATTCCAAGCTGAACTATATTGATCTTTTCGTCAAATGTATATATATATTTTTTCAATTCTTTATCAATCATAAATCATCGAATGCTTGAACAAAAAATTCTGGTATTTCCGTAATTGACGCAAATTACGCGGCATCTACAAAATTTCGACGTGAAAAACACCAATTTAAAGGGTAAAAAGCAGCCTTTTGTTCGTTTTTACGTACACGTGTATATGAAATACGCTCGTAAAATCCTTTGGAAATCTTTACTCGAATCCCGACATGTTTATCTTGTGAAATAATTTCTTTTTTACGACTGGCAAGGGAAATAGCGCGAGCAGCGGCAGGCAGAGGCGAAAGAAAGCGATGCGCGATTAAAATTCCAGATAGGCGGTATAAAGGGAGGGAAAAAGAAGAAACTCAGACATTTCAGGCTAACGATTTAATGTGAATAAACAGAGTGGGTGGCACACAACTCACACTATACGGCGATATAAATATCGGGTGTAAAAATTGTGTCGGGCTATACATAAAAATTCAATAAAAATTATGAGTCTATCGATCACACTAATAAAACAGATTTATGCCTGTCGGCGTTAAACGCGGGCTTTTAATAATTCGCCACGTACACTGAGAGAAAAAGGTTCGTAAAAATTATTATACTGTCTGATAAAGCTGTCACAGACTGTAAAAACCCAAAATAATTACCGTACTTTACATTAAATTTTACTATACTTATAGAAAATTTTCCTATATTTCTAGCAAAATTTCTTATAAAGTATGGTAATTTTTTGAGTTTTCACAGTCTGTGGTAGCTTTATCAGACAGTATAGTAATTTTTACAAACCTTTTTTTCTCAGTGCAGAGGCCGAGTTGTCGTTAATAAAAATAATAATAAAAAAAAACAGATTAAATGCAAAAACTTATTGAAAAACAAACAAACAAAATCACAATTTCAAGAAAAAAAAAACTTCGTGCTAAATCGCACAGTTCAACCTCTACATCAAACAATTTTCCCCAAGAAGAATAAAAATGACATCCATCCAGCCAGCCAGCCAGCCGAACGTAAATCCAATTCTGTACTCGCATTACACGCGCTATACGACGACTATGCACCTCGGAGGGAACGGCGGCGACGGTGGACTCTCGGCAACTTTACGGCTTCCTAATGACTTCTTTCCGTTTCCGCGCGCCGCCGGAATTATGAGCGCGCGGGCGAGCAGAGCGAGTGTTTTTACAGGTCTTATAAAGTAAACGATCGACGCGTTTCCGCACGAGAGAGAGAGGGAGGGGGGCGAGCCACAATGATAATTCGCTCGAGTGGAAGATGTCATTTACTTTGCTACTTTGGCTTATACATCTCCCGCCGGAGTGGTTAGTTCTTCGTTCTCCTGAATTGAGTTGAGCCGGAGTTGGTTTAAAAAATCGCGCGAGCTTTAAAAGTGCGATTCGCTAAGCTTACTCGAGATTTGTTTGAGCAGTGGAGCGAAATTGATTATGATATTTTATACCAGCTCGGGAGTAAGTATTTGTTCGGAAACTGATTTTAAATGTGCGTATAATACGAGATTGTAATGAAAGATTGTTCTGGTAAACTATTCTATTGGCATCGCTAATCTGTCAATATAATCGAAGTCATTTACAACGCTGTATAAAGTGACAATTTACGAACTTATTATAACTGGATAATTAATAGATAGTCGATTTAACGAGCTGGAGGCAAAGTTAATAATCAAATTGCTGTTATTTATAAACTGCCATATCCTGTTGTTGAAAGATTTGCTTGATGTATTCAGGGTGATAATCGAGTATACGATTATTTATTCAAATAACAAACACAGTGAACGGTAAATGTTTCTTTACTCATTTTCACGATTACCTCGTTGCTGTGTCTCATTATTTCATTAAGTCATCAAATTTGATGCACTTGGACAGAGCTTAAAGTGGATACTAATATTATCTTTTAGATATATATTCAAATATTTTATCATTTCAACCATTATTTACTTATAAGTAATACAAATTATACGTAATTATGTCAGTATCATTATTATGAATTAAAAAAACCGCTGCCAATACATTGGCACTTAGCTTCCTCCAAATAATGTATTTATTCATTTTTTTTTAAATTTTTTATCACAATAATTAATTGTATCATACCCAATTTTCTTTATGAATATTCGTAATAAATTAATATATATTTTTCGAAAATTCATTCTTGTTACACTTTTTCTCGTGCGACAACCCGATATTTTTATAAATCAATTTTTTCAAAATATTATCATATGTTCAATTAGTTTTATTTTAAACCTCAAATATCTTTCGTCGTAATAGTTCGATTTTATTGGGCAACGAATTCAGTTTGAAGATATAAAAAAAATATATATCTCCCAAATTTTAGGACTATTGGTTGATTTTCTTAATATTGTTATCGCGTGCACCTTCAACTTTGGGTAATATTTTAAATCCATAATATTTTGAAAACTTAAAAATAAATTCGAACAAATTACCAAACTCTGTATTACATATATTCGTTTATTACACATATGAATGCTTATTATAAAGTCACCAATCAAGTCAATCAGTCAAGAGACTTTCCAAAAAGGTTACAACAAAAATACTGGCATATTCTGCAAGTAAAATGCAAACTTTTTCCCAATCAATGTTCTATACAAAAAATTTCGATATTTTGAGTAAAAAATAAAGATAATCTTTTGAATTTTCAACCAAATATATTCTTCAATGAGTCTAATAAGGTTAAAACTTGATCGCGCTGTAAATTACCCTCAATAAAAAACAAAAGCAAGTGAACAACACGCACGCATAGCACGTGTTATTTCCATTTTCTAGTATAGATATATCTAAAAAATTACGAATTGAAAAGAAGGTTAAATCAGTTTTAACCTCGAATATCTTTGAAATTCATAAACGAATTCTTTTACTCTAAAAACGCATATAATAAATAATATATATTCTACATCTCCGCCAAATTAAAAAAAAAAATTAAAACAAGTTTTCTCTAGTTATCAGGCGACAAATAAAATAACTTTGTAAAATAGGAAAATTTTGAATATCAAAAAGTAATCGTACGATCTTGATGAAAATTCACATACATAATATCTATATCACATACAAAATTGTCTAGAAATCTGTAGCTGATTCATGGAACCGTTCTCGAGAAATTACGATTTAAAAAAAAGTTTAAAAAATTTTAACCTCAAATACCTCTGAAATTTATGGACCAATTATTTTGCCCAAAGAACTTGACCAAGAGCTATCCAAAATCTACCTCCACAAGGAATTTTGAAGAAATTACGACTATTTTCCCTCCGGAATCGTTGGACATACAAAACTCATTTTTTTCATTTTTCATGTTTTACGTTTTTGTTAATAACCAAAGAACCGTGATAGCTAGAAACTTTTTTTTTTAGAAAATATAGGTATTTTAATTTTCTTTTAAATGCTACCTATCCCATTCTGATACATACAGCCGTTCTCGAGAAATTACGATTCGAAAAAGAGGTTACAAAAATTTTAACCTCAAAAATCTCTGAAATTTATGAACCAATCATCTATCCTAAAGAAAGGTGCAGGTGGCAACCAAAAATCTACCTCTACAAGGAATTTTGAAGCGATTAACACAATTTTACTCCCGTAAATTGTCGCCACCTAAAACACGTTTTTTTCATTTTTTAATTTTTTTCTTAAAAACTAACCAATAGAATGGATTCAATTTTATACATATTATAGCTATTCATAATCTCCATTATCATGATTTTTCTCAAAAAAATTGACCATTTAGTTTGGGAGTTATAAGCATTTAAAAAAAAAACACGTTTTTGTTAATAACAAAATAACCGTGATAGCTAGAGAAATTTTTTTTTTTCTTAAATATAGGTTTTTTTATGTTCTTTCGAACGCTACCCATCGGATTATAAAATTTAAATCCAATCATTAAAAAAAATCAAAAATAAGTTTTTCGAAAATGAAAAATTTGACATAAAACAAAAACGAATCAGTTAGTCGTACAAAATTATTTTTTTCCCGAATTCAGAATCAAAAAACAAAAAAAATGAGACCCGTCCGGTTAAAATCGACCACGTAGATCCGAAAATAAAGCGGTATACACACACACACACGCACGCACGCACGCACGCACGCACGCACACACACACACACACATACACACACACACACACACACACACACACACACACATCCATACAGACATTTTGTAAAATCATGTGACACAAACTTCTAACACCTTTATTCATGTTTCTAGAGCAATTTAAAGAAAATTAAAATTTTACTATTACAAAGCTTCCTCTATGAGGAAGCAAAAATATGCGTTACGAAAATCATGACTTTTTGCAAAAAGCTGTACACTGCACAAACTCTGTTCGTAAATATTTCATCTTCTAAACGACTATAATCATTCCGCAAACAAACTTTTCCCCAAAAATTCATAAATAAATACATTCCAATCCGCGAAATCTCATTACCCTATACGCAAACGACCCAACTTACGCACTCGCTGAATACACAAACTCGCGATCGTCCAAGCCGTGACTCAGCGCCTCTATATACACTCCCGCTCGGTCAAAGTCAATATTTGTCCGCGCGACTCTAGGGTGGGCGACGCGCGACATCGCCAAATATTTTCATCGCGCGGGAAAAACTTTCGAGCGCGCGATCCCCCACCGAGGCCATGTGTAATAAGAAGGAGATATAGGAACTTTCATTAGGATACAGCGAAATGATTTTAGGGATGTTTTTCTCCCCGAGGCGACTTCCTTCTCCGCATGGCGAGTGTACAGCGTAGGAGTAGTAGGGAATAAATTCTGCGGGTTATTGCGGATGTGTGTGTATTGAGGGAGGAAGGGAGCGAGGTATTCTGGCGCGCGGTATTGAATTAAAGTAAGTCTTTATGCGCGGCGGCGAAGTGAAGCGTGAGAGCAAAGTTTCAGCTCGCGAGGGAAGTAAGTATATAAGTTTGCGAATAAGAAGTTGTCGGTCGCGCTGTACGCGTTTGCGGACCGGCGAATTGATATTTGTGGTCCTATATAAATATTTTTAATTAAATTATAGAAGGTGGGGGAGTTTCTTTCGTGGTGGAAAAAAATATTTTTCTAGGTAAATCGTTGATACTGTATTCAAGGGATTCAGCAAACAAGGGTTGGGTTAGCAATGATATTTCTTTATATCTATAGACAGAACAATCGATCACTCGCAATTTAAAAATTCCTACTATCACCGCGGTCGCCGACCTATCGCCACTGAAATTAATTCGCCAACTCCCGCACGCACAAATCTCGTTAGCAATCCCCACTCCCTTCTATTCAAACTCACGCATAGTTTAATTTTCCTGCTTCGCAAGGTCAGCTCTCCCCCCAGAAAAAATCAGCAATAATAATAAATTCCACCGCTACTCATAAATCTCTATATCAAATATAATACCGCCGCACGCGCCGAAATACCACACTCCACCCGCAAAAAAAAGCCGTCGCCTCGCTTTCTTTAAATAATCCGCCACGGAAGCGGAGAGATCAACGCTCGATCACGCGAAAGACGCATTGTGCGTAGGAAGAACGGCAGACAGTCTGTGCGTATATCTTTTATATATATACACACACACACACACACACACACACACACACACACACACACACACACACACACACACACACACACGAAGGACACATCGACGCGACACGGGGATAATAGCGGGCGCGCGTGCCGAGGAAAATTTCGAGCCGAATATCGTGGCTGTTACATGTATATATATTGTAGGCGCGTGGAAAAATGGGTTATGCGAGGGTGAGGAGACCCCAAGGTTGGCAATTGTCGGAGTGCCTATTGTAGGTTGAGTCAGCTGGTATTACACAGATGAAGTATCGTTATCTTATTTATGGGGAGATAGTGGGAACGTTGAGCGAAGCTAAAATTATTACTGTTGTTTTTTGGTTTAGTGAAAAGACTATGGAATCATTATTTTTAATAATCTATACAATTGCTGTAATAGCTTGAAAATGAAACAAGATTAAGCCGATTTGCTAAACTTTACTCGTTTTTCACCGACCCTTACACGTATATTTAACAACACCCCCGCCTAAAAAAAAGCCAGAGATCAGCCCCTCGCCTATTTATAACCCTCTTGGCGTTCGCGATAAGAACGAGAGAAAAACTCTGATACCGCACTTCTCGCGCCCGACATTATACACACACATAAGACATTTATGATAGTTCCTGGGAATCAAGTATCCTTCTATCCTTTTTTCCCTTATTCTCTCTCGCGCCCTTTTTTTTCTCACCACTCCCTTTCTCCTCGCAAAAAACTTTTATAGCGCCACCACGGCACTTCAAACTTCTCTCTTATTATCCAGGCCTCAACTTGGGCATTCACGTCTGCCCGCCGAGTATAGATCCCAATCTGCCACGCGCCACCCACTCGCTCACCCCCGCATCAACCTCCAAAAAAAATAACACACGTTATCCCGCCATACGCGCGGCGGCGACGGCGGCGATAAGGCTCCTCCGCTCGGCGCCGCACCAAAAATAGACCTCCTCCGCCTATAGCCGCAAACAACCCAATAATTTACCCTCGAGAGAGAAATGAGAGTAGAAGAATCGACGCGACTTTTCTTGCAATACTGCTGCTGCGTCGGAAATGCGAGAAATTCTCATTACGCCGCGGCGAGTGTATAGTGCGTGCATGTGACATTGATCCCCCGGACTTGGCAGAGTGAAAGAAGGGGGGACGCACGCGACCTTGGACCACATTAAACGAGAGAGAGAGAGTAAGAATTCCAGCTATTTTCGCCCGCCTCCCTTGAGTTAGCGATATTAGTAGGCCGGGGGTTGCCCGAGCTAAATTGCAAAGCTGAGGGCCAGCAGTAGTAGCAGCAGGGGTTTTTGTACAGTGCCAGAGGGGGACTGCCTGATTATGGTAATTTTTAGTGGCGAGCACGCGCTGGGAATAGTAATTTTCGGCGATCCGCCGGCGCGGGCAAGTGTGGCTGAATTATTTTTTATCGGCAACGGGGTATTAGGCTTTCGAGTGGTGTATTATATAGTGTATCAAAGCGCGTCCGTGTTTTTACGGTTTGCGATGAATATAGAGATTTTTCGGAGGAAGAGGGGGGACCGAAATTTTGCTACGTCTCGTATTAGTATACAGTGTGAGTTTAATATGTATGTGTTACTCGATCAGCGTCTGCTCTTTTTTATTCTTTTTATAAAAATGTATTTAAGTTTTGCAGAAACGTATATATGTATACCATCGCGCGCTATACGCTAAGTTAATCGCGCGCGTCAAATGGAAATTTATTGTAGTTTGAGCGGTGTAGGCTGAGGAAGAGAGACAGAGGGGGAGCGCACATTGGAGCCAGTCCAAGACTATTTTTTGCATTGTACGGCGCAAAGTCTAGTATAGCAGCGTATAACGTTGCCCGACGTTGGGCTGAACATCCGCGTTCGCGCTTACCCTCCAAATATTCTGTCATTCCCTTTGGTACACGCCAAGATTACATCGACAGCCACGGAGACAATACAATATTTAAGTTGACTCGATGTCAAAAATTTGGTGAACAAAAAAAAGAAGGGATTTTTGAGATTTCTCCGAGGATAAGAGGATTGCTGATTTTACACTTGGCAGAGTAAATACTGCTGTGGTAATTCGACGTATATCTATAAAGTACTCTGATTCAGTATGATTTGACCTTTGAAAATTCATGTAACATCTGAAATAAACGAATTCATGGCAAAATATTGACTTCCGCGCTGTCCGAACTTTTTGTCCGACCGTCCTGCGTGAAACACGCAGCGATATCATATTTCATCGGATTATACATTATAAAACGACCTTTCTGATGGGAAAAAAGAAATAACGCTGCGGAATCCGGGACGGACGTGCGCAACCTTCCACGCAAGAAGAGCGATTAAAAAAAAGTCCGTGGGGCGGTATAATGCGGGGGAAGAACATCTGTTTACGTTCGCATCAGACGCAGCGTGACTGTTTCTACTTATCGCGCATAGATTAGATGCTTTTTCCACCTCTGCTCATGAATTGTAAGTGGGTTTTTCTTCACTACGGTAATGATGCGAGGGCGAATCTTCCGTTTCAACGGAAACCTGATAAAATTTAAATTATTCCAGATAAAGCTTTCATTCATATCCCCATATCAAGCCCATATTTTATCATATTACTCAGAAAAGGATCTTCCTGTACCAACGAGAATCTGCCTGTCGGAGGAGAATTTTCAGTTACAAATAGGGCCAAGAGAATATCTTCCTATGGAAGGAGGAATGTCCGCTTGGTACAATGTCGCATTGCGATAAGAGGAATTCCTCCCGTATATATAATAATTATTAACAAAAAACTAAATAAATAATTAATGTAAAAATAAAGTTGTTATACACACTAAAAGAAGAATATGTTTATATCTAATATGGTATTTTAACTATTAACATGGCATTGTAACTATCTTCTCTTTAAAAAACGATGGCCGGATGTTGTGAAGCACTTAAAGAGTGATTTTGATTGGTCTGTAAGGAATAGGCGCGAAAATTCTCTACTTCCGCTACATTTGAATTTTTGAAATTGGATTTTTATTCTTAACTATTTAAAACTAAATAATTAAATCAAATTAGAATAAAATGATTAATTTTGTCATGCTTTGAAAAATGATCTGATTATCCTATTATTTAAACCAATTAAAATGAAATCATAATGAGAAATTATATATTCATAACCTAAAAAGCAAAATAGTACGTGCCGTTTGGATTTTGCTAGTTAACATATTATATATTTTAATAGTTACAATGCCATGTTAAATATAAACATTTTGAGAAAAAATTTCTCTCAGTGCATGAATGGAATAAAAAGACTTTAGTTATTTTAAATATGTATATAGTTGTCCTAGTGTCATCTATTATCAATAAAACTTGTCATACACTGCAATTTAATGATATTTATAAAATAGACCCAAAATATCATTCCTCCATTACTGACACATAATATTCTTGTAATAAAATGTAAAATTCTCCTCCTCCAGGAGGATTGGCCTCCTATAACAGGAGACCACGGTTCCTATAATCGAATTACGATGCTACCGCGCTGGAGGAAGTCTTTTTTATTGCAGGAAGATATTTTCGGGAGGAATTTTATTTTGATACCGGAGAATCGTTTTTCTGAGTGTGTTTTATCATATAGTAACATGCAAAGAAGCTAATCCCTACTCTCCACATTCCTAGACCAACAAACAACCACCTTTCGGTCCTAGATAACCGTCCAAAATCGATACAATATACGACACTGCCCGTAACATATTTCGGATCTCCGCTGCCGCGCAAATCCCAAAAATTACCGGCCAAAAATCCAATATAACCGCCGAGGGAGGGGGCCGCAATCACCGGCTACCTCGTGATCCCTTTTTAATAACTAAATCAATAACCCAAATTATCTCGGCCGCTTATATGGACTCGATTGCCGGCCGACCGGTCACGCTGAGAGACAGCTGCGAGGCAATAGCCAGCCGCGTCGTCAGCTTTTTCATTTCCCCAGGCGCGCGCACGGATACTTCCTTATCGCGCCCTTTACGACGTGACGCGCGCGTCGTAGGGGACAGAGTCCGGCGATTTTGCTTATTCTCGGCGGATGAGGAAGCCGATCGTCGTGAAATTTTTTACTGTAGAGCCATATAATAGGTGCGTGGGAGTGGAGATGAAATTTTTTTGGCGCGGAGTAATTTTCCGGAGTGGTTGGGCGGCCGCTGATACGGTGGATTGGAAAAGTCGCATTGTTTGAGTTTTTGGTTTGGGAATGTTTGTAAAAGGGGAATTTGAGTGAGAGAAAAAGAAGTTTTTGACATTTTTTGGGCGTGGTTGACGTGCGATTGATTTGTTGTTCTATTTTTTAATTTTATGGAAAGATGACCAATATTAGTTAATGATCAAATGAATTGAAAATAAATACATGAATTGAAAATTAATTAATTAATTACTTATTTCCTTATAAAATTTTTGAAAGGGTTTCTAAGTATCTCACCACACTCCAACCCCAAAATCTTCAAAAACAACAAGTATTTGCAAAAGTTTTCTACTCAGCAACCTCGTATCAACAACAATTCTGAACTTTGGAATCTCCAACTCGGTAATTATGAAAAAAATTCATAATTAGCGACCTGGAAAAACCTTAAAAACCATCATCTTTGTTTCCGCAATCGTCTGCCTCTCGGATTAATGGGTTAAGCAGCTCGTGAAAGCCTTTACTCTCGCGGAGAGAGGGAGAACAGCGAATTTTTTTAATGCGCTCTCGCACGCGGCCTAGAAAGTGAACCGAAAGTTTCAACAAAGTTTGCTCGCGGGAGCGTGTGTTTTTTTTTCTCCATTGTTCGCGATCGCTGATTACACTTTCGTAGATTGTGTTTGTTTTGGGTCCAAGGGTGTCTGGAACCGCTGAAATAATTGTGAACGAGGTGGTAGCACACACACAATGTGTGCATTATTATGCGTGCATTGATGAATTATTTTGTCCTTAACGATAAAAATATGCAACGGTGATAAAGTTTGTATTACGCATTTATTTAAAAATAAATGAGTAACGCACAAACTAAGGGAGTTCGGAAACACACATTTCTATTTCAGTTTTTCGATGCGTTACACGCCACCGCAAGCTCGCAACAAACTACCCGAATTTACATACATGACGTTTTATCGACTTTCTGCAACTTGTCTTTCTCTCTTTTTTAAATCTCAATGCATATGAATTTTTTGATTTCTTGAGATCGAATGTCGGATAAACTGAGCCATAAATAAAATATTTAGATTGAAACGTGTCAATAAGCAGGTGATATGGAATATAAGGAAATGTTTTCTTTAAAAAACTTGTAAGAATATTTCGTGTATTTCAAGTAAATAGATGTTTTAGATTTAACTTTTTGAGTGAAATATTATAATTTTTTTTATCTTTTGCACTTTTTCAAAATGACTTATTCATGAACGTTTCTGAAAAGCATTTTTCAGTTTTTTGTTAACTTGTAAATTTTGAAAGATTATCTATATTCAAATCAAGAATTTACATGTAAAATTCTATAGACTTTAAAATCAATACTCAAAGAATAGTGTGTTATTAAATTTTATATGGTAAACCAATATTTCCAGCAAACGCTAGCTTTACGTACTTTTAATATATTTTGAACTATTTCATACATTGATTTTATAAAATATTACGTATTTATTTCATATCAATTCGAACGTTTATTCGGAAAAACAATTAGATATTACATAGTAAATAAAAAAATACAGTTTCATCAGAAGCCAAAATAAAACGACAACACTTAAGATCTACTTATAAAATTTTTGTTTAAAATACAAAATAATCCAAACAAACGAACCCAGATAAAATCCTTCTCGGAATAACAAAATCTTTCATAATCAAACCCACACCCACTCCCTCCATTTCTATTCCCTCTTCACGGAGGTATAACAGAAAAGCGAAAACCGCCCCCTTCGAGTGAACCCCTCCCTTTCTCCCTTTATCAGCGGGCTTCCCAAAAACCATACGGCGCCGTTCGGCTAACCCGGGCGATAAAGCCGATGGATTAAAGCGACCGCAGGCGACGCCGAGCCCCTCGGCATCAATCATTGCAGCCGAAGAAAGAGACGCGCGCGCGCGCCCAGGTGAGATAAAACTCTCCCGCGAAGAATGCGACGGAAGAAAGGAGAAAAGGGAAAAGTCCCAGTCCCCCTACGTCTAGAGATCTTATTATCGCACGGATAAGCCGCGCGACGCACGTGCGCAGAAAAATCCGGAGTATCGATTTCTCGAGAGGAGGAGGAGGAGGAGGCCTCGGAGGGGGTAGGGAGAGGCGAGAGTTGATAAATCGACAGATTAGAGGCCGAAACAGACGGTACCTGAGAGAGAGAAAGAGAAGAAAATCCCCGGGCCGAGCGAGCGAGCCGTTGTCGGCGCGTGAGGATTCGGCTAATTTCGGGAGAGGGGGGTGTACACCGAGGGATGTTTCGCCATTGGTGTGTCCTTTTTCGACAGGACAAGGGTGGGGGATTTTCGGGCTGATTTGATTAGGGAGAAAAAGAGGATGAGAGTAAGGTAATTGTGGTCACAATGGTAGGATATATGTAGGAAGTGGGGGATCTTAGTAATGATTTTTTTTTCTTGGTCAGTTGTCGTACAACGGGGTGGGAGGATGGGATTTTAGAGTAATTTTTGGCATAGTACATGATGTAAAAGCATATGAAATTTTTTGTAACACAGGTACGGTTTTCGCGTTTTTTGAATCTAAAAAATGGGTTAAAAGTAACCGTTTTTAGACCAGCGGGCGCAAAAGTTCTGTAGCACTTCCATCCAAACCTGTGTCACAAAAAATATCTAAGTGGGCTTTTTGACCTCGCGTGATTGCAGTACTCCTCTCTCAAAACGCACTCGCCTTCGGCTCGCCGGCGACTCGTACTGCAAACTCCACGCTCGGTCTAAAAAGGTCCACTTTACGCCCTTGGTACACAATATACTATTTTAAGTGCAGTCCTTTAATTTTATGCTAATTGAGTAACATTAAATTGAACCGATGCTCTGGTTCGTGAATAAATCGACCAGGACGAATTTCAACCCCCTTGCTTTCTCGTGATATCTGCAGCGGAGAAGATATAAGTTAAATCCGTCGGCAGTATATTACACGCGCGGATGGGAAATGTTATTCGAAACAGCAGCAACTGTGCAAACACGAGAGCGGAAGAAAAAAGAAGCGAGTGAAACATAACGAGATAATTTTTGTTGCTGAAATGGCTGTTAGTAGTTTGCCGAAAGTAATTAAACTGTCTTCACCGCGAACTTTGTTAATTTTCGCAAAGTTTCGGTCATTCCGGCTAAACGCGCATGAAGCACATGAGTTATTTCGACTATTTTTCGCACTGGCGTCTACTAAGTATGCTCTGAATATACTAGATTTCATAATTGCTGTTGCTGATACCCCCGTGTTTTAGCCATGCATCTCCTACGTTATATTTCATTACAGGCAAATCGTATAAATAATATATCTTCGTAGTTGTTTTCCGAAGATATATACAGCAAATTATTTTAATAAGATTTAAGGTCTCATTTAGAATTTTATTTTGTAGTTGCGTATACCTACCCTGGTAGAAAATTAACCATAAGTTGGCCAGAATATGCTTAACCAGCATATGGCTTAGCCATATTCTGGCCAACTTATGATTAATTTTCTACCAGGGTATGATCAGACATAGATCAAATAGGAGTTATGCAAGGTCATGATATCTTCGAATTTTTTATTTCAACGTCCCAAAACAAAGCCCTAAATATTCAACTTTCGAATAACAATTTACATTCTATAAACAATCGAATATTTCCAATATATGCTTTACTGCGATTTTTTCTTAACAACATACACAAACAGCCAATATACATGGTATTGCAAATTTTCCCAATAGACACATATTATAACTCTAAAATGTCAGTTTCAAAGAAACAAAAAAAAGACCAAAAGACTAACTACGCTCTATCATTCCAGGTCTCACCAGAGCCCTCAGCATCTCCTCACCCCCAGCAACCAACAACCACCAGCATCGCCATCACCGTCAGCACCCGGCCACGCTGACCACCTCGAGGCCGGGCGGTACCCGCGCGGGCGACGCGCCGCGTGGCAACTATCGCAGCTGAGCTGGCCAAGGCGGGACGTCGCGCGGGCGGGCCATCAGCAGCAGTAGCATCGTCACCGACGGCTGCACCGACGACGCAGCGTGCTCGGGTATCCCGACCACCGAGCATCAGCAGCAGCAGCAGCAGGCGGCTCCTCGTGCGCGCGCTCCTCGTGCTCGTGCTCTTGGCGGGGGAGGCGCGCGGCATCAGCGCTGCTGCCGGCGCCGCCGCCGCCGCCGCTGCGACAGCATCAGCAACAGCAGAGTCATCTTCGTCGCCGGGACGACGCGCGCCCGAAGATCATGGGGCCGAGGCGGCGGTGGTCTCGGAGCCGCCGGCCGCTGGAGATTACTATGGAGCTAGGACCGAGGACAGCGCTGATCCGGCGTTTCTCCGCCGATCGCGTAATGATGCCGCCGCCGCTGCTGCTGCTGGGTGGGACGATGTGCGAGAGGATGAGCGAGGTCGCAAAGGCCCAGCTCGCCTGCACGTCCGTCACTTAAACGTGAGTTGTTCGGGAGATTTTAAAGTGCACAATGTCTTTTTTGTTTGCTTGTGAATTGGTGTAGGTTCGAGTACAAAATTTGCAGAGACTTGGTTGTAAAGTATTACTGAAATAGCTAAATTTTTGGAAAGAATAATATGGTATAGAACTTGGGAATAATCATGGTGTCGTGTCATTAAAATTGCTCAAATAGGATATCGCGTATACATATATGTCGAATTCTACAGAAAATTACCCCTAACTGTGGTCGAAAAATCGTAAAAATTCAAAGTTGAAGCACACCTCCAACAACTGATTTTCCCTATTCTGTACCAAAAATAATGCACGAAAAGTGTGTCGAACCAAGGAAATCGGCATAGTGTTTTTCAGGAAGCTACATTTAAGTTTTCTTATGGAAATTTAACATGCGAAAAATGGACGAAAAGTGGTCATTGATGATTAACCAATAGCAAGTATTGAAGCGGCAAAAAAATTTTTCATGAAAAAGCGATTGAAGTAGAAGAAAAGTGCTTTAATTTGAGACTAAAATCGTTAAAATCGGTCCATTCTGTGTAAAGCTACGTGAATTTGAAAATGGTGAAAATGACGAAAAATGACCAAAATTTTAAAAATTACGTGGATTTAGGAAAAGTCGCTTATTTTTGGTCATTTTTCGCAATTTGCAAATTCACGTAGCTTTGCACAGAATCGATCGATTTTAACGATTCTAATCTCAAATTAAAGCTCTTTTCTTTTACTTTAATTGCTTTTTTGTGAAATTTGTTTTTGCCTCTTCAGTAGCTTGCTATCTTGCTATTGGTTAATCATCAATGACTACTTTTCGTCTATTTTTCGCATGTTAAATTTCCATAAGAAAAATTAAATGTAGCTTCTTGAAAAACACTATTCCGATTTTCTTGGTTCGACACACTTTTCGTGCACTATTTTCGCTACAGAATAGGAAAAAATCAGTTGTTGGACGTGTGCTTCCATTTCGAATTTTTACGATTTTTCGATCACGGTTAGGGGTAATATTCTGTAGAATTCAACATATCTTATAGAAGAACCAGATATGTATATATCTTCGCTTCGCTCCGGCGACAAACTCACACTCGTACGAGAATCATCTCTGTCGCACTAGTATCGAAAAGTACTATTTTGAAATAACTAAGGGGACGCCGAAGTCAATGTATTGTAAATGGAGGGTAGCGCTGTATCCAGTATAATGATAAATTAAAAAATTCTTATCTTTTGGGATTTTGGAGATTTGTGCGCCCTTTGGATATTAATGTTTTGTTATTTCTCAAAATCGCAACTCAAACAATCAATTAATTACCGAGGAAACCTTGAAAAACTTGTACGGGTAACATAACCTATAAATACGAAATTGAAAGATAATAATTTTTTTAATTTTGAAGACTTAAGCGAGCTTCGCATATAAATTTTAAGTATTCTCCCGAAATTTCAGTCCAATCGGTTAATTATTCCAAGAGAAAAGTTTAAAAAACTTACTGACGTGACTTCGGCGTTCCCTTAAAAAAATTATTTTAATCGTTGATTTTATTAATAACAATCCTCATTGTAACTGTTATGAAATCATGTATTCAAAATTGTCTAGCAAAAACATACAAAATCATGATCTCTCAAGTAATTCAAATGTTTTAAAATATCTATCAAGAATCAAACAAAATTTGACAAGAAAGCTTTGTTTGTAAATGTATAACAAAAATTCGAATCATTGATAAATGTTTGGTGCCACAATAATATAATACCTCAAGTTTTTGCAAGAAAAATATATTTTACATTAAATCGAAAATGTTGTCAATAAAAGAAGCAGAGCATACACAAATTCTTTAAAGTTTCTCAAACCCCAAACGCAATCCTCATAAAGCACGAAAGCTCGATAACCTCACGAACAATCATCGCCTATTTACCATACAAAAATCCCGACGCGCCGTTCGCCCACGCTGACGCCTATCAACCTCCCCACCCCTCCTTCTCCCAAGTAACCCATCAGACCCTCATTACACCCACCCATCTCCCTCTGACACTCCCAACACACATCTATATACACCATGCCATCTCAATTACAGTCCCATCATCATCAGCCGCGTCAGTTCACGGACGTCGAGTTAACGTCGAAAGCTCATCAGCCGCTCAGACAACTGCAACGCCACGACGAAGACGACACACGCTCCGGGCGCTCTATCCCGGTAGCGCGGCGCGCACGCCGGGAAGTACGGAGTATGCCCAAGTCCCCCGAGGGGACGCCGGCGCATGCGAAGCTCCGCTACTACGAGGAGCACCACGCGCGCAGAAAGGAGGAGGAGGTGACGCCAGCTGGCATTGCCATGTCCCTGTCGGACCTCTCCGGGGCGGCGGCGGCGGCGGCATCCGCGGCGGCGGCATCCGGGGCCGCGCTCGCAGCCGCGACGATCGGCAACGAGTCCGAAACGGCTGCCGGCAATCACACCGGACAGCCCGTAAAGTACGAGATCGATGTGTCCAGGTGAGTGTCGTACCTGCTGATAGTAGGTTCGTGGGAAGCGTATATACTCGTAAGATTTTGTGACAATTTTAGAATATATTGCATTTAAGGAGAAAATAGAAACTGATAAAACTAAAGATCAGTACGTTAGTTTTATTTAGTTTCTTTTATTAAAAGAGATACAACATAACAACAGTATAGGATTAGACGTTATCCACTGTTCGTCCTAACCGAGATTGAATTTTCTAACAGAGCGATAATCCTGGGCTGCATCCTCGGCACGATAATCGTGACGGCGGTGTTCGGCAATCTCCTGGTGATGGTGTCGGTGATACGTCACCGCAAGCTGCGCATCATCACGAACTACTTCGTCGTCTCGCTCGCCCTCGCTGACATGCTCGTCGCCATGTTCGCGATGACGTTCAACGCCTCGGTGCAGATAACCGGACACTGGATGTTCGGCTACTTCATGTGCGACGTGTGGAACTCCCTCGACGTCTACTTCAGCACCATCTCCATCCTCCATCTCATGTTCATCTCGGTGGACCGCTACTACGCCATCGTTAAGCCACTGAGCTATCCGATCTACATGACGAAGCGCGTGGCGATGTTCATGCTGCTGGGATGCTGGCTGTCTCCGGCCATCATCTCTTTCGTGCCCATCTTCAATGGCTGGTACACCACAGAGGAGAACGACCAGTTCCGGCACACGCATCCGGACGAGTGCATGTTCAAGGTGAATAGAGTTCATGTTGTTTTACAAACTATAGAGCATTTTTAATTATGATAGAAATATTATCTGTTGATTCAAGTTCATTTATGCTTCCTTAACATCTAATACTGTAACAAGTCGGGAAACGTTTTTTATTGGGAAAGTCAGTGATCGTATATAATCTGTACCTTTTTCTATTATCATGCTTTTACGAAATGTTTAGGATTATAATTGTTAAGATAACCGTCAATCTCTAAAACTATGGTTCATTGTCTCTGCTTGCAGGTGAACAAGGGCTACGCCATAATATCATCCAGTATATCCTTCTGGATACCCTGCACCATAATGACGCTGACGTACCTGTCGATCTTCAGGGAGGCGAATCGCCAGGAGAAGCAGCTGCACAGCCGCATGGGCAACGCGATGCTGCTGAGTCACAGGCCCAGTAGGGACCTGAACAACGTCAACGGAGAGCTCAACAGCGGCGGCGGCTCATCGAAAACGCTCACCCTCAACGAGGTAGGGATCCTTTGACTTTTTCAGCATGTCTAATGTAGTGCTTAGTCGGGGAAAGAAATTGAAGGATTAGCGGGTTACTTACACATATGAGTGTGTTTGTGTGAACTCTCGAGATGATGAATCGCCGATGAGGTCACGATTCGGATGTAATTTCGATGAAAATTTTCAGTCGAGTCATAGCCGCAGGAGGATGGTTTTGTAGTTTAATAAAATTGAACGATCGGTGTTACGGTTAATCAAAGTCTACGCGTCAGATGTTGTCAGTAATCGTTATTTATGGGTCGCATTCAGTTGATTAAAAATTTCACGCCAATATAATGCTGAATTAATCGAGCTACATTAGAGTAGAATCGTTGATTGTATGATGAATAGCAATTTTCTAAAAACACAATTTTGCCTTTCACACCATCCTTTGACTTTGATCTTCGTGCACTGGCACGTATTCTTCAACAATATATTTTACCTCCAAGTTTTTACCAATTTTACATAGATGATTAGTCTAGCTTGCTGATGACTTGACAAGCCTCACCTCCACAACTAACACCGCCATTATAACCTCTATTTCTCTATCTCACAACGTCTGAACTGAGCAAACAGTGTTACTGCGTGCCGCTACTATATCCACCACTAAAGAACGACACCTTCCACACCCACCCGCCAAAAACAAAAATTAACAGACAAAACGATTCAAAGTAGACCAAATATTAACCCGCTGACAATTCCAGAAACGGCGTTCGATTAACTTTTTGCAGGTGAGCGGCGCGGTTGAGCATCTGCACACGCCCACGAAAGACAAGCACATAATAAAGATGAAGCGCGAGCACAAGGCGGCGCGCACGCTCGGCATTATAATGGGCACCTTCATACTCTGCTGGCTGCCCTTCTTCGTCTGGTACGTGACGACGTCGCTCTGCGACCAAGAGACCTGCCCCTGTCCGGACATCGTCGTCTCGATCCTGTTCTGGATCGGCTACACGAATTCGGCCCTGAATCCGCTGATCTACGCCTACTTCAACCGGGACTTCCGGGAGGCCTTCAAGAACACGCTTCAGTGCGCCTTCTGCTCGCTATGCCGGCGCGAGCCCTCCGACCTCGAGGCCCTCGACTTCCGCAGGCCGTCGCTCAGGTGAGAGATAAGGTGCTTGTTGCTGTCTGCTTTTCATTACTTATTAGATGGATTAATTGCGCTCGAGGGGATGATGATGATGGACGTGGAGGCGGAAGGTGAGAGTTCTCGAAAGCAGCTCACCTGATGCCTCGGGGAAAGTCTTGACCAATTGCGTATGTAGTACACCCACGAGATAAGGCGATAATGGATGTCGCGATGAATTTACTGATTTGAGGGGAATGGAAAGTGTTAGTGTCTAATTTTTGAAAGACTTTAGATTGGCTGGGGTATGCGCTTGTTTTTAAAGAGGATTCGATGGTGTAATCTGCTAAAATAGAGGTGGCATAAGTGGAATTAAGCTTCGACATAGATATGCTTTTTAATATAGTGATCACTAGATGATAGAAAAGCTATGTTAGTGCTGCTGACCCCATCATTTCAAGTTAGTGCTATTAGCGAACCTCTTTAAAACAAGACGAAGGAAAATTCGAAAAGTAGTAGATTATCGTAAATGAAATACCGTCCAAATCCAAAAAGCGTTTAACCGCTTTATTGTTCGACCGAGGAAATGTACAAATAATTATCGAAAAACCAAGATTACTTTTGCTTCAAACTACTCTGCTGCAACAACAACAGCGCAAAACAGACCACCGCGTATATACATATACGTTCATTTCCTCGCGTCAACAAAACAACGTCCGAACTAGTCCACGGGTCAACCAAGACTTTTCCGGAGACACTTTGATCTCTGAAAATGAAAAGCCGATCGCAGCGTTGAGTGTATATATGTACATACACTAAACGCGAAACGTTCCGACCGCAATCCCATTCCCTCTTCTCTCTCTCCCTCCCTTTCCGCGAGCAACACCGATAACGAGAATCCGGAACGATTAAAACGTCATCTGCATTTGATACGTCTCGGATATATCGGTGTCGGCTGCCTGCCTGCCAGCCTTTCATCCCTAAAGCGACAATAAGGTCACTTCCTTATTCAGCGCCGCGGCAACGGCCGATCGATGCGACCGCGCGCCGGGGAATATCTTACTTATCGCGCGCGACCCGCTTAAATTGCATTCGCGCGCGCTCGCTAGCCGGCCAACCGCCTGTCTGTCTTGATGACGATACGATTGCGATACAGCTGCGCCCGTGAGGCGTCGTGATTTGAAAATTAGATTATGAGCGCGGAACTGGCTGAGTTATTTATCCGTCGGCTGTGGGGCGTGAAATTTGGCTTTTCACGAATTTAAAATGATGATTAGTGCTGGGTTTAAAGATATGGAAAAAGGGGGAAGTGGAACTTAATAAACCTAAAAACGTAATAATTTTTAATTTTCCTTGAATTCCAATCATTTTTTACGAAACAGAGCTACACTAGTATGATTAGTAGTGATAAAACTCTTGTAAATTTTAATAGTTCACCTCGACTATTTTCACTCTTCCGCTCGTGACTTTGTAAACTCCAGAAAAATGACGCCCACGTGATAAAATTACTCCAAAGTACCTAGTTACCGCCCAAACCGTACGAGCGACAGTTCCGTGTTCACCCCATCAAAAGTCCATTATCCCCTCTCAACCCCACGTCCAAACCGAATCATTCTCCACTTACTCCCTATACCACCTCCCATCTCAAAAAACTTCTCCCTCAAGGTCGCAACGACCTTTCGGCTTTTCAATCCTTTGGTCCCACCATCATCCCCGCAAGCAGCCGTAGCCCATAATAGGCCGCTACCCGCTACCGAGCGCAAGCCCCGCTACGCATCACTGTGCACACAGCCCGTATTCATCTGAGCCTCTCTCTCGTGCGCCCCATCTCTATATCCGACGGTGCCCCCTCCTGCTGCTGCTGCTATGGCCCTTGCTGCTGCTGCGGGTGGTGAACCGTCGGGTGTGTTGTCGGTGCACAAAAACCCCGTCTGCTTTGGTCACGTTGCAGGTACGACGACCGCACGAAGAGCATCTATTCGGAGACGTACGTGAAGCACAACGACCGGCGCACCTCCAGCGACTTCGGCAGCAGTCTCTGAGACGAGAGGAAGTTTAGGTTTTAAGCGGCCCGCCCACCACTGTCTCTCCTCCCCCACCACCACCACCACCGCTACTCTGTCGACAACGTCACATGATAACAAAATAAAAAGAGAAAAAACAAACACATCACGCAACACGTGAACAACACACTGTGTCCTGAAAACTACTACTACTACTACTATGATTATTACTACTATTACTACTGCTGTCTCGTCGTGTTGCTACTTGTCGTAAGGAGAGATGTACCACTCTCCAACTCTCTCACTCACAACAGCATACATAACACAGACAACGCAGACACACACACAGAGAACACACGCGTCTTCTTCGTGTCTTCTTCGAGATAGCGAGCGAGCGAGAGAGAAAGAAAGAGAGAAGCGTTTAAACGTACGTATATACATATTATAAAAAACATGATGATGATCAGCTCATTCACGTGTATGTACAGTGTCCCCTTGTGTAAGAGGGTAGAAAGCACATGTGCACTCGGTTTAGCCAAACTCACAGTGACACAGACTCAGACACATATACACATACACACACACATACACACACACACACACACACACACACACACACACACACACACACACACACACACACACACACACACACACACACACACACACACACACACACACACACACACTCGTCATGAAGAAGAGTATACATATTATATATACATATACATATGATAAGAAGTTACAAGAAAAGCATAATTCTCCGCATAATGTTTGTGCTAGGTTTGTAATCGCATATTGCCAAAGTTAGCTTGTAAGCGCGTGCTTCATGTTTTAGCCGAGATGATCATGATGATGATGACTTGTATGCGTGATGAGAAGCTAATTAGTGTGAATGAATGAGCGTGCGCGAGAGAGTCTCGCCGAACTATATAATATGATACGATACACCCATAATGCGACCGACTGCCCGAAATCGCGAGCGGCGCGACGTTCGAAGTATGACGTTCGGTGTCTGACGCTTTTTGGGGGCTTCTGTCGGCTGGTCGAGGAAGCGTCGCGAATGGCATATATACATATAAATATATAGGGTAGCGCAACCTTATACTGCACACGTACGTACACAAAGAGAAACATAATTTCTTCGTTTACAAGAAAGAAAAAGCAAGAGAGAAAGAAAGAAAGAAAAAAAAGAGACAAAGATATTTTCATACTTTTTTATCTATCAGTTATAGTTCCTTTTCTCCTTATTTCTAAGCGTATACATATATACTTTAAACGAAAAAAGAATAAACAATAACCATTGTTGCGACAGCGCTTCCTCGCAGCCTGAGAAGCCGAAGAAGAAAAAAAAATATGCTTCCTATACGAACGCCCCACCCAGTCTCTCTTTCTCTTTCACTTCGCACGCTGAGCGAAAAGCGCGGCCCAAAAAGCGCCAGCCGACGACTGTATTAAGTAGTATATAGTTCTTCTCTAATTCATGTGGGTGTTTAGAGTCTTGCGAATAATTATTGTGCGACAAAATTTATATAAGGATCGCGCGCGAGCTCGGGCAGCGTCTCAAAGCAATATAAATGGTAATTCGAATAATTAGGTGCGTATGTGTGTGTGCTAGAGTTGTACTCGATGTGCACAGTATTTTAGGCTCGAAATGTGGAGAGAAAAAGTGAATACGCGCGAGGGGTTCAATTCGGGAATTTCGGGGTCTGATGGTCATGCATTTTGTTCGGTCGATGAAAAATGTTTTTATATAGCGAACCGTTTTTTCTGTTTATAAGTGTTATTGAGTGTCAGAGTGTATAGTTGTTGATTATTATTATCGTTAAATTTTTACGTTTTGTTTGTTTAATGTAGAGCGATGGTATAGCGTTCCGAAGGCAAGTATGAGCAACAAATGGTAAAAATCTCTTTATTTATATCGAATAAATGAAAATGTTATTGGAATGTTGAAAAATTTCACCGTTACAAAGCTTTCCCTTTGATAGAGTAAAAATATCTACGAACGCGTTATTTCATATTACGTAAAGACAAAAACGTGGCGAAATTCCTTAACTCGCAAAAATAAATCACGCCCACGGGGAAAGAAAAAAAATGCTTTCTTTGGCCACGTACGAGGGAAAGAAAAAGATATCTTCCCCTTTGCCACCGCCAACAAATCAAAAACTCTCTCAGCACTCGGGAAAAGTGAAAATTCCACGCCTGAAATGCCACCTTCGTATATATACGGACGGGGAGAGAAGAAAGAAGGATGGAAAACATCAGACTCGAAATTCCCCGCGATAAGAAACCTCGACCCCTTCGCGCTTTTGTTGCATTGACGCGATTTTTTTCTTCCTCTCTCTTCCGAACCGATGAGCGGAATGAGCCGCTTAGATTTGAACGGTCGGATATCCTTAATTTATCTCGTTCTTTTGTGGGATGCGTGGAAAGTCAACGGTTTGCCCGGGGAAAAGTGCGCTCGAACGCGTTGCCGAAAAAGAGTTGGGTTTTTTAAATCGAATATCGTCGAGGTTGATGGTGCAGTGTTAAAGGATGGGGGCGATGGATACATTTTTCAATGATTTGAGGCGGTATCTTAAATTTTCACGTATTTGCTCGAAACTCGATGAATGAGCATGGAAAAAATGAAATCATGCTTGCGAATCAATTTGATTTATTTTTGGTTGATTGATCCTAGAAATACCAAAACTTTGGTATACGGATCAATTATTTTTTCGATGCCCAAAAAAGCACTGGAAATGAGAAAAAGTGTCCACGCTCACGTTAAGTGGTTAAAAATGATTATCGTTGAATTTGTATCCCTTAAAAAAATACTTGAAGATGATATTAGATTATATGTATATACTTTCACGTATCATAAAGAAAATATATACTGTTTTTGAGTGGATTATTTCTTGTTGATTGAATTTTTTAACTTTTATTTATCATGTTAAATGTGAAACCTATTAATTTTTACAATTTTTATTGTGTAAATAATATCTGTAAATAAAAATGTACATACTATTTATTTATATCAGATTTTATCGAGAGTGCACTTTTCCTAAAGCCCAATAACTACTTACATCGTTTCTCTCCTAGAAAAATGGTAAATCGGACGTAAATTTTGTTTAAAGATGTTAAAAACTGTAAGAAATCGCGTCAATGCAAAGTAAGAAGGTCTTTTAGAACAATTAATCAATAAAAAAATTATATTATGTTAACGTTACCGTAATTATTGTTTTTAAAAAATAAGAAAGAGTCTATTTATTCTAAATCTGTTCTAATTCTCGTTTTTTCCAAAAAAAGTAAATATATGTTATGTTGATAAGGAAGTTACCACGTAAAGATTTATTGCTACCGACAAATGCAACTATATACGAAGGCGTTAAAAATCATTAGCTAAGATTATATTTTGTGATCCGTAACTTGCTACAAGTCATCAAAAAGGGATAAATCCGTGAAAAAAAGGAGAAAGTGTGCGAGTGAATTTTAGAATTTGTATTTTTTAAAAAAACAAAAAGTGTAAATACTAGGCGTTTTTTCAAAGTATCGTTCAGTTGCGCTTCTGTGTTTCGTTTTATTTTCCGAATGCACAAGATCGAAGACTCGAGAGAACGAAACGAGCAGCTTGCAATGACAAATCGGCCGTGATTCTTAATGTATAACATAATTATTTTTATTATTATTATTATATATATATATACTTAAAAATTAATTAAATACTTAAAAAAATTATTGTTGTGGCTTCTCTCGAGTCTAGATTGCAAAGGAGAAAATTGGCGAGAAGAAAGAGAACGTGACGACGAGCCCGTTAACTTGTAATACTTTTACGAATCTCCTAACCCGTATGCGCATGCGCGTGCACTAAAAGCAAAAACCACTCACTAATATTTATTGTTTTACGACATATAATATATATATATTATATAGAATACGAAGACAGAGAGCTTTTATTTTATTTTTCATTTTGTATATCGTTTTTAAGGAGTACGATGATGAAGTTATGAATTATTACCGAGAGAGCGACAGAGAGAAAGTGAGGAAAAAAGCTACATACACATATACATATTATACACACACGGCAGTTCAGCCGAGAGAGAGGGCGAGAGAAGAAGAAACATTGTTGTTTGTTGATAAAGCGAAGAGTTAGTAAATATACACGGATAAATAGAGAAAACTAATTGTGTGTACATGTGTAGAGCGACGGTGCACGGTTATATATACATAGGACGCGCCGTCATCAAGTGGAAACTGCGCGAATCTGGTCAGACGCGTCTGCGACGCTCCTCTGATTGGCCCCGCGCGCGAAGGGAGTTTGCCTCGAAGGATTCGCGCTTATCATACAAATCTGTCATGGAAATTTCGTTTTTTGCAATAATTTTGTAATGTTATTATAATTAAAAGTACGAAAAAAAATGATCTTTAAAAAAAAGCAAAAAAAAAACAGGAAAATGTCAAGCGATATGTGGATTCTGTTACAATAAAAATTTGTAAAGTAATCGTGCCTTTAAGTTTTTATTTCACAATTCGTTGAGTTATATCTCCCGGAGATATCCGCAAGTCACGGTTTGTACCGTTTTCTGAGTGTGCATGCCCTGTTTCGACAAATAACATCTAAAAATCCAAACTAAAACCCGCTTTTCTTGGCTGATTTAACGCAACTAACACGACCATTAACAAACCAACCGGTAAAACTAATTTTCCTTCGATGAATAAGCCCCGCCACAATTAAAATCCCGTGAACAATGCTCGGGCAAAGCCGACTTGCGACGTACACATCAACTCCCGCAAATTGGAAATAGCGCGTAATAACGAGAAAGAGGCAGAGTCGGCAAAGCGCATTTCGCGGCCGCGCACAATGCGGCTTATTAAGAAGCTGCCGCGGAGGTGGAGTATAAGGAAAGACGAGCGAGCGAGAGAGCGACGTATGAAAAGCAATACGTATAATATTACACGCTAAGAATCGTCGCTGTGCAAAACTCGAGAGAGAGCATAAGAGGTTTGGGAGGAGGAAAGAAAAAGAGAAAGGAAATGTGCATCGGGGTAGGCACGATTGTGCGCGCTTGGTAATGAAATTTCCCTCAAGTATTGGTTTACTTTTTTGCGGGATTGTTAATATACTGATATAAAGCATAAAAAGTGTATAATTATACAATAACATCTGTTGAAAATAATGAAGAATAATTAATAACGAACTATTTGAAAAATCTTTTGTACAATCCTTGAAATAAAATTGCCGGTATACTTCTACTTTAAAAAATTCAACAATTAACCCTCTTAAAAGACCAATTCCACCTCTAAAAGCTCGACTCGAAAAGTCGGAAAATCAGTCACGTACTACCCGTTCGTTGGAAAAAAAGGGGATAAATAAATATTTGAGCGCTTTAATTTCCGAGCGCCACTCCGTGTGCAGCCCCGATGTGCAGCTTTCTCTCTCTCTCTTTCTCTCTCTTGTCCCTCGGAAGGAATCTCGTCGTCATTACGTGCTCGATTGCGCCACGTACACGCGTCACTCTATACATATATACCCATACATACAGACACAGTCACACAGCTAAAGAACCCCGTTTGTAACAAAAGGACCTTCGGAGGAGAGGGGCGGAGGGGAGCCAAAATCGATAATTACCTAATTAAAAAGAGAAGGAAGAGAAAGGTAAAAATTCAATGTGGTGCACGAGTCGCACAAAAGTATCGTCGAGACGTGTACTGTACACACGCATGAGAGAGGCAGGGGAGAAAGGGGATAACGGTGTAAGATCGTAAAGGGTCGTCGGAGGATACCAATGCAAAAAAAATGATATTATCGTAATAATAATGATGATTGTATAATGGATAATTATAATTAAAAATAAAAATAACAATGAAGAGATCCAATGTTGTCGTGTATTAAACTCTAATCGTGATCAAGACTTCTAAGCAAAACTCGTGTATAGGCTATATATATAAAACGTGGACGCAAACAAACATAAATCACACGGTGTGTATTTAAGACAAACCCACAACCCAACAAAAAAAAAACGCTCGACTATTTCTACGATGTTTGTATATTTACCTTATACGGATAAGAAAACAAAAAGAAAGAAAAAACCATCGAAAACCAACCGATTGACGACGTGCGCGACTTCCTCCTAACTCAGATCCATACATATAGGTACACCATTAATTCCCGCTCTGAGAAAAAGGCATGTCTTTTCTCGCAGTGCCAAAAGTCAGAAAGACCGCGATAACGTAACGCGCGGGATTAGGCGCGCGCATACGTCACGAGAGAGACAGCCCTATCAAAGGAAAATCAATTAACGTGTGTATAGGAACGACAAAAAGCGACGCGATAACGAATGTCGCTCGCCCGGTGATGTATTGCGGGAAAATGCCTATATAGGCGCGATTTTTCGAGAGGGGGCGAGAGGGAGAGAGGACGATCGATGCTCACGAGCTTTGACTAATTCGGTTCTCTCTCTCTCTCTCTCACTCTAGTTTCAGCCCTATATACCTATACACTCCCCGCTAGGGAAAACACACGAGTACACGGACGCGTGGGAGAAGCAGTCGCTAGACGACGCGACGTACATACATGTGGAATGATGCGGCGCGGTGTAAATGTGTACACGGAGTCGACTCGGGGCTGAATTATAGAGCTTAGAATTGGAGTTGCAGTCGTCGCGGCGTGCGTGTATATGTGCCGTGACGCGATTAGCTCCTGTAGCGTATGTGTAGCGTTGAGAATTGTTGTGAAATCAAAGGTGGAAAGTTCGCTGAATTCTTACATAAGAAAGTGTTAAAATGAATGTATACTTGATCGTTTGTAAATATTTTGTAAAATATATAGAATAAAAAGATCTTCGAATTTAGTTCTATATATAATGCTGAGATGATTTTCTCCCCCTCACATTCAGCCGAAAGATAACCCATAATAACGATCGTCAAACGTCCCGTTGCAAAGAAACCTTTTGAGACGCCCTTTTACCCACCCACGCGTCTCTCCACCAATTCGAATCATTTAAATTCATCACCAAGCCCCGCTTTGCCCCCGCAACGTTTCAATCCCCGAAAAGATCGGCCCCGCCGACAGAGAAAAAATCGCCCCCATGAATATACCTCCCGCAACTCCGGTGCGAGAACAAATCGAGCACTCGTGGAGGAAAAAGTAACGGTATAGTAGCGGCGAATTAAAATGGGCGCTGCGTTCAAGGGCCTGGCCTCGTGTGCGAAAAAGCACACATATATGACGTGTGTGTGTGTGTGTACAAACGTACGTGTAATGGCGAAGGCTATGAGTTGTGTGCCGGGGCTCGCGTGTTTCGATTTCGGCACGCGCGTGTGTTTGCTTTTTTGCCTTGGCGAAAAGAAGTTGCGAAATCTTTCGCCGGGTTACTGGAGGCGCTGAAGGTCTCGGTTGTTATTGTTTTGATGCTGGCGAGAAGTAATTTGGGTGATAGATTTTTGTTCAATTGAAGTAGTATAGTAAGTAAAATATCCAGTAAAATATAAAATAAACACTGGTATTTCAATTTCATGTTCGTTCTCCTATTATATGAATTATGTAACGGTGATTAATCTATGTACGATGGAGTTAATTGAAAATTGTGATAAAATTAAATATAACGAAATACGACTTTTCATCTACATTTATAGTAAAAGTTCTAATGAATTAACTTTTTGTCGAAAAAGCTCGTTGATTAAAATATTTTAAAAGCGCAGATTCAAAAAAATTCCCAAAAAATATTTCAAATTAATAAAGTGTACCAACAATTTTCCATATTTTCCACTTTAATCTAAACCCTTTTGAATTTGTTTTCGCAGCATCCAAAATAAAAATACATCGTAAATGAAAAGTTTAATTAAAAATATTCCATAGAAAACTCTACAAAAAAGCGTTATTTTCAATCTAACCTTCCAATTCGGACGAAAACGCTCTCACGAAATATATCGACAAATTAAACTCGAAATCAATTGCACTGCTGCAAACCAGCATCGTCACTCCCCGCATGATCGGCCCACTCACGAGGACCTTAACGAGGGTTAACAGTTTTTTCGACTCGCGCCTTGAACCACCCGCGTCAAATTCAAGAGAGACCTTATCGCTCGCAGGTTGAATGATACGCGCGTCAATGCGGGAGTGAGGAGAAAGGAGATGGGAGGAGAAAATTGTTTCGCGCAACTGTCTTTTGAGAGGTAAGAGAGCAAATCGTTGGAGTGACCTTTTGGGGATTGAAGAGGGTAATGATGGTTCTTTATTTACTCGGTCGCAACGGTGTTACTTTATCGTGTTAGTATCTTTTTTATTGAAATTCAATAGCTTTTGAAAGTTTTCATGTCGATACACAACAATTTTCAACGCTTAGAGGATTAAAAATGCTCGACTTCTTGACTTTTTACAAAGGACAATAACGTAAAGAGTCGCCACTGCAATTAGACAACGTACAACAACTTTTGTCCCGGGACGCGTGGTCAAACAGATAAAAAGACACATGCATGCACGAAAGTGGAACAAAAAGTCGTTTCGAAATTATGAAAATTACGTTGAAACAAGCAAACATGCGTTGTTGCCTCGCAAAGGGGAGTGAGATAGAAAAAAAAGGGAAAGCATCGTTCACATGTACGTCTATCGTCAAAGGAAAGAGCGAACAAGTAACACGCAAACTCATTTATGTCCGTATATAATATACACAAACACACCTTGTAACATATCGCGCGCGTGGGGAGGGAAATTTGAGAAGGATCGACGATTAGCAGGTGAGGAGGTAAAATCTGCATGTCTCACGCGAAACGATGTATGTATGTATCATAAATGAAAAACATATATAAAATAACGTCAGCCGCGCACGCCAATCGCGTTTACAAATATAAATATGTAACGAAGTAATAAGGGAAGTCACACGCCATACACACACTGCGCTTATAGGCGGGCGGGCGCGTATAAGTATATGTATAAGCGTTATACATTATGGGACGTTGGAGTTAAAACGTAACCTTTGTTCTTGAAAGAATGGTTAACCTTTTTCTTCTCCCAGATACTATATTATTATGATTATATTTGTATTATTGTTACGTTTGTTTCGTAATTTTAGAGTTAAATCTGTGTTATGTACAGCTCTTGATATATTTTATAAAAATAAAGTAAAGAATATATATATATACATATTATAAAGGGAGAAAGTCTTGTAAATAAGTACAATATATATAGTACGCAACAAACGAAGTGTTTTGTTTGAAAAAGTATTATTACTCTGTATTATATTACAAATCATTATTTACATCAACCGTCTTCGTTACTCAAACATTAAATATATAATATCTATAAGGACTTTATATACCTCCGTTCGAGGCACTTGAAATTCTATCGCAAACAAAATCATTATAAATACACGAATCCAGCAATCACTTTTACCTCGAGCTCGACGAAAAGAAGGGACGAAGCAGCTCTTGCGCTATATATATACTTAGCAGCTGAGAAGAAAAAGGTTAAGACGCTCCTCTCGCGAAAGAATATATATATACAGCTCAGCGAGAGGCGAGATAGCGCGAGCCCAGGAGCGAGTGAATATCCATTATTTATTCAGGAGACAGAGTCGTCCGACAAAGTTTCCGAACGAACGAACGAAACTTCTCCATCACGCCTCCGAAAATAATTCATCGGCCGATAACGAGGGAGAGCGAGAGGGGATTATAAATTAAAAAATACTAGAAGAGATGGAGAGAGACAGGCGGAAGCCTAATCGGGCTACCTAACTTTATATATTTTCCGAAAGTTGGGCAATTACGCGACTTGTTAATAAAGACTGGCGCCGTCGATTCGAGCCGAAGTTGTCGTCGTCGTTGTCTTTTTCTTTTCCTTTTTCAGGGAGCTTTTTCGCGCGAAGAGGCGTATTGTTATAGGGTGGTAGGCTCGATTGGTAGTTTTTAATAAGTTTCGAAAGTAAATAACGAGAGGACGAGAGGGTGACGTTTTCACGTTGAGCAATGACGGGAAGTACGGAGAGCTTGTTTCTCGATCGAAATTTTAATCACGCAACTTTTTTAAGGAGCTCGACGAAAGTATATAATATACATTGCGCAAACCGTAAGATTTATTCAGTATACGTTTACGCTTTTTATTTATCTCGAGCATCCTTAGACAGGAATACACAACAATTATCTTGACGTTTGCCGACGAATATATATGCATATATGCGCAAACGGCAACTTATCTATACTTGTGTACTGTGCACGAAACGCTGCTGCATTGGAAAACAAACGGAGAAAGCGGCTCCCTCCGCGAAATTGACTTTTAGAACTAAAGAAATTTCGCGAACGCGCGCGCAATTCACAAAACTGAATCATTCATCGAATCGATTGCTGCTGCTATGTACCGAGACGAAAACGTCTGAGATGAATATTCATTTTTTCCTGGGCCCCGTGCGCGTGTGTCGAAAAAAAAAGAGAGGAAGCGAGGAAAAAATCTAGAATTCCATCTCGACCTACATAAAGCGCGCTATATAAAGTCTGTAGCTATAAAACTTGATGTCGCTCACTGAAGAAAACATACACACATACCCACACAAACGAATCAAACTCGTCTCTTTTGTACATACGAACAAGTAAGGAATAAAGTGTATAATGAAAATCCCACTCGGATTCCCACCTCCTCTTCCACTTCCAAATGAGAGAAAAAAAGCCGTTCTCCGTCAAACGTGCAACAAAGGAAATAAAATAATAATAGTAAAAAGAAAACGTTCAAAAAAAAGACGAGGAGGCGTATAACGGTAATTCATTAATTGATAATTAATTAAGCAACTAAACGAGAGATCGAAAGGCATAAAAAAACCAAGCAATAAAGTGAGAAAAACTATAAGAAATAAATAAACAAAGACAACCAAGAAAACCAAGATATACTCCCGGACGCACCGCAAGCAATTATCGATGTCCCTTTTGTATGAAGTATTTAACGAACAAAAAATAAACGTTATTTAAAAAATAAAACAGTATAAATATGATGTAATAAAAAAAAAAACGGATAAACGAAGAGGGCGACGCGCGCCGAATTTGAGAAGTTGGCGCCGCGCCCTCCGAAGTCGTTCTCGTCGTCGTCGTCGTCGTGTTTCTTAAAAATTATGTAGCTCAGCCCGCGCGATCACTTTCCGATGGCACCCACGGACAATCAAATACGGCGATAATAACGGAAGTTCAACCAAAATAAAAAGAAGAGAAAAACAAATATAATGCGATGTAGGTGAGAAAGTGTCGACGTGTGTTTTTCGTGTTTTCGAGCGATGGGCGCGCCTGTAAACACACGGGTCTGCTTTACCGACGAAGTACCGTGGACTTTTTATAAATGTGTAGATGGTTTTGTAACGGGGATAATAATTTTGCTGTTTTAAGCAATCTATAAATGCGTCATTGTAAAAGTCGACAGATGAGTGTAATATTAAAGTAGATAAATAAAATTTAAAATAATAATAAAACGGAGTTTTCTTGCTTTCTCGCGCAGTCGGTAAAGCAGACTCTCGGTAACATATTCATATTCCCTGTATTTTTTATGGGTATTAATAAAGTAGCTTGAAATGAACAAAATTTCCAAGTGTTAGAAGTATAAGACAGCTTTAGCAGCAGAGCAATATGACACTGGATAAGAAACAAAAAAAAATATATCTGCGATGTTCACACACGTGTCCTTTGTTGATTGAAACTGTTATTTCACAATTACTTCCGTAATGATGAAGTTTAGGTTATTGTGAGTTCGTAGATGATAACCGTTTTATCGAAGTAATTTGAAATAACTAACGAAGGATGAGTATATATAAATATTACAAATTTCTACAGTTTAACGTAATGTTAATTTGAATAATTTAAACGAAACATAACATGTATTTAATTGAAAAGAGATTAACTTTTTGTCCAGCAGTATTGCTACGCAACCACTTCCTAAGAGCGCGAAAAACTCAATCGCCGCCAAAGAGCGCGCTCACCATAAAAATAGACAGACAGACACATGATAGAACGATGTTTCAGGACAGCTCCAAAATACGCGCGCGCGAAACGTTATATTTTATATAAAAAAAAAGAAGAGGGAAACCAAAAAAGGCGAAACTCGGCTTCCGCATTACTATTATTTATCGCGCAGAATGGGCCGCACGTATATATACGCACGCGCTATCCATATGTATCCGAACGGGAAAAATATTTTCGCCGTCGGGCGAGAAAAATGCGCGCGGGAAAATGTATAAAAAGTAGAAAAAAAAGCGCGATGCGCACACAGACGGCGGCGCGCAAACACGTAGAAAATGGAACTTTCAAGCTGTAACATCGTTCTCCTCGCACGCGAGAACCTTATAATATACACGTAATTTTCAGACGCACGATAAATGTATACCTTTTGTCCGGCGTTAAAAAATAGGAATTTTTCGATATTAAAAAAAAAAGAACAATGAATGTTAAAAAAAAGACATTCAACCACAGTGTATAAAAGGCGAACTTAAAATAACGCAAAAAATTGTAATGATCTATCTTCGTGGACATTCGAGACAACACAAACGTACGAAGCGGATGACGTACCTACACTACACGTAAAACCAACCCCCAGAGTTACATGAATGAAAAATACACACCGAGAGACACACAACACACACACACACACACACATACACAAGTGTATATGTATAGTAAAGATATACTTATATGTATGACTGCAGCGTGAGAATCAAAAAGCAAAAGATAACAAATAGGCGAAACAAAAAGGGAAAGAGAAATAAAGCGACACAACTCGTTTTCATTTCCTGTGGCTGAGGAGCAAAAATATATATATAAATATATGCGTTAAGTATCGATATAAAAAAAGAGGATTATATATATATATATATATATATATATATATATATATATATATATATATATATATATATATATATATATATATATATATATATATATATATATATATATATATATATATATATATATATATATATATATATATATATATATATATATATATATATATATATATATATATATATATATATATATATATATATATATATATATATATATATATATATATATATATATATATATATATATATATATATATATATATATGGCATAAACATGAAAAATTAATGACAAAACTGAGTGTTCTTGTAAATAGTATGTATATGTATAAAGAATTTCGTCACACACAACAAATGAAATAAACAAACATTAAAAAAAACAAAGAAACATGCATAAGAGTGCGAGGAATGCAAGGCGAGCGGAATGAGAGCGTATATATACATTGTAAGAGAGAGTGCGAACGCGAGAGAAAAAGGAAGAGAGATTGCGAGAGGGATGAACCGCAACTTTTCCGATTATACATAAAAGAAAGAGAGGCTGCGGAAAGAGAGAGAGAGAGAGCGAGAGCGAGCGAAAAAGGGAGAGAGAGAGAGAAAGAGAGAGAAAGAGGACAAAACAAAACATGACATGATTAATATAATTATGGTATATTAGCTCGAAAGAAAGAACACTAGCGTATATACCCGCGGTTGTATTTTCAATGTTTACGGTTTCTTTTTATTATATGACCTATATTTAACGAAGAACGTACGGTTGGATAATAAACATTGTTTTTTCGAAAAAAATAAATGACGACGTTGCTCATTTGCCTTTGAATCCCTCGTTATGTACTCCAAATCCTATATCCCGCACTAATCCTTTGATCCTTTGTTGTAAAAGAATTCTCATACTGAACTGCAGCCGTAGAAGCGAATCAATTGCAGGTAAGTAAAATATAATATTCTGTTATACTTATGATAATTTTAGGAAAATAGCGAAATTGTATTCTTTGTTACAAAAATTAGATATAGCTAAAAAGTCGATGTGAAAATTTATCAAAAATGATCTTTCGGAAACTACATACGTGTTTCAAAGCTCAAGAGCTAAATTCGAATTTAGGAAAGTTAAAAGTTAAATATACATATATACGGCGTTGAACCGCAAAAGCCACATCACTTTAGTTATACGAATGCAAAAGTCTCTTAACTCCAAAAAACTTCCTAATAAATTTTCGTAAACAATTACGATGTTTTATTGCATTACTATAAATTTTTTTAAGAATCCATTTTAGCTCAATAACTTCATCAAAAAGTGCACAATTCAAATTATACTTCTGAATCCGAAATAGTAATTATATTATAATCCCCTCCCTTCGTTTCGATCTCTCTGCCCATTGAAAACGCGCCCCTCCGCACGGCCACCCAACCAAACCGCGACCAATTAAAAAACGAATCGTTATACGTGCAAAACGAGAGCCGCGAAAAAGGTTCAACAGCCGCGCGTGCTGACAGTTCTAATATTAATGACAATGAACACCTTGATTTTATTCGACCCGCGCGCGTGTAATTTAATTTCAGCGGAACAAGGTCGGCCGCCAACGCGCGCGACTCGAGTGAGTATCGATTCGCCCGCGAAGAGAGAGAGAGAGAGAGAGAGCCATACTTGTGCCAAATTTCCCGATTGTAGAGCGAGCGCGGCCGAAATGTTCTCTTTATATATATGCAGTAATTTCTCGCATGTGTGTATGTATGTGTGTGTGTGTATAAAGGGGAAGGCAGCTGAAATAATTTCTTTTATTTACTACTGGCGGGTGATTACCAATCAGTCGGTTGAGGTTTGCTGCGCGGGAAAAAATGGAGATGAGGGGTGCCGGAATTCAGGCGTTTATATGCGAAAGCGTAAGCGTTTGAAATTCGAAATTAACGTGGATTAACGATTTCTTGGTGGAAAATATCATTCGAAGATAATTAAGTTTTTGAAAGAGAAATAAAATGACCTGTCTTTTTTTCAAATTGGCATAAAAGATTAAAACGTAATATGCGTTATGCTGGGATGCGTAAAGGACATCAATGCTAATTATGTGTTTCATATTCTAATCAACACGATGGAATTACGTTAAATAGAGTTTAGAAACTTCACTGGTTCACACGGCTTTCACAATAAGGTGCGATAATATGGGTTAATTTGCTGTGCCCATGGGGAACGTTTCATGTCTAAATTCGGGTCTCCAGAGAGACGGTTTATCATTGAGACGTCAAGCTGTTTCAAATTACTTCAGTTTATCTGATCTAACTTTACATCTCGAAATAAACAACGCTTTACGCTAATCTATAATACTTGTCAGGTAGTATACTAGAGGCAGAACAGGTGATGTCAAAGAAATATCATTTTAAAAGTAATGTTATGTAGATAAATAGTAATGCACTATGCAGTGCGGAAATAGTCGATTCTATGGCGCAGGTGCAGAATTTACACATGCTGTACGCATGGGCGACAAAACTGAGGCTCACCCACTTCACGCACACGTTGCTTAAACTATTGTTTGCGAGAAATCAAGTTTGGCGAACATAGTATAGGAGAGCCATGACATCTATAGATTACACCGATTCTGATGCACAAAAACTTTGGGATATGTTTTTGGATGTTATACATTTACGTTTTTAGTTGCATTTTTAGGGCTATTTCCGAAAAATTTGCTAAGGTAACTTCTATACTTGAAACGGTAATCGCTTGGTCTAGAAAAGTCTCTAATAACGCTTCAAAAACAAAATAAAACTAGAAAAATAAGCTTTCCTTTGCTTTTTTAAAATGTAGAACTTTCAATTCCGTCCAAAGTCATTCTAACTCAAAAACAAACCATGAAAATCCCAAAGTTTGGACGAAATCCGTGATCTGGAGATCGTGGCTTCGTTTATTCATCAGTTGAAAAAAAAAAACACGAAGCTATATGTGAAAGCAGTAAATTTTAAATGATAAATCAGAAAAAACTTCTAAAACTTTATTTCGATCGATAGCGAAATTTCGGGAATTGATACATTTGGTCCTATATTATCATAACAGGTAAAATCCAAAAATCACTTCAAAATAAAAATATAAAATGTAACGCAAAAAGCGACACTTACAAATTTCAATAAAGCTTTACAAAGCAAAGCTCTTAGCCGCATACCTAAATGTAGATACACGCCAGCCTCCGTCAAGCCATTTATTGCGTCACTTATCAGACCGCATCCGATTCTTCACCCAGTTTCCTTCCTCGATACAATCCCACACACCCAACGACGTCTCGCAGCGAGCACCGGCAGCCGCAACAAAACGGAGCAAACCAGCGGCCCCGCGGCACCGCAACATGTTTCTCGTTCCTTTTTTCTCTCCACCTATACATACGTATACCCATACATATATACTATATGTACGTACAGGTACACACAGGCCAGTGCACCGGCGGCGGCAGTTCATACACACACATACTGCACGCACGCGTGTATAAGTATACGTATAGATACGCGCGCGCCGAGCGTTGCGCATTGCAGCAATCCGGCCAATACAAGCGGAAACACACGGCGGCAGTGCACGTGTATGCAGAGAGCCAGGAATCCTCGGGTCGCGTCCTTTCGACGGCTGCCGCTGCTGCTGTTGCTTGTGGAACGTCGTCGTAGGTACAGGGTTTTCGGCGAAGGGGAGGGGGGGCTTGGAATTTTGGTTTGATGAACAGGAAAATTGGAATGGGGACGGCGCGGTCGCAGGAATTGCAGTTACTTTGTTTCGGCTTTGCAGGCGCGGAATGTTGCGAAATGTTTTGTTGCCTCGTGTTGCTTTTGACGAAGAACGTAGTAAGAAGTAATTCGGAGAGTAAAAATGGTTGGGAATTTAAGGTATATTGCCTGGTGGTTCTATACGAGAGAGGAAGTTATAAATTCTAAAAAATATAATATTTATACGTTATATCTTAAAATTGGTGCGTAATTTATTCTTCATAATGGTAAAAATTAGTTTGCAATTTATTTACGTGATATACTCGAATAGCAACGATAAAATTCAAGCGTTATTTTGTATCTTGCAGTAAGTCGTATGATATTAAAAAATAATTTTCCCAGAACAAAAAATAAAGAACGCATTCTTTTCTATTGTTGGATACGACTTTGAAGGTAAAATATAGGAAAAATTTCATCTGCAGCTTGTACTTTTATTCTGATCGAGTCAGGGCTTCACTCTGCACTGAAAAAAAGATATTTTAGCAGCAAGTAGAATCCACTTGATCCAAGAGGAAAATAATTTTGTTTTATGACACTAGTAGCGATATGCTTGCATCAAATATAAAATCTCCTTCGAGTCCGTCTACTTGCCACAAGCGGATTGCTACTTAATTCAAGTGTCAGTATATTAAAAAAAGGTAAGGTTATTTTCAATTGTTAAAAAATGAATATTCTTAGTACAAGAGCAAATCCATTATATTTAATAATCATTTTACTTAATTAAAATAGTTATATTCTTAATACAAGAAGAAATCTATAATATTTAATAATCATTTTTATTGATTGAAATATTTATATTTCTTATTACAAGAATAGATAAATGTCATTTAGTAATCATATTACTTAATATAAAAATTAACATTTTCAGTACAAGAAGAAATCTATCATATCTATTATATTTAATAATGATTTGAGCTAGTTCGGTTTTAGAAAATTCAGCGTCCTGAAAAAACAGACTAATTAAAAATCAATTCATAATTTTAAAATATGCATATTTCACTTTACCTCTATTTCGTTTTGATTTTCAAAATTTGTCATTGATCTGATAATTCGTTAAATTACAGAACTTAAATTCATTTTCAATTTTTTCAAATCATCAACTATCATACAAGATAAGATATCAATATCAATATCTGTATCTGAAAATATAAAAAAAATTGTTTAAAATTAATTTTAATTTTGAATAAATAAATCGCGTTATAATATAATTTTTTTTTCTAAAGTAACATAAAAAATGGAACTAACAATAAAAGCAGAAAAGTTACTCTCTAAAAATAAATATGTGAGAAGTTGTTCACTGGTAAAATTTCGAAAATGCAATAAAGGAAACTCTCTACCTTAAAACGCTTGGTGCCCTCGAAGAATTGCTTAATGTCCTAAAGAAAAAAAAAAGAACTGTACAAAGAGGTGAATAGCACGGTTTCGTAAAAGTTTTCTTTCGGTTAAACGTTTTTAAAGTCCACCCTTTACATTTAGCCCCGACTTCCGTGTCTTCAATTGTTTCCCCAAAATCATGAAAACACTGTGCGCTGCTCTACTAATTCAAAATTTTCAGAGAAACCTTAACAAATTAACCTTAAAACTCCTCTCCTCTTCTACTCGCTACCCCCGCTAATAAATTGAACTTCTAAAACAATATACTACCCAACATAAAAAAAACCCACGCACTTACGAAACTTCTCAAAGGGAGCGGAGACGAATCAGACGGCGTCTTCCGCTCGAGAAAGAGATTCCATGTGAAATGCAAGAGAGAGAGAGAGAGACGCTGCAAAGGCGCCTTTTCGACGAATGTAGCACGCCCGAGAGCTTTTATTTCTCGAAAGGAGGAAAGCAGAGAGAGAGAGAGAGGGATTTTTTGACAAGAGAAACGGAATGAAGGAAACGCCGAGTGAGATCTAGAGGAGTAATGAATTACGTGGGATTGGATTCGATGAGGTTTCGGGAAACCAGGAGGTGGTGAGAGAAGCTTTATTGGCGTGATTAGAAGCGCTTGCTGTGGATGGAATTGCCAATGGGGCTGTTCACCTTTTTAATGCTGGGTATAAATGGTGGCTAATCCCGTATGCGGTGATCAGATGATTTTTTTCAGAGCTAGAGGAATAGATTTCAGATGGAAAAGATAAGTGAGGAATAATAATAAAAATATGGGCACAGAATTGCAAGTTTTCGTATCTCTTTTACTACAAAATTAGTTTTTAAAAATAATAATTCAGTTTTCTCTTATATTAAAATGGCTAATATTAATTCAAGATAAACTATTAATTAAACTATCAAATAATAAAATTATGAAAAGTATCCAATACCATTGGGAGCTCTGTTTTTTTTTATATATTTTTTTTGTGTTCCATTACGTGTGTGGCAAATCAAGCGATGCCTACTTTACATAATAATTTTAAAATTTTTTATCATCATCAGTGACAGAGATTATGCGGAATTCGAAGCACTAGATTATCCTTTCTACATAAATTTACAATCGCGCGACGATAAAATTCAGCCGTGACAAATGAGAGCCGCGCGGCGGACAACGTCGCAGCGGAAAACCATTACGGTATTTTTATACTCTATCGACTCGCATTATAACATCGACTTATTGATTTATGCTAATGTCTGTTATTTTAATTTTAAAGTTCTATTTATAAAGCGCAATGTCGAATCCCCGTTCCCCCAGAGGTCCCCGATCGACAATCGCGAGGCGAATTAATAAGGCCGAAATCGCCGATCACTTGTATCGATCAAATACATTTTGTACATACATATATATGCGCACGAGCCTTTTGCAATGCCGAATTTAATTTTCTGTAGTGCGCATCACAGCCGACGAGTCACGTCTTGTGCGCGAATTCGCAGCAGCAGTGACGGATATGAGAAAATCGTGCGAAAAATGTAAACAGCTACTTACTCGTGTTTTATTTTTCTCTCCCTCGCCCTCTTTCTCTCTCTCTCTCTCTCTCCCTCCCTCTTTCGCTCGGAATGAAATATCGGAATAAAATTATTAATGTTTCGCGTGCAGGTGCAAGGAATTCGATTTTGACGGAAACGTATGAGATGAATTTTAAATTAGGATATATTTTCGTTGGGATGTAGGGGAATTTGATAGGTGGAAGGTTTTATTTTTTGACAGAGTAACATATTGCGTTTATTAGAATTATAATAACAATACGTTATTGTGAAATGAAGGAAAATATATAGTATAGTCGTTTGGCATTACTGAATGATTGAAGTTGTATGTTGTTTTCCACTATTTATGTTTTATACTCTATGATACGAAAAATAAATTTATGAAATTACTTATTTTTGCTGTCGTGTTAGTTCACTTATAATTAGTCACAAATAACAGGACATTTTTATTTAACGAAATCGCGTGAATTTCATCCATAAGCAAAATAATATAAAACGTAACATTCACTTGTAACACAGTTTCGACAAATGTGAAATATAGATTGCATCTTTTAGTTTTATTATCTAAGTAAAGGTTACATATACATAAGCATTTATTAAAATAATTGAAAATTCTTCAAACTATGAAGTAGATGACTTCAATGTTAAACTGCTGATTTAAATTGCATGTAATCTAAATTTAATGAGATATTCCTGGAAAATCCTTTTGTGAATCGCTGAGACCGCATGCATTACAGCGTCAGTACGGTTAATGTCCAGTAATGCGATTCCAAGAATTTTCTTCCGTGGCAGCCACAATAAGTACCATAAATAAGGGAACCGGACAAAATTGAAACGACATTATTATGCAACCCAATTTTTTTCATTACACATATTTTTTTTTCTCCTTTTTTCATATCATTCGTGGCACGTATAATTTTGGAGAAAAAATCACGTACATCCGTGAATAATGTAATAAGATATGAAATAAGGCTTATTAGATGAAAATCTATGTTCATATAATGTAGTCCGCATTTAATGCCGAGTCATCAGAACGTGTTTAATACAAAGTCATTCCCCTCTTTCGGTCCGATCCCAATTAATGTGTATTTTGACAAGGCGCCTGAAACATTATTTTTGTTGATTACGGGAAATAAATCACGGCATTTGCGCTATTTAGAGAACCTATAATTATTCTAGAAGGATAGAATAAACAGATGGATTTATTCTTAGACAATAAATTAAAACGTGATGAAAAATATTTGAGAACTGCTATTGGTAAAACAATAAGTGACATTTTATAAAAATTATTTATTTTTTTAGTATTATTTTGAAGATGTTCAGAATTATTAAGAAAATTATCTCTAATGATTATCAATAATTAATTATCAACCGTTATTTATTACTTTTTATTTAATAAGTTCATAAAAATACACTTGATAAATAACCCTCAAAATCGAAAATCGGACGAAATTTCTAGTATTCCGATTTTCAAAGATCATATAGGGTGACCACACCAGTATTGGAACAGTCACCAATTAACGAACATTTTCTTCATATACAACTTGTTCTGAAAATGTATGCGTCTGTAAACATAATCGTGTAGAGCGCAAAATTCTAAGAAAAAAGTTCCTTTACCATTTTTTCATATGACTAGTACTTTTTTAGTAACTGATGTATTTAAAATTGTTTTTAATAGAAAATGTATACCTATGTTTATAAGATGATATCTATAGATGTACAATTCCTATTAAAAACAAACAATTTAAACACATCAGTTACTAAAAAAGTACTAGTCATATAAAAAAATGGTAAAGGAACTTTTTTCTTAGAATTTTGCGCTCTACACGATTATGTTTACAGATGCATACATTTTCAGAACAGGTTGTATATAAAAATATCAAGCTTTCTATGTATTGTTTATCTAACATGACGGTAATTTTCGAATCCTTGAAAATTTTTATTTCATTTTATCTTGTTAAGAATAAAATCATAAAATCGCCGCTATTAAGTGTTCATTCATTGGCGACGTATTCCTTCACTGATGAAACGTATTTAGATACTAAGATTACGTGTTCCTTTACTGGTTTTTAGGAGATATTTACAGATTTTCATTAAATAAAATTTTTACTTCGATTCTTTATTCAAAATTTGCTCACCGATGTAAAGTTTGAACATTTTAGAATATAAATTTCAAAAGGGTTTTACTTTTAATCCATTTTTAAACCACTTAATTAAATAACAAAACTTACAATTTCCTTATTCGTTCCTTCACTGGTGAAGTCACCCTACTTTAATATATTTTTAATTTCATTCAAAATAGTGCCCATTTTAAAATTTTATTCGATTCTTATTTTTTTTGGTCTTACATTGTTTAGAGAAGAATTCCTAACAGATCGCGGAACTGAAAAATATAAAATATATCTTGACTAATTACTAAATTGAGGTTTTCCAAAAAAGGACTGACTTTTTAAGTTGACTGTATTTTTGATTTAAAAAATTAAAACATTTAATTTAAAAATTTAAAACAGAAAATATAATTTATATTTCTCAGTTCCGCGATCTGTTAGAAATTCCTCTCTAAACAATATAAGACCAAAAAAATAAGAATCGAATAAAATTTGAAGATGCACAACCTTAAATAGTTCGAATGGAGTAGTCGAACTCAGTAAACGTTACTCTAACAAAAAAATGATTCCAGTAGTCTCTCGGAAACGGATTTTGCTGAGGCTTTGGGAGGCGTTATATGATACTCAGAAATGAATTCTATATCAAATAAGCGATTTACTAATGTAAATGGCTGTAATTTCATTTTGTAATAGCTTCGTAAATATTTGCACTAGGTAAATTTTCGAAAAAATTAAAGCATTTTCAAGTCATAAAATAAGTCAATTTTTATCCATGTTTTATACATGTGACTTTGTCTCAAATCAAGATTTTGGTACGCGAAAAAAAGTAAATTAAAAGTATTATTAACTACTTTCATTTGCTTTTTCGTATACTATTATAATGAACAGATGTATCAATTTTTGAGAAGATTGCAAGAAGACGCGTTTTGGGATGAACTACCTTAAATTAAAAGAAAAAGTACAAGAATTAATAAAATAATGAATAAAGAATAAAAAGTCAGAAATGATCCGTAATAATATGTTTTTAATTCACAATCAACAACAATATTTGATATTTATATTTAAATTACTAGTTTATGAAAAATAAGAAAAGTTAACAGTAATGTTTCACAGTCATCTATTGTACAAAATAGTCGATTTCTATTTTTTGTTAAATCATTGATGAAATAAAATGGGTTTGCTGGTATTTATATCTATTTATATCTATACCCGACAGAAGTTGATTTTTTTCCAACGTACCGGGTGATGATTTCAAAATCCTGCAATCCCATTGGATAATTCAAGTATAAACATGAATCCAAAATTGGAATCGTCCAATGAGATTGCAGGATTATAAAATTGACTAGGCACGTTCGGAAAGAATCAACTTCCCTCGGGGGTACATGTATTATATTTACTTTTGTAAACAATAGTATATTATGCACCTAGGGAGGAAAAAACTTGGATCTCTATGTCTCGTGTAAATCACAAAAACGAGATATGGGCCAATTTTACTCCCGTGGAGCGTATACTATTTTTCGCCACACCTTGGCCGAAAATACCACTTCGGCCAGGGCATGGTGAAAAAGTCATTGTAACCAAAGATGTATGTCTATATATATATCGTCGAGCGATACGAAGAAAAGTGAACTTGGAAGTTACAGGCGAAGAAAAGCCAAAAACGCATCTAAGACGAAGAAAAGCCAGTTTGGGTCCTCCTAGACGAAGAAAAGCCAGTTTGCACCCTCCCAGACGAAGAAAAGCCAGTTTGCGTCGTTCCTGCGGAGGAAAAATCCCCCTACTGACTGCATCTAATCAATTACTAGTTATCTTATTATCTTGAGTGATCGTCTTTTTATCTTATCTTTTTAAAACTATTTTTAATCTTGTTGGTTATCTTTTTATCTTTATCTTATTATCTGAAAGTTATCTATAAGAGACCAACTAAATGTTACTTTCGTGTGAGAAGTCAAACTGACTTTTCTTTGCTGGGAGGGCGCAAACTGGCTTTTCTTCGTCTGGAAGGACCCAAACTGGCTTTTCTTCGTCTTAGACGCGTTTTTGGCTTTTCTTCGCTTGTAACTTCCAAGTTGGCTTTTCTTCGTACTGCGCGACGATATCCAGACCTAATCTACTGATTTCTTATTTTTATAGCTCACCATTGTTATTCGCTAAAACACTTGGAGCTAATCATTTACAGTTCAAGTGCCGATCATGCAATTATACGTAAACAAGAGCAGAATAAATAATGTAATAAACTAATAGAAGTACTATGAAAACAAATGAATAAACAATAACTAAAGTTGAGTAGCGTTTCTATATCAGACCTCTACCACCTGTCTTCACATAGCCCTATATACTTACCACTCCGTCTGTTTCTACTTTCTACTATAGACTCTCAGCAAAACAGCGACCTAACCTACCTATCGTCCATAACCTCAAAAAGAACCACCTGCGCTTATCTTACGTAACCTACCCAATCCACGGAGCTGCTCGTCTTACCACCTGCTGCTTCGTCTTTTCCTCCTCAACGAATACGCTGCTACAAGTACCTAGAAGACGCTCCGAAAAACGCGGGCGCCGCAGAGTTCAGCACCAGCAGCACCGGCAACGCACACAAATAAAATCGTTTCCGCGGCGAGCAAGTCTCGTGGAGTGTGGAGTGTGGACACACGAGTACACGACCACGGTATCAGCAGCGCAGCAACAGTAGCAGCATCAGCAGCAGCATATCACTGTGACACACCGATCCGCGCTTTCGCCTTGTGCTGGGAGAGCGAGATGTGCCGCCGGATTTTTGGTTAGCTCTCTCTCCCCGCTGCGCGCATTTCCATTCGCATTGCATCAGCGCCTCGTCGTCAGCGCAACGTCCGTTGTTGCTTCATTTCCCACCGCTGTTATATTCTGCGGCGGGACTCGCCCGAGCCGAGAGAGAGGAAGGAGGACGCCGCGGCGTGGAAGTCGGTCGCGGGGACGCGCGTGTGCCGCCGCCGCCGTCGCTCGCTGCACACACGCGCGCGCGCGCCGGTAAGATACACAAGACATATAGGTATACACTGCGGATTCACGGCACTTTCGCGTACAAGGAGGCTCCCTTCGTCGTTTTGCAACGGTCTCTCAGGCAGGTGAGATTCTGGTATGTTCATTGGTTGGTGGTTGGAGCTCTGAGGTTGGGAGGTTGGAAGGAAGCTTATAGTGAAAGTATTTGGGAGGTATGTTGGGAGTATTAGGGTTTGATGGTAAAGGGATATTCGACTGGACACAGAAGGGAGAAAAGGTTTAGTCAATGATAAGGTTTTGTTTTTCACCAAGTTGAAGGCATTAGTCAATACCTTGTTTGAGATTTCTGGGTCTGCGAATAGTAAACAGTCAGGGCAATCTTAGTTCATTGTTTATTCACTCCAAGTCATTGGTAGATTTGAAATTTTCAACGACGCTGTTATATATTCTGTTAGTGAGAACACAAAGGAGTTGTTTTCTATGTCACTGCTGGTAAAATGTCAATTGTAAGATAATACTAGAATACTACTTATAGTACTAGATTCAACAATTATAGATTTCACATTCATGATTTAAATATTACAGTTTTGAAATTTTGTATGTGTAATATGTTCAAATGTTTTTAACGCATATACTTTGTTCTATGCCTTGTTGAATGTTTTGAAAATTATTTAATTAATTTCATAAAATATTAACATAGATATTCTTCAAGAACTTGTAAACAGTGTTATCTATTTGATAAGAATAATAGCACAAAATATTGTAATCGTATTTCATTTGAATAGTTTTTAAAGAAAATTTTTAATTTGGTCAAAAACAATATTCAATTCAATTTATTACATCAATTAATACTGATTTTGATTTTTCTATGTCTAATGTGTCATAGATATTAGCTTTTTATTTATTATAAAATATTTGCAATAAAAGATCAAATTAATGTTTACTTTTTTGATAGTAACAAGTGTTTTTATTACAGAACCAATTATTTGGTTAATAAGCCAAAATGACTAAAGGCAAAGTAGTTACTCGGAGAATCAGCAACATGAGGTCAGAAGGAATGACATTGAAAATGGAATGCATTGAAGAGCCCTTGAGTGCATGTCAAGAGACAGCTCGGCTCAAGCTCAAAAAAGAATGTGATAAGGTATGTTTTTTACAAAGAACAAATCTCATAATCAAAAATTATTCTTATTGTTATAAATTTTATGATTGTCCAGGTTTCTAAAATGTTAGAATCGTTAGTAAAAGAACGTGGAGGGACACTAGTATGCCAAGCAGGTGTTGTTAATGCCTATCAATATCAGCTGTAAGTTTAAAAGTTGTAAATTTTGTTACTATATATAAACTTTATATTAGAAGTAATTTTTTATATTAATTTTATATTAGAAGTAATTAATATTTTTGTTTTCGTACAGACCTTCTGCGGCTCCACCTTCAGCAGCTGTAGTTAAACCAAATACTCAAGCTCAAGTAATTGGAGTTGTAAGTATTATTATATATGCTAAGAATTATAAATATTAACTTTTCAAATATTAATCTCCATTCTCTTATTAGAATCAAACGGCCAATACCAATAATCAAACTATCAAATTAAATATGCTAAATAGTGCCACAACACCACAGGGAAATATTGTTGTTATGGATCCAAGAATGGGTGTCATTCTTGGAACTGTTGCACCTCAACAAGGTATTTTAATTATATTTTGTTTACTTATTAGTATTATTATAGGTGTGTGTGTGTGTGTGTGTGTGTGTGTGTGTGTGTGTGTGTGTGTGTGTGTGTGTGTGTGTGTGTGTGTGCGCGTGCGTGCGTGCGTGCGTGCGTGCGTGCGTGCATGCGTGCGTGCGTGCGTGCGTGCGGGCGTGCCTGCGTGTGTGTGTATGTGTGAATATATCCTTAATCCTTCTTGTCAAAAGCAAAAACATCAACAGCAGGTCAAGTTGCTGCACCAGTGTCCATTATGGCAAACATATCAAATACAACGTCAACAACCATGACCACTATGACAACTTCATCGCCTATTGTGGCTCCTATAGTGCAAGTACCTCCTCAACCACAAACTGATAATTCGGTAACTAGACCATTCAGTATTACCAGTGTAAGTTATTAATTGACTGATATTAAATGTTAAATTTACATTTAAGATAGTATAAAATTATGAGTTATATGTTTAAAAGAATTTTGTATTTATATATAACTAGAAGCACTCAAATCTTTTTTATAGCAATGTATATTCTCAAAGTGATCTTTATATTTTCAGTACAAACTGACAAGATCAGGCCGTAAAACAAAAGTCCTTCAACTGCAGCAACCAGAGATTGTAGAAGAAGTAAGAATTATCCTTTAATTCCAGATTAATTCTGTATAATTTTCTAATTATTATCTTTTTACAGCCTGTGCCTGTACCTGCTAAACGAACACCAAAGACAAATACACCTACTCATGTAGTTACTCCAAGTAAGTAAAATAATATAGGTTTTAAACACATTATCTAAAAGGAATGTAATTCATATATGTAATAAAAATTATTTTTTTAGCTTCAACTACTCCTCAAGGAGTCACAAATCTCCGAATAAAAACTCTACCCAAACAACCAACAGCGCCAACACATGTAATGTCAAGGCCTTCAGAACAAACAAGTATAGGAGGAGTTGCTATTGGTAACAAAGTGGCAGGTCAGCATATTTATAATTCATTGTTTATTTAATGCATAATTCATCATACTAATTGATTGTACTTTTGTTTAGCTGGTGAAATCATCGACGAGTCAAAGAGAAATCTCCCCGATGGAAAAGAAGTCACTTTCAACAAAATGAATGGTGGACGAACTTATCCGTCCCTTGTCGTTGTGGCTAGGCCAAATCTGAAGACCAAAAATGTTACCACACAAGTTGCTCAGAAAGAAAGGGCAGATTTAGGTACGCGCCTACATTTACTAGTCCCTTAGATTCTAATTTAACGATACAATAACACATTTAATTGTCATTAACCTTTTCATCTATATTCCGCAGACATTAAGGTAAAGGGCGTGCTGATGTACGCGGCGACCAAATTCACAGAGTGGCTGATCCAGCAGGGCCTCGTGCGAGCCGAGCAGTACTGCGGCAAGCATCCGTTGCAGAAGCTCAAGTTGGGCATGTACAGTGACGCCGGAACCTTTCCCTGCTCCGGCGGCTACGTCTGGATCTCATCATGCTGTCCCGACCGCTTCATCTCCGTGTTCAATGGTTCGATATTTCAGGGTGCGCCGCACTCGCCCACAGTCCTCCTTAAGCTCATCTATCATTGGTCTTGTCAGACCAACGTGCAGAATGTGATCTCATGGGTGAAGGTGACGAACTATTACGTGAAGACGTTCTACGCGAGTTTGAGGAGCATTTGTACGGCGGCGATTTGGGAGAAGTGTAAGAAAATGGGCGGGAGGAACTCGATGATACAGGTCGGTGTTATCAGTTTGGGCACGACGTCGCAGGATGGAAATCTTCGACAGGTGAGGAATATTGTCTTAAACTTGGATTTATTTTATATTATTTATACTTATTTTTAATAAAAAAAATTATACTTTTAGGTGAAAGTCGAAGTTTTAGGCATCCTTGACCCAGAAACCTTAGAATTAAGGTTACGAGCTTGTGATCCCGTCCAAGATGGTGAAAAGTCGTACAAACGAAGATTCAATAATATTTTGAACCCATTAGCAGATTGGGTTAACAAGGACTCGAAAATCCTCACGGATTTCACAGTTGACAAGGGAACGCTATACGAGATGGGATTCCACAACGTTGCACAGTCGGCATTCAGCGATCAGAATCCCAGAAATCTCAACAGCAATTACCACATTATGGAATACCTAAGAAAAATCGTCCCACGAATGTTCCAGAACACTCTCAGTTTGTTGAGTAGACCGATGATACAGCAATTTTTGGACGAACTGGTGTGGCGAGAAATGTTCGGTACGACGGCTTTAAGGGCTTTCGAAAACATCATCACCCACATCGCTGAACAAACTAAACTTGATGCGGGTACGCAAAACGCAACTAAAGAAAAATAGTACCACTCAAATTCTTCCTCTAATCTCAACATTTGCAAATTGCAGACATGAACCTGCTGGAGCGACTGGCAAAGATGGCCATAAATCCCTTCAACGACTGGTCGTACACGTCTATGGGCGCAGCTACTTCCTCATCCTCCACGATGAACTCCATACCACAACATAATCCGCCTCCACTGGCACCCATGGTCACTATACCTAAGGATCCTGTCATCCAGTCAGGTATAGACGGTCAGAGCCTCGAATCCGTACGCGCGCGACCGGGTCCCAAACGAGGTGGCGGCGTTGTTAGTACCAGTGGGCGAAAGAGGCCCTACGAGGACGCGACGGAGAGAACGATCACGCCCGAGCCGAAGATTATGCGCGACATGGGTGCCAACAAGTCCGAACAGGTGCCGCTCCACGAATTTTACTACGCGACGATGCAGTCAAGTAAGCCGCCCGCTCCCGGCAAGGAGAATAAAATCATCTTCACCTTCAAGGTGAGTTTATACAGTTGAAGTGTGGGATAACGATGCAGGTTTTATTAATTCATCTTTTATTAATAGTCTATTAAATTCGAGGTTTTAAAAATGTATTACTATCGAACTTTAAGAATTTAAAAATTAAAAGTTATTGATTTTTAATAGTAATGAATAATTTTACTTTCAACGTTATATTAAATTTTTCAATAACGTTGAAAATTGCACCGAAAACGTTAATCATTTGGTAATTGTAGCATAAACAAACGATATAATCTAAATAACTTCGCTGTGTTAAAGGTGCGTGATGCGGGAAACTGCTGTTTCACTTAGCTAAGGTAGTCAAGGTCAAAACAATCGCCGTAAAATATTCTTAGATATGCGGTATAATATCAACAGCTTGAATTGCAAGAGAAATGACCGTTACGTGTAATGTCTTTTGAGAACCCGATTTTCGTCGTAACAATTTCTACGGTTTTTCTGTCTAGCAAGCAACCTACTTAATCTAATGAATCATTAATGTCACTCAGGCATTACCCTAATCGTTTTTTATGAATGTTAGGTGTCGGATATTGTCCAGTTTCATCTGGATCTGAAAGTACCCCGCTGCTGCTAGATTACTTTCGATTGCCAAACTGATTAATTTTCGTATTAATAATCTCTTTCACCGTCCAAATAATCTTATTCTCTATCATTTTATTGAAAAAAAAATCATTTTTTAAACTAAGCATTTTTGAATCTATAAAACCCGCTACTAACATTATTTCTCTCTCTCTCTCTCTCTCTCTCTCTCTCTCTCTCTCTCTCTCTCTCTCTCTCTCTCTCTCTCTCTCTCTCTCTCTCTCTCTCTCTCTCTCTCTCTCTCTCTCTCTCTCTCTCTCTCTCTCTCTCTCTCTCTCTCTCTCTCTTTTTCTCTCTCTCAACACAGTGTTTCCTGTGTACGACGACGATGCACTCCAACACCGAGATCATGGAGCACATGGTCAGCCATGTGCCACCGAAAATGCCCGGCCAGATCGACTCGCCCGTTTGCAGGTACTGCTGTGTGGCCTTCTCGTCGAAGCACCAAATGAACGTCCATGTCACCGAGGCTCATAGCAACTTCGGACATTCTGATAGCGATATGTTGGTGTGCGCTATTTGTGAACAGAAGTTTGGTACGTTTCCAATAAGAGTTATTCTGATAGGGATAAATTGAAGAGAATATTTTTTAAAATAAAAATATAGCTATAGTATTGAAATTGATTTATTTATCAGTTGAGAAAGTATCTACAGCATATTTTAACTTTAGACTCTATTACGAATTAACGTTATTTATTTTATAGGATCCAGTGGCCTTCTGATAAACCACCTGTCGTCGATGCACTACCCCTCGGAGATGCCATACAGGTGTGATAGCTGCGGCTACCGCTCCTCTAGCCACAAGGACGTGATCGACCACTACTATACCCAACACGAGAAGAGCGACGGTCTGCAGTGTCCCTGGTGCCTCAAGGTTATACAGTTCATCGGCTCGAACGATCAGCCAAGCTCGCCTAGCGTACACGCCTACCTCATGCACATGCAGCGCCATATCGTGCGCCGCGAGGAGAAGCTGAACAAGTGCGCGCGGTGCTGTCTCTGGTTCAACCAGATGAGCGCGCTTAAGGCCCACACGGATCTGCACACGCAGGCTCTCGGACCAGGTGAGTCTGACGGATTTTTTTTTTTTAATTAAAAGAGGTGGTAGGTTTAAAGGCAGTGGGAGAGAAAACATGACATTACATATATATTTTGATATCTCTTCTACTTGTAACTAGAAAGAATATTTAACATTATTTATAAAAATAGAATTTGAATCAAAAGAAAACTTATACTTTATTTTTATAAACTACTTATCTTTCGAAGACATTTGTTTAAATTGGTAACTGATGAACATTGAAATTACAGGAGTTGTACCGTACACGGATCAGGATAGTCAGATAACAGTGGCAAAATCACGTAACGCGGTAAAACGTTACATCTTCGACGACTTTGCGCACGAGATCACGCCTACCGAAAGGGTGAAGAGGTGGCCTTTCGGACCTATCAAAGTTAACGCGCCGCCGGGCTGCAGTTGTCAGGAATGCGAGGAAGATGTGGATATGCGAGATCACTATCCGTATGTATTTTTATTTCTTGTAATACTTTCGTAAATGATTGTATGAAAAGTTATTAATAATGCGATTTATTATATTTCAGAGGTGAACTCAGGTGTCAGCAGTGCCGATATGTTACCTGTTGCTGGCGAGCCTTTAAGGAGCACCAGCGTCAAATTCACAATGAAAGACCAATGACCAGTGTCGTGGTACCTTCGCCCCTTGTTAATGTACCTCTTCACAGAGAAATGCGGTGTGGTTGTGGTTATACAACTCTCGATGGAAATCAATTAGGTAAGATGAATTTTTCTGTGAGAGTGAATTATTTCAAGAATCATAGTAGTTCATCATCTAATGTAATTTTTTTTTTACTTTCAGCGACACATTTAATAAAGTGTAAAAAACGTTCAGCATTTCCAACAGAAGAATCGCGACCAGGAATGTTAGATAGTTTGGGTCTTGTCCCTAAGCCCACACTTGAGGTTCATTGACACATTAATACTTAGATTTATTCCCTTAAAAACACCTGTTTTTTTTTAACTTTTAAAATTTTTTGTTTTTGTCTTTTCTAAATATATTCAGTTTATAAATACTACCTCTTTTTTTATTTACAAATTTTCCTTTATATAATTTTTTCCTTTTTTCGTTCACACTGCTTTTAGGGTGAAAAAAATAAGTCAGCTGAACAATCGAAATCAGTTTCAGTTACAAGGTCATCAAGATTTTCTGACGTAGTTAATAAGAATAAAGATGACAAGTCATCAAGAAATAAGTAAAAAGGAATAAGTATGCCTAAGGAACAATGAGAATACTCTTTTATAAATAAAACAAGTGCAGCTTTTTAAGTAGAAACTTATCCACACATTGGAAAAGTTGTTAAAGTGCGTGAATAATGAAACAAACTTCAAGTGTATGTTTTTTAACTTTATGTACTCTGTTGAAAGATAGTGCAAGAGATGGTTTTTCGAATAAACTTAAAAGACAGAGAAGTCTTTTCATCCACTATCATCCACATTGACCACAGATTTCGTTATTGTGCTGGAAGAAAACGCGAAGTAAAATCAAATAATAGAGTTTGAATGTCTCACTCTCACCACAAATCTATATTCAATAAATTTTATATGCAACATGATACTTTTATGGTGTAAAATAATATTTTAATATGGACCTGTCAACAAAAAATGCTTAAAATTCAAATATCAAGAATTTATTTAAGTTTCACCTGAAAAATACTTTGTCTATGAACTTGTTTGCGTATTAAAATTCAACGACAATTATATAAGTATTTAAAAATTGTAATTTTCAATCTTTTATTTGTTTATTCATAAGTACAAATAAAGTATCATATTTTAATAAATACGTCACTTTTTATATTTGTAGTTAGTTTTTGTTGCTTTATCATAACTGCATAAAACTATTACATTTTTTTAATCTGATGGTAATGATGAGAGTTTTACTGTCATAAATTTGTTTGATTATTATAGACGTTGTACGATAATTAAACTGAAAAGCTTAAAATTCTACGATTTCTCAAACAACTTTACTCCAGCTTATTCTAGATTTTTGCTTTTTAAGAAATTATGTTGCCATATGCACTTTTATGTCGTAACTTTCTATGGTCATAACTTAATATCTAACAAAATTCTTTCTAACAATTGCTATTACTTACATATTTTCAAAATATACATATAAACGAAATAGATATTCAGCTACCTTCACTTATTATTTTAAGAAAAATTGCATTAGTTTGAATATAGAGTACATTGTTTTTGTCTTCATTTCCCCGTGTAATAAACACTGGACTGATAATATAATACCATAAAAATGTAAATGACAGATAGAAAAACGTGCTTTGTATAATTTCCGATTTTACTGTGACGTAATTTTTTGGCCCCGTACTACAATCGATCATAACTTCGGATGAACTGATGACAACTGTGCATTCTTTAAATAATACGTATTCAATTTAATTTTTCATAATGATGCTATAATTCAGAAGAATGGTACTGAATTGATTTATAATTCAACAAGTTAATTTTTTCTATGAGACGTTCGAACCTTCTACAGAATAAACACTATCAGTAAGCTTTGTATTTTTTATCCCAATGATGATTTGCCTCGTGCTGTGCGCATGAACTCTCGAGTACTTCCTTATTTGCCATTATCGCTGCACGTATACAGATAGGCACAAGTATATGAGCGTTCACTCACCGAATACTCAAAAATTTTCGCTTAAATCTTATTTCCTGGATAAATATTTAGCATCAAGTGCTTTTATTTGCTTTAAAATTTAACATGCTCGCAACCATTTCAATAAGTTACTAATTCACTATATTGAATATAATTATCATACACCTATCAAAATACGCAAATTTTCCAAACCATCCAACCTCGATCTCGACAATCTTCCAAAAATTCAGGAAAACCCGTTTTCTCAGACTCGACGTATATAGTCACGAGGACAAAGATTGCCGAGCTCCACCCTTCCGGCGAAAGTTCTCGCATACGTGTCCGCCGCACATCTCCTTTGTATTCGACGGCGTCGTCGTCCGATCGAACGGAGGGGAAGGGGCGCGGATTTCCCCACGTACGATTACTCAGTCCGACCGCGCATCTATTATGTATTCGAGGGGAGAGGCGCTATGAAAAGCAGCCGGCTCGCTTCGTGATGACATTATTAAAACTTTTCTTAAAGTCCATCTCGAGCTTGCAAGCCTAAATTTGGTTGACTCGAAGATTTCAGAATAAGGTATGTGTACTTGTATATATTTGACGCATTGTCGTAAAAATAAAGGTAACGTAAGATTTTCGGAGCGGGCATTTTCAGTATAGGTAAGATACATACATATATACAGCTGTTGTAAAAAATATATAGGTGTGATTTCAGTCTGAAACAGATAAGCGCAGAGGAGATAACGGAACCGAGATAAAAAGCTGACAATGGGATGTCTTTTGTAGCGCCTCCATAAAATGAATCTACATTTTTCCTTTTTAATCATAATTCTCATGATATAGCTAACGACACTTCTACAAGATATTGTAATATGATTTTTGGAAATGTTTATTTTTTAAGAATCATTGACGGATACGAGCTATAGTAAAATTCTCAAATAAATTTAAATAGATAACACACATGACACATATTTCAACATAAGCGATTTTTTCAGTCTGAATAATAGATTATGTTCAACGGCTGTAAAAATATAACTACTTCGAGTAAAATAAACATTTCCTCCAATCGGACGATTATTATTTGCTTAATGAGTAAACTGTGATTCAAATTTTTGAGCGACAGAATTAACTTCGTGCAAAGCTTACCACATACTTAGTCATAAGCGTACTAAAATGCTTCATGAAATTTCAAGTAAATTGAAACCACCATGTCGCACATTATAGAACGATAATTAGGTATTTGGAATTCATACCAAATATTTTTCAAATAGTAGTTTTTGGTCTTATGCTGTAAAGTTGCATTTTACGACCGTGGAACGAACATTATTTTTCGTTATAAATGTCCGTAAAGTTGTATTTTTACTTTACGGATACGAGTCCATAAAATACAACTTTACAACTTCAAAACAAACCTTAAATACGTTACAGACACGTATGACGAAAAGCTATTTTTGTTTAAACGAGTACTTAATATAAATATATAAAGCAGTCTTTATCACGTGAACTTTGGTCGCGTTTTTCTAGGCGCTCTATAATTGTTCTGGAAGGACAGGCTTTTCAAATTAAAAGCTCCTTCAAGCTCTCTAAAAAGCAGCGAAGGTTTTATTTTAGGTCTATATCCTGGCATGGTGTGGTTTGTGCACATAAGAATTATGCACATATTTATTGTGCACACTTTAGCATTGGTGTATATCTATATCTATGTGTATACTCCAATGCTAAAGTGTGCACAATAAATATGTGCATAATTCTTATGTGCACAAACCACACCATGCCTATATCCTCGAGGCAAAGAAAACTACATATACCTATTGTAGTACGTACGTGTGTATCTACATTCCACGTACTTATATCCACAGCCTTTTCCAGTTTCTAAAAATTGTACGAAACACAAAATTCTACCATCCTCAAATTTATCATCATATCAGAATTTTTCCTATGAACCATTTTTTTCTACTAAAAAAGGAGAACCAAAAATCTTATCCATTCAACCGCGTGCTCATCGCAAACGAACCGTTACGTTTGTTCATCTGGTCATTCGCCCCTCGTCCCGGAGGAAGCCGCATATATGCTGCGGCAGCTGCATCAGCAGCAGTAGCACCGCGATAGGTCTAGAACATCGAAGAAGAATCCGGAGCAAGCGACAAAATAAACGCCGCGAGCGAGGCGCACAGGCGGCACAGGCGACAGGCCGGGAGAGGCTGGGGCGAAAAGGGTCGGGCAGGGATTTCGTTTACGAACATGTGACACCTGTGGAGGTGCACGTATAGGGGGAGAGGTCTGAATGGATTTAGGATGAGTGGGGGGGGGGGGGGTTGGAGAAGAATCTTAGATGGTTACGGGTTGATTTGAGAGATTTGAGATAGTTCAGCGTTATAGGAATGCATAGAAGTTTATTAAATGTTTATGATGTTTCAATTATATAACGTGACGTTATGGTGATATACAAATGCAAACGAATGAAGCATACAAGTACCCACTTTCCTAGACACTTATGAATGTCGTTCATTTATATAATAGATTTTTTCTCTAATTATATATTCGCTCCCATATATACTTACTTCTTCAACTTAACTAAAGAATTATGTAATTTTCATTACCTACTTGGATTCAATAATCAGCAATAATAAAAATTGAAATTAAATATGATTTTCTCTCGAATATATCTGTTTCTAAATAAATATTTTCGATACTTCACTAATTTATACTTTTCTTCCCCATCACCCATGTTTGCAAACAACCCATTACATTTTCTTAAAATATCAAAACAAATATTACAATGTGACTCACATCCTCCCTAAATATTTCATCTTAAACTACTACCGCATAATCCATCTATAAAAGAGAGATCCATCTATAAAAGAGAGACCGCGATTAAGTATCGAATTGTAGGCAGCCATGTTCAAATTGGAGATCAGCCATATTGCTAGATAGATAAAACTGACGCTCATTGGAGGATAAAGATGAAAACACAGAGAACCACGTGCGCGCATCGCGCGCACAAAAATCCGCTTGATTCCGAAAAAATCCGCACTAACCAAAATTTTCCTCCTCTCTCCCTCTCTCTCTCTCTCCTATATTGCAAAGCAAATTGCAACGAAACCCTCTACGACCCATCTCGCCCCGGCGGCGCCGCTCTATTGCTCTAGATTCTCGCGGTGCGCGCACATCCAACTTGCACGCGCCTGACTTCAGAGTTCAGACCGGCTGCGCGCGTGCGCGACTCGGCTCAGTTCAATCGCGACACGTCGAGCGTACGGTCGTGAAAAACAGAGTTGCCGTGTTCCTACACACACGTATCTCACATCGTTTATCCTCTTCTCACCTGTGTATCTGTGCATATATAAGTGCGTGTTATTGTGCGCAAACAAGCGAGTTGAACTTCTCGTCGAAGGAGAGAAGCTATATCAACACCTGCTCGGGCATCCAGAGGTAAAAACCTGCGGGCATCGTCGACTATCAGCTTTAATCGTACAGTGTATTGTATATATACCTATCAGTGCTGTTCTGTGTGTGTGTGTGTGTGTGTGTGGGCTACTCTTTCGCATCTGCGCGCGTGTATGCATATATCGATTGTCGCTATTTCCAGAAAGTACTCGCGGATGACGCATCGCTGCGCGCAAGCCTGCGTTATGTATATATGCATGTACGCGCATCGCACATATGATCCGATCGGGCGAGAGACATCGAATACCTTCTACACCTCCATACGCCTATTGTCTATATATCACGACGTACACTGACGTGGGTTTAGCGCTTTTTTATGGGTGTACGTTTACTTATAATGTACGAGAACATGGCGGCGCGGCAGCTGTCACGCCCGACTCGCGAAATTTCCTCTTCTCTTTAGCAGCGGCGGCCCTGACACAGTTGTCGCGTGAGATCCCCCTCTTCCCCTACCGAGTCGGGAAATCCTTGTTTTCGAGGAACTTATAGGACACCTTTATAACGATGGACCTATAGCGACGTAAATAAAACGTCTAAAAGTCGACGTCGGCGGCGGAATGTCGCGAGGTTTGTTTATACTCTGCTCCCGGGAAGAAACTCGCGACCTGTATGCATCATCGCGATGTGTTTCATCAGCTCATGCAAGCAAGAGATCTATCCTTCTAATTGAATGCCATGCTGTGGTGTCGTATGTCATTAGGACGTGTCTTCTGTTTTCCGTTGCCCAAGAGCTTTTCCTCACGTGTGCATAAGGTAAAAGTACCAATAGATGGACGCTTAGTGAAGCTAGAATTTTCATATCATATTTTAAATGCGAAATATTATTAAAAATGCATAGAATCAGTAACCAATAGAATTATTATTACTTTTTAGTTGCGAAAAAAGTATTTAATTTGTGAAAATAAGCTTTTATGATAAAAAAATTAATTAAATTGTGAATACACTGCTTGTACTAGTAGTTGGACCGTGTTAAAAAGTCATGTACTAGTGGTCGAAATTGTTAGTCCCAATACTTGGACCATATAATTTGTACTCTATATTTATTTTGATTTTTATGTAAAAATAATAAAATCGCTAAATTTTGAACTGGAAATACTTTTTAACACTAAATCAATCGTTAATAATATGAAATTACAGCAAATCAATGTATAATAATGGGTCTGAAGTTCGCATCGTTGGAGGGCAACGAAATAATTTTTTACGATTGATTAAAGTTATTAAACAATGGAAATTTTATCTAAATCTTTGTTATAAAGTTATTTTATACTACAAAACATTAAATCTACACGTAAAATGAATATTAACTAGTATAAACTTGAAGTAAAATGAATTGTTTTTTTTTATTTTGTTGCACTCCAACGTTGCAAACTTCAGACCCATGTATAATAATCATATTATGGTTTTCCAACCTACTAACTCTACCAATACGTAGGAACCCTAACCATCAAAACATCGGTGAAATACGTAGGGCCAAGTATTGGGACATGACGTTTAAACTGTACTAGTAGATAACCGTGAATTATTTTTATTAAAAACAATAATTATTGAGCTCCTAACGACTGTAATTGAATTCGATGCATCTTAGAAGTGTCTTAAAACTTTCAAGAGTAAAGATTAACTTCAAATTTATTTAAAAATACCTAAAAGGTGAGTCATGAATCCTTACGAAAGTATTAAAGACGTTCTCCGAGAAAACGATTTTCTTGTGATTTTCCTGAAACTTGCAGAAAATGTTTGATTTTTAGTCCTTAGTACATGCTTCAAAGCCCCACCAAAGCGGTATTCAAAATAAAAATATTTGATTTCAAAGTTTCAGCGTTAACATGGGATCCCTATCTAAGCTCGTTGGAAAAATACATTTTAATTTACTGTAAAAGAAGTTTTCTTTGTGATTTTTTTTCAACCATGGGATATAAAACTAGAAATCGAGAGGAATAATATGGTATAATTTTCAATATGGCAAGCGGTATTAATTTCGGAGACATAGCGATATAAAGAAAAACAACCATGTTATTTGTATATCTATATATAGTCACACCGTGTAAGTGGTATTTATTTAAAATATCGTATTGAAATTTTTGTTCTTACGTCGTCATTTTTTATTATTTTTAGAGTAGTGTATAGAGACTCATGAAGGGTTTCCATCATAAATAATATTTTTAGATCACAATTTTTGCGATATTGATGAAGTTGAGCCGGAGAACGTCCTTAAGGACCTCTCATAGAAAGCCGTGATCCCCGCGAGTAGCATTTTCAAATCGTCTTTTTAAGTATTAAATTTTCACTAAGAGTAATAGTACTATTTAAACAATAAGCATTAATTATTTTAGAATCATCTTATAGAATAAAATATTATCCAACTACTACACATTCCTTAAAGTAATTGAATATTTATCTAGATGGCCACATACTGGGCACTGGCCGCTCATTGGTACTTTTACCTTACACGTTAGGGCCCGAAAACACGCAGCGCTATACTGCTCGTGTAACCTTGAGCGCGGTATAGATAATTGCAATTCGGACGATGCATAAGTATTGTTATGCGCAGCAGGCGTGCAGGCGAGCGAAACTCTCGGAGAGTTTTACAAGTCCAATAACGAATTTAACGCTCCGAGCGCCAATGGTTTTACGGGAACGGAAGGTTGGATGTAAATCGATTATAAATAAACCATTACGCGCTCTACGATGTGGCTCACTTCCGAGTGAATCCCTTTTCTCTCTAAGTAGTCTACCTATATACGCGCGGACTGATACATGTAGAGAAGAAAGCACCTGTGCGCGCGCTCACGACAGACTCAGACAGGGACCCACGAGCGAGTTCGTTGTACGCGCGGAGAGGCTATAAATATGCCCTGAAAACAAATAAGTATAGAAAGGCTCGGGTGTATAGGTGGAGAGGATTCGAAAACGAGGCGACCGCGTTGATGTGAAAGTGGATTTTTCATTGATTACATTTCAGGGTTTAACACAGTTTTTAGTTAAGTATGAGCGCGTAGATAGATGCAGTCTGGCGGGTTTCGAGGTCTAGTTAAATTTTTGTATATTTTGATTTTGGTATATAACAAATCGTATTAAATGCGCTTGGAATTTCATTCATATGGAACGTTCTAAGTACGCATCAGCTCTTGTAATTACAATCTTTCCGAGTTCCCTTGAAATACATTACACTGGAGTACTTGGAGTTCAGAACTAACAGAATATACCTACAGTCTTGAAATTAGCATGAGCAATTGTTATAAAAATAAAATCATAATCAATTGTTATTTGGTACCTATACTTTCACGCACGTTTAATTGAATTATTCGAACAATTATCGCAGATCAAACGATTTTGCAAGACAATGATAATAATAATAATGACTGAAGTTCCTTTTGACGTATTAACGCCAACTTCCTTTTCGTACAGTGACATAAGCATTTTATGACAGTTTCAAAAGGATCCGCCAATTAGTTTAATGTAGACCAATTTTTACATTAAATTCAACTGTACATAATGAAGTCATCCATGCCACACAGTACGTTTCTTACTCTCAGCATGACAACCCGCTTTCCTTGCCAACAATAGAGGCACAAAATACATGTATCTTTTTCATTCGCAGAATAACGTTCAATATTTGCGTCCCTGTAATACCAATACCAGTATTTCTCTTCTCGAATATTAAATTTCGAAACGTCAGGCCTTAAAACAATGACTAATCGTGTTTTCTACGTAAAGATTGATTTTCGCACCAGACACTTTAATATTTCATAACGGCATCGATTTCTCTTAAACTACGCAAATTACTGCAACGTCGATCGTCAAATGATGCAACCATAATAGCATTCAATTACACCTACGTCAAAACCATCCGCGCCATCTTTTTTTGTTTCTCTCAGCTGAAAAAAACTAACCTGCGCGTGAGTAGCGCCGAGTGTGGACTCGGAGCGTCTTATTACTCGACAAATTGCTCGGAACGATGACGAGCTCTCGCACAAGCGGCGTCAGGTACTTATAGCCTTAAACTTTATGCGAAACTTACACACGTAAGCGCGTTTACGTAATCCACGTTACAGAGGGAATGCATACACGTACGAGACGTCGCTAATTGCTCGGTTTTTAACGGTACGTAGGTATTATCAACGTCACTGACGTTCACGTATTTTAACCTCTTTTATCGTGATCCGCTCGATACGGCGCACCGCGCGAGATTTCGAAGGACCAAATCGTATGACAAACGTTTTGGAAAAAGAAGCTATTTTTAGGAGCTTGTGTGTGCTTTGCTTGCCGGTTGTGCGTGTGTTTGCGATTTTGTATGGGTTGACTGGATTCATTTGGTGCTCATGGATGTTGAATGAGTAAATTTTGCATTAGTTAGAAATTATAGTCCAGTAAAAATAGCTCTGAAATTGACTCGTCACAGAAATGGCTGCATTTTTGTTACAAGGTAAATTGAGGTTGAAAAAATCGATTTTGAAATTTGCAGCTTCCTAAATCCATGGGGTTCTATGCGAAAACAGCGTTTGAAAGTTTTATTTGCTTATATCTCGAGAACGGCTTAGTCTACGACAAAATGGCTTGCACCAAACGAAAGAGCGTAAAATTTTGCATCGGAAACTATTTTTTACTCAATTTCGATGAGTGCAAAGTTTCGAGTTAGGGTGCGATCCCATGGCGTTCCGAAAAATTAGACGGAACCATTCAAGGTGGCTTGGGCGCGTGGTGCCGTATCAAGCCGGGGCCCCAGTGTGGGGGCCTTCTGTGTTTTTTGCAATGAACAACTTTAGAAAGTTTTAAAAAATCTGGGTTTTGTTACAAAACAGAAAAAATCGCCATTCCTATTACTTAGTGTGTCTGCGCGCAGGGTGCATGCGCAGAAGCACATTTACAAAGTTTATCGCTAATATCTATTTAATTTGGTCGTTTACACATAATTATGATGACAGCATTGGAATCTACATTAAAAAATGTTCAATTTGATACCTCATTTGATAAAAATTATCTCTTAATAATGGAATAAATACAAAATTAACGTCTTTTCCCATAAGATTACATGTTAAAAGAAACGTTTTAGAAACCTAGTTTTCTCTAAAATTTGGTCGTTGACCTTGTATTTTCTTGATATAAATGAAAAGTTTAATGTTCAAAGAATATCTGTGTTAAATTTCAGAAATATTTAACTCTGTTTAACAAAGTACACAAGCCACCTTAAGGTGGTTCCCTGGAGATCAGAGTTGATTCAAAATATACTTGGAATTACACACGTAGGTCAATAAAGACATGACGAATGTCATATCCAAATTTCAGAGAATTTTATCGTTTGGCTTCTGAGTAATTGCTGTGTAAAGTTACACGGATTACACGGGAGATATATCTATGTATATCGAAACTGTCGCGTTATGTATCTGTTTACAGCAATATTTAAGCAACAAGATTCAAGTCAGACTTGGAATTTTATGTACACATAGAATATATAATAAGGAATGTTTTCGCGCAAGAATGAAGTAGATTCATCGTTTCATTATTAAAATAGAGCGTCTTAAAAATATCGCTTTCGCAGACTTGATAGGTTTTGAGGGTTGTATACGCTCAGCGCGCCAGCGTGCACTCTTTATTTCTCTCGCTCAAAACTGTCTGTCTCTCTCTTACCCAGGGAACCGAGTGCGAGAGAGAGGTTTTTCCGTGAATGTCTCTCTCGCTCTCACGGGCTTAAATGGTTCCGTCTAATTTTTCGGAACACCATGGGATCGCACCCTTAATTAAGAGTGTTCTCTACCTATATAGTGATGTAAAGGGACCGAGTCACAAATTTTAGGATGGTCCATGGACGGTCACAAGACCAACTCCAAATTTTGTGACGCTGTCATACTTTTTAAAATTTGCCGTAATTATTTTTTTTTATCACAAATGTGACGGGGTCACAAGACAAAAAATAAAAAGACCGTCTTTTTACATCTATATAGGTGAAGGGGGTATTATTAAGACCTATTTTTTTTTACTATTTTAAAATACAGCTTTCTAAAAAGATGTGATTCTTATAATAATTTCGTACATTAAATGAATTGTATTGCTGACAAGTGTATGTAGATCAAGTATAGCAATTTTTTTTTCATTTGATAGTAAACTTATTAAACGCACTTTTATTCGTAAAATTGTAAAAGATTTATGTAAGTAAAAAATATATAAGGCATATTAATTTATCTTTTCTTTGTTACATTATTTGTATAAATTTTCAATTTAATTTCTATACATTATTTACTATTATATATTTAAGTTTATTAATATATAACTAACTTTTTATCACAAATGTGACGGGGTCACAAGACCAAAAATAAAAAGACGGTCTTTTTACATCTATATAGATGCAGGGGGTATTATTTAGACTAATTTGTTTGTGACGGGCTTATGACCAAACCTTTTTTAAAAAGACGGTCTTTTTACATAAAAAAATTTTGAAATCCATTTTGGACGGTCCAAATTATCACGGGACGGTCCAAAAGACGGTCGCATGACCGGTTGAAAAAAAATCGTCTTTTTACATCTCTACTACCTAAATCCCAACTCCGGAATAGATTGCAGCGCCTCCATGACTTCATCTATGTATTTTCATTAATTTAGGTGTACTTATAAATTTTAAATTCATCATAACTCAGTTTTCGCATGTGTAGAAGTTAATAAGGATTACGTTTAAACAAGTTTCATCAATTTAGATGAATGAATGAACTTATGTTTTGTAGAGAAAAATCAAACGTCCAGTGGGCGTTACGGTAAACTGCTCCCCGCGTTTCTCTACAAAATACGCATTTATTGATAGACTTTAGTTTGTCAAAACTGTTCTAATGTTTTCTTTAATATCTAATACACATGCGAAAACTCGAGTTTTATATTATAATTGCCCCAAATTATTTTAATTGGCAAAAAACACTTTTGATAGTAGGTGGCGTTGTGATCGGGGTAGACAGTACTCTTAATTGAAAAGAAATAAACGCTCCACCGTCCCTATCTCCCCTCCCCGCGGCATTCTTTACGTCTCTCTTGCTCCCACAGCGTTTAATTCTTTTCCATTAATTATCTCGGAACTTTTTGCACTCATCGGAATCGAGTGAAAAATCGTTTCCGATGCAAAATTATGGGTCTGAAGTTTGCATCGTTGGAGTGCAACGCAATAATTTTTAACAATTAATTAAAGTTATTAAGCAATGGAAATTTTATCTAAATCATTGTTATAAAGTTATTTGGTACTATAAAACAATAAATCTGCACGCAAAATTAATATTAGTTATCATAAACTTGAAGGGAAATTGACTATATTTTTATTTCATTGCACTACAACGTTGCAAACTTCAGACCCATGCAACATTTTACACTCTTTCGTTTGGTGCAAGCCATTATCCTTCGTTCCTTGTTCTCGACATTAATTACGTAGTACTCCTTCCTGGCATAGGTAGATGTCGCCAATTTTCAGAGTTCTAAAGAAAAAACCGCCGCTCAACGCTCCCTCGCGTCGGTGCTCATGCTCCTTCTTCATTACTTCTTTTGGCGTCATAGGAATAGCATCATGGAAGAAGCAAAGAAAGCGAGTAAGCGCTCTCATACGGATCCTATCGACGAATTGAAGGCCGAAATGGATCGCATTGGAAAAAAACTGAGGAAAATGCAAGAAGAAAGGCAAAAGGCAACGGATGCCGATGATTCAGGTGAGACGCGACTTGTGATACTCATGCAAATATGGCGGAGTCTGTGTTGAAGCACAGAACACGCCAAACGGATTATGATAAATACAGTGCTTTAGCACAATATATTGACCGATCGAGCTCCGTCGAAGCGGAGACATGATCGAGAGAAAGAGCTATATTGCTCTAAATACAGTGCTTTAGCACAATATATTGACCGATCGAGCTCCGTCGAAGCGGAGACATGATCGAGAGAAAGAGCTACATCGCTCTAAAATTCAGCAGAGCTTTCGTCGAAGCGAAAGACGCACAAATAAAAATAACGAGTCGATTAGACATCGTTAAGATGGCGGTCATGCTATCCCACAAACGTCTCGCTTCAACTTGTTCTCTATTCTGCACTTTGTTAAGCGAGTCAGTTACATCGAGTATTGTTTCTTCCAATAGATTCAGTCAGTGAGACGGACTCAGTCAAAGAAAACCCATCAATAAAAAGCCAAACTGAAATGGATGGACTTGAGATGGAAGGAGGCTTGGAGCCACCTAACCTTAAAACAGAGAAGATCTCGTCCTTTGTGGGAATTAACCCTAATGATGAAAAAGTTGGAGAAGCAGATCTGATTGGTGAAATTGCTGACAGGATTCGAATCTGGTTGAGCGAAGGAATTCCCAAGGAGGAAAAAAGAGATTTTGAGACTGGTCCCCAGGAAACATAACCTGTGCAATATGAATGCTCCTAAGCTCAATGACGAAATTTCTTCCAACCTGAAATCTGATACAGTTAAAAGAGATAAGTATTTTTTTACGTATCAAAATATGATTGGCTCAAGCTTATCATTAACAGCAACAGCATTAAGTATGATTCTTAATCATGATAAAGTACCTATTGATCGAGACTTGTTATTACAAAGTCTTTCTGATGCAGTGAAAACCAAAGCTGATCTGTTTCGCTGTTGGACAGTCGCCAGAAAAATTTATATTACACCAATGTTTGATGGAAAAGTTAAATCTATGCTTGATAAAGCAGAGCCAACGGAGTTCTTATTTGGTGACAACGTTAAAGATTTAGTCGGTAAGGTTAAAGCAGTGGAAAAAGTAGGTAAGGACCTCAAGCACAAGAATGCCTTAAAGCCCAACAACTCTTTAAACTGGAAGAGTTCGTCTGCAAAAAAGAGGTGGGGCAGATGAACTACAAGTCAAGAAATTATTACACCTTGAGAAATCCTCAGAACCACAGCTACAGAGGCAGGGGCGGCAAAAGACCTCACCAGTAAAGAGATTACGCCCAGACACAGCCAATGCAGAACAAGAAGTAGTTGTGGAGGTAAAGACTGGAAGATTGAGATTTTTTATTGAAAATTCGCGTGAAATCACAATAGAAGGGTACAAGATACCTCTTGAGGCGAAGGTTTTTCAAAGCCATGTGCCTAGGATAAGTGAATTTAATGAGATTGAATTAGAATTTTTAGAAAAGGCTATTACTGAATTGCTTGAGATAGGTGTAATAGTGATAACAGAAGACTCAAACGAGCAATATCTATCCTCTTATTTTTTTGTACTTAAGCCAAACGGTAGTTACAGATTCATTTTGAATTTAAAAAAGTTCAACAAATTTGTACATACAAAACATTTTAAAATGGAAGATATCCGCACTGCCATAAACTTACTAGAGGAAGGAGATTTTATGTGCACCATAGATTTGAAGGATACGTACTTCATGATACCTGTTCATCAAGAATATGTAAAGTACCTACGTTTTAAATTTAAAAAGCTCACTTTCCAACTTGTGGTATTACCCTTTGGTTTAAGTCCGTGTCCTTCGGTTTTCACAAAAATAATGAAGCCGGCTGTGGCAGTCTTAAGATCTAGGGGGATAAAAGTAACGAATTATTTAGATGATTTTTATATTTTACGAGAAACAAAAAATTTGTAAAGCGAATACTGATTTGACGGTTAAGCTATTAACAAAGTTAGGTTTTCTTATTAATTTTGAGAAATCAGAACTAAAGCCAAAGAGACAATGTAAATATTTAGGGTTCATAATAGACTCTGAGAAAATGACCTTAGGACTGACAGAAAAGAAAAGGAATAATATTAAGGACATAGTGAAAAAGATAATTAAAAATAAAAAATGTAAATATTCAGAATTGTTAAGCTTAATAGGTACACTAGTGGCGGCGTGCCCAGCGGTTAAGTATGGCTGGCTATATTATAAAGAGCTTGAAAAGATCAAATGTTCTTTCGGTCCAGTAGGATTATGCGATAAAAACATGTCTGTAGAATTATCCGAGTTAGCTTTAAATGACTTGAGATGGTGGGACCAGAGAATTCTAACCGCATACAATAATATACGTAGCTTCACCTTTGCAAAGGAAATTTTTTCTGATGCTTCACTGTCAGGCTGAGGCGCGACTTGTAATGGAGAAAATGCGCACGGTTTTTGGAATGTGCAAGAGAGATCACGGCATATCAATTATTTAGAATTATTAGCGACTTTCCTTGCCTTAAAATGTTTTGCAAGCGACGTGCGCGGTGAAAAAATTTTATTGAGAATTGACAATGTAGTATGTATAGCTTATTTAAACAAGATGGGAGGTGTTAAATACGAAAACTTGAATAAAATCACGAAAACAATCTGGGAATGGTGTATAGAAAGGGACATTTATATTTTCGTGGAATACGTAGCCTCCAAGGATAATTTGGCAGATAAAGATTCGCGGATTTCAAACATAGATACTGAATGGGAATTAGCAGATCAAGCATTTGATAAAATAGTAGACGCTTTTGGCTCTCCAGAAATTGACCTCTTTGCGACTAGGATAAGTAGTAAATGTAAAATTTTTTGCTCTTGGCAAAGAGATCCAGAAGCTTTTGCCATGAATGCCCTAACAGTAAGTTGGCTAGAATTCTTTTGGTATGCCTTCCCACCATTTTCATTAATTATTAACATTTTTAAAGAAAATTAAAGAGGAAGGTTCAAGAGACATTTTAGTTGTACCAGACTGGCATACGAGGCCATGGTACCCTGTTTTTCAAAGCATGGTCGTAGGCACACCAATTTATTTCAAACCATCAAAGTTTTTATTGTTGTCTCCTTGCAGAAAAATAGAACACCCGCTGGCCAGTCAGCTCACTTTGATTGCGGCAGTCTTATCAGGCAGGCGTTCAAAAAACACAAGTTAAAGGATTCGTCGGTTGACATTATGCTTGCCTCGCTGTCTCCGAGTACCTTGAAGCAACATAGTTCGGCTTTAACAAAATGGAAAGATTACTGCGAGAGCAACAATCTTGAGATTTTTAGCATAAATTCAAGGGTGGTAATTTCCTTTTTAACAGGACAATTTAACGCGGGAGCCCAATATGGGATTTTAAATTCTATGAGATCAGCAATATCGTTATTGGGAAACAATGAGTTGGCAAATAATACAGAAATTAATCGTTTCTTCAAGGGAGTTTTTCGACTTCGACCCGCTTTACCAAAATATTCCGCTACTTGGGATGTTGAGATTGATTTGAAAGAACTGGAATCTTGGAATCCTCTAGCTTCGCTAACTCTTGAAAAATTGACGTGGAAAGTAACAATGTTACTTGCACTAGGAACTGGCTTTAGAGCTCAGAGTCTATCATTGATTAAAATAGATGCAATTAAGATAAGTGAAAGCGGTATAGAGTTCAGTAGTAATGATATTATCAAGACATCGAAGCCAGGGGCCTCGCAACCGCACGTATTTTTACCTTATTTTAATAATCGTCCAACGGTGTGTATAGCTAGATCAGTAATTCACTATGTCAAAAAAACTAAAAACATAAGAGGTGATAATCGTAATTAATAACAATAAAAAAGCCGCATAAAAATGCGACATCTCAGACAGTTAGCAGGTAGCTAAAAATTGTTCTTAAAATTTGCAAAATTGAGGAAGAATTTACTGGACATTCCACTAGACATGCGTCGACGTCCAAAGCATTTAAAAATGGATTAGATATTAGTGTATTAAAGAAGGCGGCTGGGTGGTCCCAGAATTCCAAAATGTTCAATAAGTTTTATAATCGAAAAATAGTTACTGTAGAGAATAATTTTGGAGAGAGTGTATGTTTAACAAATAAATAATATATGATCGTTAAAATGTAAAATCTTGGGTTTTTCTTCATAGGCTCTAAACATCTACGTAATTAATCTCGAGAACAAGGAACGAAGGATAATTTGAGATCAAACGAACTTATAAGTGAAGTTCGATCGAAATTATCCGAGTTCCTTGTTCGAAGAGATTAAGAACCCACCCAGTTTTTCTTGCGCAATTAACCCCCTCCCAAAAAATATAACTCTAAACGATAATGAAGAAGGAGCATGAGCGCCGACGCGAGGGAGCGTCGAGCGGCGGTTTTTTCTTTAGAACTCTGAAAAGTGGCGACATCTACCTATGCCAGGAAGTAGTACTACGTAATTAATCTCTTCGAACAAGGAACTCGGATAATTTCGATCGAACTTCACTTATAAGTTCGTTTGATCTCAAATTTTATCGTAGACTAAGCCGTTCTCGAGATATAAGCCAATAAAACTTTCAAACGCTGTTTTCGTATAGAACCCCTGGATCTAAGAAGCTGCAAATTTCAAAATCAGTTTTTTCGACCTCCATTTACTTTATAACTAAAATGCAGCCATTTCTGTGACAAGTCGATTTCAGAGCTATTTTTACTGGACTATTAAGAAATATGTTTACTAATGCTTGTATAAAAAAAAAGATACGCAATCATTTTCAGGGTTATCTGGTTCCAGGCTTTCAATAGATTTTTTCATGTTCCATTTGATACACAAGGTCTATTAATTTTTAGATTTAGAAACAGATTATTTTCATTGTATTTGCCGAATATTATCTTATATTGCCTTGGTTGTAGTGTACCAGCTCCTTATAATCGACAATTAATTGCCTAATGTACCTCAGTGCACGTCACTGTGTTTTATCATTATTAATGTAGGTGCCCATAACAGCATTGATGACGAAACTTCTAGCATTAACGAGGAAACAATGAATCCTCTTTTTATAATATTCCCACACAAACTGTATATACAACTGCAAGTGCACGCTCGCCTTTTTTTCTGCAAAAAATCGTGGGACAACAACAACGAGGGGAATTTTATGTATACATTGAGCGCCGAACTACTCTTATTGATCCACATTGCGAAACTTTATTACTCCCCCAGAGCGCGTCGTCCAGAGACGCGAAGTTTCAAGAATTCGATCAATGAGCGGTTACGTGACAATGTGAAATTCGAGTCCAAAATCCAAAAGCAGCAGCCAAGACCGGAGCACAAAAAGTTATAGAAAATCCCGCTTTTCAATATTTATTATCATCGTTATGACTGCTGTTCCCGCATTTTCCTCGTAGTACGCAGTCTCGCAGATAAGCGACACGACGCTGACTTGACTACTTATCGTCCACGCAACGAAAACGTATTCACCTATACCTGTGTACATATAATTACGAAAACAGGCGAGTCCTACTTAGAGCACTGTAGAGAATGTTCGACGGAGCTATATCAATTATGAAGCGCGAAAGTGCACCACCACCCCTTCGACGCGGTTGTTTGTCGATTGATTAGGCAAACGTGTTTGCTGCATAGCCGCCCCGATACTTTGTATTTTTTAATGCATTTTTCACACATAAGAGAGTATAAAGTAGACATATCGGATGGATCGGTCGATGGGGAAGTTTTTTTCTCTTCTCTTTTCTTAGTCGAAATAATTTACATAATGTTCGTACACGAGTGCAGGTGCGTATATGAACGACTTTGCGTTTATTAGGCGATTGAATCCTATGTGTCGTGTTGTTGGATATTTATATGGTATATGGTAATGAGAATGTCTTGGTATAAGAATGTATTTTAGCACGAAACGACAGTAAATACCGAATGTTGTACGATAGTGTAGTTTGCTTTTTTGTCGGTTTGGAAGCGTATGTGAACGATGTCATAGTTTTGTGTAATAACGGCAATTTTATAAAGACTGTTATAATATATTGAACAAAAACTGAAACAGAATTCATTAGAAAAAAATCATACAATTATTATATTTATTGTTATTTACTAAATGTTGTACATTGCAGATTATAATATAAATTATACTTACTTTGTAAGACAAAGTATTAAGTATACAGGAATTATCAAATGAATAGTACTAAAGAAAAATTTCTTTAATGCAGTATTCAGAATGAAACATTAATTTACAATAGCCACTAAAAATATTAGTAAAACTCAACCAAACAAAAACAGGAACAAATTTTGAGCAAGTTATGACAAAGTACAGATTTATGCATCTGAATGCAAAGAAACAAAGCAATTACAGTCATGCAATATGCAACATGTATATGTGAAACCTTGAAATGGAAAATGAAATTTTATTGACATTTTAAATACTGATATATAATTGTGATATTTGAAAAAACAGTTTACAAAAAGTTGTTAACATTAACAAATACTTAAAAGAAAAGTCTTATTTCAAAATTTAATTCTAGAAGAATGTTAATTACATATTTAAAAAATTCTATATCCAAAAGCATCATACTCATGTTTCATTAAATTTTCCATCAAGGTTAAAATGAATTCTTGTGTATGTCTTTTTTTTATACTCTTACATGTATATTCCTATAAGTCATAAGTCATAGATAAATTAAGCTACTAATCTTTTGATTCAACAAATTAATATGTCGAAACCCCGTACGAAGAAAAGCACAACTCAGGCCGATACGGAAAGTAGCGCAACTCAAGGCTTTTTACAAAAAAAGCATAGTTCGCGTCCCCTTTTGAAAAAAAAACGCGACTTGCGGGGCTGGGACGAAAAAGAGCACAACTCGCTGCGCTCGGACGAAAATAAGCAAGATTCGCTGCGTTCGGACGAAAAAAAGCACAACTCGATCGCTCTTTTATTAAAGATGCAATAATGAATAAAATAAAATTATATAAGCATAAATTTTCTTTGACAAAGCAATCTGCAGCAAGTAACAGTAGTTTTTATTTTTGCTATTCGTAACGTGTACCATTTATAAGAATGCAATAAATAATGCTAGTCTTTTTCGTCCGAACGCAGCGAGTCGTGATTTTTTTCGACCGAGCGCAGCGTGTTGTGCTTTTTTTGTCCGAGGTTTTGAACTGTGCTTTACTTTTCTTCGTACGGGGCGTCGATGTAATATAGAATGAATATTTTTTTTTTTAAATGTAGTCCAAAAAACTGTATGTATAAATCAGCCTTCTTACCTAACTTCTGCATTATCATTATTTTTTTTAACAAGTTTCCTGTAAATGTATGACTGTATATCTTATCATTGAGATAATACCTTATATGTTGTATAGTACTTGATCGATCTGACGGAGGCGATGATCGCATCGCCTCCGTCAGATCGATCAACTACTATACAACACATAAAACTGGGAGTGCGCTTTGATATTCATTTCAACATAACACCTAATATATTTTTAGAAGTGATATCAACTTAAAAATCATGACTGTGAAAATGCTTTACATATTTTAAAAACCATATGTAATAAATCTGCATAGTATACATTTAAATTTTATTTTTAAATATTAATTGTGTGAAAAAAGTTCCCTCACATAAACCATTGTGCTTTAATTTTTTCAATTTTTAGTACCCTTTATTTTGTACAACAGGTACTTCAAACCATCATTACATGCCTTCATGTTATTTTAGAGTAAACTCACAGCAGCACTTGAGCGCTCAGACACTGCACAAATGCTAAAGCAAGCTACAAAGTCAATTTACCAATTTTATCATAGGGCTGGGCATTGTAAACATAATGTTTCATATCAATTTTCATTTAATATATTTAATGGAAGCATGCATATAAAATATCACATGACATCTATTCTTCTCTGGATACTGTATCATGCAGTTGTTCCAACTAATTGTTTTTCAAATGGAAGTTTTGTGTAAATTAATTTGTTCTAAAATGTTACTTGTATTGTATAAAAATGTTGATCATATGTTTATAATTCTTAAACAGAAAGATATCAATTACATGTGGCTTTAAAAGTTGCTTTGTTGATTTGCACATATATTTTGTCTTAATCCATTAAGTCCTGAATGGGCGTTTTTTCACTGTAGTTTTCAACGGTTGTATTATCTGTAAAAAATGGTTGTAAAAAATCCCAAGCAAGCATGTCTGATGTAAAATTAACTGAATTTTCAGAATCTTGTATTAGATTTGTGAAAACATGCAAACGTGAAAAACTATATATGATTCTTTCAAAAAAACATGGATTTTTCAAAATTTTCTTTTTTTATCTTGTTTTTTCACATTTAAATCATTTCAGAATTCCTGTTTGGAGCAAAGAAATCGCGTCCTCGAAACTTGAATTTTAAAATGTACATATTAACCCGAGTAGAAATGAACCTAAGGCTAAGATCAAGGCCTGATAATCTCTCTGAAGTTATCTTAAGGGCCTGATCAGGATATTCATCCGGGCATTGTCAGGAGTGTGATCCGTTTTGGATCAGGATAGGATCAGGACCCGGAGGTACGGATATATTCTAAGGACCTGACAAGGCCCTGACCTGATAGCATTGAAAAAATGTTTGCAAACCTTCAGGTTATCCCTATCAGATCCTGTTGTCTGAACCATATGCTTATTAAATTTTCTTTCTTACAATAAAAAGGTTAATAATATTTTACTAATAAATGCATAATAAATGATTAATATCAAATACATTTTATTTTTTAAATATCATATACATTTTTTTTTACTAATTAATGATCATATACATCATATATTTTTACAAACTATAAATATAGAAAAGTGTAGGGAAACTGTACAATGATATAAGCAATTATACATTATTCGTACCATGTTGACTTTTATCAATCTGTAACCCTTCAGTACTCCGCTTTTGACGCTTTCCACCCCAATCAACGCAATTATTGATTACGTAACCTAATGGTCTTTTAACGAAATTACTTTCTGTTACTTTACCACTATCTTGAGCGTACGCTTCTATTATAGATTCTGTAAAAGAAAATAAAAATATATAAATAGAACATAAATTATATTACTTTTATGAATATAAAATATTCAATAATGAATAAATTATTACCTTCAACACATTTGTAAACAGTAGTTATACTAAAAATCAGTTTTGAGCCACTTGCTTTCTGAGCTGTAAATAAAGTAAGTACATGTTTTGACACAAAACATTTAAAATTTTACTCAAACTATCTGTGATTCCATGCGTTGTATTGATTGAACTTATAAAAAAGCTTTTCTGTAAACATATTATTTATTAATTTAATATTTTTCTATAAAATGGCTAAATTGATCTCCACGAGCAAATTCTCTTACAGTTAGTCGTAATACCTTTCCCAAATCGAAATAGTGTGCTACATTTTTATAGCCCGCACTATTTGATAGAAAATTTTAGCACACGGCGACACTGGTAAGAGAAGTATAGAAAATACTTTAATAAAAATTACAAATTTACAAAATACAGGGAACTGAAATGCGTTTCGTCCTTAGTTGTACCGGGTGGACTCATCAGGACTACTAAGGACGAAACGCATTTCAGTTCCCTGTATTTTGTAAATTTGTAATTTTTATTAAAGTATTTTCTATACTTCTCTTACCAGTGTCGCCATGTGCTAAAATTTTCTATCAAATAGTGCGGGCTATAAAAATGTAGCACCCTATTTCGATTTGGGAAAGGTATTACGACTAACTGTAAGAGAATTTGCTTGTGGAGATCAATTTAGCCATTTTATAGAACTATATTATTACGAGCGTATAAAATTTATTAAGAAATTTAATATTCTTTGAGATTCGTATCAAATGCATTAAAATTTTCTAATGTATCAGAAGGAAAAGTGTGTCCCTGAAACTTCTTTAGTATTGTGCTGAAGGTTATTACATGAGCATCATTTGGCTGCTTCGTTAAAGATGTTTTTAGCTGGTCCAGATTAACTTCAAGCGTTGTCACTTGCGCTGTTAATGAATCGATATGACTATAGAGAACTTTACAGTCCATTGCCCAATTCTTCACTGCTAATCTTATTGGGGATTCAATACTAATATCATTATTTTCGATTTCACTGTCACTTTGTTTATCTTCATTATCACTATTGTCACTGTCACTGAGTTCATATTCAGTACTACTATAATGATCACTCTCACTTTCACTGATTTTTGATAAATAAGCATTTTTTACATTACATTCATTAGGTTCTTTTTCACTTTCATATACATTATTTGTTTCATTTAAAGACACTTTATACTGAGTTGTAAAATTATTCTGTACATTCAAATTCGTATTACTTGTTAAATCTTGAAAATCCTTTCCGTTAATATCTAATTCATTTTCACTATTTGACGAGCTACTATTTTTCGTGTCATCTTCAACTCGCAATTCTAATTTACGAATTTTACGCAAACGTCTACTTACTATTTTATGACGAATCACCTTTTTCGTTATATCGTTAATAGGATCCATATTACTCAGATTGATAAAAGTGAACAAAACTACAAAACTGTTCTTCAATATTTTGCTCGTGACTGCTCTGATTTACTTTTACGTATACATTACTAGGTTATAATGTTATATAACAAACTTCACGATATTAAAGGGGAAGCCTTAGCTTTACCGGACGATCGTCCATTCAGTTGAAAAATTTTTGTTCCGGCTTTGATCACGGAATGCTCCGGTAACCCTTACGTAGGGGAATCCAGTTCAGGATGCGTTACTTTACCGGATCACAAGCCTGATGTTTTCCGTAACTGGAACTTCGGGATTGACTGTTCAGGCCCTTATGATTTGCAAGGGATAGCCGGAACCAATTTCTGCTCGGGAACATTTTGAAAATAAAGGTGGAAACATCCAAAATGGCGGCTGAAACACGAAAAAATTTTCGAAAAGTTCAGGAACTTGGATTTTAAAAAATTAACAAAGTTGTCGAAAAATTGTGAAAAAATTTCACTGTATTCTTTGATCAATTCTAAGAACTTTTTGTTCAGCAACATTTTTTCCGAAAATCTTTCTTTTTCATATAAAAAATTCCTGAACTTTTCGAAAACTTTTTCGTGTTTCAGCCGCCATTTTGGATGTTTCTACCTTTATTTTCAAAATGTCAATATGCACATGTTAAAGTTCAAGTTTCGAGGACGCGATTTCTTTGCTCCAAACAGGAATTCTGAAATGATTTAAAAGTGAAAAAACGAGATAAAAAAAAATTTTGAAAAATCCATGTTTTTGGAAAGAATCATCTTATATAGTTTTTCACGTTTGCATTTTTTCAAAAATCTAATACAAGATTCTGAAAGTTCAGTTAATTTTACATCAGATACGCTTGCTTGGGAATTTTTTACAACCCTTCCCTATTGAAAAAAATCATGTGACTAATCATATGATTAATCCAGTGATTAATCACATGATTAATCATATGATAAATCATGTGATCAATCATGTGATCAATCATGTGATTAATCATGTGGTTAATCATGTGATCAATCATATGATTAATCACATGATATTATCGACGGAAAAATCATGTGATTAATCACATGATTAATCACATGATTGATCACATGAATTTTTCCAGAATCCAGGAATATGCTCTGCTGAATTTATAACTTAATTTATTTATTATCTAGCAGTTTACCACTGCTATATTATAAATGAAAAAAAATAGTTAAATGAAACATTTGCAATATAATATAATTATTTGTATATTACAGTTATTTAGATAATTAATTCAATTGAAGATATAGACAACTTTATTGTTATTACAATTATAATGTTCCGACATAACTGAAGAATGGGACAAAATAAGAACTTCTAAATATATTCTGCCCTAATGAAAAGATGGGATATTTGGGTTATTGGGTATAGATGAGCAATTGATATACGATAAATGGGCCCTATGGGTTTTCCTTGCGGGTCCCATATGACTGATATAAAACTAGTTAACATTTTTTTCGGATTACAAACATTTTATTCGAATAATAATCAATATTACTTCTTATACTACTTTGATAAAAGTATATTTTTATTATAAATTAAGGCTACAACTGTAAATAAACAATAAAGACACGTAACATACCTGTATAAGGGAATAAGATTATTATAAATGATATTGTTATTAATGTAGAGAAATGATGTTTAAGGAGCCTCGTGCTCGCGCTACTCGACTCCGACCCGTGGTAGCAAATTCACACGAAGCCGGAGCCGAGCGCGCCCACGTGTACTCGATTTTGGCAGCTACCATGAACAGTTGCGACGACGTCGGCGACAGCGCGAGGAGGCCACTACATGGCGATGCTGTTTCTATTAAAAAAACAGAGAAGATATTTTACATAAAGTCAGCTGCTCAAAATTTTAGAATTGTTTATGTTTAATTTGTGAGTTAACTAATATTTTTTATTAAACAAAATTCTTTCTGATTCTTTATTAAAAACCATTTAAAATGAGCCCTGGAACGATATTAGCAAACATTTAAAATGATCCATTTGGAAAGTCTCAGATTCGCTACTTATTAGTATACCTTCATCTGAAAAAAAGAAAATAATAAGTACAGCAGAATATTTTTGATTGGACAAAATTTTTACTGAATCTTTATTAAAGTCCCTTTCAAATAAGCCCTGATCGATGTTCGCAAACCCACTTGAAAAGAATTATATATTTTTTTAATGTCAGTAGAAACCAATAATTGCTATTTTTGACAACCTGCTGGATTTGAGATCTTAATATTATTCATATATCTTATGTCATGGATCTTGTCGCTGAATTTTCTCAAAGCATGAAAAATATATTAAACATCTATTTTCAACAATATTTTCAACAGGCATTTATACTTTCCTAAATTTTCAATAGGAGACGCTTACACTGTTAATACACTCTATTTGTAAACTTCATACCTATTCGAAACTGAATTTTATAAGTAATTTATTACTATGTGTAGCAAAGCTAAAAGTAAAATACTATAAAAAAGTTGCAATCAAATTAGTTGAAAGACAATTAACAATTATATATTCCAATGCGCATACAAATACTTCTCACTCAATAATTTTCAAATAAAATATGGTGTTCTTATTAAGGCTTCGTTTCACAAATTTCATAAACTATGTAATCTACAAACTTATAACTCATTAAGATCCATAATACAATTATTTAATTTTCAACTTACGCTGAATAGTTTATGAAATTTCATGAAGCAAAGGCTTAATAAGAAAACCATATTTTATTTGAAAATTATTGGTTATGGAGTATACGTGTATATATTGCATACTGTGCATACTGCATATGCATACTGCATATTGCATACTGTGCATTTGAATTTGCAATTGCTAAATTGTCTTTCGACTAACTTGATTGCAACTTTTTTATAGTAATTTATTTTTAGCTTTGGTACATATAATAATAGATTACTTATAAAATTCAGTTTCAAATAGATATGAAGTTTACAAAAAGAGTGTATTAACCGTGTAAGCGTCTCCCATTGAAAACTTAGGAAAGTATAAGCCTGTTGAAAATATTGTTGAAAATAGATGTTTAATATATTTTTAATGCTTTGAGAAAATTCAGTGACAAGATCCATGACATGAGATACATGAATAATATTAAAATCCCAAATCCATTGTGTTGTCGAAAATATAAATTATTGCTTTCTACTGACATTTAAAAAATATACAATTCTTCTCAAGTGGGTTAGCGAATATCGATCAGGGCTTATTTGAAAGGGTCTTTAATAAAGATTCAGTAAAAATTTTGTAGAATTAAAAATATTCTGCTGTACTTATTATTTTCTTTTTTTCAGATGAAGGTATACTAATAAAAAGAAAATATAACCACATATACAAATAAATAGCAAATTTTTTCCCAATCAATATTTTATACAAAAAATTTCAGGATTGAGTAAAGAAAATGAGAATAGTTGAGTTTACACAAAAAATTGCAAAGAATAACAACTTTCCACATTAGAGAGGTTAGAAGCGAGAAAGGGCTTACCGAATCTATGCTTTGCAGGTGACTTCGCTGTCTTGTTGTCTCAAATGGGTGATCACCTCCAAGTGATGGACGCGACGAAAGAATCAAAACCCACCAGGACACCGTACTGAAACCGCCGCTGTCATCGCTGGGAACGCCACGGACGAGACATGCGCACGGCAGCCTCGGTAGGCATTTCTTATACAAACAATTCAATCAGCTGTTGGTGCTGCCTACGGAAGCCCGGTTGGTTCACGTCCGACCATGCGAATAAGACCGAGCGAGCGAGCGAGCGAGCGAGCGTGCGCTATCTTGTACGGATGCCCGGTTGGTTCACGTCCGACCATGCGAATAAGACCGGGCGAGCGAGCGTGCGCTATCTTGCTGCCGTGTCTCGTGCGTGCTTTCGAATTTGCGATAGAATCGTCTCGTCCGTGGCGTTCCCAGCGATGACAGCGGCGGTTGTACGGTGTCCTGGTAGGTTTTGATTCTTTCGTCGCGTCTATCACTTGGAGGTGATCACCCATTTGAGACAACAAGACAGCGAAGTCACCTACAAGCATAGATTTGGTAAGCCCTTTTTCGCTTCTAACCCCTCTAATGTGGAAAGTTGTTATTCTTTGCAATTTTTTGTGATAACTTAAGTATTCTCATTTTCTTTACTCAATCCTGAAATTTTTTGTATAAAATATTGATTGAGAAAAAATTTGCTTTTAATTTGTATATGTCGTTATATTTTCTTTATGATCCATTTGGAAAGTCTCAGATTCACTACTTATTAGTATATACCTTCATCTGAAAAAAGAAAATCATAAGTACAGCAGAATATTTTTGATTCGACAATATTTTTACTGAATCTTTATTAAAGTGCCTTTCAAATATGCCCTGATCGATGTTCTCAAACCGACTTGAAAAGAATTGTATATTTTTTAAATGTCAGTAGAAACCAATAATTGGTATTTTCGACAACCTGCTGGATTTGAGATCTTAATATTATTCATATATCTCATGTCATGGATCTTGTAGTTGATTTTTTTCAAAGAATGAAAAATATATTAAATATTTATTTTCAACAATATTTTTGACTGGCTTATAAGTAATAATATTTTTATTTACTGTCCTAAATTTTCAATAGGAGACGCTTAACTCTATTTGTAATCTTCATATCTATTCGAAACAATTTTATAAGTAATCTATATTATCGTGTGCCAAAGCTAAAAGTAAATGACTATAAAATAGTTGCAATAAAGTAGTTGAAAGACAATTTAGCAATTGCAAATTCAAATGCACAGACGTATACTCCATAACCAATAATTTTCAAATAAAATATGGTTTTCTTATTAAGCCTCCGCTTCATAAAATTTCATAAACTATTCAGTGTTAAGTTGAAAATTAAATAATTGTATTATGGATCTTAATGAGTTATAAGTTTGTAGATTACATAGTTTATGAAATTCATGAAACGAAGCCTTAATAAGAACACCATATTTTATTTGAAAATTATTGAGTAAGAAGTATTTGTATGCGCATTGGAATATACAATTGTTAATTGTCTTTCAACTAATTTGATTGCAACTTTTTTGTAGTACTTTACTTTTAGCTTTGGTACACATAATAATAGATTACTTATAAAATTCAGTTTCGAATAGGTATGAAGTTTACAAATAGAGTGTATTAACAGTGTAACCGTCTCCCATTGAAAATTTAGGAAAGTATAAATGCCTGTTGAAAATATTGTTGAAAATAGATATTTAATATATTTTTCATGCTTTGAGAAAATTCAGCGACAAGATCCATGGCATAAGATATATGAATAATATTAAGATCTCAAATCCAGCAGGTTGTCAAAAATACCAATTATTGGTTTCTACTGACATTAAATAAATATACAATTCTTTTCAAGTGGGTTAGCGAACATCGATCAGGGCTTTTTCGACAACCTGCTGGATTTGAGATCTTAATATTATTCATATATCTCATGTCACGGATCTTGTAGCTGATTTTTTCAAAGCATAAAAAATATATTAAATATTTACTTTCAACAATATTTTTGACTGGCTTATAAGTAATAATATTTTTATTTACTGTCCTAAATTTTCAATAGGAGACGCTTATCTTTATCTGTAATCTTCATATCTATTCGAAACAATTTTATAAGTAATCTATATTATCGTGTGCCAAAGCTAAAAGTAAATGACTATAAAAAAGTTGCAATAAAGTAGTTGAAAGACAATTTAGCAATTGCAAATTCAAATGCACAGACGTATACTCCATAACCAATAATTTTCAAATAAAATATGGTTTTCTTATTAAGCCTCCGCTTTATGAAATTTCATAAACTATTCAGTGTTAAGTTGAAAATTAAATAATTGTATTATGGATCTTAATGAGTTATAAGTTTGTAGATTACATAGTTTATGAAATTCATGAAACGAAGCCTTAATAAGAACACCATATTTTATTTGAAAATTATTGAGTAAGAAGTATTTGTATGCGCATTGGAATATACAATTGTTAGTTGTCTTTCAACTAATTTGATTGCAACTTTTTTATAGTATTTTACTTTTAGCTTTGGTACACATAATAATAGATTGCTTATAAAATTCAGTTTCGAATAGGTATGAAGTTTACAAATAGAGTGTATTAACAGTGTAAGCGTCTCCCATTGAAAATTTAGGAAAGTATAAATGCCTGTTGAAAATATTGTTGAAAATAGATGTTATATATTTTTCATGCTTTGAGAAAATTCAGCGACAAGATCCATGGCATAAGATATATGAATAATATTAAGATCTCAAATCCAGCAGGTTGTCAAAAATACCAATTATTGGTTTCTACTGACATTAAAAAATATAATTCTTTTCAAGTGGGTTTGCGAACATTGATCAGGGCTTTTTCGACAACCTGCTGGATTTGAGATCTTAATATTATTCATATATCTCATGTCATGGATCTTGTAGCTGATTTTTTCAAAGCATGAAAAATATATTAAATATTTATTTTCAACAATATTTTTGACTGGCTAATAAGTAATAATATTTTTATTTACTGTCCTAAATTTTCAATAGGAGACGCTTAACTTTATTTGTAATCTTCATATCTATTCGAAACAATTTTATATGTAATCTATATTATCGTGTGCCAAAGCTAAAAGTAAATGACTATAAAAAAGTTGCAATAAAGTAGTTGAAAGACAATTTAGCAATTGCAAATTCAAATGCACAGACGTATACACCATAACCAATAATTTTCAAATAAAATATGGTTTTCTTATTAAGCCTCCGCTTCATGAAATTTCATAAACTATTCAGTGTTAAGTTGAAAATTAAATAATTGTATTATGGATCTTAATGAGTTATAAGTTTGTAGATTACATAGTTTATGAAATTCATGAAACGAAGCCTTAATAAGAACACCATATTTTATTTGAAAATTATTGAGTAAGAAGTATTTGTATGCGCATTGGAATATACAATTGTTAATTGTCTTTCCACTAATTTGATTGCAACTTTTTTATAGTATATTAATTTTAGCTTTGGTACACATAATAATAGATTACTTATAAAATTCAGTTTCGAATAGATATGATGTTTACAAATTAACAGTGTAAGCGTCTCCCATTGAAAATTTAGGAAAGTATAAATGCCTGCACTGAAAAAAATTTCACGTTGTAAGAACTGAAAGTACGGCTCTGACAACAGTACTGTTCGGCTGATTTTCTTTCTGCTGAATTTTATAGATACAGTAAAATTATTCGTACAGTTGTGAGAGCTGTACAAGATACACTGAAAGCACTAATGTATAGAGTTTTTTTGTCGGAGCATTAAATAGGTTATGATTCGCCATACATACATATTTTTCATTAAAATAATCTCGATTGATAAGTACACTGATTACAGATGAAATACGCAAAAGCGGATTGCAAACATGCGGTTGATGTGGCCGGTTTCTTGCCTTTTTTAGGTTATAACATGAACATCGGCTTCGCGTTGTAGCGTTGTGAACAAACAAATACCGGCGGCAAAACTAAATCGTACCGCTGTCAGAGCTGTACAAGTACATTTCCCGCACCTGACCAATAGTGTCGTTACATTATACAAATGAATAGCTGCTTCAGCCGTCTGTAAGGGTAAATGAACACTATAAATAGTGTTAGTATAGCAAATCGAAACTATGGTTTCTACAGCCTAAAATTTTTTTCAGTGTGTTGAAAATATTGTTGAAAATAGATGTTATATATTTTTCACGCTTTGAGAAAATTCAGCGACAAGATCCATGACATAAGATATATGAATAATATTAAGATCTCAAATCCAGCAGGTTCTCAAAAATACCAATTATTGGTTTCTACTGAGATTAAAAAAATATACAATTCTTTTCAAGTGGGTTTGCGAACATCGATCAGGGCTTATTTGAAAGGGACTTTAATAAAGATTCAGTAAAAATTTTGTCCAATCAAAAATATTCTGCTGTACTTATTATTTTCTTTTTTTCAGATGAAGGTATACTAATAAGTAGCGAATCTGAGACTTTCCAAATGGATCATTTTAAATGTTTGCTAATATCGTCCCAGGGCTCATTTTAAATGGTTTTTAATAAAGAATCAGAAAAAATTTTGTTTAATAAAAAATATTAGTTAACTCACAAATTAAACATAAACAATTCTAAAATTTTGAGCAGCTGACTTTATGTAAAATATCTTCTCTGTTTTTTTAATAGAAACAGCATCGCCATGTAGTGGCCTCCTCGCGCTGTCGCTGACGTCGTCGCAACTGTTCATGGTAGCTGCCAAAATCGAGTACACGTGGGCGCGCTCGGCTCCGGCTTCGTGTGAATTTGCTACCACGGGTCGGAGTCGAGTAGCGCGAGCACGAGGCTCCTTACACATCATTTCTCTACATTAATAACAATATCATTTATAATAATCTTATTCCCTTATACAGGTATGTTACGTGTCTTTATTGTTTATTTACAGTTGTAGCCTTAATTTATAATAAAAATATACTTTTATTAAAGTAGTATAAGAAGTAATATTGATTATTATTTGAATAAAATGTTTGTAATCCGAAAAAAATGTTAACTAGTTTTATATCAGTCATATGGGACCCGCAAGGAAAACCCATAGGGCCCATTTATCGTATATCAATTGCCCATCTATACCCAATAACCCAAATATCCCATCTTTTCATTAGGGCAGAATATATTTAGAAGTTCTTATTTTGTCCCATTCTTCAGTTATGTCGGAACATTATAATTGTAATAACAATAAAGTTGTCTATATCTTCAATTAAATTAATTATCTAAATAACTGTAATATACAAATAATTATATTATATTGTAAATGTTTCATTTAACTATTATTTTTCATTTATAATAGCAGTGGTAAACTGCTAGATAATAAATAAATTAAGTTATAAATTCAGCAGAGCATATTCCTGGATTTTGGAAAAATTCATGTGATCAATCATGTGATTCATCATGTGATTAATCACATGATTTTTCCGTCGATAATATCATGTGATTAATCACATGATTGATCACATGATCAACCACATGATTAATCACATGATTGATCACATGATTTATCATATGATTAATCATGTGATTAATCACTGGATTAATCATATGATTAGTCACATGATTTTTTTCAATAGGGTTCTTACAGATAATACAACCGTTGAAAACTACAGTGAAAAAACGTCCATTCAGGACTTAATGGGTTAATTTACAAAGGCCTTATATTAGTGAGGTGAAATTGCATTATTAATTATTACATTCTTAAAATAAAAAATAACTACATTCTAATTAATTAACTTTATTTACTCAATGCATGTCTATTGCTAATCCTAACAACAAATTTCATTTATGAATCAGTGTGATTCTGTTATGCATAAAGTTTGTCTGCTCAGCCCAACTTCTTCATATAGACAATTATAATGAAGAATTTAACTGTTATATTTATGCGTGCAGAAGAGCGTACTCGTACTCCTGTGCTAATCTTAAGTTCTTTTTCAGCTAGGAAAAGATGTCAACTTGGCAGAACAATCCCGGTGGCGGTTTCTATCCTGACCAACAAGGTTTTCATCTCAAATATTTCTACAATATTTGCACAAACATAACATAGACAAGTAGATTTAATGATAGCCATTTCAGAACATGTTAAAATAATTTCTTAGATGTATCATTGCTAATCAGTACGTGCAAATCATTTTTAGTTCAACACTCCATTCAAAGTACTTTGTCTGAATCTAAAATTCTGTAACAAATCATTCAATTATCACATTCTTACAGGTTATCCAGGATATCCAGGAGGTGGTTACCCAGGAGGAGGCTATCCTCAAGGAGGCTATCCTCAACCACAACCAGGTTTTCAACCACCACCTTATTCAGGAGCTCCACCAGGTAGTTTTGCTTTAAACTTTACTTAAGCGTTAGTTTTTTTTTTTTTCTACAACTTTTAAATGAATTTTTGAAAAACAATATTTTTCAGTAAGTTAAGCGTAATGAAAAATTAAAAACAAATAATAGCTTTCATTATAGTGAGATATTTGAGATATTTATACCACTGTTAATAATATGACAATATTTACAGCCCCAGGTTTTGTAGCACCACCACCAGGTGTTCCTCCTTACGGTCACGTACCACCAGCAGCATCAGGCATGTACGGCACAAATTATGCTGAAGACCCTATGGCGGATGAAGTCAAGGGGTTCCAGTTTAATGACACAACAATAAGACAAGCATTCATCAGGTTTGTAGAAATTTTAATAAAAATAATGAAATATTTTTTCTCATTAGTTAGATCTTTTTCATTAAAATAAATATGTATAATAAAATTTAATGTTTTTTTTTTTTTTTTTTTTTTTTGTTTATAGGAAAGTTTATTCGATCCTGATGATACAATTATTAATTACTTTTGGACTCATCTCCATTTTTGCATTTAATAAAAGTGCAGGTGAATTTGCCAAAGCCAATATAGCACTTATGTACGTATGTCTTGCTGTCACCTTCGTCCTGCTCATCTCCATGGCTTGCTGTACAAGTGTTCGTCGCAAGTCTCCAATGAACTTTATTTTCCTATTTATCTTTACCATTGCTGAGGGACTCCTTTTAGGCTTCGTATCAAGCATGTATAAAGAGAAACATGTAAGTATTTGAAAGTAAATTAGAACATAATATTTTAATGCAATTAAAATAATGATAATTATAATTTAGTGGATTTTTCAATCAATTTTAAGGTTGTGGCTATACAATCGGCGTCAAAAATTAGTTTTTACTTAAAATACCAATCATTAGTTATACGAGCTTGTTTTATTAATTTTTATTAGAAAACTGTAGAAGGGCATAAGACCAAAATAAGAAATCGGATACAAATTTATAAAGTATTTTGATTTTCAAAAATCTTATGTTTTAAGATGTTTTGTAATTGTATTTACAACGATACCGAAATTTTAAATTTTATTTGATTCTTGGTTTTTTGATCTTGTGTTGTTCAGCAAAGAGTTCTTGACAGACCCACTAACCCAAAAATAAAAAATTAATTTAAATTTTAAATAAACATTTTAAAGTGTACAGGTAACATAAAAAATGTGTTCTTTTTTTATAAAACTAAAGTTTAATGAAAATCTAAGACACATTTTATATGTTTGAGTGCATCTATCAAGAATTCTTCTCTAAACAATATAAGACCAAAAAACCAAGAATCGAATAAAATTTGAAGATGTGGTATTGTTGTAAATACAATTACAAAATATCTTAGAACATAAGATTTTTAAAAATCAAAATAATTAAAAAATTTGTATCCGATTTCTTATTGGTCTTATGCCCTTCTACATAGTCTTCTAATAAAAAATAAAAAAATAAGCTCATATAACTAATTATTGGTATTGTAAGTAAAAACTAACTTTTAACACCGATTGTATAGCCAATACAACCTTAAGCATATAAATATTTTACTTTAATTCGTTTTTATTTTTCAGGTATTGATGGCAGTAGGAATAACAGCCGTAATTTGCTTCGCCCTAACCATGTTTGCATTCCAAACTAAATACGATTTCACTGGCGCAGGAACTTATCTGTTCATCGCCGCCATTGTGCTCATGCTCGCTGGTTTCCTCTCCATCTTCTTCTACAGCCAAATTTATTCGATAATCTATGGTTCCTTTGGAGCTTTGCTATTTTCGTTCTATCTGGTGTATGATACGCAATTGATGCTTGGCGGCAAACACAAATATTCGTTGTCACCCGAAGAGTACATCTTTGCTGCCCTCAACCTCTACTTGGACATCATTAACATCTTCATTTACGTGTTGCACATTCTTGGAGCAGCCTCGCGTGATTAAACGATGTTCCCTAGCGATAAAATTTGAAAAGATAAAGAGTCAAACCCAATAAAAGACAAGTGGAGCAGTTTATAAAGAGCGTCTCGACGATCATCTTTGTTGAAATAGAATTCATTAAAAGATTTGAGAGGCGCTTGTGGCTGAAAATCGTAATTTTTAGAAGAGTTTATCATAATGAACATCTTCTACCCAACTTTTTGCAATTTCAACAAGCCTTTTCGTTTTAACAAGAACACGCTCAATACTAAATTTCAGCCTGTCTCATCTCGTTTTCACAGTTGTATGTGAAAACGTCGTTAATCTTTAAAGTTTCATACATCATCCATGTGTCACACTTAAGTTAAGTCTTAAATTTATTCTTTACACTCATTTTGTTACTTTCATTTTTTCGAAAAAATAAAAAATTAAAATATTCATTTTCAAAGTATTTTTTTCTTTTTGACAATCGGTAAAAAAAAAACATTGCATAAAGATGGTCAAAAATTGTAGATTTTAATGTTATTTTACGCTACCCCTTTGAAAATAATAAAATCATTTTTATTTAAAAATATATGTTTCACTTGATTTTCTTTTAATACAATTCTTACTGTAACTTACGGGGTAGTTAATAACACCAAACGTTCTATACCTTTCAATGATGTGATCAAATTTTTGGGCATCTACAATCAGTCTAGTTTGACGTTTTTAATTCATTTCAGATAAGCAATTCATAAAAATAACGGCAGCTTTGTGATCTTTTTTATGTGGCGATATCTATGTAATAAGTAAAGGAATAGGAAATAATTGTAAATTAAATATAAATACCGCCACGCTATGTTTGTCGAACATTTGATTATTCGATATCAATCGATTAATTAACAACAGTGTAGAAAGATTCTGAAAGTGAATTGCTAATAGCAAACTGAACTGATAATAATTCACAAATCATCTTGATAAAGTACAGATTATTTGTGCCTACAAAGAATATTTGGCACAAACGCTTAAATATTGCGTAACTACATGAATGGTCTCTTTTGTCTATTATTCCAAAAAGAACTAGCTTTACGTACAACTCTTTCGTATTAAAATGTTAAAAGAAAAATTACTAATAATTGTATTATATTAAACGAATGTTACCAGCGTGAATATTGCTCTTGGTATGAAAAGGAAAAAATCGTAATTCTTAGTGTTCCTAGTGTTGTACATTTTTGTTTAATTTTTTTCGTTTACTTCATAAATTAATATATGTTTCGTAATTACTATTGCAAAACATATAACAATATACCTTGTAATGTATTTATATAACACATGTAATTACAAGCATGTGTAGTATTTTATTCACCTACATATTAATACTTATTGTATACATATTGTATATTCAACGATTTCAGACATATTTATATACTATATGTGACTATCAAATCTATTTTGGCGTAAAAATATAATAAGTATTTATTTTTTTCATATTTGACACATTTTAATAATTATTTTATTAAAGAAACAGAAACGAAAAATTTGTGTAGTTTTTTATCACCAGAAACTTTAGTTGAAGAACCTACGATTAAGTTGCAAGTAATAATGCTTCTGTATTTGCGTTAAAAAATAAAATGTAATCATTCTGAAAAATTTTTTAAATATTTTGAACTACTTTTAGTAGGTAGGGACAATAACAAAGTCAGGTACTATTATTTGTTACTTTGAAAGGCATATAGGTATTTATGTACCTCTTAAAGATTAATTATATTTAATCTACACTGAAAAGTGTTGTTTTTGTTATAGTTAATTTTAGATATTTGAATCATCTTTTGTAACAAAATTATACAGTATAAATATACAATAAATATAGGTTTTAACGGGGTGCCATAGTCCTACCATTACCGACCGAGCAATTGGCACAGTTTCAAGCTTATTAAAAATGAAATACATAAAATCACAAAAAATTAAGAGAACACTTCGCTGCAGTTTTGAACGATCTATCACCCAGTACAAGTTTGAAGTCGAAATATAAAGTGGTTTTTGCAAAAACTTTGAACAAAACAAAATTCGGTTTCTTTCAAAGTTTTTGCAAAAACCACTTGATATTTCGACTTCAAACTTTTACTGGGTGATAGATCGTTCAAAACTACAGCGAAGTGTTCTCTTGATTTTTTGTGATTTTATGTATTTCATTTTTAATAATCTTGAAACTGTGCCAATTGCTCGGTCGGTAATGATACGACTATGGCACCCCCTTAAGATAACGAAAAGTTAATGAAACGAAAAAATGGTGATATGATGAACCATGATTTGAATAATAATAAATGAAACAATGGTAAATTTCTGAAATTTTACTTTATTATGCACGTTGAAAAACAGGCGCGAGCGAAGGCTCAATTTTTAAAAAAATATTCATCAATCGATCCGTCCTTCCAGCAACGAAGGATCGCATTTCATCGATTGTTTTGAGAGATTGCAACGAGTCAATAAAAATTACGAATAATAATCAATAATATAAAAAGGGCTTAAGCTTCACCTTTGTCGACAATTGACGCTATCTGCACCAATGATTTTTTATTGCCTCGCGTCGCGTACTGCATCGTGTAAAAAAATATATATGTATAGAAGACAGATTTTACGAATAAATAAGTAAATAAATAAATTATACAGATACGCTTTGACGCGTTTCACAAAGCGAACGGTTCGACACAGAAGTTGGTGTATAGATGAAGACTGTTAACCGTTAATTTTCAATAATAAAACGCCTTTGTTGAAAAAAATTATCTGCGAATTAATTTATTATCTAAACTGCACCATCTTACTTTATACTTTCTTTTCTTTATATACCTAATAGTTATACGTCTAAAAAACGTTTGTGTAATATGTTTATACTTCTTACCCCTTTTGTATTGGTTTTCATTCATTTATAAAAGATGGTTAGTTGTGATTACATATATTTTGCAAGTTGTTATATTTTTTAGCTTAAAAAGTTATGTTTCTCATCATGGCAGTAAACTTGTAAAAACTTTTCTGGACTCGTTAAGAAAATATTCAATTTTTTTCTCATTTAAATAAATGTTATGAAATATTCGATCGCTTTCGATGCTTGTTTCGCATGGTACACTCAAATATGTACACGAATTGAATTGCTTAAAGAGAAACTTTTTGTTTTATAATATATAAAAACACATTAAAAATAAATACAGATCAACTTGGAGATAAATTAAATGTTTGTAATCGCAATTTTTCACAAAACAAAAGAATCGCATCACAGAAATTACAATACAATCCAGTTTTTCTTTATGACAACAGTCTTGTCAAGAGGTAGAAAACTCGACTACACAATTGCTATGTAACCACCCGTTATAAAAACGCTACTCTTTTTACGAAGAAAGTGTGTGAGACAAGGAGAAAAAAGAAGGAAACAATGACGATTCGCTACTCGCGTAATGCGAAAATCTCAGATACTTCAGCAGTGGAAAAAGTGTATGCACATATAATCTTTTTTCGATTCATTTGCATTTGCCCAATGTCGTCGATTATGATAATGTACAGTAAGCAATTACATCGTGCGATTACGCGTTCACTAAAGCTAAAAACCACGTATAGGATCAGGTTACAATTTAATTCTGGGTGAAATAATACGAAGATACAGGCTTATGTGTCGGTTTCGTAATTATAGAGTCGATTAATTGATCTTATGTGTAAGGTAGGCGTTGTGATTTGTCGAGACAGAGAAAAAAACATTTTGCACGAGAAAGTAAAATCATCTCCAGAGACTACGAAAGAAATACGAATGACCTCGACTACTATTTTCAAAAAATTGCTCAATTACGTTTATGGGAATGATTTTAGTCTCTGTAACAGTAATTAAATACGTCCAGTGCATCGATGAAAGAAAAAAAAAAGGAATTAAACCTAAGCACAGTAACACACAAATATAATGGTTTTTATAATACACAGACGATAATACGTACGAGTCGATAAAACCCGAGAGTAATTAATTTCTCTAACGAATTGCCTCCCAAGTGTATGAAACATTTCAAAGCGGAATAAAAATTCATGCCTCGCTTCACAACCACTGAACTTATTTAATTAGTGCTCAACAAATGCCGGCCCTTTTTCTCCTTCGCCTCTTCCTTCTCCTCCTCCTCCTCCTCCCGTATACGCGTCGAAGAAAAAGGTGTGGCATAGACACTGTATATGCGGCACAGGAGGAGAGAGAAAAAAAGAGAGATAGAGTCCGTCTGTGGCGTTTATCGTGCAGCTCTTCACAAAAAGTATATTATAGTAGGAGAGGAGGGACTCGGTCGTTCTCGCGCGCGCGCGCACGCAATAAGGATTCAGCAGCACCGGCTGGAGGTTCGCTCGACTCTGCGGTCGACAGTCACGCGGTCGGGCGCGTCTTGCGGCTCCTTGCCGTGAGACTTATCCAGGATCGCCTCCGCGAGCTCGCGGAACGCGCGGTCGATGTTTATATTCGCCTTCGCCGACGTCTCCATGAATCGGATGCCGTGCTCTCGCGCTATCTGTCGAACAGAATACAAATACGTTAATAAAATTCGTGAATAATTGATGGACTTTTTTTAAAAGCTATCAATTTTATAGTAATAAATGGAATAATGTGAGTTATCTACAAGGTTGTATTTAAGAGCAAATCGTGATGAAAATTGATGGGACTACACACGTCTTCATTCATGTTGTAGAAATAGATAACAAATAATTATCACGGAGAGGCTTGAAAAGCAAACAAAGGATTGACATTAATTTGTGGAGGAGAAACTAAGAGTTCAATTGGCATCCATCATTATTGATTGAAATGTTTGAAGTAGAAGGCAACTCACAATTTTATTTAAGTGAATCTTTTACATTATTGCAATCAGTAAAAATGTATTTGGTATTATTCTAATAAAGAAGATTTGAGATCAAATTACAGATATATATAACTATAAATATAACTATAAATATTTTGATATCAGTGGGAAATTCTTATTAATAAATTCAAGGAATAAATATAACAATAACAAATGAATCATAGTTATACAATTGAAATGAAAAACTATTAGAATTATTTTAGAATTTACAAATAAAGTATATTTGAAAAATACTTACTGCTTCACCTCTTTCAGTACTGACTTCACGCCTATCCTCCATATCACTTTTGTTTCCTAAGATCATTTTTTCCACATTTTCATTTGCATGCTGCAACAAATATATTACATAAATCACAAATTCTTGGATCTACAAAAAATTATAAAATGATTTCAAAACTACAACATACCTCATCTATATTTCTTAACCAATTAACTATATTTTCAAAAGTCTTTTCATTTGTTATATCATACACTAACATTATACCCATTGCACCTCTGTAGTAGGATGTTGTGATAGTGTGGAACCTTTCTTGCCCTGCTGTGTCCCTAAAAAAAGATAGCAAACAAGTGAAAATCAATCTCTCTCTCTCTAATTAAATATACATTGATACCATTAAGTTCTATTATAACCACAGGTCTTACCAGATTTGAAGCTTGATCTTTTTTCCTCTTAATTCCACTGTCTTTATTTTGAAATCTATGCCTACAATGAACAAAAATACTTTTGTTAAAATATGACAAATATAATTATTAATTTACATAAAAAAATTATTGAGATTAATTTTTCGAATAAAATATTTTTTTATTATAGATTAGTGAATATTTTATTAAATATAATATATAATAAACAAAAATTAAAATTTTTATTATCATTAACTTTTTAAAATACTTTTAGTAATAACAATAATAATGACTAACGTTGCACAACACGGCTTCTATACTCATGTTATTATACTAATGATAAATAATTTTGATAAAAAGTTATTTATAATGCTGTGTGAAATGCATTTGTAATGAAATAAACATTCAACAGAACTACACAATTCGTATACTTATGTTTAAAAAACTTCCCCCCAGCATTTCATGCCAAAGTCTCAAAAAAGAATATATAATTTAACTGGTAAAGCGATTTAAAACATTCCGCTTCTATCCGTTTCGAAGCAACAGTTTCCTCAACAGGCCAAACAAATAAAGTCATCATCCTCCACCACTCTACGCGACTTGAACCAAAAAAACGACTCTCCGATTATTTTTAGCTGAAAAATCTTCCACGACCTCGGCGTCGCCATCAACCTATAGCAAAAAAAAAATGACTCAAAAAAAGGATCGGTCACTTAGTCACCCGTATATAGCGTATCTCCGTCTCCTATAGCGAGCAAACGTTCGGAAAAAATCCGCGCCCACGGCTTTTCGCGTGCAGCCGACCTTCCCTCGCGAGAAAAAAAGTAAGATAAGGTAAAAGGCTAGGTACCCATGTAAGTATACATACAGCCGTGGATCGAACGTTTTTCAATTAAAAATCAGAGCCCGTAAAGCGATTCCGCGCGCGCGTATAACTGCGCCGCGTCACGCCAGAAGTAACCAGACCAAGACGCGCGTTCGATCGCGAAAAAAAGGAGAGTCAAGCGAAAAACAAAAAATACAGTTGTACGGCCTAAGAATATATACCTATGCATGCATATCCCAAAATACACAAGCCATCGGTGTGTGCTCCGAAAAACCTAACCTCCGCCGCAGCGGGCATTTAAACCAACACAATCACGCTCTGTGAGCTCTGTGTACGTGCGTGGCGGCGTCAACAGCTTAACAGCTACCTACTTTAACTCCGTTTCTCTCTCTTTCTGTTTATGTAAATCCCGTGCTCACGCGCGGGAGTAATCAAAAGTGCGAAAAGAGCCGACGAGAGAAGGAGGAGGAAGAAGAAGAGGAATAAGAAGAAGCAGCAGCAGCCGGCGGGCGAGGTGACGCATGAGTAATGCGCTAGAGTTTAAAAATAAAACTCCCCGTCGTCTCGCGGTGCGTGTCAGCGTGTGCCTCTTCTCCTCCTCTCTCTCTTAGTCTCTTACTCTCTTTCTCCCACACGCGCACACACGTACACACACGCACACGACATGCACACATCGAACGTTCGTGCAATGCTAGGTGTCGCAGGTCCCCTCCTGTGAATATGTGGGCGCAGGTATATTTTAGGTACCTATGGTGGAGATGAAGGTCGTGGAGAAGGCGTCGTCGGAGAATCGGAAGAGTATGCAGGTCTTGCCGACGCCGCTGTCGCCGATGAGCAGCAGCTTGAACAGCAGGTCGTACGTCTTCTTCGCCATTGTCTCCCTGAGCGACTGCTGCTATACTACGTGTGTGTCTCCCACCGACCCTCTATCTCACTCGCGCGTTATAACCTTTGCCTCTGCGCGCTGCACTGCACACTGGGACCGTCGTCTCGCGTGTAACTCACACACAATACTCCGAACGGGGGAGTGGAAAAAATAGGAAAAAGGGGGGCAAGCGCGTGCAAGTGCACTGTATATATAACTTTCGCCGAGTGTGCAGCTGTAGGTAGTAGTATACCCACTCTGGCCTGTTTTTCTTTGTGTCGCGTGTATAATGTGCTACGCGCGGGGAGCTGGACAGGCGATAACTAAACCGTTGGTAGTTACCCTATACACTAGTGAGTGAATTTTAGGAACTGCCGCGAATGATCCTGTCCTGTGTGCGAGGAGAGAGTGTGTGCGTGGACTGAAGGGGGGGGGGGGGAGGAAGCGACATCTGGCCATCTGGGGGAGTCGATAAGGTAGGGAGTTGACGGGTTGGGTTAGAGCCAAGGGGGAGATGTCATGCAGGACTATATGATGATGAAAAAACCGCTAAAGGCTGATTCAAAGCATGCAGCTGCCCAGCTGGTGCTAGATATATACACGGGGCCTGGGAGTCAAAAGGCAGACGAGGAAAATTGTTCATTTTGTGGATTTAGTTTACGTCATTTACCTTATCTTGACAAGTTTAATGTTTTTTTATATACTCGGAGTTCGGAGCATTATAAGTACCTAGAGGTTTGAAGATGAACTGGTGTGTTTTTAAATGTTCGGATCTTTAATTTAGGTTATAATTATCAAAACAATGGAACACGGAATTCGACGACAAAAACTAAGTAGTAAAAGAGATTATTAAAAGTTATCTTTTATAACTATGTAAGTAACTGAATTATTATTGTCGCGTGAAAATGACTGTAGTAAAACACCCATTATAAAAATCAGTACTTTATGATATTTATATTACTTTACTCTTTTAACAAATCAAGCATGATACTATATTTAATACTACAAGTTAATATATTTTTATGAATTTTAATTGTAGGCTCTCACTGTGATAATATCAATCAATTAAATCTGTGATTTATATAAAACAAGATCAGAATGGAAGATGATATGATTATTTTGAGTGATTGCTCAGATGAATTAAAAAATTCAAAGAAAAGCAAGAAAATGTCAGATGAAAGTGATATTAGTTTATCTGATTTTCCAATAGTAGATTTAAACGCAATAAATGCTATAACTAAAAAAAATAATAAAAGATCTAAAAATAGCAATGCAAATTCTAAACGAAAAAATAGTTTAAGTACAAAGAGTGCAAAAGAAAAGAAATCTAGTGATTCTGATGCTCCAGAAACTTCTAAAAAAGAAAGTAATTCAAAGAATAAAAATACAAGCAAAGAATCTGAAAATGATTCTGATTATGAGACACAGGATCTGTCTGATGATTATTGGGAGAAATATATGGAAGAGTTCAAAACAAAATACAAAGTAGATGATTTAACTTCTGATGAAGATGAAGAATCACCTAAAAAAGAAGAAAAGATAAATGACAAGAAGGGTAAGTAAGAAATTTTTAAATATTTTGTTAAAGTAAATAGTAATATAAAATATCTTGATAATTAAGAAAGAAAGAAAAGAGAACCTAAAACCAAGAAAGGAGATGAAGAAAAAAAGAAAAGACAAGAAGAACGTGAACAAGGAAAAATTAGAAAACAAGAAGAAGCTGCAAAACAAAAAGCTTTGAAACAATTAAGTTCCAAAAATCGCTTAAATATCAATCCTGAACATTGTATGAAACAAATGGAAATTAGATTTGACGAAGAAATAACAAATTTTGACTTTTATACTGAATTTTTGAAAACTGCTCAAGAAGGTGAAGTAAAACATAGCGTAAAATCACATCTAATTCCTAACAGTATAACATGGAACAGAAAGGTAGAAGAGAATTATTTAAATGAGGAACATGAAATATGTTCAAATATTAAAATAGTTAATGAGAATCAAATTATGTTAATCTGGGATTGTGAAGAAACTGTGAAGCACATCCATGGGGGTACATTTATTTCTGCCATTTCTAACACTAAATCATTAGTATCTGATAAAAGAGTGTCATTAGTTATGTACAAAATAGAAAGTTATTTCAAGCATATGAAAACTGTCAAGGATCGAGATGTACAAAAAGAAATTTCGAATGGTAATTTAATAAATCATTAACATGACATTGACATTATTTAAAAATATTTAATATATTATTAAATATTTATAGGGAATGAAAAGCAAAAGAAAACAAAAGTTGACAAAATGTTTTCAAATTGTCCAAAAATATCAAGAAAGAAATTCGAAGAATGTTTAGTTGAAATTGAACTAATGTATAATGTTAGTTCTAGACTAATCGAAAATCCAGGGGAAATGGTTTTGTTAATTCATCAATATACAAAAGCATTAGCATTATTGCCTTCAAAAATGGAAAAAAGACAAGGGGAATCCAAAATGGATTGGTATGCTAACTGTGATAATAGAGATACTGTTAAAGTTGATAAAGATGGAAACGGACTCAAAAGATTATGGCAGCAACAACTTTGTCAATTTAATTTAATGAGTTTAGAAACATCAGAAGCTATTGCCTCAGTATACAAGTGTCCACTGCAATTAATGGAAGTAAGTTATTTTTAGTAAGTAATTTTTACTTAGCATCAGCTTTATTATTTTTGGTTGACCAAGCAAATATTTTAGGCTTATGCAAACTGTACTTCAGCTGAAGGAGAAATGTTACTAAAAGATATTCCGGTAAATTTAAGTCGTAGCTAATTGGCAATTAACAATTGAATAAGTTAAAAATATACTTCATTAAATATTTCCGTTTTTCAGATTAGAAGAGCAGCTGGACCTTTAACATCCGTTAGGAAAATTGGTCCAGAATTAAGTAAAAAATTATATATGATGTTCACTTCAGATGATGGAGAAATTTATCTAAATGACTAAAAATAAAACTTCAAAACTATGTTTGTATAAAAATGACTGTTTTATAATTTCTTGATAAAAATACAAGATTGATGTGAATAAAAATCAAGTTTAAAATATTGTACAAAATAACTCATCTTTATATTTTCTTAACTATAATTTAAATTTATATAAATACAAGGAAAATTAAATCAAATTAATAAATGCATAAGAATATTCATCTTTATTCAACGCAAAATTTAACAATGGATAAGGAAAAATAATATTTTGAGAAAATCGGTATTTATGCTGAGTAAAAAACTGTACATTAAGTTTACATTTTAAGGCAGTAACTCTTTAACAAGTGAGTATGAATCAAATGCACTTACAGAAATTATGTAATTCACTATATGAAAATTGTCTGTTCGCCTTTTCTATTTACAGACTAAAATTACTTTAAAGCTTTTTTTGAGGTTGAACCATTATCACGTGCTATTTAATTCATTCTTCAATATAAAATCGAAACTTTAGAGAATTTGTACACATTATAAATCATTAAAAATCAGCCACTATTTATTACTTTCGTATCTGACTTGTGAATTGATGCATAAATCAGCATAGCACACTCAAGTTATATTTATACATATTTATTACTAAGGAAAATTTAATTAATATTTACGTATAACTAACTTCTACACAAATTTCCAATCAGTCAATTTCAGGAAAAAAGAAAATATGAAATTATTTTACATATAAATGAATTTTGTCAGTCTTCGCAAATTAATTGAAATGAAAACTGTTGTTTCGTGTTACTATATTTACAAAAATCGAAACTACTCTATTCTTACTTCATGTATCAATCCTTAAACTTTTAATATCTATTAGTTTTAGGCAACTAAAGCACGCGAAAATAATTGATGATAAAACTAATCTCACTAAAGATGTTGAAATCACTAGGTAAATCTTTACAAGGAACTAAGACTTTTTGCTGCTTTCAGCATTTAGCTCGATGGACGTCTGTTTCGCGTGTGCAACGGTTGAGTCCAGATGTTGATCCAAGGTATTGCCCGTCACAGAATTCCGATGCTCGCAGAAATAATTGGACGGAATCCTTGTCGTCCCTTGAGTGTATTTCACCTCATTCTTCGGCTCCATGACCAAAAGCTTATTCGCCGTTACTGTCGTCACCGCTCTTCTGTTACTTTTCGTTAGAATGACCGGACTGCTTTTATCTTCAACGTCGGCCCTCTTCGTCAATATGATCTTGGTGTACTTGATCGTTGGCTGTCCACTCGTCATTCCGCCTCGGCTTAAGGTAACTATGTTCTGCGGATGCGTCACGATCTGCGACTGAAGCGACTGTTGTAGTTCGGCCGAGGCAGCAAGGTTTTTGTTATTGATGAAGACCACCTTGTTACCCATGGTGTTCAACATCGGAAGCGTCTTCACTTCCGATTGCAGAGTGATCGGCGAGGTTTGAAGCAGAGGTGACAACCGTTCAAAGTTGTTCAGGTTTTCGCCGTCCTTTGCAAAAATTATGGGAATGTCCAGGATGTTTCCGAGCTCGTCATCCAGGGTTGCATTAACTGGGGTCTTCTTTGTACAGTCTTGGATCGTATCGATAGATCCTGAATTTATCTGCAAATTAGCGATTTTTATTAGTTTCATAGAAGAATAGGTTTTTTAGGTTGACAGTACAGGGAAGTCTAAGGTTTACTAGGTCTATAGGATCGGGAAAAAAGATTTGATTTACTGTTTTACCGACAGCTCCACCAATAAGAAAAGTTTTTCAAATAATTACATTTTTTGTAAACCTATATTTATGGTCAATGACTAGTATTTTTGATAAAAATAATAAAAAAAATTACAACTTCACCGACCATTTTGAGAATAACAAACAATACAATGTGCTAATCGCATAAGTTTTCGAATGGTCGGTAAAGCAGTGCATCGGTAAATGCCCTCTGCGAACCCAAACTAACTTCACCAATGCTAAACACACATCAACACGGATTAAAAAAATAAAATAAAAAATATCAAATGCTATAGTCATGTTATACAGACTTTCTTTCTTTTAAGCGGACATCCTATATAATGGGTCGACAAATCATACGACGTGGTCGTGCAAGTGGACCCATACCTTGATATTACTCTTCTCCGCTATCTGTACTTTAGTCTGCGGGGAGGGCTTGTGATTCAAGCTCTTTAGGGAGATCTTGGCCGCGGGCCGAGTGCCGGCATTCCTCGGCGATCGCGTCGTGCTCGGCTTCGAGCTTTTATCGCTGCCCGTCGGCAGCGGCGGCGGCGGCAACTGGTCTTGTTGGTAGCCGCATTGTAACACCGAGTGCTTTCTGCCGCCACCGGCCATCGAGATGTCCGCCACTACAAAGTACAAAGACAGACACCTCTCTGAGACTCGAGCGTGCCAGAGGAGGATGATATACCGAGACGGGGAGGGGGACACACCGAGCAGCGAGCTTATACAGTTGCAAGTGCATTTCTTTTTCTCCCGCTTTTCACATGGTTCTGATGTCAGCGTTCAGAATCGTAAGAGGATTTTGTATAATCAATTTCTTTTTACAGTAGTAGTATCGTCGATCCCTCAAAACTTAATGTTTGAAAATTAAAAAAGTCTGGATGTTTTGTTTTTTTACACTAATAGATCAAATAAAAGCTTTATTAACAAAGTTTCGTTATTTTAAACAACAAATTTATAAAATTAATTTTATTTAGTATTTGTAGTATATTCTATAATAATTGAAAATGTAATGAAGAATGCATGCAACAAAAAAATAATTGACCGATTGCTGTATTTTGAAGTAAATTCTCTTGTCAAATCAGCATTTATAGTATATTACACAATTAGGGAAGTAAAGAGTTGGCCAGTCCAGAGTACGTGTAAATTGACACCCGAGCCGAAGGCGAGGGTGGCAAACATGTTCTCTGGGATCGCCCTTTTTATCCCCGTGTTGCGTATACGATTTTTTTACCTGGCGAGGCCGAAAATACAACCTTTGCGATCGGGCGCCGGGAGCAAAAGTGGTACTTTAGGCCCGCTAGGCAAAATTTTTTTTTTTCAATTATGAAATATTCCTGGATTATAAATAATTAATCTTACAGTTAGATGCTATAAGAAATTAGATTCTAATAACTTCCATAAAGTTATATATTAGATTAATTTTAAAGTTATGAACTACTACCCTAATTCCCAACAACATAGTGTGCATGCATACCTTTAGTTAGTATACTAATAAATATTTTGGCACGCATTTTGTAAAAAATATATTTAAGCTAATACGAAGAATATGTTGTATAAACGTAAATATCTAATGAAGTATGAAAGAAGGATAGGAAAAGTTTTGAAAGAGGACAGGAAGTAAAAGATATGATTTACGTAAAAAAGATTTATTTTAACATGAAACATAGGATAGTATTTTCAATTAAGTTTTATATACAACTGTTTACTAATTTGCTAATTTTCGAAATAAAGAATGCCAAAGGACATTTGTTAACAATGTGTATATACAGATTATACAAATATAAATATTTATTAGATATCCCAATTTAACATTTTTCATATTTTTTGTATTTGTAAATAACATTTTATTCTGACATTAGAGTGCAAAAATATTTTGTGAATTACGCGTTATATTATTGACTATTTACTAGCAAGACTGCATTTATGATTTTCTACGTTTCATAATCCTAAAACTATCACAGTTAAAAGGTAATTCTTATAATAATTTTTTAAAAATACCTTACAGTACTACTTTTAGTACTTATTTATCTATATCTATATAATAGACATATAAATATTATTTTAATAAACATCATTGATTCCCGTTTTGGTAAAATTTCGAAAATAAATCAAATCACAAGTTTATTGCACAACATACTGATGTTTGGTATAGGAAAAATGAAATTATAAAAGAAAAAGGAAAACAGATCTTTGCAAAGCCCAGCTATAATTTCGAGACTACAGCAGCGTCTAATTTTGCCACCACTTAAAATAGGCTTGACAGTACTCAAACAGACTAGTAGCGCATATAAATAATACGTTTTACATGGGCTTGAACTCTCAAGATCGCATCAAACATACAAAATTCACCGTAAAGTTCCATTAAAACAGCACAATTTTGATTTAAGGCATTCCACAAGAACATTGCTTTTAGATATCATTCGCTTACTTATTAAATTATGCTGTACCTTTTGTCGGTGTCGTGGACGTCGTCGGCATAGTTGTCGCTGCCGCCGTTGACATCGATGAATTCTTTGGTGTGAACAGAACACTAGAAGACATAGCTGATTTACTGACTACTGTATTGCTCGAGTTCACATAACTCTTCATTTGTTGAACATTTTGTTGTGCATTGATGATATTTACGTTCCCAGTAGTTTTCATGTTTGTAACTGAAAATTGTCATGATTTAAAATTCACTTATAAAAATTTACCAAAAAGATTAATAATGTTTTTGTAGTTTTTATTTCATAATTTTAAAGAGAAAGTACCTGTGGCTGTTGGTGCACTGACTCTCAGAGGTGTAGTATTCGTTGGCGTAAGTACATTCACCATATTTATGTCACCAGTTTTCTCCGTAATATTAACATTTTTGTAACTATTCGTTGCTCTCTGTGACCCCTTTTTTGTTGGCATGATCATCTTGATCTTCGCGATGTTCTGTTGCCCGCCGACATTTATCTGATGATTATTCTTTGATACTTTGATGAAGGTATTTGATGCCTTCAGTGTATTAGGTTTCCCGACTTGCGATGTTTGAAGATTATTAGACGTGGGTTCGAATCGGATAGGTCCTACTGGAGCCAAACTGGCAAATGAACCAATATTTAAAGTGATTCCACCCGATGTATTTTCCAAATTCTGTTGCTGTAATATGTTATTGATAAAATTATGAAAATGTAAGCTAGTATTATTGTTGTTTTTAAATAATTTCAACATGATAATCATAGTGTACAACCAATTAAGAACGATTATTATATCTGTCACCAGTCGGAGCAAAGTTCAATTTTTTTTTTTAAAGCACTATCATGACAATACTACTTTACCTGCGTCGTAAGTCTGGATGTTATCAATTGATCGGAGAAATTCTGGTTTGCATAATTCGCTCTTGCTTTTCTCCTTGGCGTTTGCGTGGCTGTCGTTCCCGTCAACGTAACTAACGTTCCCCTCGGTAACACATTCGCCGAAATACCCTTTATGTTATTTCCAACAGCATTACCGTGCGGTGATTGTGGCCTTAGTTTCTTCATATTTAACGTTTGAAGTTCACCTTCTACTGAACCAGTGTTAGAATTTCTCCTTTTTCTCCCTTCGGGTTTCTTAACTGTAAGAAGATTATAGCATTACAATCAGATTAAGGACTATGAAAATATCATTAAAAATATTACTTATGTCGACTGCAATTTAATATCAACTGATAAGAATTTTTCCATCGGTCTTACAGTCTTACAAATTAAATTAAAATAATTAATATTTATGGCAGTCAGATTGCCCTTGTTTATAATCACCCCCGCAGAATCTGAAATAAAAACTTAATTAAAATCTGGAAAAAACTTTGTTAGCAAAGGACGATCTGACTGCCCACCACCACCACATTGTCCGACGTTTCGAGCCTGCTCCGGCTCCTCCTCAGGGACTGAAATAAAACCCGCAATACACCTCCTTATATACCATGCACCCATACCCCCTTCTTTTCTCTTACCCCACCACCCTCCACATTCCCCTCTCCAACTTGCCATTCTCACTTAAATTAATAAAGAATGATAAATGTTATCTAATTTACTTGACTCTATCATTAAATGTACATTATTCCGATTTCTTAGAATGTGAATACTTTCAAGGCTTTCCCTCTTATATTTATTCTTAATCCCCTGTTCCAAAATATCCACACTCCCAAAATCGAAAGAATGCAAACTATTTAAACAATGTTCTTTCAAACCCGATGTACAACTTGAGCTGCGTAAACTATATTGATGTTCATATATTCTCTTTTTCAAATATCTACCCGTTTGACCAATATAACAACCATTACAATCCCTACAATTAATTTTATAAACAACTCCCGATTTCAAACATTTGTCATCCTTGTCTTTACAATTACTAAATAACCTTTCTAAATTATTATCATTTCTAAAGAAAACTTGAATATTATGTTTACTAAAAACCCTTCTAATCCTTTCCGACAAACCTCTAACATATGGTAAACTAAAATATGCATTCTTTCCATTTCTATTCCTTGTTTGATTATCTACCCGCTGCTTCAATCCACCATTATAAATTTCCCACACTCTCATCAATCATTTTATCAATAAATTTTACGGGATAACTATTTTTAATAAATGTTTCTCTAACTAAATTTAAATTCTTTTTCCTAAAATCTTTATGTGACAATTTAATCGCTCTGTCAATGACACCTTTGATCGCACCTGTCTTGTTTCGAATTGGTGGTGAGAATCAAAATTTAAAAATCTACCTGACCATGTAGGTTTTCTATACCAATCTAATTTCACTCTATTATTATTACCTCTAATGACTCTAATATCTAAAAACTCAATTGATAATCTTTCTCAACTTCTTTTGTGAATTTAATTCTATCATGGATAGAATTAAACACATCCACCATTTCATCCACAAAACATTCTGGTATAACTGCAAAAATGTCATCAACATATCTTTTAAAAATAATTGGCTGAAAAACCAACTTAGACAAAGCAATACTTTTCAATTTTTCCATTACTAAATTGGCTATAACAGGTGACAAAGGTGATCCCATTGGACAACCATATCTTTGTTCATATAGACTATTATCAAAAGAAAAAATTGTGTTTTTAAAAACCAAATTAAGTGCCTTTATAAATTCATCTTTTGTTAAACTAGTATGTACTTTAATTTCAGACCATTTATCTTGTATAATATCATTCAACAACTCTAAAGGTATATTTGTAAACAAAGATACTACATCCAATGAAACCATCCTATGATCATTCGGAATAATAATATCTTTCATTATACCATAAAAACTCCAACTATCTTTAATATATGAATTTGTTTTACCCACTATCTTGAACAATATATTAGACAAAAATCTAGCAAGTCTATACGTCGGAAAATTTATCGATGATATTATTATTCTATATGTCAACTGTTCTTTGTGAATCTTAGGAAGCCCATAACATTTAGCTACAGTGCCATTTTCACATTTTAAATATTTAAACATACTATCTTTAATATAAGCTTTTGTTTTCCAATGCATAAATAATTCTTTCAATTTATCTTGTAGTCTATTGATATGTGGATTCCTAATTTTCACATAAGTGGTATCATCCTCCAACATAAGTTGAATTTTATTAATATAATCCCTTTTATCTGAAACTACCGTTACATTTCCTTTATCTGCTTTTTGGAAGATCATATTCGGATTCTCTCTCAAGAATTTCTTCGTTATTTTTAATTCATGGAATTATCAATTATCAATTGAGTTTTTTAGATATTAGAGTCATTAGAGGTAATAATAATAGAGTGAAATTAGATTGGTATAGAAAACCTACATGGTCAGGTTGATTTTTAAATTTTGATTCTCACCACCAATTCGGAAACAAGACAGGTGCGATCAAAGGTGTCATTGACAGAGCGATTAAATTGTCACATAAAGATTTTAGGAAAAAGAATTTAAATTTAGTTAGAGAAATATTTATTAAAAATAGTTATCCCGTAAAATTTATTGATAAAATGATTGATGAGAGAGTGTGGGAAATTTATAATGGTGGATTGAAGCAGCGGGTAGATAATCAAACAAGGAATAGAAATGGAAAGAATGCATATTTTAGTTTACCATATGTTAGAGGTTTGTCGGAAAGGATTAGAAGGGTTTTTAGTAAACATAATATTCAAGTTTTCTTTAGAAATGATAATAATTTAGAAAGGTTATTTAGTAATTGTAAAGACAAGGATGACAAATGTTTGAAATCGGGAGTTGTTTATAAAATTAATTGTAGGGATTGTAATGGTTGTTATATTGGTCAAACGGGTAGATATTTGAAAAAGAGAATATATGAACATCAATATAGTTTACGCAGCTCAAGTTGTACATCGGGTTTGAAAGAACATTGTTTAAATAGTTTGCATTCTTTCGATTTTGGGAGTGTGGATATTTTGGAACAGGGGATTAAGAATAAATATAAGAGGGAAAGCCTTGAAAGTATTCACATTCTAAGAAATCGGAATAATGTAAATTTAATGATAGAGTCAAGTAAATTAGATAACATTTATCATTCTTTATTAATTTAAGTGAGAATGGCAAGTTGGAGAGGAGAATGTGGAGGGTGGTGGGGTAAGAGAAAAGAAGGGGGTATGGGTGCATGGTATATAAGGAGGTGTATTGCGGGTTTTATTTCAGTCCCTGAGGAGGAGCCGGAGCAGGCTCGAAACGTCGGACAATGTGGTGGTGGTGGGCAGTCAGATCGTCCTTTGCTAACAAAGTTTTTTCCAGATTTTAATTAAGTTTTTATTTCAGATTCTGCGGGGGTGATTATAAACAAGGGCAATCTGACTGCCATAAATATTAATTATTTTAATTTAATTTGTAAGACTGTAAGACCGATGGAAAAATTCTTATCAGTTGACTATGAAAATACTATGTTAATTATATTAGTATTATCAACATACGTCGGTTTTCATAATTATTGATCGAATTCGCTGCACGCAAAGGCAGCGGATGAGGCTGCAGTAATATTGCTCCCACGAAATCTGCTATCTCATCCAGAATACAACGATCCACCATACTTTGACTGATTTTCTCAGAAATTTTCTTTGAGGTAGAAATGCGAAGGTGGTCGTCGGCAGAGCCCACGACCACCAGACTAGTAGGTACAAGCATATGCTCTCTAACATCCTCGATATCGTCCACTCGTGCAAGCATGGCATTCTGTCCAATGATGAACATCACAGGACAGCGTACTTCCAAAAGTGTGTCTTCTGGACTGCCCCTTTTACCGTCTGCCGTGTTAAAGGGGAAGCCCAGACACACGATTGCCGTTATGTGCTCCAATTGGCCGATCTATAAAAATGTAAATAATTAATTAATACCATTTATAAGGATTAATTTAACATATTATATTTTAGGTAAACTCGGCGTACCTGGCAGGCTAAGGCAGCTCCGGTATTAAATCCAACTAAGACAATTGGTCTACCAGGGTAATCTACTCTGACATCCTGTATCTTTGCTCTGGTGGCTTGCACAAGTTGTTCAATACCGGTAATCATTGTTATTTTATTCGTAGTCAAACTTGCGTGTGGATTCACTGTGATAACCATGCCCAAATTTCCTAACTGTGATGTCCATTTATGTTGCCGCGACGAAATATTAGGCGTCATTCCGCCCGGCGCAACTATAAGAATTGGATTTCCAGGCAATTTTTTCTGTTAATAAAGAAATTAAAATAATTAATGAAAATTCAGTTTAAGCTAGTGAAAGAAAAATATAATAATTACAGGTCGGACTGCATTTAGTACTGGACTAACAGGATCCCACGATTTTTTTAAAAGAGGAGTAAGACTTTCCCAGGTAGCAGGACTAGTTTTAGCATTGACATTAGATTGCACAGCAATCATTTTATCAATAAGTTGAGGTATTTTTTGTCGCAGGGTTTGTAAAACATCTAAATATATAGACAAATATTCTTGTGGCAGGTAGTCAAATAATAAACTATGTAACCATTGAGTTATTCTCCAATCCCAATTGGCTGATGCCAAGGTTTCACGAAACCTTTTAGCTGTGGTGTCAATGGATGTTCGCCGAAGGACCGGTTCATAGGCATTGTTTGATTTTGTTAGTCTGGATATTCGCTCAGAATTCAATATCCTAACAATCCTGTTGAAAATTCTATTTTGTATTGGGGACCACAGAATTTTGTCAATTTTTTCTTCCCAGTCATCTGTATTTTCTGACCTTATAAAATTAGCTACCCTTTGCAATTCATCCATAGATTGTCTAACTTTTGCCAAGTCATATGGAGGTGAGATTGGCTCTGGATCATTATCTTCTACATCAATAAATTCCTCCTGTTTTTTGCTGATATAAATAGAAAAATATTTTATTTTAGAATAGTGATATACAAAACACTTTTTGTTATCATAATTATTTATTATGAATATATTTCTTTTCATTGTTAGCATATATGATAATTTAGCTACTCAAGTATTAAAATATTTTCAAGAAAAGTGCTTAAAATATTCCATACCTAGGTATTACATTTCGTGATTTGGAAAAGAAAAGTTTTTTAACTGGCTTCACATAAATATTTTCTGGTTTCCAATTCCAAGGTCGGGCATAACAGTGGTCTTTAAATATTATGTTTCCATCTGATTCACAACTACCAGCAAGTTGATGAATATAACTTATCAATTTATTTGTAGAACTTTCATCTGATGAACTGTAATCCGTAGATGGACTTTGCAATCCAGAGCCGACAGTTGTGGCAGTTGAACTAGTAGGTGATGCAGTCAACAGCATTTTCATTGAGTTATCTCAGCTTGATTTGGATGCTGAATCATTCATTTGCCACAGAAAAAATTTCCGTTTGCACCTTAATCTGCAATTATGATAGTTGTAATTGATATAAATAAATTCTTTTTAATAATTTCCATTTGGCAATTTAAAGTTTTATAAATAATTTTAAATATTATTATCTCTAATTAAATTCTTTTATTTAAATCACAGAAACTAGTTTCCTATCGAAAAAGAAAATGAAGCAAACACATTTATGGAGATAATTTTCTTATCCTGAATTTACTTTGATACAGCCTTACGAATTGTTGAATGTATAAAACAATAAATCACAGAACAATTTATGACTTTTATAAATGATCCTTGATATTCATATTCTGAATTATTTAGAAATCAAATTGATTTATTGTATTTATAAAGCTTTTTATGTAATTATCCAAATTTCACTTTAAAATGTAAATATAACTGAAAAAAAAAAAATAAACAAATAGAATAAAAAAAAAATATATAAAAATAAAAAGATAACATTATTTTTGTAAAATATGTGAATGCAGGCATTTAGGAATTGGAATGGGCAATCTGAAGGCTTCTAAGAGTTCCTAAGCGCTCTGCTAAGTAATCTGGCGCTCTCAGCTCTATAAATAAAAGACCGCGCGCAAGTTAATTTTATTCCTCTTCTCTGCTCTACATTGTCCGCCAATTAACATTATCCCATTTAGCGAACACTTCCACATATCTATTATCAACACCAGTTTCAACCAGTGCAGTACAATTTCACCCACCACAAAAATAACACTTGTATACGCACGTTCCAATCGACTTACACAATCCTACTGAAACCGGCAATCCGCATTGTCGAACAAAAACAAACGACACTCAGCAGTAGCAAAGAATATAGACGCATATAGACTTCTTATGGGCGGGTAGGGCACAGATCGTGCAACACGCCTATACTAAACTGTAGATGTTATTCACAGATTACATTAGGAGGGCCTATCTCATATTATACATGTTATCCAACGATTTCGTCTAAAAATTTCTTAAGGCGTACACTTCTATATGCGTCTATATTCGTTGACACTACGTACAAACAAAAAGAACCGACTCACCTTGTGAGTCGCGATTGCGACGCTCCCGGCGATCATCTTTTCCCCTTTCCCTCTCTCTCTCTCTTTCCAGTCCGCGTGCGTGCGAACTTATACTCAGGCGCGGCGACGGAGAAGACAAGGACTACTACCACGTTGCATCATGTGGGTGTATTTTACACCTCTTCTTGCGTCTGGTGCACTGCCGCCGCTACCTCATACTATCTTCACGACGACCGGGCGCGCAGCAGCAGTTTGCCAAGTGCGGACGGTTGATTGATTCGCAGAAGCGAGAGGTGTGTACAAGGTGAAAGAACGCTGCGATAACTGCAGAGTGCTGAGTGCGGTAGCCTCGGCGAGCGAGTAAAGCAACTGAGCCGCCGCGCGCACGCGGCCATTTCGCGCGATTGCGACGTTGCCAAAGGTTCGTCAACGATTTGTGAGGTTAACGAGGGTGGGGGTGTCACGCGGTCACTGCTGATTGTTTGACGATGATTGTTGCGGTGTTTGAATCGCGGAAATTAAGTATTTTGCGAGGGTTAATAACGTAAGTATAAACGGAAATACTTTTTTAGTACTTTGTACTTTTATGTGCGTATTTTGGTTACGCAACTGTTTTACAGATTTATATTGGATATTGGAGAAGAAATATAAATATTTTTTTGTAACTTTTGTAGGAATAATGGATCAAGAATCCATGTATTCGTGCAAAATGGGAAAGATCATTTGAACAACGAGTGTATACTGTATATCAGCTGAGAAATGAAATACTAGGATATGTTCATAAACGGAATAATAAGGATAAGCTGATCATCCTCGTAATCTATTTCCTAGCAGTGACTGGAACATGGATGGCACGTACAGGTATAGAATATCATTCACAAGTAATAAACTCATTGTGGTACTTGTTCGCTAAAGTGACGAAGTTTTATTATGGCCATTTAGGTTTAGTAGAAACATTCATTGCAGGATATTAAGTACATTACTGAATGGGACTACACTTCATAGTTGGTTCATATTATTGATTTTCGTAATATTATTCTAACTGTTAAAGATTTAAAATTTAATATTAATTTATTATTTAAATAAAGATAATACCTTATAAAATCGTTAAAAATAAAATTTACGTGTCTGTAACATTTCCGGGAAATTCAAGGTTATATCCCCGTAAGTACTCTTATATCCACGTAAATCCACGTAAAATACGTGATCTTTGTGCGAATAGACACAGCGTAAAAATAACATTTCTAGTATATATTTGCGTTAACAATAAAAATTGTAAAATGCTAACGCTTTTGCTCCAAAGTGGATTTTGGAGTGAGCATTTAAATAACATTTTATTAAGAAACGTTATTGATTATTGTTTGCTTAATTTTGATATATTTGATAATTATACGTCCAAACTACATTTGCATAAAAAAAAAAAAATATTTTCCATTCGGAAAAAGCTAATGCTCCATTCGTTTCTTTCAGTGAGCAAACATTCTGAAACCAGTGTGCCATATCCGAGCCTTCATTGTAATCACATGCATAAACGTTTCAACAATATATCGCAACCATCATTATCAACAACAAGTGCATCGGGGGGTCGCTGACCGTCTGCCCTCTCTCATCGTGTCCACTGTTGCCGCCGCCTCTTTCTCCTCTGTGTAAACACGGCTGCATGCTGCTGCTGCTGCTGCTGCTCGCCGCGTCGTCTGCTCAATCTTCGCGAAGTTAAACTTAACCTTGACTTCGCGAGAAGAAATGCCGCAGCAGCAGGATCGTAATTCGAAGGCTCCCGCCGAGGTGCGCAGTGCCAGCCTAAATTCCAGCTTCGATCACGCACCTACGTAATGCAAAGGTATATAACGTCAGCCAGGTAGCGTGCGCCTGCTCGTTCCTGCGCGCCTCCCCCCGCAGTGTAAGTGCGGCTGCACTGCTCGAGCGACATGGCCAGATGATGATCGTCCCCGAGCTCCTTAGCTTAGTGATATGATATGTTAGTCCTCGGCTACGGGTTATGACCATAGCGCATTCTACCCGATTTTCCGGAATCATGTTCCTGGAGGTTCTCTTCCGCGTGGTCCTGGCGATCGTGAACATGTGAGTACGACTTTTCATTCATTACTTAGGCGCTCTTTGTGTGCAGCAGCAGCGCGCGCGCTCGGACCCTGATAGAAATCTCGTGTAATATAGCTATACCTATACAACACTCGCGAGCGCTCGTCGCGTGCAGTAGCTATATAGCTACTCTGGCAGGAGTGTGCTATGTTATCGCTGCATCGTGAACGAACGAGCGAGGGAATATTACTTATATATGTACCACTGCGGCAGAAGCCTACTTGGCAATCGTTATTTACGTAGAAACGACGAAGTTTTTTTGTTACCGAGGCTTTTAGTCAGAGTTTCGCGGTGATTCGCTGCTTGATTGAACGTAAAGGGGGGGGGGGGGTTGAGTAGTGGGCATTTTTATTGGATTACTAATCAACTTTTTAACTTGATTTTTATGTGCAGACAGCTGGAACACGTTGAACCTTTTACCAGGAAGATTCATGAGAATGAGTTATGGTTATACAAAAATCCTCGAATCGAATCTTATGTTTCTGCATCAGTATTATGGGTGAGTTCAAAGTTTACTTTGACACACGTACCTGCTTGTGTATACATATATAACTTGCAAAGTAATGAGATTATTGCAATAATTGGCTTTATGTTTCATACAGGCAGTGATAATTATCGTTCCATTAGTAGTAATTACTTTGACTTTAATGTTGCAAAGAGAAAAAGGTGATTTCTCACAGGCTGTCTTGTCATTTACCTTGTCATTAGGTTTTACTGGAGTATTAACTAATATACTAAAAATAATAGTTGGTATGTCATATCAAATTTATTCTATATATAAAATATCATTCACAAGTAGTATTAACAATTATTGTTAAAATAAAATCATTTTCAAATTACAGGAAGGCCTAGGCCAGACTTCTTCTATAGATGTTTCCCAGATGGACAAGTCAATTTTGAATTTGAATGCACAGGTGACCCTAATGTCATAAAGGATGGAAAAAAATCCTTTCCAAGTGGCCATTCTTCCTGTAAGTTTCTAATTTTTTTCTTGTCCTTGTGCACTTTTTGAAGATGATGCAATATCATTTTTTTTTTTTTTTGTATTGAAAATTCATATGTTTGCAGTGGCATTTTCAAGTTTTGGCTTTGTGGCATTGTACTTAGCTGGTAAGCTTCACACGTTCAGCTGGAATGGAAAAAGTCAATCGTGGAAACTTTTTATGTTTGTGCTTCCCCTTGGCACAGCACTTGCAATAGCAGTAAGCCGCACTTGTGATTATCATCATCACTGGCAAGGTATTTAAGGTTTTACTCAGCAATCAAATATCTTTTTAAAGATAAAAAAAATTCACAGTTTTAAGGATCCATCAAATATATTAATAAAAGACGAAATTAAAGAAGTTAATTTTTAAATTATAATTACTGTCAAATGCTCTATTTTTAATAAAAAAAATTTAACGTAACTTTAAGGAATTGCTTTCGAATATCAATAAATTAAAAGAATTTTTATTTTTCATTAATATTACAGATGTAATGATCGGCTCGGCGTTGGGATTCCTGCTGACGTTTCTGTGTTACCGACACTACTATCCGCCCTTGGATTCTTTGGTTTGTCATAAACCCTACGCGTCACTTATCAACTCGGAACCAAGAGAATTGAAAACGACGAGGATAGAATTGACCAAATGGACATAAGGGCTTTTCATTTCAACACCGATTCAATTGGTGTCCTTCTTGTACATAAATTCTATTTATGATTTCCAAAGTATTTTTATTATTTAAAACAAACATATTTTGTATAAAAACTACTTAAATACTCAACCACGATTCGGTATATTATCGAAAAATATATCGAAATTTTAAATAAAATGCAGTGTCGTTATTTTACCTTAACTTTGAAAAGACATTATTATTTAAAAAACATGAACTAACAGTTTATATTGGATGACGCCGTCGTTTTCTTTTTTTTAAACTTTAAGTTTATCTTTAAAAGTAAATTTGAATTGCTGCTATTGTTTCTGACCAACTGTTACATCATTAGCTTGACAATTAAATTCCATTAATACTATTTTCATCATTCATGGTAGATAAAAATACAACTACAACAAAATATTTTCAAGTAGATATACTAAGAAATAAAAGTAAATTTTTTATATTTGTTAAAAATTTTTTATTTTGTAACTCGACATAGCCATGTGATTATTAGTACAGTTTAAATGGCCACGTATATGCTCTCTGTTTTGTGCGCATAATGTAGTCAGGGGACGAGCAAGTTATGCCGTAAAATTTATAATGGATATTAAATCTTTCGATACTCTCCCTTAGCCGCAATTACAATGAAGTCGTCATGAGAAAATCAGGATAATTAAGCCTGCTAAACCGCATAAAAATAATGACTGTAAGTTAGCCGGTAGTTCACCCTTTTGCTGAACATCAGAGTTCCTAAGAATATTTAAAACCCGATCTACTTATTAGGTAATTTTAAACTTATTGATGTAATGTCATAGAGAAATGTAAAAATCGTTGAATAACTACTTCTAATATTAATCTATGTTCATTTTTGAGAGTATCTTATTATATAGCCGTTAAAATTGATGTTGCCGCATAATAATTTTTAATTAAGTTGAACTCGCGAACGTTACTTTTAATTTTAATTCTATTAGGCAACTGTAATGTAAATATCAAACATTGAACTAAAATTTACCGACAAAATATACTTAATAAAAACTTAAATATAGGAAATTGTTTACGCCAATGACATAAACGGAAATTGAAAAAGAATTTAACAGTACGTTGTACTTATAAGTAGATACAGTAAAATATAGTCAAACATCTTTAAAATGAAGTAATTTTTTGTAATTATAAAAAAATTTTCAATATTCAAGTAAGATAGAAGTTTGCAAGCTACATTTCCATTTCTCGAAAAAAAGCGCTTAAACATGAACATTTTTCGCGAACATAATTCCTCTTCATAACCGAAACATTCGAATCTATTAATCTCTCCCGCAACAACCCCATTCGAATCCGTTACACTCGAACCCCATACCATATACTACCCGTCACGTTCGAAACTCCCTCCAAAACCCCCAACCGAAACTCCATTGCGCGACTTGGCAACACCGCGTGTTCTACAACAAGCAGCAAGCCGCCTATGATCGTCGTGCGCAGGCTCGCGCCACCTGGCACCCTTCTCCCTTCCTCACATTCATATCTCTCTTTCTTTCTCCCTCAGCGAGGAGGGGCAAAGCGCACGTAGCCAGCGAGCGAGCGAGAGAAAAAACACACGGACATCAGGCTACGAAAGCCTCGGCAGAGCTCTCGCGCCAAGCGTACCGTGTACATACGTTTCTCTCGCCCACTCGTCGTCGTCACGCCCGGAGCTCCATAGTGTCGTCGCGAAAGCACGAGCAAGAGCTCGAGAGAACGAGCTCTCTGCGCAGTCGTTGTCAGCGGTGCGGAAGATGCTGATGAAACTGGAACAGCACTCCGTGCGCGCCTCCTGAAAACGAGCGAGACAGGCAGACAGACAGAAACACGTACACGAACGCGCGCGCGTCTCGCGTACAGATATACATATCTATACGTGCGAGCACGCATCCGAGAGAAAGAGAGGCGAGCAGCCAGTCATCGTCGTAGCGGTCTAACCTCGATTCCTCACAGCAGCAACAGCGCTCGCGAGTGTGTGTCGTACAGCCGTCGTCGTCGTGGTCGTTGCCGTCGTCGTCGCGTATATATACATCCGTGCGCGTGTGTTGACGCCGTCGCGGGTGTGTGTGTACAAGATAATAAAAAAGGGAAACGAGAGTCCTTGGTGGTGCAGCACATACAGACACTATCTCCCAGTCTCTCGCGCTCTCTCTCTCACGCCACATATCCTCAGGAACACGATACCCTGTGGCTCTTCCTGTGGCTGCTCCGTCGGCCCGACCTCCTAGCCGAGCGGGAGCACCGAGCTGGAAGACAGCGGCAGCAGCAGCGACGCGGACAGCATGATCAGCAACATGGAGACGGATCCGCGGGAGATAATGTCCGAGGACTCCGAGAACCGGGCGCCCAGCATGCAGGTACGTGGCTGACCTCCAGGATGTTGCTGACGAGTAGGGAATTAGAGATTAAGAGTGCCTATGGTGCGCTTCGCGCGTGTGTGTGTGTTTGTCAATACACTTACAGATCCCAACGCGGCAGTTGAGAGAACTGCGATTTTTCAAAAGTTTCGAACGCGTTTAGGGAAAGCGAGAGAGGTAGGTTGGATGGCTAGCAGGCAGGTATAAGGTGGGTTTAGGAGAGAGACGTTCAGGTGAGGCACTTTGAAGGAGAAAATTTCGCAGTGGGTGGAGAAAAAGCAAGTCAATGGCACAAAAGAAGTGATAATACTGGTTATGAATTAGTTTGGAAAAAGTTGTTCTTTGTCAGTGCTTTGTTGATTTGTGTACAAACTGCATGAGATGTAGGAAAAATTGGTTTAGGCTTTGATGAATGTAAAGTTGGTAAACAGTAGAGTAGGAGTTAAAGGTACTGTGTTAGCTTACAGGCTAGCAATATGGACTCCTTTATCGCTGTGCCAGACTGCTCGTTTGGTAAAAATTTTCCAGCATAAAAATGTGGAGTAGATAATGACTTTCTTCGCATGATTAATGTCTCTGTGTATACCAGAAATATGTTCTAGCATATTTATCATACTTATTCTAAACATGTAGTGATAATTATAGTACATGAACACTAGTTGAATCATTAATTTGTTTTAAATTTCATGCTATTTTATACAAAAAGGTTTTGAGAAAATTGAGAATTTTATTTTATGATTGTTAGGTATATATTGATATCAACTTTTAATCTAAATTTTTTTTTTTACTACTTTAGAAATTAGCAACATTTTCTAAGCACAAATGGGTCTGAAGTTTGCATCGTTGGAGTGCAACGAAATAATTTTTTACAATTAAAGTTATTAAGCAATGTAAATTTTATCTAAATCTTTGTTATAAAGTCATTTGATACTATAAAATAAAAAATCTACACGCAAAATAAATATTAATTATTGTAAACTTAAGGTAAAATCAAATATTTTTTTATTTCGTTGCACTACAACATTGCAAACTTCAGACCCATAAGCACAATCTATTAAAGTACATCTATAGTAAAATAGATAAGTATACATATACTGTAAAATGGTGTAAATTGAGAATGTGTCAAGCTTAGAAAGTCACATAGGAATTTATAATGTTGTGATTTCACAATTGCTTATAAAAGATTCTAAGAAATTTGAAAACCTTGTTTTCTATAAATACTTTCATTTTAATATCTATGCACAACCTTGTTTTAAGTCAATTAGAAAAATATTTAGAAATTTTAGAACACGTGAACATATGAAAGAATAATTCTATTTTTAATATGATATCTAAGAGAGTATAATATCTTAGAAGCAAAGGAAATTGTTATCACAAAAGCATGGATATTTTGAAATCTTTTACAAAATATGGAGATGTGGCTTTATTTATCAACAGTCTATATGCATATATAAGACATTGAAGATATATATATATATATATTGCTAAGCAAATATAAAAATGTGTTTATGTTGTTAATTATTATCAAAGCGACATTCTTACAAAGACTTTACACGTAATTGAAAAAAACATATGTTTCTAATCATAATATTTTTTAAATAATGAGTTTCTTTGTTACAGCAATAAAAGAAATTCCTAACTATAATACTATTTTTTACATAAGAGAATTAAATTACTTTTCTAATTATTTTAAGCAAAATAATGAATAGATAAATGCTATATTTTAATTAATAGTCCAAGTTGTTTGAATTTTATAAAGAAATATGCAAGCAAATGATAAAGTGTTATGAAAATAGTGGTGTAAACAAGTAGTTAATTTTAGTCAGATGCACATGACCTTATTATTTTTAAATGGCTCAGTCCATTTACACTGTCGATAATTATATATAGTAACAAGTACTGCTTTTATATTTCTATTGGTTTATTGTTACAAATGAATGCGTTGAAAATTTTATTTTTCAGTAAGCATTGTCATTTCTTTGCTTTGAATTCTTCAATGGCTCAGTCCATCATAATGAAAGAACAATATTTATTCCTTCATGTCACATTGTCAAGGTATTTATTTTACTTGCATTGGATTAACAGGTTTCGCTGTCTTTTGGTATTATAAATTACTTATTTTTTAATTATTTTTTGTTTTGACTAAAATACTTTTGAAAAATTACCATTTATAACTCTTTTACAATAAAAAAAAAATTATATAGTGCCCTATGAATTCAAGATTATAATATTGTCATCATCTAACAAACTTAGTATCATTGAAAACAATTCCTCTTTGTACTACTTTGTTTATTTAAATTGAGTGTGATCCCAATTATATTGGGACCTGAATCAATTTGCAATGTAAGCTTTGAAGTTAAAAATAGGCCCAAATAGAATTATGGTTAACATTGTTTACTAAATGTCAATCCATTCATCAATAAATTACTCTACATTTTCTCAGAATTTACCTAAAAAGTGAGTCAACGTTCATCTACAGTGCCAAACTTTATTATTTTTGTGCATGGTTCTATATTTTTTCTGAAAAGTTTGAAATACTTGTATAATAAATCAGTAAATAAAAAAATTTGTTTACTCTTCAGTCTTAAATTTTTCCACTATAAAATTTCATAATTTTTTGCTGCACAAAACGATTTTGTAGCAATTACAAACAATGATATTATTGCATTGTTTTTATTTGCGTTATCTTCCTTATCATTTTCAAGTTATAAAAACCTTAAACTCATGAAGCTTACCATTGATATCATTAAATTAAAGAATTGGATATATGCAAAAACTATTGAAGCTTTCCTAAAACTAGAGTTAGTTAATTTTCTACAAGTATCCTGAAAGATACTTAAGAATTTATTCAAATGTTCCACTTTGTTAATTAATACAAAATAATAACGATTATATTAAAAAAAATTAAAAACTTATAAATTTAAAATACGCCCTGTAAACTGCTCAACGCATACATTTCCAAAGACAACAAACGAAAATAATTTTCGATTTGCTCGAGATCAGGCTTCTAAACGGTTCCCACACGAAAGAAATTCGGGCAGGAATCGACAGTCCAATTACCTCTCCTCCTCCTCCTCCACCTTCTTCTTCACCTCCGTCTTTTTCCCGGGAACAGATGCTAAACCAAACCCGTCGTCGTCTCGTCGCTGCTGCTGCTTTGCGCACACATCCATGTCCGCAATACTTTAATTATCCGTGTATACATAGGAGTGGTATACTTATACATACAAAACTAGCGCCCCTGCGCTGCTGCTGCTCGCCACGCGATGATCCTCGACGCCATCTTGAGCGGCGTGCGCTCTCTCTCTCTCTCTCTCTCTCTCTCTCTCTCTCTCTCTCTCTCTCTCTCTCTCTCTCTCTCTCTCTCTCTCTCTCTCTCTCTCTCTCTACTTCTCCTTTTTCACGCCTTGGTGCATTTCGAAAGCCCCGTCTCGCCGTCATTGGGGAACCTCGCACAACCTTCGTCCTCTTTTTATTTGGATTTCGAAAGAGAGGAAAGAGAGAGAGAGAGAAAGAGAGATGCATAAGTATTATTCGTCTGGCCGATATAGCGTTTCGGATTTCGCGCTCTTTTTTTCAGAAAGAGACATACCTATCGCACAGTGGCCCTGGCATGCGATGTCGATGTAAATGTGCATAATGGAATGGAATTGATGAAGGAAAGAGAGGGCGAGGTGGAGAATGAAAGGGTTTATTGTTGGGATGGGCGAGATGAGGTTATTGGATTATAGGTCGTGGCGTAATGCCTATTTTGAGGTTAGGTTTTTAAATTCGTACGGAGCGCGTCATGCTATTTCGGAGCACGTTTTTCTTCCACGAGAAAAATGCTATTCTCGATACTTATTCGATTGCCAGCGATATCTATTGTACGTTTATCGATGGAAAGCAATTTAAATATTCATTATACAAATTATTTAATACACTGTTGAGGAGTGGGTGGTAGTCAATAATGATTTATTGGACTATAGAAGTGAAAATTAGTTGAATTATTATACATTCATTATACTATGATAGAATAAGTATTACAAATTTTCAAAAATATCAATAAATCTTTAAAGATTAGATATTTTCATTCTATATTAATCGAAAATAAGTTTTTAAATTCGTAAGAATAATTTCCACTGTACTTGTTATTACTTTCATTATAAAAAACTGAACATCTTTTCAGCTAGTTATTTTTATTTTAATAGTCAACGGGAATCATCCCTGAACATAAAATAATAACATTAATATAAAAGTATAAAAATAGTCAATAGATCAGTACAAAAAATTTCAATTAAAAGATTATGCTGGAAAATTAATGAAATTTTAAATATTGAAGTTTGATAGGTCTAAGGTTTTTAATTTAGTAATAATTATAAAATTGAGAAATTAATTTTTTTTTACCGTTTAGTCAAATGCACTAGAGAAATTGTTTATGTACCATGTAAATGAGCCCAGTTGTAATGCTGAAAGGAAACAATAATTTTAAACTTTCACACTTAATTCATATGTTGTGGTTTTAATTTGCAATGTAAGTCACTTATACAGCATTATATTATTCACGATGATAATAATGGCTTCTGACAGTAAAGTGCGTGTTATACGGTAATTTTTATGTTTCATTTCCAATCGAGCGTCAAAATAATTATAAATTTCATATTAAATTTTACGTTCGGACACTCTACGAAGAAAATGCTAAGCAGTGTTGCCGAATTTACTATTTATGGTGGCTAAGGTTACTTATTTCGTTACGCGTCGTAAGAATAAGCATTAAGTTTTCGGCTTTGTTATTCAATTGAAATTGATGACGAAGAGAACAGTTATACTGACCAATTTTCTCGTGATTATTTTTTAAAATAAAATACAAAAGAGCACGAAGTTTTTTTCCTTGAAAGCTTGATAATTCTAATTGAGTTTTATTCTTTCACGTGATGAAACTAGCCTTATCTACATCTCGAATTTAATGTATTTGACACGAAAATCAACAGTTTCATTAATTGTAATAAATACCACGGTGGACGCAATAATTTTTATCAAAGAAGTAACATTGAAAACATTCATAATTCAATCAATTCATTAAATTTAATTATGAGTATTTATAAAACTTATATGATCATTATTAAGTTGAAAGTCATACTTACTTACAACGATACAATCAATTAAAAAAAATGTGATAATTATTTTTACCTCACATTTTTACATATAAAATTTCAATTTTTGATGATTCTATTTTCATGTAGAATATCATAAATTTCCATAGAATTGGTAGTTATATGTGTCGACATCATTACTTCTTAACGCCGATTACGATGAAAAATTAAAACACCGTATAGCTTATCTAGATAGCCAACAACACAAAAAAACACAATTAATAACTTTCACAATTAAAAGCTTCATTATTAACTGATTTTAAAATAATAATTTTTCACGCTCGGACAATCACCAAGGATACTTTATATGTTCGCGCGCGCGTCCGCGCTGGTATCTCTGCAATATCAATACGGCGCGAGCGTACGTAATTTTCAAGGAAAAACTTTTATTGTCACGTTATTAGTGTAAGAGTTGTATTCACGCGCCACATAAGAAACGTAATGCATTTTCGTCTTCTATATAGCGAAAAGCAATTCGCGGTGAAAGCTGGTTTCGATGTTTTCAGGATGAAAGTGTTCTTTTTTTGTTCTTTTCCTACAAATGCGCGACTGTCTCTCACGTCGTTGTGATGCGGGCCTGCGATAATTTTTTTTTTTTTTTTATTTCATGCGCCAACAAGCGCTTTATTACGCATATATATAGCGAGCGGCTTGACGAGGGGCTGCGTCACGAGTTTGAATAAATAAAAAATAGATTATCTGGAATGGGTTTGGTTTATTTTTGAAGAAATAGTTTCCTCGGCGCCGGTTATAAATAGGTTTTTGCAAGGCGGTGGCAGAGGTATCTCAGGCATGCGGTGGGAAAACGTATATATTTCGCTGTGTGATTGATTGGCATTTTTTTAAAGATAGAGTCATTAGGGTACAATTTTTTATGTTGTTCTCTTCTATTTAAAAGTATTGACTAATTAATTACAATATAGACTGGAATATTATACTTTAAATAAATATTATAAATAACAATTTTATTTGAATAATGACGGAGTTTATTATACATAGTAACACGATAAAATTATTTTTATAAAAAAATAATTTATCAACCGTACTATCGTAAAATTTCCTATACTCTATTTAAAAGTATTCGTTAAATATAAAATCGAAACCTGAAACAAATCATTTTAAAATTTTATCAGATCCTTCCATTCTGTCGCCTTTTTGCTCTCCCAGTTTTTATGCGCACTACACGCCGTTACTTCCGCGTCGTTCGTTTTGGTGAATAATTTCTGCGCGAGCGACGCGCAGTATCGACGCGTCGCTATCCGCCGAGCGGGAAACCGCGTGTCGAAACGTGATATTTGGGTCGCGATGCGCCCTAGGGCTTTATTCTCCGCTCCTCTCTGTGTGTGCCTCGTGCGCGCCGGCGCTGGTGAAAAATGATTAGTGTGAATGGATTCTTTTGGGTAGATTAAATGAAATAGTCGGACTCTTGTTTAATTCCATTTTTTAATGAATCATTCAGGGTGTCTACCGCACCTGGAAATCTCAGAGAATCTATTTTTCTCTGGAAATATCAGGAAAATCTCGGTTTTTTTTTTTAATTCTGGAATTTTTAAAGTTTTAAGTTTTACGAGGAATTATTTTTGGTATAACATGCAATGATTGAAATAAATTTAAAATAGTAATAGGTCTGTAGATGTTTATTTTGTTAACGGGTATTGCACGACTCGGTGCAAAAAGGGGCTTATAAAAGCGCAAATGTTTACAAGTTGTGGGGATTCGCAGAAAAATAATGAACGATGGGTGCGTCGTAAGTAAAGGCTTTAGTAGTGGCAGTGTAGGACGTGGCGTGTGTGATACGCATGAACACATATTCCTGTAGCTGCTACTGATTAGAAACTAAAAAAACCGCTGCCAATACATTGGCACTTAGCTTCCTCACATTAATGTATTTATTCCATTTTTTAATTTTTTCATAACAATAATTAATAGTATCATACCAAATTTTCTATATCAATATTCGCAATAACACTAATATATACTAAAATAAACATTTGAAATATAAATACACCACTCTTCTTATGTCCATATGTCCAGAAAGTATTTTAACAAATTTGTAACCTCCAATATCTTGGTCGTGACAGTCAGATTTTTTTGGGCAACGAACTCGATCTGAAGATGTAAAAAAGCTATATCTGTGCCAAATTTCAGGACGATTGGTTGATTTTTACTCTAGTTATTGTGCGACAACGTAAACTCTACTTTTTTATAAAACATTTTTGTTCTAAAAAATAAATGAAGATATAATCTCTTGAAATTTTAACCAAATATTGTCTTCAATGAGTGTAATAAGTGGTTAAAATTTTAAGTCGATACATCAAGTATTCTCTAAGAAAACAACTAATATTATTAATTGAGTTCCTTTTTAGTAATCTGGAAAAATTTATAAAGTGTCTGGAAAACCTGGAAATATCAGGGAATTTTTTTTTAATTGTTGATAGGCATCTTGATTCATTGTAGGTATTCAATTTTCTACACTGACAGAAAAAATCTGGTAAAAATTCTTATGTTGTCGTGTAAAAATTACCATGTTGGAATCGTAACTCGACCATATGTCGGATTTTTAGCAGAATTTGCAATACACGTAGGAAAAATTCCAAGTCTAACATGGGAATTTTTTTATAACTGATTTTAAAGAGCGAAAAAAATTATTTCATCTTTTTTTTAGGAGTGGGGGAGGAGCGAGTATCAGACACATAATTATTATATTTAGACAATACAGAAGTTATTTTTGAATTAAACATGATTAAAGAAAATTTATTAAATAAATTAAAAATTTTTGACGACATCGAGACTCGAACTTGGAACCCTTGGCACGGTAGTCGGGAGCGCTAACCACTTACCTATAAAGACATATGTCCTACAAAATTTTGGAACTTGTATATCCCCAAACGTAAGATATGCGCGCTAATTTTATAACAAATTATGCTTTAACTCGAATAATACTATTCTCTATTTTAGCGTAATTTATTACAAATGTTATATATTAAGAATATTGTTTAACATTTTATAAATATTACCAATACCTTAAATTAAACAAGCTCATTTATTTATTAATGAATTTGTATTTTCGATATAATAGTTTTTCACAACCTTCCTTAAAAATATTACAAATAAACAATTATTTTAAAAATTGTCTCATCATAAAAAAAAAAAAAAATAAATAAAAACAAGTATATTGGATTAGAACGGCACATTCAGTTGTTGCGTTTAGCGTTTGTGTTTTGTCTCGATGTTGCCAAGGTGGATTGAGTTTGTTGACATGTATCTGTCTGAATCTTTCCTATTTTGACATTGAAGAGGTCAACTTTTCGTGCACTCGCGGGCTGTTTACGATTGAACGTGTGAATTCTTATTCTAAAACTCTCTCAATTTTTACCATGCTAGCCTGGGAAAATGTACAAAAGATAAAGTTCCATTAGCCACGTGTTAATTTTTACTATGCTGGCATAGGAAGTTTTACTTGTGACATTGGACTTTTTCATATAAAAGATAGTAAATTTTTCGATTTTAAGCAGTTGTGGGCAACTTCCAAGAGCAACATAGGAATTTTTCCCCGGGTTTTTCTGTCAGTGTAATATACGAAATAAATTTAATTCGCGGGCGCTATCTTTTCCAATTCACTATCAAATTTTAATTGTTTTGCTATTTTAAAAAAAATCCAATAATTTTCTCGACGAAATAGAAATATATTATTGCTAAATGCACAACATTAAAAACGGTAATCAAAAGTTTTTTGCATTTATTCATTTTAACCATATCTACGATTAAAAGTCCATATTTTTCGCATAAATAAAATATCTTTGTTTTTGTCGAGCAATATTAGCGCTGGAGACGATAAAAAGTTATCAGAAGAATTCAATTGTTTGTAAAACTCTAGACATGACGCTTAATGGACGTTTACAGGAGTGACACGGCGGGATCTTTGCTTTAATGGCTCCCGACTTGAAGAATCGATTACAGGCTCTCGCCATCTGGCGTCGCTCGGGTTACGGATTCACGTTCGATTTCCTGAAGAAGAGTGTATGTCTTCCGGTACAATCTACGCGAAACTGTCCTATCAGCGATTAACGTCTGAATTATTTTCATTTTGTTTGGTATTGAACAGCGAACTTTCAGTAAACATCTTTGTGAAATTTTTTTTTTTACGAATGTTGAGTAATTTTTCGAAAATTGACGTTTTTTTCCTCAATTACCTAACCACATACTTTGATCACTACGGATTTTTCCTCTATTTTGTCCTCATAACGCTTCAAACTACGACAACTTATACCTATAATTTTCAATTTTCATCACCTAAAAATAGCACAAAATCCTCTTACACCTCGTCAAACAATGATAAAAAAAAACCCTCGACCCACGCAGTCTTTTCTCTCCCACATGCTAATTCTTGCCCCCCACGCGAGCTCTCGCAGAAAAGGCTAATATATATATACGCGCCGCAGCGCCGCAGTGTAATAATCGAATGGCCCTCAATCAAGCCTAATGCACACCGTCGCCGCCACCGCCGCCGTCGTCGTCGCCAGACGCCTACGCGAGTGCCGAGCTCATTACGTTTCCTACACCCGCGCTGATAACGGGCCTCTCGTTGCTTTTTCATATACGTTGATTTAGCGCCGCCCGCTTCCTGTGGATTATTACCGCCCGCGTGCGCGCGTAAATACGCGCCATTCGGAGAAAGTTTCCGTCCGGGTTTATATATCCGCGGCGTATAAAGTGATAAAGTAGCGTCTGTACGAGTAGTTTGGATGGATCGAAGTGAATTTTATTGAAAAGAGAGTAGATTTTACGGGCGCCTTTACCACCATTTTACGGGTGAATGGGAAAAACAAGAATTATTGCGGTGGAATGTTGTTTGGAAATTCTTCGTAAAACTGCTTTTAAACCACCAGCTCTGCTGAAAAGTAATGCAATTTTAGATTGCACGAGAAAACTGATAACTGCGCCACATCTCCCAGTCCTCGCTCCTCCTTCTCGCGTTGTCGTAATCACCGCACACAGAAACATCGAGAGAGACAGAGAGAGAGAGAGAGCATTACCCTCCTCTACATCATTCGCTAACTACGGGCAATTCGCACTCTCCTCATACCTCCTCACCCCCTCCGACATTAGCATTTCGACTTGGTTCCTCGCCCATTCTAATCGGCCGCCGCGTTCCCGTTATCAGGCCCGCGCACCCTCGTAACCCACTTAAAATTCGCCCCCTCCCCTCAACCCCTTATACACAAAACACACGACGCGAGATTCGCGCGCCCGCGCTTGTCGGCCCTTCCGGGGTCGTTTTTATTGATTTCGCCTAGTTTCGAGGCGTTTGTTCCCTACTTTCGCGCTCGCTCGTGTATGAGTGTCTGTGTGTCGCCATTTTTCTCTTGCCACACTACACACTAGCACCACCCCCCGGAGGGGAGCATCGCGGACGACGGCGGTGACGTGAATCGAAGTTTTCATGGCCTGGATTCGCTGGAACTTGTCGCCTCGCGTGTGTATGTGTGTTCATGTAAGCAGAGCTGTAGTTGTGTGTAGGCGTAGGGTAATTTCAATGTGAGATGGTGGGCTAGCGAGTTTCAATTTCGCGGATGGTAGAACGCGAGGTTCGTCGGCCACTGGAGGGGTGAGGTTGTTCGTCGGTAGTTGCGGGCGCTTGTATGGATCTAGTTTGGTGTTGTATTCGCGACGTAATATTGTTTGAAATTTATACGTCGCAGTATATTAATTAATGTAGGGTATGTAGTAAAACTTTTGAAGCTGTTTGACGCAGCTAAACAGATGTTTTAATTTTTTAATTTATGCGAATTCATTTTGAAATAATTCCTCATATTTGAAAGGCAACTACGTCTATTATGCATTTTCTGAAAAATTAAGTCATTATGAATAATTTGTAAGAGACTTTATTTATTTAAAGCTTGAGATTTGTCTTAACAACTAAACACTGTGCGATTGCGAGACATAACCGCGGTATATCGACTTTGCAATTGCATTTACGTTTCTGATAATGCAGGTCATAAATAGCATGTGCGCTTGCTAAAGCTTCACTGGCTGGTATTTACGGGTAATAGCGAGGGCGAATCAAGTAATGACAAAGAAAATATACTACAGTCGTGGCAGACTAAATATTGATACTGAAGTTAGAGTTGGACGTGTCAAATATTTATGGTAAACATGGGTCAATTGCTAAAAGTCACATTTTCCTGCTATTTGAGTAGTAAACTTTAGAAAGGAAAACATTAAATTCAAAAATACAAGATAATCAACGTTAGATTATTCAACTATAAATGTCGCGGAAACAAACATCTTGTAAAACTAACCTGGGAAAATTACAAAAACATTCTATATACCTTTCTCGTTACCGTTTTTTTTTTCCAAGACACAGGGAAATCCGAGGGAAAATCTCCCCCTAAAATAAACTGTCCAATTACTCGAAGTTCCCTCGCCCCTAGACATTCGTCGATAATCAGGAAAGAAACACAGCGCCGGCAGTAAGTACTTCGCTGCCACTTTAGCAGTGCCTGACTTTTTCGCTTCTTTTTTTCCCCCCCTTCCACACTTCCGGGTATAGCTCGAACATTTCCTTTTCGTCGAACGAAATTACGGATTCTTTTGGCACTGAAGTTTCTGCACGTTGAAATAAGGTGAAATATTAAAAATACTTTGCAAATAAAATGTATTTTCTGCCGGATATAAGAAGTATTTCAACTATACATTTATTCGGCATTCACGCGGAAGAAGAATATACCCTGGGCGCTCTATAGTTTCCCTAGTCAACAAACAAGGTAACAGGTCTTTTATCGACCAACACGGAAAATTGTAGCGCTGCACTAGGGATTACTGACACGTGAAATTATGCGGTATTTACACACGCTCGTGTGCAAATTCTTAGGGATTCTTTGCTCTCAGCAATGAAACCGTGCGCTATAGTAGACACTGTGGACAAAAGTATTGAGGTTAATGAATTCTAACTGTATTATATCTATATTAGCGTAATTTTCTTGAGTAGCAATTATCATTCAATCAACAAAACTCAGTATTTAACCAAAAATCAAGCTCAACCATGCCTATTTACAAAAATCACACGCTTCAACCCATTTCTCACCTTACATAAGAACTCGTGAAACCTCTCACGTATCTACTCCACACGACAAACACAACCCACATCTCTCTTCCCTCATTTTCCCTATTTAACCTCCACTCAAAAGAAATTCATTAACCTTAGGAGCTCTCCTTCTCTTCTCTTTTCGTACCCAAAAAAAAAAATTTTCTCGCGCGTGCGCGTGCGCTCAAACCCACACGGGTGCAGTACACGCGCCATTGACCGCGCTAAACAGGAAGGCGACGACGACGACGACGACGACTCCCACGAGTCGTAAATAGACTTTTACGCGCGCGCGCACTGCAGCTGCGGTGCGGCAGGCAGGCAGCAGAGCCTCTATATCTCCTTCCTCACTGCGGCATCTTCCGCCCTCTCTCTTTCTGGCCGCGTACATATCGACGCTGAACTTTCGCGCTTGGATGAAGAGACGACTTTTTTGAGCGAGATAAAGAAGAGGAGGTGATGATGGAAGCAAGCGAGGAGGATCTTCGAGGGAAAATCGCTGTGGGGTGTCAGTTTCTTAATTTTAGAATGATAGGTTTGAGGTTTTTGATTGACGCGAGCGATTATTTTTGTAGGTTTTAATTTTTCTCTGATTGTTAAGAGGTCTAAGTTGATGATCGATGCTTTTGTTACGATACAGAAGATGATGGGATGATTATTTTTTTCTTTGTCAAAATTAAATGAGAATGCGATTTAGAATTTGGAAATAGGCAACAGGGGCTAGTTGGACAACTTTTTACGTTTTATTTTTTTTTTTTTTTTACAAAAAACTATAACTTTAATGAACGAAACTTTTTCAATATTTCAAAGTACTCCATCTAAAGAATATTTATGATTTTTTTCAATCTTGTAGAATGATCCCAAAAAAGCTAGAGTCAATTTTTTAATGCCCCACAAGCGGGATAGGTTGGCCATGGATCTGGGATAAGCTCACCGATGATAAATCTTAGAATAAAATGCGACGATATTATTATATTAAATAAACAATTCAACTCGAGAACATGAAATTGAACATATAATAGATAATTCAACAACAAAATAAGCTATAATGAGGTATCAACTATAAATGATCCAACTTTCATTAGCATTGTTTTTATAAGGCTCCGTTGAGTTTTCTGTGTTATATGAAACCATTTTTATCTAGTAGTGATTATATGAACGGCGAGCTTGTTCCAAGCAAGTCAGCCAACATGCCCCAAGGATACCTTTTAATTTAAAAATTAGGCTACTAATATTAAAAATTTTAAAATTTTTAAAATTAGAAGTCGTAAAATTATAAAAAAGTAACTATTTTTTTAACCTCCATTATCTGAAAATAGATAATCGTAATTTTTTTAAAAGAATTATCCGATATTTCCTAAAATGCAAACTTTGCTCCGACGTATAAGAAAATTTTCAACTTGCGTCTTTCCCCGGCGCATGATGCTCTTCGACACTCCTAATTCCATTTTACGTTACTGACATCAACAGCCTTGACCTCCGTTATTTCAATCACGAGTTATTAGCATTTGGTCAACCTACCCCGCGTATCAACTTGCCCCGATCTCCCCTATACTATGTTTATTAATATTCCACACATGATGAATGCAGCTGCAGGAACGTATCGTATTCTATTAAATATTTCAATGCAGGATTGTTTAGATAGCGAATGCTAGATATGTGTAAATTAGTAAACGAGATCGCGTGGAAAGAAATTCATATCTAAACGTTGGTTCATTATGGGTCTGAAGTTTGCATCATTGGAATGCAACGAAATAATTTTTTACGATTGATTAAAGTTATTAAACATTAGAAATTTTATTTAAACCTTTGTTTTAAAGTTATTTTATAATATAAAAGACTAAATCTACACGCAAAATAAATATTATTTAGTAAAAACGTAAAGTAAAATGAATTATTTTTTTATTTCGTTGCACTCCAACGTTGCAAACTTCAGACCCATGGTTCATTAATATTATCGTAAAATGCAGTAGCTAGTGCTATGAATTTATTAAAAATGAATAATAATTCTAACCTATACCGACTTTTTAGTTTCCTCATTTTTATTGGTACTACATTCGCGCACATACATATGTACATTTTTCGCCGTTTTCAAAATGCACGCGTCATTATTACTGAAATTGAAAGGATTTACATGTCGTTACATATTGAAACCGACAATTAACCTAAATGCAAACACGTGTATTGCGTATAATATATACACATAAATGAATAATATGAGCAGAGACTTGCATTTGGGGTTAATCGAGCGTTCTGCGAATTACATGCATTATCAATGTTTAATTGCATAATTGCACTCTGCGCCTGGCATCCCATATGCAATTAAACTTTACTACGTCATTCCGCGAATTTATACATTCAACAGCGCTTCGTCGATGATGCCGCCGCTGTTATACAGAGAGAAACCGAGCCGCATAATATATATCCGAAGCGAGAGACTATATCCTCATGAGAAAATTCTGCTCGAGCGCAGAGCATTAGATCATTCGACAGTTTTACCGTCGAACAATTCACTTACTTACATAACTCGTCGCGCATATTTTCCAAAAATCATTCGAAGAGAATGCGCTATAAATTGCGAAACGAGTCGCACATACCACACTCGTGAAATAAATCGCACGCGACTCGCGTTTATTTATAGCACAACAGCAATTTTTAATCCTTTATAATACCGTTTCGTTGGATATTCGCCGTGATTTTCTCATTAATTGAAAGAAGTCGACACGTGTGTGGGTGTCGAAATGCGATGTCGAAACGCGAAAATCACGCTTGCAAAGGTAAACACAAGAGAGCTGCGGCGTCTATGCATTATTATGCTCTTTTATCATCAGTGTCCCTCGCGGCTGTGTATAGGTATAATACGTACATATGCGTGCAGGTGACGTTTTCTCTGCGCGCGCTGCTGCGGCAGAGCGCGGCGATCGCGTGTGTTTAATGGTCGTGTTATAGGAAAGCATTTATTTGGCTTTTTTCTTTTCATTCGACTGCGCGGCTGCGGGGAATGGTTTTGTTAGGAAAAAGTATATATGATTTATTTGATATAGGATTGGTTTTTGTACGAGAATGAAATGCGGAAATTCTTTGGACATTGAATATGTTTTAGTTTTAAAGAAGGAATAATATATAATGGCCGAATTAAGTATTGATGGAGGAAAAGTTTATGTAAAATCACGCGAGTAGGAAAATTAAACGTATATAAAGTGTAAAAATTTGTATTTTAGTTTGAAGGTTAAAATACTTAGCGTTTCTCAAGAAAGCTGAAATAATTGAAATGTAAACAGTAAAAGAATGTTCGTAGAAATTCTTTACAGTAATAAATATTTAATATATATATATATATATATGTTGTAAATTTATTTATTTCAACTTAAATACATATGAGAAAATGAATATTTCCTTTAAAAGATACTACTGGCAAAAAGTATTTCACTCTCACTATTATCTGCGAATACTGTATAATTTATGCAGATTTAAGTCTGAGGCATGTCTACAAAACGATACGTCAAATTCTCCATTAAGTTCACTCTCATTGCTTCATTCTCCTCACTCTCACGCCAATTCCAACCTCCCCCTCCCCCCAAATTCCTGTACAAAAAGAACCGAACTTATTAGTTTTCGACCCGTCATCAGCAATCGTCGTGTCGAGTAACCATCTCTCGAATTTCACTCGAGTTGGCAAACTTGTGAGCACAGCGGCGAGTCATTGCACTACAGCCGCAGGTTCTCATCGCTCCTCTCTATTTATTACGCCGCGAGAATCATTAATTAGCTCGCTCGCACTCATGTACTACTGCCAAGGCCGGATCGTAACAATCGCATGTACGTATAACATGTATGTATAGTTTAATATAGAGCAGCGAGTGCGGCCAGATTGATTTAAAACATGAGAGGGGAATCGTTCGATTGCGACACTCGCTACTCACGTGCGGTTTGAAGGCATAGGATTGGATAGATTTGGGAGGCGAGGCTCCTAGTTTTGGTCGCTGTGGTCTCTGGTGTTTAGGTTAGGATGAGGTGGATAAAAGAGTTGATGGTGTGCGGTTGTGGTGGATATGAGAGGATTGCGAGGTGGAAGTGAGGTTTTTATATTTAGGGGTATTTTGCGAACGATCTGAGACTGTAGCTTGATGGAAATTTTGATGGAATGTAACGAAAAAAACTAAAAAGTAAAATTAAATTCATTGAATGAGTTATTGACAAAATAAATGTTTGAAAATAAATTTTTGAATGTTTGCACTGACCCGATAAATTTGCAAATATACGTTTGGTTTTTCATTTTGTTTATTCTATTGAAAATATTTGCAAATACGTTCGATTTTTCATTTTATTTGGCAGCTTCAGATAGATTAAATTCCCCAATATTGACAAGTCGCGTAGTTTTTAAAATCGTAAAAATTGTTTCCAAAACTGATATTGCAATTTTGCCAATAAACGACCCGAAAAATTTTTATTTACTCGAACGCCCGCGTAACGATCGCTTTTATTCCCTTTTTCCCTACCATGTAATCCATAAAATCAAACTTCGCCTCATCGAATGCCAAAGTTTCTCATTCAAAAATATTTCATGCCTATATCATTTTTAGCATCGTCTCTCACTTCCTCGCGCACTATACTAGCGCTGAAAAATCTCAAAAACTGCACTTTTCATGAAAGCACGTAGTCTCTCTCTCTCGCTCCCTCGCAGCTCTGCGGCGAAAAGTGATTTGCATCGAATCGGGAAGTAGGTCACACAGATCGTACATGCGCGCAGAATCCGCGCGCATTTATCAAAAGGCAAAATAATCAACTGCCAAACTGCGCCGCTCTTTGCACGCGGTTTCCGATGTGAAATAAATATATCTACATGCATACATTTTTGTACTCCAGTTTCTTTCATTTTTTCTTCGTCGTCTTTTCGTACATCCATAAATCAGCGCGGTATAGGGACAGAAAAGAGAACACATCACGATCCATCACGTATATAGTGCGGGGGAGGAGAAAGAGAGAGAGAGAGAGAGAGAGAGAGATGCATATGGGATTTATCATGTCGCATCAAGAACGGGGGGAGGTGTATAGTCGAGAGGCCGAAATCCTCGGATAAGTTGGCCCTCTTATATGATTTATGAATAATGGCCGCGAATTTATTAGCGTTGTAGCTCTTTTCTTTCTCCGGGGAGGTATACACACACACACGCACGCGCGAGGTAAGAAGTGCCGCAACTTGTAAAAAGTTATCTATTGTTGACGTTAAGTAAGAGAAACTGCACTAATAAATTCATTACGTTACAAAAAGATGATATTATAGGCTGTACAAAGGATAATCCTGTGCTCGTAAAGAATCTTATGGCTCTTCAATGTAGAAGATAAAGAATCAGGCAAGAAAGCAGCCGTGTGTTTTCATTAAAAATTACATTTAATATAATCACGTGTAATTTTCAGCGAAATAAAAAAAGGAAGTGCAACCGCTAAACTTGATATCCTTGCGAATATCGCCGTAAAAAGAGTGCACACGCGCGCAAAATGTTCGACTTTATTACCTGTTGTTGGCGGGGGGGTGGAAGGATCCGATCGTATAACCGGTTACAGCTTGTATTTGCTGAATTTCAACCAGCCGTAAGTCATATGCCGTGACCAAATAAGTACATATTCATGTATGTGCTTTTAAATATTAAAGACTATTATATTACAATATCAAACTTTACAAAGTTATAAAAGACACTTAGCTACAGATTTTCAAGAACAATGTGAATATTTCGTTAAAATTTCGATTCTTAAATTTTTATTATACGATAATATACCTTGCCATGTGTTACAAATGAATTGCGTCCCTTTTCAAACCCGACCTCCCAAGCACCCCACACATCACCTTCAACCAAACCACCCCTCGAGACTATCTCACCTTCAAACTGTCCTCAAAAAACATTTCCCCCCCCCCCCTCCTCTCTCTTTTTATCTCTCTCCTAACAATGAACCGCAAAACCGTCGCGCAGCTAAGCGGATAAACTCGCGCGCAGCCCAACGCACATATGTGTGGGTCGTCGGACCACGCGGAAAGCTTAGTGGGACGGAAAATCGCCGCGCGGCCGTATATGAGGTTTCCGTAAGTCAGACTCTCCTCCATCATCGTGAGCGTGCGCTACGCAGACGTAAAAGTCGAGAGACAAAGAGAGATACAGTCGCTGCTCGCGGGGACCGGCGCCGTCGCCATGTTTCAGGCCCCGCGCGCGCGTGCGTATTATATATATGAGAGATAGCGGTATATCGTATATGGGTCAGCGTATGTGTGTGCGTGTATGTGTAGTGGACTGGATTTGAGGTGGCAATAGAGGTTGGCCGCGAGTTGCGTTGGCTTTTTGGAAAAATTGAAAGTATACTGTGCTATATGGGTGTATGTATATGTATAGAGTTGATTAGAGTGAGGAGGATCGGGAATTAATTGAAGAAAGTGAAACGGTAGCTTCAATTTTGGCGTTAACAATAGTAAATTTCGACACTGGTGCGGAAGGTGACGATTTACTTCGTGTGACGTTTTTCGCACGAGCGAAGCGAGTGCGAAAAGTCACACGAAGTAAATAATCAACTTCCGCACTCGTTTCGAACGGTATTTTATACCACGAGAGCCGAAAAATCATGCTAAAGTTGTGATTTTGAGGTTAGAGTGGTATAAATATTATATGGGTCTGAAGTTTGCAACGTTGGAGTGCAACGAACATTAAAGAAACTCGTTTTTACTTCACAATTATATTAACTTTATAAAATTTTCCATGCGTATTTAACGTATTATAGCATAAACAAACATTCGAATAAGGATTTTAGTAAAATTTGCATTGTTCAAGTAGCTTTAATTAATTACAAAAAATTATTTCGTTGCGTACCAACGATGTAAGCTTCAGACCCATGATATTATTTCGTGCCCTGGTTCGATACTAATTCGTTTGGATTGCTCGATGGCGTACATTTCACGTGAATATTTATTTTACTCGAGATATCGAGATTTATGATTTCACTGCCTTCCGAATCGATTGTAAAATGACATTGACGATTAATCATAAATATTTTATTTCGTATCGGTACAGACGCTGTCAACGGAGTTTTCGAGATTAAACGGAAGATTTTAACTGTAATCGCGCAAATACTCGCTCACTCATCCCTTATCTAAACCAAACATACTTTCCTCCAACATCGTCCACCTATTGCACGATATTTTAATCAAAATACACACACGTACACGCCAACCCGAATTTCCTCTTTCCTCCACACATACATACATACACGGACGTGTTACATACCGGCGGAGCATTTACTTTGTCTCGCGCTGTGTATACAAGCGGCTCTAAAAAAGCGCGCCCACTTATACACACAGCGAGAGATCGAGCGGTTTAAGGACAGGGCGATCGACGAGGGCACGAAGAAGAGCGGCGCGCGCGCGCGCGGGCTTTGTGCGCGAGGGAATTAAACAATGACGCGCGCGATCGCGTACTCGCGGAGAGAGACAGAGAGATCGAGAGAAGAGATTACGAGAGGAGAGGTAGATATTGCTGGGACGAAACATTATATGTGTTTGAAGTTCTGAACGTTCATCATGAACGAAAAATCGAATATTCCCAAAATCGGTTTTTTTTAAATTATCTGTTAGATATATGCATAAAACCAATAGAAACAGCGATATAAGTTATTTCCGAAGTGATCATCCCCCAAAATCAGCCCCCAAACCACCCTCACAAGACAATACATGATAAAAAAATTTATATTTTAACAGCTTATGAATTTCCTAAAAATTTTAACACGGGAATTTCTTCAAGAGCTTACCAAATACTAATAAAAAAATTGCCGAGACCAAAATCGATCGGGAACCCTTCCTCCGGGGATGCAAGTGGGGCAAAACGGCTAAAAACACATAAAAAATACCTTTAAAAATTCTATCTCTAGCGACTACGCGATTCTAAAAATTTTATCACGGGAATTTCTTCAAGAGCTTACCAAATACTCATAAAAAAATTGCCGAGACCAAAATAGATCCGGAACCCTTCCTTCGGGGGATGCAAGTGGGGCAAAACGGCTAAAAACACATGAAAAATACGTTTAAAAATTCTATCTCTAGCGACTATGCGATTCCTAAAAATTTGATCACGGGAATTTCTTCAAGAGCTTATCAAATACTTATAAAAAAATTGTCGAGACCAAAATCGATCCGGAACCCTTCCATCAGGGGATGCAAGCGGGGCAAAACGGCTAAAAAGACATGAAAAATACATTAAAAAAAATTCTGTCTCTAGCGACTATGCGATTCCTAAAAATTTGATCACGGGAATTTCTTCAAGAGCTTACCAAATACTCATAAAAAAATTGCCGAGACCAAAATCGATCCGGAACCCTTCCTTCGGGGGATGCAAGCGGGGCAAAACGGCTAAAAAGACATGAAAAATACATATAAAAAATTCTGACTCTAGCAACTATGCGATTCCTAAAAATTTGATAACGGTAATTTCTTCTAGAGCTAACGAAATACTTATAAAAAAATTGCCGAGACCAAAATCGATCCGGAACCCTTCCTTCAGGGGGATGCAAGCGGGGCAAAACGGCTAAAAACACCTGAAAAATAACTTTAAAAAATTCTGTCTCTGGCGACTATGCGATTCCTAAAAATTTGATCACGGGAATTTCTTCGAGAGCTAACGAAATACTTATAAAAAAATTGCCGAGGCCAAAATCGATCCGGAACCCTTCCATCAGGGGGATGCAAGCGGGGCAAAACGGCTAAAAACACATGAGAAAAATACATTTAAAAAATTCTGTCTCTAGCGACTATGCGATTCCTAAAAATTTGATCACGGGAATTTCTTCGAGAGCTAACAAAATACTTATAAAAAAATTGCCGAGACCAAAATCGATCCGGAACCCTTCCATCAGGGGGATGCAAGCGGGGCAAAACGGCTAAAAACACATGAGAAAAATACATTTAAAAAATTCTGTCTCTAGCGACTATGCGATTCCTAAAAATTTGATCACGGGAATTTCTTCAAGAGCTTATCAAATACTTATAAAAAAATTGTCGAGACCAAAATCGATCCGGAACCCTTCCATCAGGGGGATGCAAGCGGGGCAAAACGGCTAAAAAGACATGAAAAATACATTTAAAAAAATTCTGTCTCCTGCGACAATGCGATTCCTAAAAATTTGATAACGGTAATTTCTTTTAGAGCTAACGAAATACTTATAAAAAAATTGCCGAGACCAAAATCGATCCGGAACCCTTCCTTCAGGGGGATGAAAGTGGGGCAAAACGGCTAAAAAGACATGAAAAATACATTTAAAAAATTCTGTCCCTGGCGACTATGCGATTCCTAAAAATTTGATCACGGAAATTTCTTCGAGAGCTAACGAAATACTTATAAAAAAATTGCCGAGACCAAAATCGATCCGGAACCCTTCCTTCAGGAGGATGCAAGCGGGGCAAAACGGCTAAAAACACCTGAAAAATAAATTTAAAAAATTCTGTCTCTGGCGACTATGCGATTCCTAAAAATTTGATCACGGGAATTTCTTCGAGAGCTAACGAAATACTTATAAAAAAATTGCCGAGACCAAAATCGATCCGGAACCCTTCCTTCAGGGGGATGCAAGTGGGGCAAAACGGCTAAAAACTCATGAAAAATAACTTTCAAAAATTCGGTCTCTAGCGACTATGCGATTCATAAAAATTTGATCACGGGAATTTCTTCAAGAGCTTATCAAATACTTATAAAAAAATTGTCGAGACCAAAATCGATCTGGAACCCTTCCATCAGGGGGATGCAAGCGGGGCAAAACGGCTAAAAAGACATGAAAAATACATTTAAAAAAAATTCTGTCTCCTGCGACAATGCGATTCCTAAAAATTTGATAACGGTAATTTCTTTTAGAGCTAACGAAATACTTATAAAAAAATTGCCGAGACCAAAATCGATCCGGAACCCTTCCTTCAGGGGGATGCAAGTGGGGCAAAACGGCTAAAAACACCTGAAAAATAACTTTAAAAAATTCTGTCTCTGGCGACTATGCGATTCCTAAAAATTTGATCACGGGAATTTCTTCGAGAGCTAACGAAATACTTATAAAAAAATTGCCGAGACCAAAATCGATCCGGAACCCTTCCTTCAGGGGGATGCAAGTGGGGCAAAACGGCTAAAAACACCTGAAAAATAACTTTAAAAAATTCTGTCTCTGGCGACTATGCGATTCCTAAAAATTTGATCACGGGAATTTCTTCGAGAGCTAATGAAATACTTATAAAAAAATTGCCGAGACCAAAATCGATCCGGAACCCTTCCTTCAGGGGGATGCAAGTGGTGCAAAACGGCTAAAAACACATGAAAAATAACTTTCAAAAATTCTGTCTCTAGCAACTATGCGATTCCTAAAAATTTGATAACGGTAATTTCTTCTAGAGCTAACGAAATACTTACAAAAAAATTGCCGAGACCAAAATCGATCCGGAACCCTTCCATCAGGGGATGCAAGCAGGGCAAAACGGCTAAGAACACATGAGAAAAATACATTTAAAAAATTCTGTCTCTAGCGACTATGCGATTCCTAAAAATTTTATCACGGGAATTTCTTCGAGAGCTAACGAAATACTTATAAAAAAATTGCCGAGACCAAAATCGATCCGGAACCCTTCCTTCAGGGGGATGCAAGTGGGGCAAAACGGCTAAAAACACATGAAAAATAACTTTCAAAAATTCTGTCTCTAGCGACTATGCGATTCCTAAAAATTTGATAACGGTAATTTCTTCTAGAGCTAACGAAATACTTATAAAAAAATTGCCGAGACTAAAATCGATCCGGAACCCTTCCATCAGGGGGATGCAAGCGGGGCAAAACGGCTAAAAACACATGAGAAAAATACATTTAAAAAATTCTGTCTCTAGCGACTATGCGATTCCTAAAAATTTTATCACGGGAATTTCTTCGAGAGCTAACGAAATACTTATAAAAAAATTGCCGAGACCAAAATCGATCCGGAACCCTTCCTTCAGGGGATGCAAGTGGGGCAAAACGGCTAAGAACACATGAAAAATAACTTTCAAAAATTCTGTCTCTAGCGACTATGCGATTCCTAAAAATTTGATAACGGTAATTTCTTCTAGAGCTAACGAAATACTTATAAAAAAATTGCCGAGACCAAAATCGATCCGGAACCCTTCCTTCAGGGGGATGCAAGCGGGGCAAAACGGCTAGAAAGACATGAAAAATAACTTTAAAAAATTCTGTCTCTAGCGACTCTGCGATTCCTAAAAATTTGATAACGGTAATTTCTTCTAGAGCTAACGAAATACTTATAAAAAAATTGCCGAAACCAAAATCGATCCGGAACCCTTCCATCAGGGGGACGCAAGCGGGGCAAAACGGCTAAAAACACATGAGAAAAATACATTTAAAAAATTCTGTCTCTAGCGACTATGCGATTCCTAAAAATTTTATCACGGGAATTTCTTCGAGAGCTAACGAAATACTTATAAAAAAATTGCCGAGACCAAAATCGATCCGGAACCCTTCCTTCAGGGGGATGAAAGTGGGGCAAAACGGCTAAAAAGACATGAAAAATACATTTAAAAATTCTGTCTCTGGCGACTATGCGATTCCTAAAAATTTGATCACGGAAATTTCTTCGTGAGCTAACGCAATACTTATAAAAAAATTGCCGAGACCAAAATCGATCCGGAACCCTTCCTACAGGGGGATGCAAGTGGGGCAAAACGGCTAAAAACACCTGAAAAATAACTTTAAAAAATTATGTCTCTGGCGACTATGCGATTCCTAAAAATTTTATCACGGGAATTTCTTTTAGAGCTTACCAAATACTCATAAAAAAATTGCCGAGACCAAAATCGATCCGGAACCCTTCCTTCAGGGGGATGAAAGTGGGGCAAAACGGCTAAAAAGACATGAAAAATACATTTAAAAAATTCTGTCTCTGGCGACTATGCGATTCCTAAAAATTTGATCACGGGAATTTCTTCGAGAGCTAACGAAATACTTATAAAAAAATTGCCGAGACCAAAATCGATCCGGAACCCTTCCTTCAGGGGGATGCAAGTGAGGCAAAACGGCTAAAAACACATGAAAAATAACTTTAAAAATTCTGTCTCTCGCGAATATGCGATTCCTAAAAATGTTATAGCGGTAATTCCTTCGAGAGCTTACGAAATACTTATAAAAAAATTGCCGAGACCAAAATCGATCCGGAACCCTTCCATCAGGGGATGCAAGCGGGGCAAAACGGCTAAAAACACATGAGAAAAATACATTTAAAAAATTCTGTCTCTAGCGACTATGCGATTCCTAAAAATTTGATCACGGGAATTTCTTCAAGAGCTTATCAAATACTTATAAAAAAATTGTCGAGACCAAAATCGATCCGGAACCCTTCCATCAGGGGATGCAAGCGGGGCAAAACGGCCAAAAAGACATGAAAAATACATTTAAAAAAAATTCTGTCTCCTGCGACAATGCGATTCCTAAAAATTTGATAACGGTAATTTCTTTTAGAGCTAACGAAATACTTATAAAAAAATTGCCGAGACCAAAATCGATCCGGAACCCTTCCTTCAGGGGGATGAAAGTGGGGCAAAACGGCTAAAAAGACATGAAAAATACATTTAAAAAATTCTGTCCCTGGCGACTATGCGATTCCTAAAAATTTGATCACGGAAATTTCTTCGAGAGCTAACGAAATACTTATAAAAAAATTGCCGAGACCAAAATCGATCCGGAACCCTTCCTTCAGGGGGATGCAAGCGGGGCAAAACGGCTAAAAACACCTGAAAAATAACTTTAAAAAATTCTGTCTCTGGCGACTATGCGATTCCTAAAAATTTGATCACGGGAATTTCTTCGAGAGCTAACGAAATACTTATAAAAAAATTGCCGAGACCAAAATCGATCCGGAACCCTTCCTTCAGGGGGATGCAAGTGGGGCAAAACGGCTAAAAACTCATGAAAAATAACTTTCAAAAATTCGGTCTCTAGCGACTATGCGATTCCTAAAAATTTGATCACGGGAATTTCTTCAAGAGCTTATCAAATACTTATAAAAAAATTGTCTAGACCAAAATCGATCCGGAACCCTTCCATCAGGGGGATGCAAGAGGGGCAAGACGGCTAAAAAGACATGAAAAATACATTTAAAAAAAATTCTGTCTCCTGCGACAATGCGATTCCTAAAAATTTGATAACGGTATTTTCTTTTAGAGCTAACGAAATACTTATAAACAAATTGCCGAGACCAAAATCGATCCGGAACCCTTCCTTCAGGGGGATGCAAGTGGCGCAAAACGGCTAAAAACACATGAAAAATAACTTTCAAAAATTCTGTCTCTAGCGACTATGCGATTCCTAAAAATTTGATAACGGTAATTTCTTCTAGAGCTAACGAAATACTTATAAAAAAATTGCCGAGATCAAAATCGATCCGGAACCCTTCCTTCAGGGGGATGAAAGTGGGGCAAAACGGCTAAAAAGACATGAAAAATACATTTAAAAAATTCTGTCTCTGGCGACCATGCGATTCCTAAAAATTTGATCACGGAAATTTCTTCGTGAGCTAACGCAATACTTATAAAAAAATTGCCGAGACCAAAATCGATCCGGAACCCTTCCTACAGGGGGATGCAAGTGGGGCAAAACGGCTAAAAACACCTGAAAAATAACTTTAAAAAATTATGTCTCTGGCGACTATGCGATTCCTAAAAATTTTATCACGGGAATTTCTTTTAGAGCTTACCAAATACTCATAAAAAAATTGCCGAGACCAAAATCGATCCGGAACCCTTCCTTCAGGGGGATGAAAGTGGGGCAAAACGGCTAAAAAGACATGAAAAATACATTTAAAAAATTCTGTCTCTGGCGACTATGCGATTCCTAAAAATTTGATCACGGGAATTTCTTCGAGAGCTAACGAAATACTTATAAAAAAATTGCCGAGACCAAAATCGATCCGGAACCCTTCCTTCAGGGGGATGCAAGTGAGGCAAAACGGCTAAAAACACATGAAAAATAACTTTAAAAAATTCTGTCTCTCGCGAATATGCGATTCCTAAAAATGTTATAGCGGTAATTCCTTCGAGAGCTTACGAAATACTTATAAAAAAATTGCCGAGACCAAAATCGATCCGGAACCCTTCCATCAGGGGGATGCAAGCGGGGCAAAACGGCTAAAAACACATGAGAAAAATACATTTAAAAAATTCTGTCTCTAGCGACTATGCGATTCCTAAAAATTTGATCACGGGAATTTCTTCGAGAGCTAACGAAATACTTATAAAAAAATTGCCGAGACCAAAATCGATCCGGAACCCTTCCTTCAGGGGGATGCAAGTGGCGCAAAACGGCTAAAAACACATGAAAAATAACTTTCAAAAATTCTGTCTCTAGCGACTATGCGATTCCTAAAAATTTGATAACGGTAATTTCTTCTAGAGCTAACGAAATACTTATAAAAAAATTGCCGAGACCAAAATCGATCCGGAACCATTCCATCAGGAGGATGAAATAGGGGCAAAGCGGCTCAAAACACATGAGAAAAATACATTTAAAAAATTCTGTCTCTAGCGACTATGCGATTCCTAAAAATTTGATCACGGGAATTTCTTCGAGAGCTAACGAAATACTTATAAAAAAATTGCGGAGACCAAAATCGATCCGGAACAATACCTTCGGGGATGCAAGTGGGGCAAAACGGCTAAAAACACATAAAAATACCTTTAAAAAATTCTATCTCTAGCGACTATGCGATTCCTAAAAATTTGATCACGGGAATTTCTCCCAGAGCTTATCAAATACTTATAAAAAAATAGCCGAGACCAAAATCGATCCGGAACCCTTCCATCAGGAGGATGCAAGCGGGGCAAAACGGCTAAAAACACATGAGAAAAATACATTTAAAAAATTCTGTCTCTAGCGACTATGCGATTCCTAAAAATTTGATCACGTTAATTTCTTCTAGAGCTAACGAAATACTTATAAAAAAATTGCGGAGACGAAAATCGATCCGGAACCCTTCCTTCAGGGGGATGCAAGCGGGGCAAAACGGCTAAAAAGACATGAAAAATACATTTAAAAAATTCTGTCTCTAGCGACTATGCGATTCCTAAAAATTCTATCACGGGAATTTCTTCAAGAGCTTACCAAATACTCACAAAAAAATTGCCGAGACCAAAATCGATCCGGAACCCTTCCTTCAGGGGGATGCAAGCGGGGCAAAACGGCTAGAAAGACATGAAAAATAACTTTAAAAAATTCTGTCTCTAGCGACTCTGCGATTCCTAAAAATTTGATAACGGTAATTTCTTCTAGAGCTAACGAAATACTTATAAAAAAATTGCCGAGACCAAAATCGATCCGGAACCCTTCATTCAGGGGGATGCAAGCGGGGCAAAACGGCTAAAAAGACATGAAAAATACATTTAAAAAATTCTGTCTCTGGCGACTATGCGATTCCTAAAATTTTGATCACGGAAATTTCTTCAAGAGCTTACGAAATACTTATAAAAAAATTGCCGAGACCAAAATCGATCCGGAACCCTTCCTTCAGGGGGATGCAAGTGGGGCAAAACGGCTAAAAACACCTGAAAAATAACTTTAAAAAATTCTGTCTCTGGCGACTATGCGATTCCTAAAAATTTGATCACGGGAATTTCTTCGAGAGCTAACGAAATACTTATAAAAAAATTGCCGAGACCAAAATCGATCCGGAACCCTTCCTTCAGGGGGATGCAAGTGGGGCAAAACGGCTAAAAACACCTGAAAAATAACTTTAAAAAATTCTGTCTCTGGCGACTATGCGATTCCTAAAAATTTGATCACGGGAATTTCTTCGAGAGCTAATGAAATACTTATAAAAAAATTGCCGAGACCAAAATCGATCCGGAACCCTTCCTTCAGGGGGATGCAAGTGGTGCAAAACGGCTAAAAACACATGAAAAATAACTTTCAAAAATTCTGTCTCTAGCAACTATGCGATTCCTAAAAATTTGATAACGGTAATTTCTTCTAGAGCTAACGAAATACTTACAAAAAAATTGCCGAGACCAAAATCGATCCGGAACCCTTCCATCAGGGGATGCAAGCAGGGCAAAACGGCTAAGAACACATGAGAAAAATACATTTAAAAAATTCTGTCTCTAGCGACTATGCGATTCCTAAAAATTTTATCACGGGAATTTCTTCGAGAGCTAACGAAATACTTATAAAAAAATTGCCGAGACCAAAATCGATCCGGAACCCTTCCTTCAGGGGGATGCAAGTGGGGCAAAACGGCTAAAAACACATGAAAAATAACTTTCAAAAATTCTGTCTCTAGCGACTATGCGATTCCTAAAAATTTGATAACGGTAATTTCTTCTAGAGCTAACGAAATACTTATAAAAAAATTGCCGAGACCAAAATCGATCCGGAACCCTTCCATCAGGGGGATGCAAGCGGGGCAAAACGGCTAAAAACACATGAGAAAAATACATTTAAAAAATTCTGTCTCTAGCGACTATGCGATTCCTAAAAATTTTATCACGGGAATTTCTTCGAGAGCTAACGAAATACTTATAAAAAAATTGCCGAGACCAAAATCGATCCGGAACCCTTCCTTCAGGGGATGCAAGTGGGGCAAAACGGCTAAGAACACATGAAAAATAACTTTCAAAAATTCTGTCTCTAGCGACTATGCGATTCCTAAAAATTTGATAACGGTAATTTCTTCTAGAGCTAACGAAATACTTATAAAAAAATTGCCGAGACCAAAATCGATCCGGAACCCTTCCTTCAGGGGATGCAAGCGGGGCAAAACGGCTAGAAAGACATGAAAAATAACTTTAAAAAATTCTGTCTCTAGCGACTCTGCGATTCCTAAAAATTTGATAACGGTAATTTCTTCTAGAGCTAACGAAATACTTATAAAAAAATTGCCGAAACCAAAATCGATCCGGAACCCTTCCATCAAGAGGACGCAAGCGGGCCAAAACGCCTAAAAACACATGAGAAAAATACATTTAAAAAATTCTGTCTCTAGCGACTATGCGATTCCTAAAAATTTTATCACGGGAATTTCTTCGAGAGCTAACGAAATACTTATAAAAAAATTGCCGAGACCAAAATCGATCCGGAACCCTTCCTTCAGGGGGATGAAAGTGGGGCAAAACGGCTAAAAAGACATGAAAAATACATTTAAAAAATTCTGTCTCTGGCGACTATGCGATTCCTAAAAATTTGATCACGGAAATTTCTTCGTGAGCTAACGCAATACTTATAAAAAAATTGCCGAGACCAAAATCGATCCGGAACCCTTCCTACAGGGGGATGCAAGTGGGGCAAAACGGCTAAAAACACCTGAAAAATAACTTTACAAAATTATGTCTCTGGCGACTATGCGATTCCTAAAAATTTTATCACGGGAATTTCTTTTAGAGCTTACCAAATACTCATAAAAAAATTGCCGAGACCAAAATCGATCCGGAACCCTTCCTTCAGGGGGATGAAAGTGGGGCAAAACGGCTAAAAAGACATGAAAAATACATTTAAAAAATTCTGTCTCTGGCGACTATGCGATTCCTAAAAATTTGATCACGGGAATTTCTTCGAGAGCTAACGAAATACTTATAAAAAAATTGCCGAGCCCAATTCGATCCGGAACCCTTCCTTCAGGGGGATGCAAGTGAGGCAAAACGGCTAAAAACACATGAAAAATAACTTTAAAAAATTCTGTCTCTCGCGAATATGCGATTCCTAAAAATGTTATAGCGGTAATTCCTTCGAGAGCTTACGAAATACTTATAAAAAAATTGCCGAGACCAAAATCGATCCGGAACCCTTCCATCAGGGGGATGCAAGCGGGGCAAAACGGCTAAAAACACATGAGAAAAATACATTTAAAAAATTCTGTCTCTAGCGACTATGCGATTCCTAAAAATTTGATCACGGGAATTTCTTCAAGAGCTTATCAAATACTTATAAAAAAATTGTCGAGACCAAAATCGATCCGGAACCCTTCCATCAGGGGATGCAAGCGGGGCAAAACGGCCAAAAAGACATGAAAAATACATTTAAAAAAAAATTCTGTCTCCTGCGACAATGCGATTCCTAAAAATTTGATAACGGTAATTTCTTTTAGAGCTAACGAAATACTTATAAAAAAATTGCCGAGACCAAAATCGATCCGGAACCCTTCCTTCAGGGGATGAAAGTGGGGCAAAACGGCTAAAAAGACATGAAAAATACATTTAAAAAATTCTGTCCCTGGCGACTATGCGATTCCTAAAAATTTGATCACGGAAATTTCTTCGAGAGCTAACGAAATACTTATAAAAAAATTGCCGAGACCAAAATCGATCCGGAACCCTTCCTTCAGGGGATGCAAGCGGGGCAAAACGGCTAAAAACACCTGAAAAATAACTTTAAAAAATTCTGTCTCTGGCGACTATGCGATTCCTAAAAATTTGATCACGGGAATTTCTTCGAGAGCTAACGAAATACTTATAAAAAATTGCCGAGACCAAAATCGATCCGGAACCCTTCCTTCAGGGGGATGCAAGTGGGGCAAAACGGCTAAAAACTCATGAAAAATAACTTTCAAAAATTCGGTCTCTAGCGACTATGCATTCCTAAAAATTTGATCACGGGAATTTCTTCAAGAGCTTATCAAATACTTATAAAAAAATTGTCTAGACCAAAATCGATCCGGAACCCTTCCATCAGGGGGATGCAAGAGGGCAAAACGGCTAAAAAGACATGAAAAATACATTTAAAAAAATTCTGTCTCCTGCGACAATGCGATTCCTAAAAATTTGATAACGGTATTTTCTTTTAGAGCTAACGAAATACTTATAAAGAAATTGCCGAGACCAAAATCGATCCGGAACCCTTCCTTCAGGGGGATGAAAGTGGGGCAAAACGGCTAAAAAGACATGAAAAATACATTTAAAAAATTCTGTCCCTGGCGACTATGCGATTCCTAAAAATTTGATCACGGAAATTTCTTCGAGAGCTAACGAAATACTTATAAAAAAATTGCCGAGACCAAAATCGATCCGGAACCCTTCCTTCAGGGGGATGCAAGTGGCGCAAAACGGCTAAAAACACATGAAAAATAACTTTAAAAAATTATGTCTCTGGCGACTATGCGATTCCTAAAAATTTTATCACGGGAATTTCTTTTAGAGCTTACCAAATACTCATAAAAAAATTGCCGAGACCAAAATCGATCCGGAACCCTTCCTTCAGGGGGATGAAAGTGGGGCAAAACGGCTAAAAAGACATGAAAAATACATTTAAAAAATTCTGTCTCTGGCGACTATGCGATTCCTAAAAATTTGATCACGGGAATTTCTTCGAGAGCTAACGAAATACTTATAAAAAAATTGCCGAGACCAAAATCGATCCGGAACCCTTCCTTCAGGGGGATGCAAGTGAGGCAAAACGGCTAAAAACACATGAAAAATAACTTTAAAAAATTCTGTCTCTCGCGAATATGCTATTCCTAAAAATGTTATAGCGGTAATTCCTTCGAGAGCTTACGAAATACTTATAAAAAAATTGCCGAGACCAAAATCGATCCGGAACCCTTCCATCAGGGGGATGCAAGCGGGGCAAAACGGCTAAAAACACATGAGAAAAATACATTTAAAAAATTCTGTCTCTAGCGACTATGCGATTCCTAAAAATTTGATCACGGGAATTTCTTCGAGAGCTAACGAAATACTTATAAAAAAATTGCCGAGACCAAAATCGATCCGGAACCCTTCCATCAGGGGGATGCAAGCGGGGCAAAACGGCTAAAAACACATGAGAAAAATACATTTAAAAAATTCTGTCTCTAGCGACTATGCGATTCCTAAAAATTTGATCACGGGAATTTCTTCAAGAGCTTATCAAATACTTATAAAAAAATTGTCGAGACCAAAATCGATCCGGAGCCCTTCCATCAGGGGATGCAAGCGGGGCAAAACGGCTAAAAAGACATGAAAAATACATTTAAAAAAAATTCTGTCTCCTGCGACAATGCGATTCCTAAAAATTTGATAACGGTAATTTCTTTTAGAGCTAACGAAATACTTATAAAAAAATTGCCGAGACCAAAATCGATCCGGAACCCTTCCTTCAGGGGGATGAAAGTGGGGCAAAACGGCTAAAAAGACATGAAAAATACATTTAAAAAATTCTGTCCCTGGCGACTATGCGATTCCTAAAAATTTGATCACGGAAATTTCTTCGAGAGCTAACGAAATACTTATAAAAAAATTGCCGAGACCAAAATCGATCCGGAACCCTTCCTTCACGCGGATGCAAGCGGGGCAAAACGGCTAAAAACACCTGAAAAATAACTTTAAAAAATTCTGTCTCTGGCGACTATGCGATTCCTAAAAATTTGATCACGGGAATTTCTTCGAGAGCTAACGAAATACTTATAAAAAAATTGCCGAGACCAAAATCGATCCGGAACCCTTCCTTCAGGGGGATGCAAGTGGGGCAAAACGGCTAAAAACTCATGAAAAATAACTTTCAAAAATTCGGTCTCTAGCGACTATGCGATTCCTAAAAATTTGATCACGGGAATTTCTTCAAGAGCTTATCAAATACTTATAAAAAAATTGTTGAGACCAAAATCGATCCGGAACCCTTCCATCAGGGGATGCAAGCGGGGCAAAACGGCTAAAAAGACATGAAAAATACATTTAAAAAAAATTCTGTCTCCTGCGACAATGCGATTCCTAAAAATTTGATAACGGTAATTTCTTTTAGAGCTAACGAAATACTTATAAAAAATTGCCGAGACCAAAATCGATCCGGAACCCTTCCTTCAGGGGGATGAAAGTGGGGCAAAACGGCTAAAAAGACATGAAAAATACATTTAAAAAATTCTGTCCCTGGCGACTATGCGATTCCTAAAAATTTGATCACGGAAATTTCTTCGAGAGCTAACGAAATACTTATAAAAAAATTGCCGAGACCAAAATCGATCCGGAACCCTTCCTTCTGGGGGATGCAAGTGGCGCAAAACGGCTAAAAACACATGAAAAATAACTTTCAAAAATTCTGTCTCTAGCGACTATGCGATTCCTAAAAATTTGATAACGGTAATTTCTTCTAGAGCTAACGAAATACTTATAAAAAAATTGCCGAGACCAAAATCGATCCGGAACCCTTCCATCAGGAGGATGCAAGCGGGGCAAAACGGCTAAAAACACATGAGAAAAATACATTTAAAAATTCTGTCTCTAGCGACTATGCGATTCCTAAAAATTTGATCACGTTAATTTCTTCTATAGCTAACGAAATACTTATAAAAAAATTGCGGAGACGAAAATCGATCCGGAACCCTTCCTTCAGGGGGATGCAAGCGGGGCAAAACGGCTAAAAAGACATGAAAAATACATTTAAAAAATTCTGTCTCTAGCGACTATGCGATTCCTAAAAATTCTATCACGGGAATTTCTTCAAGAGCTTACCAAATACTCATAAAAAAATTGCCGAGACCAAAATCGATCCGGAACCCTTCCTTCAGGGGGATGCAAGCGGGGCAAAACGGCTCGAAAGACATGAAAAATAACTTTAAAAAATTCTGTCTCTAGCGACTCTGCGATTCCTAAAAATTTGATAACGGTAATTTCTTCTAGAGCTAACGAAATACTTATAAAAAAATTGCCGAGACCAAAATCGATCCGGAACCCTTCCTTCAGGGGGATGCAAGCGGGGCAAAACGGCTAAAAAGACATGAAAAATACATTTAAAAAATTCTGTCTCTGGCGACTATGCGATTCCTAAAATTTTGATCACGGAAATTTCTTCAAGAGCTTACGAAATACTTATAAAAAAATTGCCGATACCAAAATCGATCCGGAACCCTTCCTTCAGGGGGATGCAAGTGGGGCAAAACGGCTAAAAACACCTGAAAAATAACTTTAAAAAATTCTGTCTCTGGCGACTATGCGATTCCTAAAAATTTGATGACGGGAATTTCTTCGAGAGCTAATGAAATACTTATAAAAAAATTGCCGAGACCAAAATCGATCGGGAACCCTTCCTTCAGGGGGATGCAAGTGAGGCAAAACGGCTAAAAACACATGAAAAATAACTTTAAAAAATTCTGTCTCTCGCGAATATGCGATTCCTAAAAATGTTATAGCGGTAATTCCTTCGAGAGCTTACGAAATACTTATTTAAAAATTGCCGAGACCAAAATCGATCCGGAACCCTTCCATCAGGGGGATGCAAGCGGGGCAAAACGGCTAAAAACACATGAAAAATACCTTTAAAAAATTCTGTCTCTGGCGACTATGCGATTCCTAAAAATTTTATCACGGGAATTTCTTCTAGAGCTTACCAAATACTCATAAAAAAATTGCCGAGACCAAAATCGATCCGGAACCCTTCCTTCATGGGGATGCAAGTGAGGCAAAACGGCTAAAAACACATGAAAAATAACTTTAAAAAATTCTGTCTCTCGCGAATATGCGATTCCTAAAAATGTTATAGCGGTAATTCCTTCGAGAGCTTACGAAATACTTATTTAAAAATTGCCGAGACCAAAATCGATCCGTAACCCTTCCATCAGGGGATAGCAAGCGGGGCAAATCGACTAAAAACACATGAAAAATACCTTTAAAAAATTCTGTCTCTGGCGACTATGCGATTCCTAAAAATTTTATCACGGGAATTTCTTCGAGAGCTAACCAAATACTTATAAAAAAATTGCCGAATCCAAAATCGATTCGGAACCCTTCCTTCAGGGGGATGCAAGTGAATTATCCAGAAAAAAATCTGCATATAGTGTTTGCGTGTACGGAGCGCTTGACAGTCGCCTTTTTCCAAAAAGAGATGAGAATTTATTGAATTAAATCAAAACCGTACTGTCGGTAAGTAAGAATCTACAATTGACCTACTTTTCAATCGAGCATAACTCACGCAAATATCAATAGAATTTTCCAGAAAAATATCTGCATATAGTGTTTGCGTGTACGGAGCGCTTTACAGCCGTCTTTTTCCAAATAAATGTTTGAATGTTGATTTAAAAAAATATTGAAATTAGGGTTGCACATCCTCTTAAGTAGTGTTTTATTAGTTTTCGGAATTTCGTCCTGTAACGGAATTTGTACCCATTTGTGATACAACCGTTGATAGGTTTTATTTTAACTATTCGACTTTTCCGACATTTGATTTTCGTTACTATGAATCACTGTCAAAATTATTTTCGAAACTTTTGAACATTGTCAAAATTATTTTCGGAACTTTTGACCATTTGTAATTTTCTCGTAGGAATTTTTCCTATTCGATTAAAACCTTATTCCGATGATTTAGCTATCGTTAAATTACCTATCGGTATTTTCGCCATCGGAATTTTTGACCATTGTGATTCTTACCCCCCCCCCCATTTTAGAAATCTCGAGATTTTATGAATTTAATAAAAATTGTGTTGCGGCAGCCAAATTTACATATGTGAAAGAAATATTTATATTGTTGTATAAATTTGATCCTTTTCACTTCTTCAAACTCCCTACGTAATATATGAAAAATTTTGTAGAATAATGCGGGTGGGGGCAGGCAGACAATATCTAGATAACAGTATAGAGGCTATGCATATAGGGACTGATGGCGCCAAAATGGAGTATGCGGAGTATATATGTATGTGTGTGTGTGTGTATGTGTGTGTATATGCGCGCGCGCAAATCCATAATACTTTTCACTATTTGTGCAATATTTTTTTTAAATTATTTATTGCTGCTATTCTCATGGCCTGCGGTGTACATAAATGAGACTGGATGTATCTTCAGTTTAACCTTGAAAATCAGTCCTGTAATCCATATTAGTCTGCAACGTAGGCCGCAGCCTGGTGATGAACAAAACTGTCTAAGAAGGTCGTTAAAACCACTATAGTTCGTCATAGTTTCATTGTGGGTCTCTATCCATTCTGGGTTTCGATATTATATGGTACTAAGAGAGAAAAGTATGCCATTGACCCCGGGGAGTCTTCAGCCCTTTCACCATGTCAGTTGCCCTTATGGCTCCCGTATGGAATTGTACATTGTATATTCGGTCGAAAGTTTTTGTGTTTAATCCCTCATTTGGGGATTGAAAGCGTCACAACGTAACACCTACAAACGACGACGCCTATGGTCGTTTTTCTACGATCCAAGCGATGGCAGTAACATGGAGGTGGGTCTTTTAGACCGAATGTAGGGTTGCAGTACGAGTCGAAGGTGAGCTAGCACGAGCCGAAGGCAAGTGCGTTTGCGAACCGAAGACGAGTACTGCAACCACGCGAGGTCAAAAAACCCACTTAGCCCTTGGTGCACACCATATTTTTTTACCGCAAGTATAGATTTTTGTGTTTTTTTTAAATATCGATGATTTTCTTAAACAATCTTGAAAACTCCATTCGAAAACGACAGCGGGCGCTTTTCGATTTTTACCCTCTACGGCGAACAGCGAGCGCTTTTCAGTTTTTACCGCCCGCTGGTCGACAAGCGGTCGCTTTTGGCTCTATTAATAGGTTCAAAAAAAATGCGAAAATCGTGCTTTCGGTACAAAAATAGCTTTACATCTTCGCTTTATTTTAGATTTTAATGGTAGCATAAAATGAACTTACCAGATTACATACAAGATGTTTTTATAGAAAATCTTTTTGGGGCAGGTTGTGCAGATGTTTAACTGGTTTATTGCTCATAAGTTTAATTAATATGTTTTATATACTTTTTGTATTTTAAATATTAAAATAGTATTGTAATCTTACCTGTACGTTAATGAAGTTTCTTTTTGTTTTTTTTCTTCCTTTTCCGGTATGATATCTGAATCTAAATTAGAGACTATTATTCTTTTTAATGAATAAATTATTATATTTTTAAGTATATTCATCAAGAACTTAGTACATTTGTGTTAAACTTGTACTGTGTTAGAAGAAGCTTACTTTCACTATTATTTAGATTAAAATAATGATAAATGTTAAATTATTTTTTGAAGCTGCTGGTATCTACTTCAATAAGGTTTAAACTATTTTAAAATATTTATTTTTGTATTTCTCAGTCATATTCAGTTATTTAAAGAGAATGGCGTTTTCATCATTTTAGTTCTTTGTCCGTCTGACTGCTTTATTCTTCTGATGGTTATAAAATATCAGTATTTAATATTCTCAATTTTTAAGCATTCTTTTAACATCTCTCTTTTTATGTCGCGTAACCCCGCTTACTTTCATGACAGACTTGTGCCGCTGTTGTTTGTCATTTTTAATAATAGAAATCTTAACGAATCATCATTAAACGTTATTTAAAAATAATGAATTTAAAGATTTTTACTAGTATAAATATTTACTAGATATTAAGTAATCTGGTATTTGATTTTATCCATTATAACTTTATTTTAATTAACAATGTATTTGTAAAGTATTACAACTGTATTAAATATGAAACTGCCATAGCTTCAGTTCATTTCATTCTATCTTAAAAATAAGATTTACTTTTGTGATTAACGTGTTTTACAAATAACATTAAGATTAGTTATTGTTTTAAAGCGAGTGGCCGAAAGTGCCACATTCCCGCCCAATTTTTTTATGAGTATTTGGTAAGCTCTTGAAGAAATTCCCGTGATCAAATTTTTAGGAATCGCATAGTCGCTAGAGATAGAATTTTTTAAAGGTATTTTTCATGTGTTTATAGCCGTTTTGCCCCACTTGCATCCCCCGAAGGTATTGTTCCGGATCGATTTTGGTCTCGGCAACTTTCTTATAAGTATTTCGTTAGCTCTCGAAAAAAATTCCCGTGATCAAATTTTTAGGAGTCGCATAGTCGCTAGAGACAGAATTTTTTAAAGTTATTTTTCATGTGTTTTTAGCCGTTTTGCCCCGCTTGCATCCCCCTGATGGAAGGGTTCCGGATCGATTTTGGTCTCGGCAATTTTTTTATAAGTATTTGATAAGCTCTTGAAGAAATTCCCGAGATCAAATTTTTAGGAATCGCAAAGTCGCTAGAGATAGACTTTTTTAAAGGTATTTTTCATGTGTTTTTAGCCGTTTTGCCCCACTTGCATCCCCCGAAGGTATTGTTCCGGATCGATTTTGGTCTCGGCAATTTTTTTATAAGTATTTCGTTAGCTCTAGAAGAAATTACCGTTATCAAATTTTTAGGAATCGCATAGTCGCTAGAGACAGAATTTTTGAAAGTTATTTTTCATGTGTTTTTAGCCGTTTTGCCGCACTTGCATCCCCTGAAGGAAGGGTTCCGGATCGATTTTGGTCTCGGCAATTTTTTTATAAGTATTTCGTTAGCTCTCGAAGAAATTCCCGTGATCAAATTTTTAGGAATCGCATAGTCGCCAGAGACAGAATTTTTTAAAGTTATTTTTCAGGTGTTTTTAGCCGTTTTGCCCCGCTTGCATCCCCTAAAGGAAGGGTTCCGGATCGATTTTGGTCTCGGCAATTTTTTTATAAGTATTTCGTTAGCTCTAGAAGAAATTACGGTTATCAAATTTTTAGGAATCGCATAGTCGCTAGAGACAGAATTTTTGAAAGTTATTTTTCATGTGTTTTTAGCCGTTTTGCCCCACTTGCATCCCCCTGAAGGAAGGGTTCCGGATCGATTTTGGTCTCGGCAATTTATTTATAAGTATTTCGTTAGCTCTAGAAGAAATTACCGTTATCAAATTTTTAGGAATCGCATAGTCGCTAGAGTCAGAATTTTTTAAAGGTATTTTTCATGTGTTTTTAGCCGTTTTGCCCCACTTGCATCCCGCGAAGGTATTGTTCCGGATCGATTTTGGTCTCGGCAATTTTTTTATAAGTATTTCGTTAGCTCTAGAAGAAATTACCGTTATCAAATTTTTAGGAATCGCATAGTCGCCAGAGACAGAATTTTTTAAAGTTATTTTTCAGGTGTTTTTAGCCGTTTTGCCCCGCTTGCATCCCCCTGAAGGAAGGGTTCCGGATCGATTTTGGTCTCGGCAATTTTTTTATAAGTATTTCGTTAGCTCTCGAAGAAATTCCCGTGATCAAATTTTTAGGAATCGCATAGTCGCCAGAGACAGAATTTTTGAAAGGTATTTTTCATGTGTTATTAGCCGTTTTGCCCCACTTGCATCCCCCGAAGGTATTGTTCCGGATCGATTTAGGTCTCGGCAATTTTTTTATAAGTATTTCGTTAGCTCTAGAAGAAATTACCGTTATCAAATTTTTAGGAATCGCATAGTCGCTAGAGACAGAATTTTTGAAAGTTATTTTTCATGTGTTTTTAGCCGTTTTGCCGCACTTGCATCTCCCTGAAGGAAGGGTTCCGGATCAATTTTGGTCTCGGCAATTTTTTTATAAGTATTTCGTTAGCTCTCGAAGAAATTCCCGTGATCAAATTTTTAGGAATCGCATAGTCGCCAGAGACAGAATTTTTTAAAGTTATTTTTCAGGTGTTTTTAGCCGTTTTGCCCCGCTTGCATCCCCCTGAAGGAAGGGTTCCGGATCGATTTTGGTCTCGGCAATTTTTTTATAAGTATTTCGTTAGCTCTAGAAGAAATTACCGTTATCAAATTTTTAGGAATCGCATAGTCGCTAGAGACAGAATTTTTGAAAGTTATTTTTCATGTGTTTTTAGCCGTTTTGCCCCACTTGCATCCCCCTGAAGGAAGGGTTCCGGATCGATTTTGGTCTCGGCAATTTATTTATAAGTATTTCGTTAGCTCTAGAAGAAATTACCGTTATCAAATTTTTAGGAATCGCATAGTCGCTAGAGAGAGAATTTTTTAAATGTATTTTTCTCATGTGTTTTTAGCCGTTTTGCCCCGCTTGCATCCCCCTGATGAAAGGGTTCCGGATCGATTTTGGTCTCAGCAATTTTTTTATAAGTATTTCGTTAGCTCTCGAAGAAATTCCCGTGATCAAATTTTTAGGAATCGCATAGTCGCCAGAGACAGAATTTTTTTTAAATGTATTTTTCATGTCTTTTTAGCCGTTTTGCCCCGCTTGCATCCCCCTGATGGAAGGGTTCCGGATCGATTTTTGTCTCGACAATTTTTTTATAAGTATTTGATAAGCTCTTGAAGAAATTCCCGTGATCAAATTTTTAGGATTCGCATAGTCGCTAGTATAGAATTTTTTAAACGTATTTTTCATGTGTTTTTAGCCGTTTTGCCCCGCTTGCATCCCCCTGAAGGAAGGGTTCCGGATCGATTTTGGTCTCGGCAATTTTTTTATAAGTATTTCGTTAGCTCTAGAAGAAATTACCGTTATCAAATTTTTAGGAATCGCATAGTCGCCAGAGACAGAATTTTTTAAAGTTATTTTTCATGTGTTTCTAGCCGTTTTGCCCCGCTTGCATCCCCCTGATGGAGGGTTTCCGGATCGATTTTGGTCTCGACAATTTTTTTATAAGTATTTGATAAGCTCTTGAAGAAATTCCCGTGATCAAATTTTTAGGAATCGCATAGTCGCTAGAGATAGAATTTTTAAACGTATTTTTCATGTGTTTTTATCCGTTTTGCCCCACTTGCATCCCCCGAAGGAAGGGTTCCGGATCGATTTTGGTCTCGGCAATTTTTTTATAAGTATTTCGTTAGCTCTAGAAGAAATTACCGTTATCAAATTTTTAGGAATCGCATAGTCGCTAGAGTCAGAATTTTTTATATGTATTTTTCATGTCTTTTTAGCCGTTTTGCCCCGCTTGCATCCCCCGAAGGAAGGGTTCCGGATCGATTTTGGTCTCGGCAATTTTTTTATAAGTATTTCGTTAGCTCTCGAAGAAATTCCCGTGATCAAATTTTTAGGAATCGCATAGTCGCTAGAGACAGAATTTTTTAAATGTATTTTTCATGTCTTTTTAGCCGTTTTGCCCCACTTTCATCCCCCTGATGGAAGGGTTCCGGATCGATTTTGGTCTCGGCAATTTTTTTATAAGTATTTCGTTAGCTCTAGAAGAAATTACCGTTATCAAATTTTTAGGAATCGCATAGTCGCTAGAGACAGAATTTTTGAAAGTTATTTTTCATGTGTTTTTAGCCGTTTTGCCCCACTTGCATCCCCCTGAAGGAAGGGTTCCGGATCGATTTTGGTCTCGGCAATTTTTTTATAAGTATTTGATAAGCTCTTGAAGAAATTCCCGTGATCAAATTTTTAGGAATCGCATAGTCGCTAGAGATAGAATTTTTTAACGTATTTTTCATGTGTTTTTAGCCGTTTTGCCCCACTTGCATCCCCCGAAGGAAGGGTTCCGGATCTATTTTGGTCTCGGCAATTTTTTTATGAGTATTTGGTAAGCTCTTGAAGAAATTCCCGTGATAAAATTTTTAGGAATCGCGTAGTCGCTAGAGACAGAATTTTTGAAAGTTATTTTTCATGTGTTTTTAGCCGTTTTGCCCCACTTGCATCCCCCTGAAGGAAGGGTTCCGGATCGATTTTGGTCTCGGCAATTTATTTATAAGTATTTCGTTAGCTCTAGAAGAAATTACCGTTATCAAATTTTTAGGAATCGCATAGTCGCTAGAGTCAGAATTTTTTAAAGGTATTTTTCATGTGTTTTTAGCCGTTTTGCCCCACTTGCATCCCGCGAAGGTATTGTTCCGGATCGATTTTGGTCTCGGCAATTTTTTTATAAGTATTTCGTTAGCTCTAGAAGAAATTACCGTTATCAAATTTTTAGGAATCGCATAGTCGCCAGAGACAGAATTTTTTAAAGTTATTTTTCAGGTGTTTTTAGCCGTTTTGCCCCGCTTGCATCCCCCTGAAGGAAGGGTTCCGGATCGATTTTGGTCTCGGCAATTTTTTTATAAGTATTTCGTTAGCTCTCGAAGAAATTCCCGTGATCAAATTTTTAGGAATCGCATAGTCGCCAGAGACAGAATTTTTGAAAGGTATTTTTCATGTGTTATTAGCCGTTTTGCCCCACTTGCATCCCCCGAAGGTATTGTTCCGGATCGATTTAGGTCTCGGCAATTTTTTTATAAGTATTTCGTTAGCTCTAGAAGAAATTACCGTTATCAAATTTTTAGGAATCGCATAGTCGCTAGAGACAGAATTTTTGAAAGTTATTTTTCATGTGTTTTTAGCCGTTTTGCCGCACTTGCATCCCCCTGAAGGAAGGGTTCCGGATCAATTTTGGTCTCGGCAATTTTTTTATAAGTATTTCGTTAGCTCTCGAAGAAATTCCCGTGATCAAATTTTTAGGAATCGCATAGTCGCCAGAGACAGAATTTTTTAAAGTTATTTTTCAGGTGTTTTTAGCCGTTTTGCCCCGCTTGCATCCCCTGAAGGAAGGGTTCCGGATCGATTTTGGTCTCGGCAATTTTTTTATAAGTATTTCGTTAGCTCTAGAAGAAATTACCGTTATCAAATTTTTAGGAATCGCATAGTCGCTAGAGACAGAATTTTTGAAAGTTATTTTTCATGTGTTTTTAGCCGTTTTGCCCCACTTGCATCCCCCTGAAGGAAGGGTTCCGGATCGATTTTGGTCTCGGCAATTTATTTATAAGTATTTCGTTAGCTCTAGAAGAAATTACCGTTATCAAATTTTTAGGAATCGCATAGTCGCTAGAGACAGAATTTTTTAAATGTATTTTTCTCATGTGTTTTTAGCCGTTTTGCCCCGCTTGCATCCCCTGATGAAAGGGTTCCGGATCGATTTTGGTCTCAGCAATTTTTTTATAAGTATTTCGTTAGCTCTCGAAGAAATTCCCGTGATCAAATTTTTAGGAATCGCATAGTCGCCAGAGACAGAATTTTTTTTAAATGTATTTTTCATGTCTTTTTAGCCGTTTTGCCCCGCTTGCATCCCCCTGATGGAAGGGTTCCGGATCGATTTTTGTCTCGACAATTTTTTTATAAGTATTTGATAAGCTCTTGAAGAAATTCCCGTGATCAAATTTTTAGGATTCGCATAGTCGCTAGTATAGAATTTTTAAACGTATTTTTCATGTGTTTTTAGCCGTTTTGCCCCGCTTGCATCCCCCTGAAGGAAGGGTTCCGGATCGATTTTGGTCTCGGCAATTTTTTTATAAGTATTTCGTTAGCTCTAGAAGAAATTACCGTTATCAAATTTTTAGGAATCGCATAGTCGCCAGAGACAGAATTTTTTAAAGTTATTTTTCATGTGTTTCTAGCCGTTTTGCCCCGCTTGCATCCCCCTGATGGAGGGTTTCCGGATCGATTTTGGTCTCGACAATTTTTTTATAAGTATTTGATAAGCTCTTGAAGAAATTCCCGTGATCAAATTTTTAGGAATCGCATAGTCGCTAGAGATAGAATTTTTAAACGTATTTTTCATGTGTTTTTATCCGTTTTGCCCCACTTGCATCCCCGAAGGAAGGGTTCCGGATCGATTTTGGTCTCGGCAATTTTTTTATAAGTATTTCGTTAGCTCTAGAAGAAATTACCGTTATCAAATTTTTAGGAATCGCATAGTCGCTAGAGTCAGAATTTTTTATATGTATTTTTCATGTCTTTTTAGCCGTTTTGCCCCGCTTGCATCCCCCGAAGGAAGGGTTCCGGATCGATTTTGGTCTCGGCAATTTTTTTATAAGTATTTCGTTAGCTCTCGAAGAAATTCCCGTGATAAAATTTTTAGGAATCGCATAGTCGCTAGAGACAGAATTTTTTAAATGTATTTTTCATGTCTTTTTAGCCGTTTTGCCCCACTTTCATCCCCCTGATGGAAGGGTTCCGGATCGATTTTGGTCTCGGCAATTTTTTTATAAGTATTTCGTTAGCTCTAGAAGAAATTACCGTTATCAAATTTTTAGGAATCGCATAGTCGCTAGAGACAGAATTTTTGAAAGTTATTTTTCATGTGTTTTTAGCCGTTTTGCCCCACTTGCATCCCCCTGAAGGAAGGGTTCCGGATCGATTTTGGTCTCGGCAATTTTTTTATAAGTATTTGATAAGCTCTTGAAGAAATTCCCGTGATCAAATTTTTAGGAATCGCATAGTCGCTAGAGATAGAATTTTTTAAACGTATTTTTCATGTGTTTTTAGCCGTTTTGCCCCACTTGCATCCCCCGAAGGAAGGGTTCCGGATCTATTTTGGTCTCGGCAATTTTTTTATGAGTATTTGGTAAGCTCTTGAAGAAATTCCCGTGATAAAATTTTTAGGAATCGCGTAGTCGCTAGAGATAGAATTTTTTAAAGGTATTTTTTATGCGTTTTTAGCCGTTTTGCCCCACTTGCATCCCCCGGAGGAAGGGTTCCCGATCGATTTTGGTCTCGGCAATTTTTTTATTAGTATTTGGTAAGCTCTTGAAGAAATTCCCGTGTTAAAATTTTTAGGAAATTCATAAGCTGTTAAAATATAAATTTTTTTATCATGTATTGTATTCTGAGGGTGGTTTGGGGGCTGATTTTGGGGGATGATCACTTCGAAAATAACTTATATCGCTGTTTCTATTGGTTTTATGCATATATCTAACAGATAATATAAAAAAAACCGATTTTGGGAATATTCGATTTTTCGTTCATGATGAACGTTCAGAACTTCAAACACATAACATTATGAATTTTAGTGCGGGAATTTGACTCGGGAAATTCGAAATTCAATTAAGATTGGTTTGAATTTAAATGGTTTTGTGTGAGTATAGTAGTTTTTTTTTGAGTTGTAGATTGAGGATGACGTTGTTTTTGTAGGGAAATGTTCTCTAATTCCTATTGATCAAAACATCTCTGAGTTAATAATACAGTGTTATTAAAAATACCTGCAATGATTTAGTATATGAAACAAATTTATATATACCACACATTGTGGCAAATCTTTTTACAGCAAACCTGCTCTCAAACGAACAAATAATTACCTCAACAAATTTACAATAATTACAAGTGAAAGGCTGTACTTAAAATTTACCATCTATTCAACAGCAGCCAATCTCCGGAGCTCAAAAAGTTCCCCATTAAAACTTCAGCTCCCATAAACCATATAAGCACATTATACATACATCCACACGTCCCAATAAACCAAACTTTCCCTTCGCCTCGTTACTCCCCACATCCTATAGCCCCGCAATTTCATTAAACTTGGCTTCAAAAACTTCGCGCCCGCGTACAAAAGAAACGCGCTCGGTACATATATCTAGATATCGAGTCTCGCGGAAAGAGAGAGAGAGAGAGTAAAAGGTACCGAGCTGCTCGCGCGGGATTAACGAGCGCGAAAGGGACGACGCGCAGCTCATGCTGCCGGCTATCGGGAGAGAAAAATCAGGAGAACCTTGAAGCAAAGGTTGACGACGACGACGACTCGCTGTCTGTGTGTAGGTGAGCATTCATGGGCAGAACACGGGTGTCTTTTGAAAGAGGCGCGAGGTATGGGGAGAGTATAAGGTGTCCGGAATGCCGGATAGAGAGGTGTCTTTTTATAGAACACGGACGGTGTGTGGGATATAAAGAGCTACTATACGTGCGCGCGCGCACGTGAGAGTGAGTGAGAGAAAATATCTACTTTTCGAAATGAAGTAGAGAGAGGCAAAGAACGAGGGTGCGCGTGTGAGTAGGTTCTAAAAATATGAGGACTTTCGTGCGAAGGAAAATGGTGTGTTGCGGAATGAAGTTCGAGAAATAATATTTGTAAATAGTTTTTAAACTGCTTGTGTTTTTTTTTTTTTTCTTCGCGTGAAAGATTTAAAGTTTCTAGAATGGTGATACATCCGGACGTTTCCGCTCATCACCATAATACGCATATTCCGAGCAGGTCTGTACCATTGTGTTCGACTCCCGTTTGAATTTGAAATCTCATCTTTAAATTATATTCAGCAGCAGCGTGTAAAAAGCCAAACGAGACAAACAAAAAACATAATGTATCTCGATACACACTCACACGCGACATAAACGAACATTCGTTAAACTTGCGCGTTCATTTTCAATGGCACGCGTACATTACACGGCCCACGCGCGTATTAATTAAGCCCTGTCGAGTAAGTGACGATTCACCGACAGTATAGTCTTGATACTCGTTTCTCTCATTCTCTCTCGTCTCGTGCGTATATGTACCTCATGCTTCATTAAGCGCGTGTATTTATACGCGCGCGAGGAGGAAATTCAAATTACACACTGGAGCGAGAGAGCTGAGAATTGATCATGTGTATATATATTTATTAATCGGGCCTTTTTGCGATCACGGATTTGCTTCTTTTTTTTTTATCGCTCGGCGTTACATGACGGACGGTGAATTGAGTCGCGCGTGGTATACGTGCGAAGTCGATTAGTCAATTGAGATAGTTTCGAACGAGTTTAGCGGGATTTAATTAATAAATATCCAATCTACATATCCAATCTCCATGTACGCGGTTTGGAAAAGTCTGTTTTTCCCCCAGCAAATAAAAACCTTGGTTCTTCAAAACCTCACGATACCGAAACTGCCCAGCCAAATAAACCCAACCGCGCCAACTTTCACATCCTCCCACCATAAAACTGTCACCTCTGCTAAAAAGAAGAAGAACCATCTCGCCTCCGCACACAATGAATAAGTAACCGTCGGCTTTGTGCCCGCGAAGATGCAGGAAGAGAACGGCGCGGCGGCGCGCACGAAAGGGAAAATAAAACGCGGGCCGCGCGCGGCGTGTGTCTCTCGGTTTCCTGGATCCCCGGTCGCCGCTTTGTGCGCCTCATTAAGCTGTCGCGCAGGTGCCCATAGCTGCGTATGCGTGAGCCGTCCGAGGTTCGCATTGTTTTACGTAGGCGGCGTTGATTGGATGAGCTTTAAGGTGGATATACATATGCAGGGACGAGGTTTTATGGGTGGTGAGTGAGATGGATTTGGCGAGTGTCGCAGTTGGGTTGATTTTGGGTTTTTTTTTTGTTTGTTTTAATAATGGTTGTTGAATTGGGAAAAGGGAATTTGAATATTGTTTAACTACACAGAAGCTAAACGAAACTGTTTGTATTATTAGTCAAACGAATGCGCAGCACTTTATATTCAAACAAAACCTTATACAAACTTCTATCATATATATCCTGCATTCAAACGTATTCCTGAATGTATAGGATGTAAAATCATCGCACGGCTTTTACATTCAGAGACGGCACATGTAAGTGCAATCACTCATGCAAACATAAGCACGAAAAGGCAAAAAAATTGCACGCAAGCTCGAAACACAACGAGCCAACATCCGTCGACTCACTCCGCGCTGATTACTCACCCGATGACTTTAAATTTTGCCCAGACCATTCCATCATCGTACAACCTACACCACCTCTCACACACAGAGCAAACAAAATCAAAAGCGAAACTTTTGTCACTCTAGCACAACAGTTTTTCCGCCTTTTTTTTTTAGCCTATCTCTATCTCACTTACGCACGTGGGGGGCTATAATATGCCCGCGAGCGAGCGCCGCGTAACGGTATGCTAATCGGCTTTGTGATGTCGCTGCGCGCTGAGATCGCACCTTGCGTCGGGCATATATACACTCACACGTAGTAGAAGCAGACGCACGCACACTCGACGTGCGGCCTTTGATGTGCTTTTACACCGCGTCGCGTGTGTTTATGAAGAGGTTGGGTGTATATAGTAGGAGTAGAGTTCGCGTGCGAGCTCTGGTTTCTTTTTTTCTTTCTCTCGGGAGGTTCTTTTAGGGTGAATGGGGAAAAAGGTCAAGTTGTGGTTGATGGAGTAGTAGATCAGTGGAAATAGTAAATTTAGGAATTTATGAAGGATTTGATGGGTCTGAAGTTTGCATCGTTGGAATGCAACGATATAATTTTTCACGATTGATTGAAGTTCTTAAACAATGGAAATTTTATCTAAACCTTTGTTTTAAAGTTATTTTATAGTATAAAACACTAAATCTACACGCAAAATTAATATTATTAGCATAAATGTGAAGTAAAATGAATTATTTTTTTTATTTCGTTGCACTCCAACGTTGCAAACTTCAGACCCATAGGATTCGAAGATTGAAAATGATTTAAATTATTTGTGTGTAATGAAAAGATTATAAAATTTTTGTTTTTTAATGTTTTAAACATCTTCAGTTTAGTTTTAACGTGTATTATGGTGGTTAAAGTACGGTTATACTGTCGTTAATGAATTTAGGCCGCATTAGAAGTTCCAGTTAGGTTAGAATAATTTTATAAAAGTAATATGTAGCACGTTAGCCAACTGTTTAACGTAAACGTGCGTAAACCTTGAGTATCGCAAAACGGTATGGTTCAGTAAATACTTTCTGTATAAGATTACGAAATATATTGCGGCAGCTATTTCCACATGCTTATGAGTATACCTGCTCGCTAAAAAAATAGCATTGAACTGTGAAAGTCAAGTATTTCATTGATTCATCTTGCTTTGCCGTTTCAAATGTAGTAATATATATCCAATGATATTCAGCAAATTGTTTACCTCCTACCGTAAATTATTTGTTCTTATAATCCATATATTTCAGTTTTCAACTGACTATTCAATAATACGGTAAAATATTAATAACCTCTTTTAAAATATAGAAATGCTAATATTTGCGAATAGATAATATAGAAAAGCCAAACCAGTTTCGTAGAATTTTCCACAGTGCTTTTCACTGCACAGTACCGTAAAGATACCGTCGACACATTGTTGGGACGAATCACGCAGGAGCTCTAATATAATACGTCCAGGAACGAAATTTAATTTATGGAAGATGCAGCAGCGCGATATATTTCGCTTTTCTCTTTCTTTCCGCCATAACCCGAACCCTTTGGAAGTTCGCGATACGTACGGGCTTTCGAAATAAAAAGCCTGACGCTGCTGCAAAACAATAGATATCCGCACAGTTTTATGCACGCACACACACGCGTGCGCGCGAGATCGTAAAAAAAGGCGGGCGTGACTCATTGTCTCTATAGCGCGCGGACGACGCGCTGACTTTCCATTGGCGAGCGATATTTTTCCCCCCTCTTTTCAGCAAAATTATGATGATGGATGTGATATTGTGAATCTTATCCGATTATACGCGCATGTGTGTGTATCGCAAAAATGTTTGCTTTATAGCGGGTGTATAATATATATATACGTTGATCTGAGATTATTTTTCTAACGGTGATTTGTTTTATCTGTTTCAGGTGAGTGTCGCTGATACTTTACATGGATGTCACGTATATATCATGAGTAGTTGTGTGCCGTTTTTAGTGCTATGATAATTATCGATGGTTGTAAGTATATACAGACGAAAATAAACAGTCAACTTTATTTCATTAATTAGCGAGGACAGATTAAAGCCGTCTGGAATCATAATTAAATTGAAATAACGTATTTTAAATTGCTCGAAGAAAATACGCTTTTTCCATAATTAGCTTTAAAGTTCGTTGGGGGTAAAAAAAAGTGGAGCAAGTCTCGTTGTCTGTATAAGCGTAGTTGCTTGTGCAGTTGCGATGAACTTTGTGCGATTTCTTCTCGCGCAAAGAAAAATAAAAGTTCGCGTGCAACTTCTCAAGAATTTAAATACATTTCCGTGTCCCTTTCATCTTGCAATTTATGATTCTCTCATAACGTCAATAAATTATTGTCAAATTGATATCAATTTTCGAGGGAAAAAAAAAAACATAAACATACCTTATTAGCCATTTTTACACGGAGAAAAATGGTGTAGGAAAAATTAATATATTCCATAGTAATCGTGGGACAGACTCAAATTTTCATAAAATTTACTACAATTTATATAGTCAACATTCCTATATGTGTTGAGTAATTTTGACTATGTATATAGCAATTTTTACAATAAATTGTAGTAAATTTCATGAAAATTCGAGTCTGTCCTACAGTTACTATCAAATACAGTAATTTTTACTCTAAATTGTAGTAAATTTTCCTACAACATTTCTGTCAGTGTATGAATCTTTCACCCGATAATTTCACCTCCGACCCATAACTTTGCGTCATACCGATCGGATTCTGAATCACCCAGAAAGTTCTGCTTTTATTGCGATACCCTTCCCGCAAACCCGATCAACAACTCATATGCAGCCGCTCGGACGAGTTTCGGCCCGGCGGCAACGCCGACGGGGAGGACGGAGATGGTTCCAGATTCTCAGGAGAGTTACATTGTACTTTTGGCCAGCGACGCTCAAGTACCGTATACGCGCATTACGTTGAGACGTAAAGTGAGAGACTTTCCAACGGGAAGCGGGAAGTTCGATGGTGCGGCCAGCTTTTCCCAAGCTGGATGATGTTGGTTACGAAATTTCGTGGTAGCAGCCTGCGTCGTCGTCCCAGAGGCATATTACACAGAACTATGGGAACCCGCCGTCGTCGGTGATGTGCTTCTTATGTCGTTTATGTCTTTGTCTCAAGGCAGTACAAATGCCACGTGATTATCAAAAATTACGTCATGTTTAGTTAGGATATTCAGTTATTCCATGTATTGTACGGGTATTTATACTTTTTCATACGACTGGACGCGTCGGTGCTTGTCTCGCGCATGCTATACCGATAAGGTATCAGCGCTACACGGAGAAGCAGAAACCAGTACTAGAGAGTTTACTTAATGGTATATCTCGCGTGTGTCGTTTTGTGTTTCCTGCAATATGCGCCTCAAAAGATTAACAAAGCGATTGTTACAAAAAACCACGTGCAACAAAAATACAAGAGATAATACCTACATGTATTAGATTCCGATAGTAGAAATACAGGAGCTGAGCGAGTTAATTTTTCAAATACCGCTGTTATCGGCGCATTTTTCTAACCTACACACACACACACACACACACACACACACACACACACACACACACACACACACACACACACACACACACACACACACACACACACACACACACACACACACACACACACACACACACACACACACACACACACACACACACACACACACACACACACACACACACACACACACACACACACACACACACACACACACACACACACACACACACACACACACACACACACACACACACACACACACACACACACACACAATCGCCGCTAATTTCATTATTATTTTTTTTTTTCATATTTTCACTACCGTCGCGAATATTATCAGCAGCGCAGAGGCTATCTCAGTATCCCCGATAACTTATCGCTCAACCGCATCCCCTGACCTTTACCGCGAAAAATGAACCTCTCCACCTGTCCTGCACACCATATACATGCAGATACATACACGCAGCGCAATCATCCATAAAAGTGCCGGGCTCGTATAGTAGCAATCAGCCGTCCCAATCAGCAGTAACAGCAGCTGCTACTACTACTCCGCCATCTTCCGCCGTCAATTACGAAAGTCCGACTTCAAAAAACACACCACGCGGCCTTTCCGCATTTTATTCCCTCTGCGGCGGCGCGGCGTAACTGTTCCCTCTCTCTCTCTCTACCTCGCGCGTGCGACTGGAAAAGCCTCGGCCGGTTTTATCTATATCTCTCCTCTCTCTCTCTCTCTCTCGCGGAAAGCCCGTTAGACGAGCGGCTCTCGACAAATCGGCGAGCGACCGACGACGACGGACACACACACACAATGCGAAATTAGGCCGCGCGGTGCTGGAAAACGGTGTCGTTGTCGAGGATAGGCTCGGCTTATAGATGCGTTGAACGTATTGATTATAGATGATGGCGGTGGAAGAGCGAGAGATGACTGAACGACTGTGCAGTGTTAACAAGGTTCCGACGCGTCATCGGGGAGGAGATGTATTATTCTCATACGCACGTGAGGAAATCGATGATAAGATGGGATGGGAGATACTAGCGCCCTGCATTCGTACATATATAGTTTGGAAGTTTAACGCTTCTCTTCGTATCCGAGAATGAGCGGCTCTATAATAGCCTGGGAGATTGATCGCCGTTGTAACTCTCCTCGCCGAAAAATAAATCATTTTAAGAACTCATAAGAACACTTCCGCTGCATATACCACCCAGATCCTTTAGTTTACACCTTCGGAATATCCAATATCGATCGTATACCCCGCGCACCGACTAATTCCACTACAAATTTATTTAAAGACCCCCGTACCGATCGTATAAAAGGACTCTCTATACCGGCACGTATATATTCCCGCTTCTCGATCGCTCCTACACATATAATGGTATTCACCTCGCGGGAGAGAGAGAGAGAGACGCGCGCGCGCCTTAACGGGCTTATATTCCCCGCTCGTCGCGTCGTAAGAGCGACGACGACGACCGAAAAGGAGAGTGTGCGCGCCGCGCGGCTTATACGACAGGTGGAGTGTGGCACTTTATTATATTGTACGGAAAAACAAATTGCGGATATTCAAGGAGTACATTAATTATCCGTGTTTTTACGGGACAACGGTTAGGTTATCCGATCAATCGCTGGTTTTGCGGTTGTTTAGAGCGAAGAGTTTTTACCTATAATTGTTGGCTTTGTTAATTTTGGTCAGGTTTATCGATCGATTTAATGAGCTATACTTGCAGCGGCCGCAGCGATGATGAGTTTGTCGACCTCACTTCAATGCTCGTACATATATATTTATAATGCGTATTATACGCCGAGACGGAGAGTCCCGTCGCGCGTACTATATCCTCGCCGCCGTCGCTGCACTTGGCTGAATAGTCGATAAAAAGTATTATCTCTCGCTGTTCATTAAAATATTATGGGCGTGAGTCAGCGCGCGCACGCTCGGGTGAATGCGAATGGGCTCTGCGTACAGGATCGACGGTGTTATATTGCCGATAGAGTGTGTAAATGTATATAGTGAAAAGCCTGGCTGTATAGAGTATATAACGTCGAGGATATATGCACGTGATTGATGAAAATGAATCGGAAAAATCCATCTCTGAAAAGCCCTGATGTGTACAGATTACTCGAGTTTCCAATTTTCTCCATAATACGCGGATCATATATACGCATATATACATATTTTATATACATTCAGTCCGCATTCTAATTACCCCACATAACGAATTATTACCACATATTACTCCTATATATTTTCGCGTTGATATATCGTCGCGCGGTACGAAAAAAAGCCAATTTCTTAACTCGGACGAAGAAAAGACAGTATCGCCCGAAAAAAGTAAAAAATGAGCCCATACTATGGCTTTTTTCGCGCGAAACTGGCCTTTCTTCGTCCGTGTTAAGAAATTGGCTTTTCTTCGTACCGCACGACGATATGTAACAAACATTAAAGTGCAGTCACGACGCTAAACACTTTTCACGACTATAATATAACAACGCGCGTGCGCTCGGTTAGCTCGCACTTTTCGCCACATTACACACATCCCGTGCCTCCTTTCCGCGACGAACTTTTCCTCATTAGCATCGAGAAATAGAAAGTAAAAAAGCGGCGCCTTGTAAAAATACGCTTACGTACCTATACGCAAAAATCATCGTAATAGGAAGAGGAAGTCCCCGCGAGAGTGTGAAAAAGACACCGCGCGGGCGACGCACGCGAGATAAATAAAAAAGGAGCTGCGCGCGTACAGTCGAGCGCGCAAATGGATTTGGAATTACCGTTACACGCTCGCGGCGACAAAAAAAAAACGAAAAGAGAGGCGGGAGAATAAGGCACAAAAGTTTACGCTCGCTAAATAAGAACGAGAGACAGAGGCCGAAAAAGGGGCGGGCAAAGGAGGCCAAATCAACGTCGGCGGCTAGATGTCTGCGGCCTGTTTTTTTGCTCTCGCGCGCTCGTGTTCTGTGTTCAGCCGCCTTTCTTTTCGTCCCGGGCTTTTTGCGCGAAGCCTCGAGGAAATTACCATGCCGAGTGCGACTGAAAGGGATATATATATGATGGCTGCTGGTGAGCAGCGCGGTATTGATGACTTATTGTGTCTCGAGAGGAGGTTTTGGGACGGTTGAATGATAAGGTCACGGGAATTGAAATAGTCAGGAAGTTTAGGTGTATAGTGCTGAATTTCGCGTGGGGAAGCGTATAATACAATGGTACACGTGTTATTGTGCGTATTTTGTCCGAGCTACAAAAAGTACAATGAATTTGCTGGTTCGATTTCCTGGTCCTTGGTTATATTATTCTATTATATATTTTTGAATGGTTCTAAATACAATCGTGTATAAGTTACAATAGAACACACGATATCATTGGGGGGAGGTGTTTTATCAAAATGGTAAAATGTTAGATGGATATTTTCTCAAAAAGGTAAAAAAACAAATTAGAATATCTTATGATAGAAGGATAAATTTTCCGAATTTTTAAAAATGTATAATATATAAAAATTCGAAAAAATTTGGCAAAAAGGCCATAATATTTTCATTAAATTATTTTTATATGATATGTCATGTCAATTTTTCGAATGCCATTTCTACCTAATGATTAAATTGTAGAAAATGCAGTGATTTAGAAGAGCTAAAATGTCGACAAATGAGCTGAAAATCGTATAGGAATGAATGTTTGAGATTTTTCGGAATTTTATTTTTCTAGTAAAAAGTATTTTTATAATTTCGTGCAATCTGTTTTCAATTTTTATAGACGCAAATTTTTCTGATATTTTCTCTTCGAAAATAATTCCCTGTTTGTTCTGAATAACTCCTGTTCGGAATCAACAGTATCGGATTCGAAAAATAATTTAAACGATAGTATATTTTCTGAAAAAATACCCATCTAACATTTTATCATCCTGATAAAATATCTTCCCCCAACGTGTACTCAACCCGAGCATTATAAGCACACCACGACCGCCGATCAAATGGAAACGCCGGGGCGTACATCAGTCGAATAAACATCGAGATACCCGAGCATAATGTACATGTATACGTACGAATCAGAATTATTCGAAAACGCGACGGCCGGTACTTTCAGGCACGCTCTCGCGCGGGTGTAATAATGAAACGGCGAGATAATTATTATAAACATGTGGGGCTACAGTGGAAATGATAAATCCGAGCGAAGTGTTGTAGTAAAGACGCGGGGGTGTGTGGTGGAAGCGGAGAGAGCTACTACAATGCCGCGGAGACTTTAAGAGCGGTTGCCCCGTGATATTGCAGCGGAGGTAAGGCAGCGAACGGTAATAAAATAGAAGCCGCGCGGTGGAGATGAAATGCACTCGACGGAACGTACACAGCCGCCACGACGCTGACCTCAATTGCATTGTATTATATATATTGTCTTTATATAAAATCAATATCTTACAGGTCAATAGCTGCGATGGTCCAGCTAACAGTTGTATTTTAGATATAAAGAAAAGAGGAACCCGATTCTTATTTTCTGCTCTGAAAATTGGGGTATACACGATTCCTTTATGTATATACACGCTCGAGGTAGGCACGTCATCTCGTAAACGACGCCCCCGACCATCGACAAATCGCCAGACCAAACCGCATCGCAGTCCATCAATCTTGGCTGCTGCTGTTGCTGCTGTAGTGTTGTTGGCTGCCCTCGTGCGAACTTAAGACCCACTTCTCTGCGCGCGCGCGGCACCAAGAGAGCTCACGCGCAATCGCGAACGGGATACCGCGCGCGCGCCCGCATGAATAATTCCAGCTTCGAGGAACCATTTTTCTATGGCCTCGCGGACCCGCAGGTCAAACGCCTCGAAGGTCCGTGTGTGTGTGTGTGTGTGTGTGTGTGTGTGTGTGTGTGTGTGTGTGTGTGTGTGTGTGTGTGTGTGTGTGTGTATGTATGTGTGTGTGTGTTTATATATATGTGTGTGTGTGTGTGTGTGGGTGTGTGTGTGTGTGTGTGTGTGTGTGTGTGTGTGTGTGTGTGTGTGTGTGTGTGTGTGTTTATATATATATGTGTGGGTGTGTGTGTGTACGTACGTACGTACGTAAATACACGTGTACACTGAGAAAAATGTTGTAGTAAATTTTATTATAACTGTAATAAAAATTACTATAAAGTATAGGAAGGGTGAGACAAATGCACTTTATGCTGCATTTTTATTATAATTGTATGAATAATTACAAAATTTCTTGTAATTTTTATGACAGTTGTTGATTAGAAAGTATTACGAAATAAAAGAAAAATTGCTATACACATAGCAAAAACTGTGATGTAATAAAATTTAAAATATATGCTTTTAATTTTTATTAGAATAGAATATAAATTTTATTTTGTAGCGTTTAAATTTTATTTTGTAGCGTATAAATTTTATTTTGTAGCGTATTAAAAATTACTATAAACATAGTAAAAAGTGCCACATTCAAAAATTGCTACAGACCATAAGAAAGTTTGCTATCCAACATAGTAAAAATTGCTACAACATTAGTACTTTCTGCGCAGATCAAGGCGCCCACGTGTCTGATTGAGGTTATGTTTCTACGGGAATTTCACTTTGTCTTGCTTTTAAGTTTACAAAACATTCAAAACCTTACTTCAATTATTTTATTTTTATATTATGCACATTAATGATAAGTTTCTTTGTGTTATCAAAGTTATTTATTGTCATTATTTAATATTATCTGAAATTTTCTTGAAATCGATGGTTTGACATGTACAAGTTCCAAAATTTTACACTCAAGAATCCTATTTGGGTAAGTGGTTAGCGCGTCCGATTGCCGCGGTGAAGGTTGCAGGTTCGATCCCAACGCTCGTAAAAAAATATTTTTATTTCTCAATTTAATTTATTTTCACATTAAATATTGTATGATTCGAGTCTGAAAATAGTTCTGAAAACAGGAAGAACGAGAAAAAATTTAATTTTTTGAAATTTAAGGTCATTCATAAAAATTACTATGTTGCATAGCAAAAATTGTTATAATTTCGATTTGTCCCTCCGTTCCTACAAAATATAGTAATTTTTCTTATGTTTATAATAAATTTTACTACAACATTTCTCTCAGTGCAGTGTACAAACGGAATAGAGCATGAAAGACTACGTAGCCCGGGGGGGAAAAAAGAAGGAGGCTGATGCGCCGGCGCCGCGTGCCTTAGATTTTCAGCCTCACGCTGCTCGGCAGGCTATTGTTATATATATGTACACATTCGTGTGTGTGTGTGTGTGTGTGTGTGTGTGTGCGTGTGTGCGTGTGTGTGTGCGTGTGTGTTTGTTTTTAGAGCTGCAGCGTCGATTAATTCGAGGCGTGAGAAGCGAGTGATGAGTGCAAAAAAGTTCGAGGTGGCGATGTCTTATTTCGAACATGTGGTGGATAGCATTGTTTATATTGGAACCGTACGTGGTAATAATAAACAATTTTTACGGTAGATAGTTATTTCATAACTGGTATTATCGAAGTAGCGACGTCAGCTGTCGCGCGCGCGCGCGCGTCCAATAATATATTAACGTCCATTAAATGGCACTCCCGCGCTCACGAGAGGGACTTACTTGCTCTCTGCTGCACTCAACCTCGATGGAAGCAATTTTCCGAGCGAAATTAAATCACCCCGTCTAAACTTCCATCTTCGATCACGACTTTTTCCCACCGTGGAAAAGCAAACCAATACTACCGACCAGACTCGGAGTGAGATATAAAAAATGAACGCGATCAGGTACACCGAAGCATGGAATTTTTTCCAAGAGGTTGGCACAATTTGTTCCCTTATATCCCGTCGTCGTCTCTATCACCCTTGGTGGATTATTCTATTTGCGTGCGACGATGGTGATGGCTCGCCGAAGGTTATTTATCGAGGCCGACATTCGCGATATTGGCTCTGCCGACGTTTCCACCGAGATTATAGAACTCGCGACGATGATCAATTCTCGACTTTTCCATAGTTAGATACGTATGATATGATCGAGCGGAAAGTATGTGACGAACGGGAGGTCAGATCGAGATAATAAGGTTATAGCTTTCGTTTCTAATAAGTAAGGATAGGATTGTGGTCAACGTACTTTTTGAAACTTTTTGAAAGAGTATAGCGAGAGTCTTACATATCCAGGGTGACCTTCAGTTCTACGACAATATAAGCATCGATTTTTCTTTTTTATTCGAAAAGACCTTCAGAACTTCTTCATCCAGAATTATTCCCCACGTAAAAATACCTTTTTCCACACACGCACACACACGTGGTCATGGAAACAGTATGGCCGACTTTAATTTTTCCCCCCGCGCATAAAGTAAAAAACCGTAATAAAAGCCGACGCGGCAACGCAAGGCACGCTAACCTTTATTCCGAGACCGAACCGCTTATTGCATTTTCCCCGCGCGCGGATTTTCCGTTATCCACTCTCCAAGCTCTGTTCCGGAGCGAAAGTTCAGCCGGCCGCCCGCGCGCGCGTCTATATAATACGCGTTACGCCATATATACACTATTTTCCGCGTTTTAGCAACTTTAAACGTGGTGTATGACGCTGCTGTATGATGCACTGTGTGCACTTTTATCATTTAGATATACATATAAATGTGTAAAAGTTGGTCGAGAATAAAAAAAAAAAGTTGGCATATCCTATATTCCTATATGTTAAAATAGAACGTGGCGGGCTGCGCGGTTATGAATTAAAATTGTAACATAATATTTTTTTTTCTGGGATAATAAAAAAATAGCCAACAAAATAGCAGAGTTATGCGATCCCATAAATACAAAAACAACATATACCCGCGCATATGATATACTTCCGTCTGGCGACATTTCCGTTACGTCGACATGATTTCCTAGTTTGCCACGACGGCGCACTATTATTGCACGATTAATGTAAATTCGGAGTATTATGTTAATAAATTCAGTCGTGAATCCGTCTGGCATTACCGCACGTAATACATAATTGCTCGTAGGAGCGCAGCACTGCTCCGTTCGACTGTATATCAGTGTAGATATAATAATATACGTCGCGCATCGACGGAGGATGAATTATGAATATTCCGAGCGCAACCTCAAAAATTGTTCAATTTCTCGATTCATTATGCGGAGAAACGGAGAGGGAAAAATGACGAAAGGGATCATTACGGTACAATTAGATTTCAGGAAATTTTGATTAGAAAGTAATTATTATTGGCAATGAATAATAATTTTACCGCAGTGTAATTTCGTATATACATCCTTTTTACGGTTTTAATTCCTTTTTAAAAGACTTCTACTCGCAAAAAAATGGGTATAGGAAACGGCGTCCATTAATCATCGAATGATAAAACGGTGACACGCATCGTGAAAAATTCCAGTTTCGGTTTCCACTCTGTCATCGCGTGCTTTCTCATCTCCTGTCGCGAACGCGCGGCGAGTTTCATCCCGCGCCGCTTCCCTCTCATTAAAGCGGCAAAATGGCGCCGGTAAACGAAAGTTTCAGCTTCAATTAGCGACTAAAGTCGCGTAGTTACAGCGGCGCTTTAAAGCCCGCATCGTCGCAGGAGCGAGCGAGTTGTGGTAAAACTTGAGAAAAGCGCGCACGCGCGCGCGTCGCGATGCATCTGCATTTTCCCAGCGGCGGCGCGCGTTGCATAAACTGGATTCCGGTGCAGCGCCATGGAGTTTAGATTATCGGGGATGGGAAATTCTGATACATTCTTCTTTTATTTTTCGCAATCGCTATCCCTGAACTACTTCGGGCCTTTTGAGGTTATGCGCGGTGTATTGCGCGATGCGCGGTTCCGGTAGAGATGCCGCGCTGATTGCGCCGTGTCTGTATGAAAGTGAAATTTTTTGAATTTTTAACATGAAATTTTAATTGCACGGTTTCGGTGAAGATAGAGGTAGAAAGTATTTTCGATAAGAGTTGTTTATTGATAAAAGATAACGATTACGTGATAGTGAGCGATAAACCGTTGATGGCAGGAAACGTTCGTTATAATTTTTGTTGCAAGAATTTTATTTCGATTAAAAAATTTCATTTTCAATTAACAATAATCGTTAAATGCGGATATTTGCGCTGGAAATCATTATCTCCGAACGCCTCACCTTCGGTATAACTCGTAATTCATCCTCTTATATAAATTAGATATTCTTTAGAAGTAACTGTGGGAAAAGTAGGCAAACGCATATATGTTAATAATAAAAAAATGAAATGTTATCATTAAACATACAAATGCAAATGCCGATGATAGGGCGCGCGCGCGAGCGAGAAAAAAGCCCGCGCTAGCAGACGTTTAAGCGCACTTAAAGGATAGAGAGAAGGAGAGCGAAGAACTTGATGGGCAAACTTGGAGAAAACTTTCTAGCGAAGTTTAATTGGGATATAAAATGTCCGGTGAGCGCGAGTTTTAAAGGTTTTTTAAGCGCTCCAAATTCAGCTCTCCACCACGTGTATAGCGGTGCTCGAGCTGTGTGTGTGTTTACACGTGTCCAATTCAAATTAGACGCTATATGCGCGCGCCCGACGACGTAAATCCCCCCCGTAAACCGTATATAACGTGTTTGCCGTAACGGAACTAAAATTTTAATATTCGAGAAAATGGAAAATTTATTATTTTCCTTGTATAAATATTTTGTAGCGGCGCGCAGGTATGTGTGCCGGAAATATTTTATGGGTGCTATTCTCATAATTATTATGAGTACCGAAAAATGTATAAAGTGCATTAAATTTAAAGTATTCGTACGTTTAAAAATGAATTTTTCGCGATGTAGAGCCGTTAAAAATTTTCATTACGTGAATTTAATACGAAAATGTCAGCGATTCTTTTAACATATTAATATACCGCGAATTTCATTGTAATAAAGTTTCGATGAAATTCGTTAATTTTTTTTTAGCCTGAAAATATTAATAACGTTCATTAAAATTTTAATAAAGATTCGTGATGTATATCGTATAATTATACCAATATTATCATTTAGCTTGAAAAAAGAATTTTCGTTTTTACTAACAAATACACTGAGAAAACTGTCGTAGGAAAATTTACTGAAAAGCTAATAAAAATTACTATTTTTTTATAGCAACGATGGGATATCATGGAAATTTAGGTACTTTTGCTAACTAATATAGTAATTTTTGTAGCCAAGCTTAAACTTAAAAAAAATTGATTTTCATGATTTTATATCTATAGGATACCTAATATTTATACAATATTTAATATATTATTAATTAAATTTAGCTATACAAGAAATAAATAAGGAAATAAAAATTTTTTTTTACGGTGGTTGTGTATTCGAACCCTGGACCCTCCGCACGCTAGGCAGACGCGCTAACCTCTTACCCACGTGAGCTTCTTGAGTACAAAATTTTGGAACTGATACATTGGCTACCTTCGCTTACGAGAGAACTTTGATGATTATTTGATAGCAATAAATAACTATGATAATATAAAGAAATAACTCATAGCTCACCTGCACTACGTAAAAATAAAACAACTGAATCGATATTGTCGATGTTTTTGATAACTTAAAAGGAAGATAATCTCAAATTGCGGGAGAAACATAACCTCAATCAGACACGTGCTCCCGGCGTGCACGCAATAAGTACTACATGTAGAGGGCACTTTTTGCTATGTGTAGTAGTAAAAATTATTAAGATACCTTGTAAATATTCCTGAACTATAGCAAATTTTTTTATAATTTGCTTATATCCCCGCGTTGCTATCAAATATAGTAATTTTTGTTAGTTTTTCAGTAAATTTTCCTACGACAGTTTTCTCAGTGTATGCTTTCCATCACCAAAACACTGAATTATTTCCATTCACTTATACTGAGGTAAAAATATAGTTACTGTTACAATAATATATAGTGCAAAATCGTCACTACCTTATTTTATAGTAAAAATAACTATATAGTTGAAACTACTATAATATAGTATATTTTACTAAAAAAACATAGAAACTATAACTATAATTGGACAACTAAACGACATAGTAGTAACGTCTACCTAGGTATATATTTTTATCAGGTTTCCCTTACACATATAATATATGTGCCATCGAACCCCATTACCCAACTGTCACCAAAAAATCAATCCCCTTTGCATAACCTCCTCCTATACATCTCAAAAAATATCCCTGTATACGAATCTACACACATCATCCAACCTCTCGACGAAGGGAAAAAGCGAACGTGCGATATTGCAGCCACACGGCGGCAGCCGCCACGATGACCCGCAATTTCGGCCGGCGCCGCGCGGGTGAAAGCGAGAACCGCCGCGCTTGCTGCTACTGTTCTCCGCGAAAGTCTCGCGCGCGCGTTAAAAATGCGTAATAACGGCGCCGAATTTTCGCTTTCAAGGGAGAGAGATTGGTATTATGCGTGTGATGAAAAATGGGAGAATTCTCGGATGAAATTTGACCTGTCGAGAGAGTAATTAACTCGTTAGATGAGAATTTTCTACGCGAGTGGATTTTTCGGGAACGCGTTGGGCCAGCAAGAAGGGTGGTTATGTAATGTGTACCGAGATATGGAAAAATGTTTGCATTGTGCTCGAGTTATTGAATACCATTTTTTACGAGTGTATGTATGTGTATACGTATAAACGCGTCATTCAGAGGAGTTATTGAAAGTTGAATTTCTATTGTGACGTAAGGCACATTGTAACGTCTGCTCGTTATATGCGGCGCGGGCGCTAGCTATTATGAGGAAAATCAATCGCTGGAAGGGAGACGGCGCGGATTATTCGAATAGCGCGTAAACAATGAAGATTTTTCTTGAGAAAAATTGTTCCCAACGTAGTCCAGGCGTGGTTAATTGGACGGCTGTAAACGAAATTTTCTCGAAGTTTAACATTAATCTTAGCGCGCAGTCTCTTGAAATGCAATTTCATCACGATGGCTATATAAAGCTACTTTTTACGTATTCGTAAAAGATTGTAAGCGAGAAAAGCGGCGTTTTTATTAAAGCGGTTGAATAATTCGGAATATTGAAATATGAAAATTACACGGATCTCGTGGCGGAGAAACTGAAAGCGTTATAACGAGATTACAAAATTTAAAAGCCATACCGTAGTACCTACATTTTCACATCCATATTCCCGCTTAAAAGAGATTGACATTTTTAAATTCCCTTCTGGTTATCCAACCGTCATTCTTGTTATTTTCCTCCAAATCTGACCCAACTCGCTAGCGTTATATCCTCCAAACTTCTTTCTCCCGCACACATAAACACTTCTAAAATTACACCTCACTTTTTTCGATCCTCCAATAACCCGCACTGGCGCCACCAATTATCCTTACACAACCCATTCTGCTACAAAATCTCCCCTTACATCACGCCTGCGAGCCTCGACCCCTTCCCTGTTGCGCAAACAACAACGACGACGACTCCCCTCATTAAACTTCCTCTATTCCTTGACAATGCGCGTATGCACTATACCCCCGTCCAACAATAGCCGTTCGTTCGTTATAATTCATCGGTTTCGCGCACCACGTGCTCGCAGTCACGTGGCCGCGCTGCAGCAGAGCGTCGGCTTTCCTTCCATGGTGTGCAGACACGCGACGGCTCTATGGTATATAATGAATGGGGGAAGATTGATAACGAGTCCTTTGATGTGTCTGCCGCAGACACAAGCGAGGTCGCAGGAGGGGTTTAATAAGAGATGGTTATACGCGAGGGCTGCGACTGATGGGTATTCTCGAAGTGATTTTATTGTGCGGGTTTTTATTCTTCTTCGAAGTGTGATCGAGGCCTTTCTTGTGTGTATTGTACGTCTGGTTTATTCTGATGCGAGAGACGTGTCTAGATTACGTAAATTTTACACTGTCTCCTGAATTTTCAACAGATGTAACTTAAAGTTGGTATAACCATCAACATTGCTTTCTAATATTCAAACACATTGAGTACGTTTTAAAAGCAGCAAAAAACACAAGCACCATTTATTGTAACAGTACCTTCAATTATATCCGGTTTTGGTTTTAAACGTCTCTTCTACCAATAATTACTCTGCACACAAAAACCCAAAGAAACTTCCTTCAACGATCATCAGTAATCATCTGCTGTTTCTCAAGTTCAATGCACCCATCATAATCACTCGTCCAAACTGATAAGCAATCTTAATAACCCACAATTTAGCGTCTTACATATATAAATAGCACGAGTCGAATGGTCTCTAATCGTCCCAGAAGCCTTTGTCATTTGCCGCCCCGCGTTGATTAGTTTTCGAACTGCTGCGTGCGCAGGCTTTTCATTGGCCACCGCGGCTCCACTGAGGGAAAGTTTTATTAATCAATAACCTCGGAGGGTAACCGAGAACCGCTGCTATAGGACCGGGATTTGATAGTTCAATTATCCGCGTATAAAGTAGCCCACCGAGCGTTATTCTCGCATATATAGACGATAGTCCGAAATCCGCATGCACGAGCTAAAGTGCTTCAGTCGACACTTTCGCGAGGGTTCGAACGACGAAGGGGATGGAATATTGATTTTGATAATTGCTCGCGACGCTGTGACTGTGAACGATTGGATTGGGTTTCTTTGGGTATATGGTTGTTGTATATATACGCATTTTTCCTCCTGCTGCTGTTGCGCGTGTGAAACGAGTTGCGCTGCTGTCGCCTCAAGAGAGGGGGAGGAGAAAAAACTGGCTTAGAGAAGGCGATCGGATTTCTACCGGAAATACCTCACATACCCTGCGGCTGAGATTCCTGAAAAAAAAACTTGATAAACTCCAGAAAAGCATTCAAAAGAACTCGCCTTTATCTGTCTCTGCCTGGAAACAAAGGCGGCTATTTTTCGATCAGATCGCCGCGACGTAACGGAGCGATATCGCTGTACATTTCACGCTCGACTCGTTCGACATATCTTCATCTGTGTATTCTAATAGAATATTACGACGGCTACAGTGTCGGATTTGCTTATATTGCGGATGACTTTTTTTTTGGAGACGTGGTACGACATTTCCCGTACTCTGACGTAGCGGGAAAGACTCGCGCGCGAATATAACTGGAACAAGCGCGCATGCGTGACGTTTATCACGAGTCGAGCTTTTACTGATCGCCGAGAGAGATTGGATTGACATGGAAATTAAGCTTGAATTTATGACGACGATTTTGTCCTGCTGCAATTTTGTAACATGAGGGTTTTTACGTTTTCTTTCAGCTGTAATTACGATATACAGTACTTCTTCAGAATACCGCCGCTATGGGTCTCTCTTACTCTAACGAGTTGTTTATGAGATAGAAAAGGATACACGACGGCGGTATTCTGAAGGAGCACTGCAGTTGAATTGAGCAAAGTATGTCTTTTCAGAGATTGGTTATAACGTAGATGGGACGCAAAAAATTCAATTAAATTCTCGTATCCAGTAACTCATTGAAATCGTGGAAAATCAACGATACGTGACTTTTTTACCCGATCGCGATTAGCGTTGTGTAATAAAATATTAGCCGACCGACGATTGTTTTATGGATATCTGTTTAGGCTGGAAGGTATATACTTACGTAAATGAAAATTACAAACAAAGGCGAAGTCTGCGAAGTTACATAAATAGGCTCAACTTTTTTAAGTGCTTGTAATCCGTGTATTACCGATGTTAGCGCCTGTTCATTATCATTTTTGAAAAATATATACAACTTACGAGCATAATTTATGCGTTCACTGTTAAAAATTTTCTGAGATTTAAGATAAATTCTGTAATAAAACTTCAAAATTTTTATTAAAGTTCCGTTATAAATTTAACTGAAATTTCAGTTAAATTCTGTAATAAAACTTCAAAATTTAACTGAAATTTCAAAAAATTATTATATTAATTATTATGATATTTAAAATTTTCGTATTTTGCAAAATCATTTTCTTTGCCGCATGATAACTAGAGAAAAATTAGTACATTTTTTTTTTTTTTTTTTTTTTTCGACACGGGTGGGAAAGTCGATTATTTAGCTGGTGTGACTTACGCACTAGTTTCGAACGGTATTTTATACCACGAGCGCCGAAAAATCATATCAAAGTTGTGATTTTGAGGTTAGAGTGGTATAATAATATATAACGATACGTGTGACTTAAGTGGCCCATTATTGCACGGCGTGAGGTTAAACGCCGTGCAATAATGGGCCACTTAAGTCACGAGTATCGTATACTATTTTATAGCTCGTGTGACATAAATCCACCATATTCTTATTTTATTTATTTGTGCTTATTTATAATGATAGTTGGAACTTGGAAGTGGGGTGGGAGAAGTGTGGGGGCGGAAGTGGGGGGGGGGGTTCGAAAAAAATTAATAAAACGTTATTTAAATAATAGAATACCTAATATAGAATATGGTTATTATTGAATCTAGAATATTGAATATATACATAAAAAATCATAAAACTAGATTCTTGGCAATTTGATTTGTATCTTTAACAATAAGTTGAAGTTTATGAAAGTGAAAGATTTGTATACGTTATATCATTAAAGAGAAAGACTTTTAAAACTAAAATCCATACAGTTTAATATTGAATATTTAAAAAGCGCGCGGTCTGCTATCCCATAGCAGATGAAACTAACCTATAATATAGACAAGCCTTATTATCATCATTTTTATTTATTCTTTGTGGTTTGTCAACTATTAACGAAGTTTTACTTCTTTTCCTGTTCATTCTTATATGTAAAATCGTATTTTTGAATAGTTTTGGTAGATAATTGGCGTTAAGGGGATGTGAGTACCGACGTTATTTTTCAAACGAGCATAACTCACGCAAATATCAATAGAATTATCCAGAAAAAAATCTGCATATAGTGTTTGCGTGTACGGAGCGCTTGACAGACGTCTTTTTCCAAAAAAATGATGAGAATTTATTGAATTAAATAAAAACCGTACTGTCGGTAAGTAGGAATCTACAATTGACCTACTTTTCAAACGAGCATAACTCACGCAAATATCAATAGAATTATCCAGAAAAAAATCTGCATATAGTATTTGCGTGTACGGAGCGCTTGACAGCCGTCTTTTTCCAAATAAATGTTTGATTGTTGATTTAAAAAAATATTGAAATTAGGGTTGCACATCCCCTTAAGGTTAAAATTTTATTACATATTTTTCATGTATCAATTTACATGTATCAATATGAAATTCATAGACTATTTTGTATGCGATATAGGCAATACCTATGTAAAGTTTCATCCAGATTATATGGTTAGTTTTTGAGATATTTCATATTTAAAATTTTGGTATTTCTGGCAATAACTTTCTATGTCGCACAATAACTAGAGTAAAATTTAATTACTTTGAAATTTAATGGAGATGTAGATTTGATGGAGGTGTAGAGTTTGTATATTATTTATGACATGAATTGTTACGGTAAAAGAATTAGTTTATAAATTTCATAGATATTTGAGGTTAAAGCTGTTAAAACTGTTTAAGCCTTCTTTTCAAATCGAAATTTTTCGGGAACGGTTTTATGTATATGTTACTAGAAAATGGAAATTACGCGCGATACGCGCGCGTGTTGTTTACTTGCTTTTGTTTTTTATTGAGGTTAATTTCCGAGTTCTGCAGAAACATGAAATTAGTCAGATACGCTGGGCAATTATTTTGAGTTTGAATTAATTTTCCGAATAATCCCGATTTGAAGTGAATATATTAAGAATTACCCTCACTTAAATTTGGCACAGATGTAGCTTTTATACATCTTCAGATCGAGTACGTTGCCCAAAAAAATCGGTCCATTACGAAAAAAGATACTGAGGTTAAAAATTTTTTTTTTTAATTTCGAATCGCGTTTTCTCAGAGAATACTTGATTTATCGACTTCAAATTTTATCCACTTATTACACTCATTGAAGACTATACTTGGATAAAATTTCAAGAGATTATCTTCGTTTGTTTTTCGGAAAAAAAAAATGTTTTTTAAAAGTAGAGTTTCTATTGTCGAACGATAACAAGAGTAAAAATTATCCAATCGTCTTAAAATTTGGAACAGATGTAGCTTTTATATATCGTCAGATTGAGTTCGTTGCCCAACAAAATCTCTGTACATTATGACCAAAGATATTTCAGGTTAAAAGTTTTGTTTAAAAATTTTCGAATATCAACAACGTATTCCAATAGACAAATTTCACATTATTCATGAATAAAAATGTATCGATCTCTGCTAGCATTGTGGTGGTTTCCGTTATTGATGCCAAACATTTTTTAATAAAAAGCAAGTTTTTTTTAAATAACTTTTTTATTAAAAAAAATAAAAATAATCTCTTGAAAATTTAACTAAATATTGTAATAAATAATTGTAATAATTGGTTAAAATTTTAAATTGATCAAATTTTCTCTGAGATATTAATATTAAAAGACATTAAAAAAAATGTTTAATCTCGAATATCTGGTCGCGATGATCATTTTTTTGTAAAATATAAAATTGTATAATAAGAATTGCTTTTTAATGAAAAAAAAAAATAGAAAAAATAAAAATAAAAAGTCATAAACCATTTAGCATAGTCTCACCGTAAAATAAAAATAAAAATAAAGTATTAAATTTTAACTATTGGAATTAAAAATTAATTAAAGGAATCAGTAAATTAAGTTTGAGGAAGCTACGTACCAATGAATTGGCAGCGGTTTTTTTTTTCATGTTTTAATATATTTTGATTTTTTTTTTTATTATTCATTTATAATATATAATTTTTCTTTTTTATTTTTATTACTTCCACGATATCGACACATTTTATTTATATGTAGACATAGTTTTGCAATATAAGGATGATTTTCTCACATCTTGTCAACTTTTTACAAAAATGTGGATAGATTTGGCCCAAATATTGCTTCTTTTACTGTTACACACACCGAAAAATTTCGTTTATTGGCAATGTTAATAGAAACATTGAATTTGTATATAAGCAATATATGGGCAATAGTTGCCCAAGATATATCTAAAGATTGGCCGTGTGAGTGGCTCCGGCGCCGTGGCATTATAAAGCCAATATTTCTCCATATATTGTTTTTTATAGGCCACATCTTACCCATACTTGGCTAATACTATGTGCAATATTTGGGCCATAGTAACTTTTTTTACGCGGGAGTGTTGCTATATGTAATACATTTAATCGAATTAAACTGACTTTTCAGACCGAATTAATTAACAACCGGTATAAAGCTGACGCTGTATCGACTCGTATTATATATTCTGTTACAAAAACTACATTGTGCAATCTGTAATCCGGATCCAATCCCCGATAACGTCGATAACATCATTCGAAAGCATCATCGTCGCGGGCACTCTCATCAAACGCAAAAAACCCGATGATAAACCGTTTTTCCAGTAATGAGATACAACCTACGTATCCGTATCGATATTTTCACGATCGATTGAAAATGCTCAAAGCGACGCAGAATGACATACCGTTTCTAATCCAAACACTGGAACTGTCCATTTCACCGGTACAGGGGGGGGGGGGGAAATTTGCAAGGAATGTTACGGAGTTAATGAATCGAACGGCCGGTCTATCATCGCGCCGTTTCATCGCGCTCCATTTCGTCAGTGCTCACGAAGCGTCTAGCGCTCGACTCTCTATTATTTCTCTTCGCGCTTTATTTCACTTTTCCAACGGTTTTCGACTTCTTTATTCGACTCGCAGCTGCTTTCTCTTTTGCTTATTCGGTTGTTGTCGAACCGCTGCCGCCTGCGATATTGATTAACAAGGTTTGCCATGTTGGATAGCATCGGTATGGTTCCGATAGTAATTAAAGTCCTACTTCTAACGATCGTTAATTACTGTTAGATGATAGATCTGCTGACAGTCGTGTTTTACAGATCAGTTGAAACATTCCGGACCGCATAGTTCAGTATCGCTAGATTGACAACATCGATTTGTATATAAAAGGTTGAGTTGTTGGACGATAACAACAGGACGCGCGTACCCGATCGTGAAACTGGCGACCCGAAAGTGCGATTTACTTTATAGCTATATACGCGCGGTGGGCGTTGAACCGTTTGAATTTTTTTATATTAGATTTGGCGCGGAAAACAATAGACATTCGGTCGATAAGCAAAGTCTCGCGGTGGTAAAACTAGCTTATACAGAGAAATACGCGCGAGCGTCGGTTTATTTTAACTGACGAAACAAGATTATTCGGCGCTGCAAAAAGCAATACCGATTTGGTGTCGAGCTTTTATAGCCTCAGAAATTCAATTTATGCGTTCGCGTTGCTATAGTTAGACGATCCGACGCTTCTTGAATTGTCAGTGAACTGACATTTAAATTAGTTCGTGCATCAAACTAGAATATGATTTCCATTTGTAATATAATTAGACGAGAGCTTGTATATATATCTGCTTTTGTGTGGAAAGTCTAATATGTAAGGCGATGATTTCAATTCTTCAAAATCGCACACATTCGAGTGTTTCTAGGTCGCATTAAGTTTCTTGAATGCTTTCGTCATCTATATTCGCTCCTCCAGTAAACTCTATAGCAGCTCTCGCGCGTCCATCGCGTCATCGTACATTAAACGAGAATTTTGCACTTATTGTGAGCTGCTGCTGCTTTGTATTATCACTTTATATCGACCGAATGATATTTATACATATATATGTACGAAAGTACCGCGGAAATTTCATCATCCCGCGATTGCAGCTTCTGACCTACATTGTCTTCATTAATCCTCACTGCGCGTCAAAGTCGAGGGAAATTCTCTCCAATTAAAATTATTCTTGCTCTCTTCCGCAGCGTGCGAGTTTAAACATTTTCGAAAGATCAAATAAGCGTCGTCATCTTTCGTGCCAACCAATGGCTTCCAGACCGCACCGACCGCGACCTCTTGCCCCATAACCTCCAAAATAAACGTAATTTTTCTCTCCAGCCGAGTGTCCCTCCCACCGAAGCTTCCATCTCTATTTTTCTCCCCGCCCACACTGACTCACGCGTCTCCGGCGGCTGCTGCAGCATCTTCATCTTGCACTCTGCACGACGACGACGACGACATAGAGGACCGATTAAATCAGCCTGTTCCGTTGGCTTCGTCGAATCGCTCCTCTCTCTTTCTGCGTCTCTCGCTCGCTCGCGCAAAGTGGCACTTGGCCACGGCTATTAACGGTCTCTCCCTCTCGCTCGCTCGGCGCGTTAACAGTATTTATCCGGTGAAAGAGCCGGCGAAGAAAGGAGGATGGGAACGCAAAGAGCGAGGCGACAGAGTTCGTAAAAATAGACGTTTCGGGACTCCGGCGCCCTTTTTTTCTATCGGGTCCAATTGCGTATGGACTCGTGTTTATACTTTTGTGTATATCGACAGTTGCTCTAGAATCAATCGCCACGAGTGGGTGAAATTTTTGCGTTCAACGCGCGGATGTGTTGTTATGTGTGTGTGGTTTTTACTTTGAGGAAAGAGAAAGAGAGTGAAAGTAATGGTGGCGACGTGTTTGTGGCTCGTTTCATTTAAATTTCCTGGGATATATGGAAAGTCCGCAGTTTGTTAGATATTAAAGTGTGTAAATGCAAGAAATGTCCGTTTTATTAATGAATTTCTAACGTTGCACTATGAAGGATTCGCGTTTGAGAAACGCTTTCGAAGCAGCTATTCAGTGGTCTAGTAATCGCCTTATCTAACCTCAAATGCAAACTTTTCTTTTAGAAACATAATTATCTTCTTGCCGTAATTAAATCTCGAAGGCAGCGCGCGCGCGCGCGACGTTCAATTTATCGCTCATTGTAGAGCGGGATTAAGCGTTGCTGCAGTTCTGACTTGGACTCTTCTGAACTGATTTACTGTCGCCGCTATAACGTGTCTTCATAAATGTCAATAACTCGGCGTTACGTAAAGGAAATGCAACATTTCTCTCGCATTCCTCTTCTATTCTACTACTCCTGTATCCTTTACTTTGCCCTTTACGTATTATATTTATTCTCTTTTCAACAAACAAATCTAAAAAAAAAATCTCTTAATAAAATTTTACATAAAACCATTCTCAACCTTGCTAAAAAGAAAATTTCCGCTCCGCACTGCCGATAAAAAAAAAAACCCAACACCCCTATATCGTACACCCAACATAAAAGTTGCCAGACGCTCTCTCATCTATAGACCCCGGCGTCGTCGCGCTAAAAAAAGGCGCAGCCGACTAGTCCACTCGAGCGAATCAATTTTCGTCACATCGCAGGCGCGCGCGTCGTCGTCGTCGAAAGTCGCGCCGCCCGCCGCACACGTCGGCGCTTGCTGATGCGGGGTGAAGTATTATCGACGAGCGGCGACACGTGCGCGCAACAAGCCCCGATGCGTAATTCATGCGGCGCACCGCCGCGCCCCACCACGTCTCTGATGTATAGGGTGGTGCTATGGGGATGATGACGGAGGGTATACCGTGATTTTGATTTTGTTAGTTTGAGTTGATTATTAATAATTCAATAATGGGTGTGATAGCGTTAAAAAGAGATTTTAAAACAGGTGTTTTAAAGTCATTTTAAGGCAATCAGTAGGTGAGTACACTGAAAGAAGAATATTGTTACTGTTAACATATTTATCTATTTGAAATACAACTATTTGACATGTTTAAGGGAGTTCTATGGTAAACAGAAATAACGCTAAGACAATTCTGAAATTTCGCACATTGGTTAACTTTTACATGAAAAGCTCTCATATAAATTTTTAGAAGGCTAGGCTACCTAGAAGTCAAGAAATAAATGTTTTAATTGTTCACTTTTTAACATGGGTTCTTATGGGAAATCACGATTTCGTTGTGTTCATTTGCGTATAAGAAAGAAATTAACGCTAAGATATTTTTGAAAATTTATGTAATAGAAAGACAAATATCTTATGAAGATTTATTTTCTGTGGGTCTGAAGTTTGCAACGTTGGAGTGCAACGAAGTAAAATAAAAAATTTATTTTGCTTAATGATTTTACTAATTAATATTAATTATGTATGTAGATTTAGTGTTTTATAGAATAAAGTCACTTTATAACAAAGGTTTAGATGAAATTTTCATTGTTTAATAACTTCAATTAAATGCAAGAAATTATTTCGTTGCATTCCAACGATGCAAACTTCAGACACATTATTTTCTTGCAAAAGTATCATTGGATGCCTCTAATTTACGGAAAAAAAGTTTAAAAGCGAAAAGCATACATTTAACCTCAAAATATGAGTCAAATCAACTTCTCAATGGAACTTTATATCGATATTTAAGACTATTAAAATAGATATAATTATCTAAAATGAAAATATTATTGGTATTTAGTGTAAGTTTATTAATAACAACATCTGTAATAAAGTAAATCAACAAGAGATTAAATGTGTACTTGTTTTGACTAGTGTAGTTACCATAGAACTCCCTTAAGGATAAAATGTGATATTGTAATAGTTACAATATCTATATTAACTAACATATTCAGATTTGAAAGTAGCTGATGGTAGAAGTTCTTGTAAATTGTAGTTTTTTAATTTAATAGCCAATTTTTTACCAGGATGGTGTTGTTATATAACAAAAAGGTTTGAAATAAAAACTCCATTTAGTTTTTTACACCAACGTTTCAGACATTTTTATTGTTTATTTACCTCATCAGGATAAACAATAAAAATGTCCGAAACGTTGGAGTAAAAAAATAAATGATGTTTTTATTTCAAACGTTTTTGTTATAAAACATCATCCTGGTAAAACATTGTCCATTAGATTAAAAAACTACTGTAATAAGCATATTGTAACTATTACAATATCAATGTTCTCAGGTAATATATTGAAATTGTTTATGAGAATATGATAACTTAACTGTTAACATGGCATTATAACTGTTACAATGCCTATATTTGATCATATTTAAACATATGCATGTTAACAGTAAACAAATCTTTTTCTCATTGTCAGTGGTAAGGATGGGTATAGGAAATCAGTTGGAATTCTCGAAATGGTAATAAAAGCTGTTAGTATTCTAAAATCGTCAACGTCGCTGCTGTGCAGCAAAGATGACTTCACCGAATACTACTTGCATTCGATCGAATACGTGTGGCCCGCTTGCATGCAAATGGATCAATTTGCCTAAAAATGGACTACGGGACAAAACTACGACCTGAACGTGATCTAAGAAAGCTGGCTTTCTTTCCTCTTCATTTTTTAAAATAAAAAAGTGAAAATATAGAGTTGGTAAAAGTTTCAATTTTTTAATTGAAGCCTGCTTTCTGTTGTCACGTCGGCCTCTAACAAGCTGCGTCTTTAAGGTTATAATACCCATTTCTAGGAAGATTATTCGTTAATTTCGACTGAGAAAGTCGCGGTCAAAGCAAAAGTTTAACATGAATTAAATTTGTGCTTCTTTTGTTTTATTTTTTTTTTCAACGCAAAAGGTACATCTCTACAATACTGTAATGATGCACAGGTCACGATAATCATCGCCGACTACAACACTGTACGAAGTTTGAAGTTTATGATAACAATCTCTTCAGATAAAATGGTCTTTAAAAGCAAAAATACACGCATATCCGACATTAATCATCGAGCAAATTATAAGACTGACGTTACAATCATGTACCTCCAACTCACAGAGCGATTATCACTTTTTGAAACTTTTCCACTTCACTTCGCCAAAGAATATATACCTATACCTATAATATAATATCGAAGCAAAACTACGCACTTCCCCGCCAATACATTACCAATAACAGCCCCGCAATAAATATATCACCGGCAACAATAAGCAACGATCATAACCCCCGTAGAAAGCCGGCGCCGTGAACGCGCTCCAAACTTTTACTCTCAATTAGATATACGATCTGCAGCCGCCGCTGCAGTCTGCGCGAGTTTCTACGAGAGCTGCCATACACGCTCGCGTGAAATATTACGATTATCGCTCGCGAGAGAGCAGACAGACTCGTTAGAAAACAATCGCATATTGATATCCCAATCGTCGACTTCCTGAATGCGCGAGCGCGCGCTTACGCAATCCTTTCTCGAGATTTATACGTGTGTGTGGGTACACATGCACCCTCAAATTTCCACGCTCACGCGCGTGTGTATATCAAGATGCGCCCGCGCGACTCTATGCGGTGAAAGCGGGAGTATACGTACGTACGTATACGTGTAAGTATCATTGCGCGCGGAAAAAGAGAGAAAACGTGTTTATTTGCGCGCGAGAGAGGCTCGAGAGAAAGAGAATATCACGCGAGTGCACTCGCAGAGATCTTTCGGCGCGTTGCATGCATGCGGCAGTGTAGTCCGAGAGCTACGAGGGGAACGAGTATAGGTGCAGTTTTGTGAGAAAGGGGCCCAGAGAAGCCGTGCTTATCCGTACGAAGGTAGCTTACGTAATTACGGTTTTTGACTTTCTAGTGACCTGGATTGGAAAATGTTCATCTCGTGTATTACATATAGCGTGAACACAGTCATCGGCTGACTATGCTTGCAAAGGTATATTATTATTATTATTATTATTTTCTTGGTGTGTGGATGCGTCGTTATAGATATCGGAATATTATTGGAAAATTAATAGTTTGCGCAAACAATGGGAAATTTGCTCGAGCATGTTATATGTGCCAGGTTGTAAGAAGAAGAGAGAACCGCTTTCTGACTTTCTTTCTTACAACTTTACGCCACTGAATATCATCCGTACAAGGCCTTTAGAAAAACACATACATACCTACACACAACTCCGCCAACAACTTTCGCGCACAACCGCCCACGTATTACAACACACACACACACACACACACACACACACACACACACACACACCAGCGAGCCGTAACCATATCCAATAATCCCATATATTTCAAAACCCCCGGCGCGCAAAAACAAAGCCTCTACAACGTATAGTCTAGGCGCAGGCTATGATTTCGTAGCCGATTGAGTGCCATTGCTCTACTCAAGGTTTTTATATGTATTTTTTCATCCTGATTACGAATTTTGAGGGTAGAAGTCTTGAAAGTGGTCAGATAAATTGTTATTAACAATTTAATTGTTTAAATCTTTATATCTTTAATTCTTTGATAGATATCAAAATTTTGCTTTTGCAAAATTGTTGGTTTTTAATTCAGAAATATGCTCGATTTTGAATTTTTAAGAAAACTTAATTAGAAAAAAGGTTATAGCAAATTTAGTGCAAAAAAGTCCTGATGTAGCTTCGCGCGGCCACTCTTTCGCTTGTATCTCCGGTTCTAACGAAAATTTTTCAACTTTCAACCTCGCACTTTGAAGAGAAAATAATATTCTATGAAGCTACTTTATAATAATTGTCTATAATTTAGTTTAAATAATTATTTCAGCGCTTTAACCGAAAAATTTCTGTAAAAAATGTCGATTTTATTTGTTAAATGAAATTAAAATATTTTAATAAAATCAATACACATATTTTACTAAGATTTTTTTATAAGAATTCTAAATTATATTAATTTCATCATTGTATTTATGAGCGCTGCGCCCGCGCATCGTATGTAATACAGTAATTCAAATTCAAACATATAAATAATATTTTTAATTTTACATTTGGCATATTTTGGTTTTGTTACATTAATTTTCAGATTAAACTTGAGATGTGGAAATACGTTGAAAAACAAATAATAGATTATTTGATAAAATATCAATGTCATTTTTATTTATGCGTGTACATCAAATAAATCAATATTATTTACTTGAAGTTTAAAATTGTGGCGCTTAATTTTTTTTATACTAAATTATAGATAATAATTATAAATTAATTTAATAATATTTTATATTTAGCTAAAAATTAACAAATTTTTGCCAGAAAAAGTAAAAGAATTATCGCGCTTAGCTACAACGGGACTTTTTTGCACTTAATTTGCGATACCTTTTTTTCTAATTAAGTTTTCTTAAAAATTCAAAATCTAGCGTATTTGTAAATGAAAAACAAACAACTTTGCAATAGAAAAATTTTGAGAAAATTAGTGCAAGTAGTGAAAAAAGTCTTATAAACAAATTAAATTGACATTTTTTACTGAAATTTTTAATTAAAAACGTTTAAATAATTATGTAAACTAAATTATAGATAATAATTATGAAGTAGCTTAATAGACTATTATTCTCTCTTCAAAATGTGAGGTTGAAAGTTGAAAAATGTTCGTTAAAACCGGAGATACAAGCGAAAGAGTGGCCGTGCGAAGATACATCAGGACTTTTTTGCACTAAATTTGCTATAACTTTTTTTCTAATTAAGTTTTCTTAAAAATTCAAAATCGAGCATATTTCTGAATTAAAAACCAACAATTTTGCAAAAGCAAAATTTTGATATCTATCAAAGAATTAAAGATATAACGATTTAAACAATTAAATTGTTAATAACAATTTATCTAACCACTTTCAGGACTTCTACCCTCAAAATTCGTAATCAGGACGAAAACATACGTATAAAAACCTTGAGTAGAGCAATGGCACTCAATCGGCTACGAAATCATAGCCTGCGCCTAGACTAGTAGTATAATATATCCATTGCGGAATACCCACCCACCCCTATACGTATATATGTGCAAATTCGCGGACTACAGACAACAACTGGGGTACAAAAACGCAAAAATTTTTTTTGAGGGCACACCTACCACATAAGGTTTTTTCGGTTCTTTGGGGGTCCCCCAACATGAAAATACTCGTGTACACTCATTATCCGTTGCCAAACTTTTTTGCCGACGAAATCAATTTTTCTTATGGAAATTTAACATGGGAAAAATGGACGAAAAGTAGTCATTGATGATTAACCAATAGCAAACTATTGAAGAGGCCAAACCAAATTCCACAAAAAAGTGATTAAAGTTGAAGAACAGAGTTTTAATTTGAGATGAGAATCGTTAAAATCGGTCGATTCTGTGCAAAGCTACGTGAAGTTGAAAACGGCGAAAAATGACAAAAATTTGAAGAATTACGTGGGTTTGAAAAAAATCGCTCATTTTCGTCATTATTCGTCATTTTCAAATTCATGTAGCTTTGCACAGAATCGACCGATTTTAACGATTCTCATCTCAAATTAAAGCTCTATTCTTCAACTTTAATCGCTTTTTTGTGAAATTTGGTTTGGCCTCTTGAATAGTTTGCTATTGGTTAATCATCAATGACTACTTTTCATCCATTTTTCCCATGTTAAATTTCCATAAGAAAAATTGATTTCGTCGGCAAAAAAGTTTGGCAACGGATAATGAGTGTACACGAGTATTTTCATGTTGGGGGGGGGGGGGCAAAGAACCGAAAAAACTTTATGTGGTAGGTGTGCCCTCAAAAAAAATTTTTTCCGTTTTTGTACCCCAGTTGTTGTCTGTAGTCCGCGGATTTGCACATATACACGTGTGTATGTCATAACTGCGAATTGCATTTGTCACACTCTCGAGAGATCACAAGAGAGAACAATCGCGCGCGACCTGTGAAGAAGTCCTCTCGCGTGCCGGAGAAAAAATAATAACGACAACAGGTGTGCGCAAGCGCAGCGGTGCGCAGACGATGACGATGCTATGTAGTGAGAGAGGACAGTGCGCGAGCATTTCGCGAAAAGAGGAGGAGGGGACAAGAGAGCGAGTCTTTCACCTCGAGGTGAGTGCCGCGGATCGATGATATGTATGCTTGTTGGAGCTATCGATCGAAGGCTGTTTCGGCGCTTTGAGCGCTGAAAGTGGGATTCGGGAGGGCAAGAGTTTAATTGATGATATAGGTGTGCACCGCGCGGGTATATTTGTATTTTGAAATGTTGAAGTTGTTTGTGAATGTACTTGTACTATGATACTTTGATAGTTGTGTTTATTTACGACTTTCAATTAAGGAGGTTCGGGAGTTACATCAAAATGCAGCCTACAATTTGAAATTTTTATATTTTCTTTCTTAACTTAAAACAAGATTACATGAACTTTTTCAGTATTTTTCGTCGCCCTTTTTTTTCGAGAAAATAATTCTTAAAACTCGAGTTTTTAACATAGGCTCTTATGGTATAGAGTGAGATTATGCGTGGCCTTTGAACATAAAAATCCCTTATGAAAAAAGCAGAAATAAAGTTTAAAAAACCTTCATTTTCATAGAAAAATAATCAAAGAATAAAAACACAGAGGGACCTTATAGTCGCTTTGGGAAAGAAGTGAAAACGTAAACACAACGTCGAGTTCGTAGGTATAGGCTGCGCGAGGAGCGAGAATCCCTCTAGCCTCACCCCACCGCATGACACCCCTGAACCTCCTTAAACAATTATGTTTAAAAAAACAATGCATAACCCAAAAATAATAGTAATTAAACTGATAACTACACTTGTAGTAACCATTTCGCCTGAATCTAGATTCAAACCTTTTACCCTGACACGATATTATACGTAATTAAATCACGAAGTCGCGTTTAATTTATCGCCCATTGTACATCTACGCGGTAATAACACGCTCGGCTCTCCTCTAAACTGATTTACGGTCACCGTCGTTGCTGCCGCAAAGTCTCATTCGCCGCTGAAAAGCGCGCCATCCAGAAGTAGCTCTCTCGCGTAAGTAGGCATCTCTCGATTACTTCTTCAGCGGGCCACCACACCGGGTATATATAGCTGAATGTTAACACCCCGGAAGTGACGCGGCCGGAAGAATTTTCACAACTCGCCATTATAGCGATCGTAATTACGGCGTGTATAATATATAAACAATTTACAGTTACGCGGCAGCGGCGGAGGCGGCAGCAAAATCTTTCAGACGCAACTAATAATTATCCATGGGAATATCGCGGCCATTGTGTCGCGCGCGCTTTTGAACTGAAATAAGGAATTGCTTTCAGCCGCGCGCGCATAACCTAAAATCCTTCCTTCACCGTGGGTTTCTCATATTGCATTCAAGCGCCGCGTGCAGACAATGCGGCCGCGCGAGTGCGAGCGCTGAAGCAATTGCTAATTGCGAATTTCAGGGACTGTGAAATAAGGAGTTTGTAATGATAAATTTGTCACATGAATAGTGTCGGCAATTATGAAATATTGTAATTTATTCATAGCTATACTCAATGGGGCATCAAAACTAGTTTGTTGTTAACAATAGGAAACCATTAAATAATAAGAATCGTTTTTAATATTAAATAAATGAACACTGAGAAAAAATTTAATATAGTAGCAAACAAATATTTATTTTAATAGTCACAAAAAAATATTTTTTCAAAACAAATAATTATTTTCTTAATTTAAATATACCTTTCATAAATCAAGTTAAAATTTTTTCTGTCAAATAAATAATTTGTTTTAGGAAAATATCTTTTGCTACTATTCAAATAAATATTTGTTTGCTACTGTACTAATTTTTTTTTTTCAGTGAAGGTTTTATCACCTTATGTCAAAATATTCCTTTAGATTGCCATTGGTTTGTTTTAAATCCCAATGTCAACATTAAACCTTTTGTTTATCAGTGTGAAAAAGTACATCCTATTATTCAAGTTTTTTTTTTTTAGAAAAGCAAGTTAGCTATTCATTTTGCTTATAGCTCGAGGACGTTATAACTAACGTCCTTCCCATAAAAATGTTGACTATTCAAAATATCCCCATACTCGCCACTCCGATCCATCACCTCAATCCACTCATCCTACCCCCAAAAAGTCCCAATAACGCACCGTAAGCTCTTGCAACAAAAAGCTCCTTCAACCCCTTCTCCTCTCTCACAAAGGAACGCTATACCTCTCTACCCAGAGCGCAGAAGAAAAAAAATCCGCGCGACGACGCGCCATAATCTCGCTTGCCTTCTCTCCCCGTTATATCCCCCCGCCGATAATCAGAATCGCGATCGAGCCTCGGAGCGTGAAAACTCTCTGCAGTTTGCTCGCCCCTCTCTCTCTCTCTCTCTCTCTCTCTCTCTCTCGCGTAGAGACGCAGAAACAAAAGGAGAGCGAGCAACAGAGAGAGAGAGAGAGAAGACTATCCGTCGTCGTTGTCTCGGGGTCAAGAAACTCATCTCCTCGCGGCAAGAGAGGCAAGTAGACGACGACGACGACGACGCATCGCTGGTATGCAAGCCGGACGACGATCCGGTACATCGCTCGCCGCAGCTCCTCTCTTTTCTCCTTTCTTTCATGCCCATGGAACGGAACGGAATGGAAGTGCTGCGGCTCGTCGGCTTTTTTTATTCGAGTCTCTCGATGAAACGAACGAACGAACGGCACCTTTTCAGGCGCGATTATAATGTCGTTTAGGGCGATGGGAGGGAATTAGCATGTGCGCGGCGTCGTTGCGCTTTATAGTTCCAGATTGCAGACTCGCGCGGATAAATAAATGACGGTAATGAGAGGCTAAGTAGCCGACGCGTTACCTAAAGATGGGGAAGGAAGGGAGGAGCGACACGTGTATGTGTGTGTTTTGATGCGATGATGAGAACGCGCCGTTGTGGAGACTAATTGTTTTTATTGGAGCTACTACGAAGCAGTTATGTAATAAGTTGCGATCGATCTTGGAGAGATGTGATGTTGTGATTATATTTCGCGTCGACGTAATTTTGTTGTTGCCGATGCGCACGCGAGTGGATGAGAGAGTTATCGCGCTAATCGCTGTTAAAACGTCGCTCGAATTGCTAATTAATGAAGGATAATTTTCTTTATTGCTAAACACGTGCGCGGGGTCTTCAACGAGAGGCTGAATAGAGCAGTTGCGATGGCAGTATTTTAATGCGCCGTAATTGGGCTGGCTCGATTGTATTTCAATGCGTTTTGAGATTACGCGCGCGTGTATAAAGTGTTCGTGCAAATTTACGAAATAGCGCCGTGTTTTTGAAATTCAATGAAGAAAGAGCTACATACAGCTTTCGTAATGGATGATTGTGTAAATTCTAAAAGTATCGAAGATGAGTTTCGTATTCTCGAAAAGTATATATACCAGCAGCTTTCAAATCATGATTGGACTTACTGCGATAGGCCAGCGTTTGTTTTCTGATTGATTCCGAGTGACTTGCGGTTATCTGACACGATTCCTGCCTTTGATAGCTGGAAAATCCCCCATAACCTTCCAATAAAATCTCCGGAAAAGCTGTATATCGCATGGAAAAATATTTTTCTTATATTCCCCTCTACGAAATGATCGAACTTCCGTATATAAATTTTAGATCTGGGAACCCAGAGAATATACAGATATCCTGGGCCAAGAAATTTTTCAAAAGTATGATATAAAAGATAAAAAAATCAATGAACCAGCGGTCGTCAAACTTGCCCATAAAGTGTACCTACTCGAAAAACTTTCCATTCCGAACGCGGTCATAAATCATCCGACCCAGCAACTCCTGTTCCGAAATTCACCCATCCGAATCACTACAGTTCCAAAAAAAAAAAACAACGGCCACAACGGTGACCCAGAAACCCCACCGACCCATCTTTTCGCGCCTTTATTGCCTCGATTTCGGCGGCTTTGTTTCCCGCGTAATTGCCCGTAAAAACCTCCCGCGTGCTTGCGCGATTGTTCTTTCTCTCTCTCTCTCCCGGTGTATAACTGTACATGCCAGAGAGACACACAGGGAGATGCGCATCGTCGTCGTCGTTTTTTCGTACATCGCCTCGCGGCCGATTGTTCTCGTGAAACTGGACCGGATGCAGTCGTGACCTCCGCGTGCGGGATAGGGTGTCGACGGTGAGATACGTGAAGGAGAAGGTGGATTTTTTTTATTATTCCGGATGGAAGGAGGGGAGCAGGGATCGGAGGATGATGGAGGTTTTATGCCAGAGATATGGGCGCTTTTTGGTTTTCTTTTGGGAAGTAAGAAGGTTATATTGATGTGAGGGAAATCTGAAGTAAAGATGATGTATGATGAGTTTGGCGGTGTTTTTGGGGTATGATAAAAGTCACGAAAATGCGCTATTGTTGGAAGAGTGATAATACTATGTCAAAGCGTGGATATCGTTCAGAGAAACAGAAATATTTAGTCGTAAGCGCAAAAGGCATAAGGAACCCAACCATCGTTTCCCACGATGTAAAAACTACATTGTTTTCACTTTTTTCGGCTTTTTATATATAAAACGGTACAACGAATGTAACAGGAGTCGCGTTGGCAGTTATGAGGAGATTTTATGGGAACTAAGTTACTGTTACTTTCTGGAATCGACATACACAAAGAAACGAAAAAAAGAAACATATACATAGCTGTATATAAATTAGTTTCCGCAAATTTCGAATGGCATTATGCGATCGTGCCAGTGGACCATATTTATTTTCAGAAAGTGAGAAATGTAGGATTTTGGGATTCGGCCCGTTAATCGTGCGACTTTTATCAACAATGGAAGTTTCCTGTTGAGTATTTTATATTTCAAACTCGTTTCTTGAGTTTGTCTTCTTGCGGCAATTTATAATCTGCTCCTCAAAATTCATAATCCTTTGAAGTGAAAAATTTCTGTGTAATTATTGTACAATGGGCGTGAATAATGGTAGAATAATTTTCTCATCAATTAAAAAATTATGCTTCAGGTAAAAAGCGTCCTATAACTACAGACAGTATAATAAACGTACACCTTATTTTGTTTATATTACCATTAGAGGAAAACCTACAAAATTTCTTTTTCAACAACCATTAAATACATTTCTTTTGACTTATGCATTAAAATTCTCATAAAATTGTTTATGATACACGCAGAAAATTTGTTGTAAATTTTACTTTTTTTTTTTTTTTAAGAAAATTTACTATTTTCGACAGTTGCGCTGGGGCACACGTATTTTTCATGATTTTTGTAGCAAATTTTCATGATTTTTGTAGCAAATTTTACTTTTTGTCATAATGTTTATGATTTTTATAGCAAGTTGACTGATATTGCGATATTTCATTTCAGCAGTCATAAAAATTACTATTTAAAAAAGTAATAATCCCACATCACGAATATGTCCCAGCGTCACTGTAAGGAACAGTAAATTTTCTTTAAAAAAAAGTTAAATTCACAAAAAAAAAACGTGTTTGAAATTCCGAACGTTCATAATGAACGAAATATTAACTTAAAGTTTCTAATTCTGGTTAGAATTCCCCGGAGTGTGGTTTACTGGTGACTGCAAGAGTGAGAAGTGAAGAAATACAACTATTATCCGATTTTAAATGTATTAAGTAGCCAAATTCGGCTAAATTTGAAAATGGCAAAAATCTTTCGTTCACTATGAACGTTCGAAATTTCAAACACCTAAAAAAAAGTTAAATTCACAAAAAAAAATTTCTCCGTCTACAACCATACTCTAACCTTATTCCGGTTAATAAAGCCAATGACTGATCATCCCAAGCCGGAGACAACAACCATCACATAATATATTCTCGCGCATTACGAACGCGCACAAAGGCCCGAACTGTTCGAATCGATATGACTTTCACCGGAGCGCTGCACCGCCGCCCGCGCCGTCGCCACGCTGCAGCGAAGTAAACATTTAGCATACGGCGCAACAAAAAGCACGCGCGACGACTCGACTTTCATCCGCTTGACGACGACTGCGTGCACGCGTGTACGTCTATATACACTACGTACACAGGTTGTATCATTATCGATCGAGGCTTTCATCCGATGGGCTCGACGGGTTTCCAGTCGTGCGCTAATTGTATGTTGTTGTGTAGCGTGTGTAGGTAAACACGCTACACAACGTAGACGTGAATGTTTTTTTCTTTTAATTTGGGTAAGATAAGGCGATTTTTGGGGAGTGAGCGATTGGGATGGGTGTGGCAACTTTGATGGTTTAATGTAATTTCATTGCACGATGTTACATAAAAGCGCTGAAATTGTTATTTCGCTGTTTGAGTAGACGGCGGTTGTTATTATTGATGATTGATGTGCAGAAAATTACACTCATTTCGTGCGAAGTGTTTATAGGGTGAAATTAACGAATTATAGTATAATCGCGATCGTCTCGGATCTTCGCACAAGATTTTGTTTTTTAATATTTTACGTTATGCATGATTTAATTGTATTAGTGATTATAATTTTATGAAATCAATCAGAATTTTTAACAAATATCTAAAATTACACCTTCTAAGAAAATTATTTTTACGCTATTTTTCAATTAATCTACAGTTAATTTTGAAAAATTCAAAAGAAAATCTTTAAATAATCATAACAATAATAAAATAATCTAAATGTGAGACATAATGTAGGAATGAGACAAGGATCGTTTTAAATAAAAAACAGCATAATTCACGAATAAAATAAGCATTGTATATTTTAAAATCATACAAAAAGATGATCAATTGTCACGCAGTCAACGTCTCTTCATCAGATCTACAATGAATTATTGTTGTCAAACACAAATACGTGTCTTCGCTCTTTCTCTTCACATCTCCTTAGACCAGCTATTAAAATCTATTTTCGTATACACGTAGAACATAAAACTTGGGCTTCCTTTCAAATCGGTAATCAAACGTACATATATATATAAAACAGACGTTACATCGCTGCTGCGTATATTGCAAAAAATCTTCGTCAATGTCGTTAAAATTAAAATCCTGCGTATACTTCAATTATATGCTATACATACTCTTTCGGCAGCGCGCTCCAGCCTTCGTCATGACAACTCATTATCTTCGTTTTTATAATACAGCACACAAAAAAGGAAATATTCGAAAATTTAAAAATCAAGAAAAGTCAACGGCACACGTTCTCTTCGAAAACCGTCATGGCGTCGTCCTCTATTCTAAACACTAGGCAGCAGCAGCAGCTCACGCGCTGGGGCAGATAATCCAGGCACGCAGCGCGTCCTTCTCGTCGATGTTGTACTCCTTGCCCCTCGACGACTTGCTGACCCTCCTGCACTCGCCATTGCTGCAGTTGGTTTCCTGTTCCTTGTCGTCGACCTGAGGAGCAGAGGCGACGTTGCTGCTGCTTTCCTTCTTGGCGTCCATGTTGTAATATGTCTGGCGGTTGTTGGCTTTTCCGAGTATATCTGGCTGGTTAAGAAGCGACGCTGGTAATGCCTTTCGAGTCGACAGGATACTGACCCCTCACAAGCTTCTTCAACTATTATATATGCGAGGGCTCCTGGTACTTCCTCCCCTCTCTGTTCCTTTGGGCCTGTGTCTCTCTTCTCGCTCCCTCTCGAGGGCAGATCCTGAATCTCGCTCTGGAATGTCCTTGCTGTCGTTTGAAAAATGGTACGTTAAATAGGTACTTTTACAGAGAAGGAGAGAAAATTTTTAGGGGCTTTCTAAGATTTATACCTGCGACTGTGTCTCGGCGTTTCCGCTTTCTCTCTCCTGGCCGGCTGCCACGTAAAAATCTTTTGGGTTTTTGGGGGTGAAGGTTGTGTTCGCGTGAATATGCGGATGGGAATCTGCGCACCTAACGATGCGAGTATGCTTTCTCGATTTTCGGCCGTATGCGCTCGAGGTCGCCGTGAGACTGGCAAGTAGCGCTCACCTCGCCTGCCAGGGCCTTGACATTGTCCCTATGAGTAAATCGAACCCCTCTCTTGCGTTTCTGTGATTATTACGCGTTTGTACGCTTCGGTTGATGCGCGACATTGGAAATCTTAAATACTATAGGGGGTTTTTGGTATTTACATATCGTGTGTGTTTTGTATATAGCTGCTGTTTAGTAATGCTGCTGTGTGTTGTCATTGTACTTTCTTTTCGGGTGTAATTTGGGAAGCTTTTAGAATGAGGTTATAACATTATCGGTGAATGGATAGGTACGGGCCTGCTTTTGCAAAGATGCCAAAAGTTGTATACACTGTGTGTCTGTATATATTATACCTACATCGCGAGACATAGTTGGATACGCGATGCGAAATATTACGAATTCGTTGTTACATGTAACATAGGTAAACAGAGCTCGACGTATGAAAGATGCGATTTTGAAAATTACGGTTTATTTTTTAATTATTTAAATAATTATTTAATACGTAAATATATTTTAAAATTTTTTTAATTTCCTGGAAAATCTCTTTTCACTCGACATCCTGCATATCGTGGCAAAAAACGGTTGGGTATTTTTAGAAAAAAAAATTGCCTTCTCTTAATAAGTGGCAGCAAATTACACAAAAATTACCAACCGCATATCCCTCTATATAAAATGCAACCAGACATGTTCGGCGCTATGTTGATTTTTTCTTGAAAATCTCGAACTATATCTCGAAAATCTCGAATCGCATCAATTGTGTCTGCTAAAGTTAGAGGGACTAGAGTTTTAAATGCGAACTAGATTAAGTTTTGAATACAGATATTGTAGTAATATGTAAATTGTATTTTGTATTATGTTGACATGTTGTTGTATATTACATTATTGTAATTATTGCATTTGTAATATAATAATATTAAAGAGGCGTATACATTCAGATGTTGCGCTGGGCCCTTTCTACATATGTGTGTTCTGTCTGTTCTAGACAACTTCTCTCTATATGTCTGTCTCTGTCTCACATAAACGGAACAGATCTATCTGTCTTTGTCGGGAACACACAGAACACACATATGTAGAAAGGCCCCCGTGTTGCATGCGCAAAGATGCAACGTGACTGTGACGCGCGTCATAAGATGGTCATGCGACCGTCTTAAGACCGTCGCAAGACCGTCGAAAATATGAAGCAAATGACCATACTTTGTCAAGTTCCTGATGACGCTTATCGCCATTTTCAGATTTGATATTGATAAATGCAACACATATTTGTCTAAAGTTTTTAAAACTCGTATCGTATATTTCTTAAAATAAACTTTTTATATTTATAGTATATTACGATACGTGGGCCGGAAATTGGATTTCCGGGCCGTGCGTCATAACGCACGGCCAGGGCATCCAATTTCCGGTCCAAGTATTGTATACTATTTTTCTTACTCCCCGACCGAAAGTACGTTCTGTAATTGTTAAATAATTGATAAAATTGCGTTGTCGTCTGCTAGCTGTGTTTGAGTGTTAGTTTTTCTTTCGGCCCGCTCGATAGTAGTGCCTCTGTCGGCCGCTTTGGGTAGCTCGGTCGATATTACCGACTGTTTTTTCTTTCGGCCCGGCGTAGAGAGCTGGTTTTTTGGGCGTCTGCTACTTTCGCTATTGTACAGATGGTCTGATGCCCGCCCGACATTTGCAAGACCGAGGCTCGGGGCGGGCATCAGAAACACATTCATTAAAAAAAGACAACACCACTTTTTATTTCAACTAACTCTTTTTTCTCGTCACACTTGCACTTTCCTCTGTCTATTTCGTACGTGTCTAACCTTCACACCGCACAAACATATTTTCCTCGGACGCTCCCGTCCATACGTTTACTTAATTGTTTCTACACGACTCGAAAGTACGTGTAGAAAACAAGAGGAAAAAACAATAACCACGATCAAACAAAACCACTTCTTATTTCAACTAACTTTTTTCTCGTCACCCGTGCACTTTCCTCTGTTTATTTCGTACGTGTCTAACCTTCACACCGCACAAACATCTTTCCTCGGACATGCGCGCGGGCGCTGAAGTGCCGCGGGTCAGGAAATTTCGGCAGCCAATCAGAGCGCGCGGTTGGTTTAAAATAGGATGCGAAAGTTTCTCTTTCGGCCCGGAGATGCGGGCCGAAAGTACGTACTTTCGGGTGGGCGAGTAAGAAATAGTATATTACTAACGCGGGCGGAAGAGGATTATTTACCTCATGCGACGTTTTTCGGCCGAGCGAAGCGAGGTCGAAAAGTCGCATGAGGTAAAAATTCTCTTACGTCCACGTTCAGTAACGTATTTTTCCGTCCGAGGCCGCAAAATGACATTTAAGATGGCATTTTGAGGTTAAAGGGCGGAAAAACTATTTTTTTAATAGCAAAACTTAGATTAAAATTAAAATTCATGACGTGACCAAAACTTTTAAGACGGTCATTCTACATGTATATAGATTTATAGGGTTATAGATCGGATAAATGCAATACATATTTGTCTAAAGTTTTTAAAACTCCTATATAGATATACATAAACTATTTTTTAACTATCAAAATTACAATTTAAATATATTTTATTACAAGAATAAAAGTTACAATCACAAAATAATTTATTAGATTAAATTAACTTTATAATGACAAATATTAAATGTAGCTCCTATTACACTATATTCGGGACTACCGCTTTCAAATGTAGCTCAATCTGAGACACAAAATACAACAAACTTGCGGTTTTTATAGGCGATGATCACGAATCTGATATAAAAAATAATGTAATAATGAATTTAAACAAAATTATTTAAACAAATTATTGAGAAATATAATTTTTTGAAACTATAATTACGGAGCTGTATTATGTTTTGTTTTTGGGATTGCCAATCACGAACCTGATATCAAAAATAATGAAATAATTAATTTAAACCGGATTATTTATTTAACAAACTATTACAAAATAGAATTTTTTGAAACTATAATTACGAAACATGTATTAGTACAAGTAGGCGGGGGATATGAGGTCCACGCATGTAAGGGAGTTATGTAGACATAAAAAAATAAGCAAAACGATTATTTAAATAACTTGTAAACCCCAGTAGTCAGGGGATATGAGGTCCACGCATGTAATTTACCCACCACTAAGCATCGAAGCCGAAGATTGGCTCCGATTGGCTGAGAATTGGGTACCTTAATGCACAAGGTACATTATGTAGATACTCATGAATGACAGAAATTTTAAAACGGTAATTTCTCGAAAACACGTAAAATGTAGTTACGTCGTCATTCCTGGAAGCCACATATATGTATTTGCATAAATACTTGACCATTTTGATAGCTTTATTAACAAATTATTAGCAAAATAAAAAAAAAGAAAATCAGTGCGCGAAGCGCGCGTGTCGAACTCTAGTCCCTCTATAAAAAATGCATCCTTGGCATGGTCGACGCCATGTTGCGACGCCATGTTGATTTTTTCTCGAATATCTCGAATATCTCGAATATCTCGAAATCTCGAATTTTTTGGCGCATGCGCAAATGCCCTATAGGGACTTAGGGAGTCTCTACAACCGTGCAGCGCGCGTGTGCGCTCGCCGTGTATAAGGTATACCTATATATAGGAGAGCGCTATATATAGGTATACCTTATAGGAGAGCACTATATATAGGTATACCTTATACACGGGAGGGCATATGCACGCGCAAGATTATTATAGAGACACCCTTAGAGTTATGGTGGAATGGTATAGAGATAGCGCATGTGTTGTGAGCGGGAAAATATGATATATATTGATAGAAATTGATAATCAATTGATAAATCGATGAAAAATTTTTATTTAAAAAAAAAATATTTATTCATTACTTGATCAAAAAAGTAATATTGGTAAATTTTGAATTAATTTTCTACGTTATATTTGTACATATATATTTTTTATATAGGGAATGTTTTTTTTTTTAAATGGTTTTAGAGGGACTTTTATAGATAAATAGAGTTATGTTTATATTAACTTTCATTTTATTGTTTTTAGTAGAAATATAAATTTATATCTATTTTGATTCCCCTTAGAGGAAGCTTTGCAACAAAAATTGATAAATTTTGTTGGTGACAAAAATTTTCGAGAAAAAAATGTTCAAAAAGATAGTTTAAGGCGATAATGTTGAAATTGTCAATTTTGAGAAAATTTTGTGTGTGTGTGTGTGTGTGTGTGTGTGTGTGTGTGTGTGTGTGTGTGTGTGTGTTCGTGTGTGCGTGTGTGTGTGTGTGTGTGTGTGCGCGTGCGTGCGTGCGTGCATGTGTGTGTGTGTGTGTGTGTGTGTGTGTGTGTGTGTGTGTGTGTGTGTGTGTGTGTGTGTGTGTGTTTGTAAACACTCGATATCTCGAAAACCATTTCACCTATTTTCGTCGGACAAAGCTTATTCTCTTGGTCCCGAAAAAATACTTGGTTTTAATTTTTTATCGATTTTCTTTTTTTTTTATAACCAAAAAATTTTTAAACTATCTACGTTTTCTGTTTTTAATTTTCAAATTATCTTTAGTATGTCATGGAAAATGTTATAATTCATAAATTAATTTTTCAAAAAATATTTGATTATCGACTCAAAATTTTATTTATACTTATTACGCTTATTGAAGATAATATTTGGTATAAATTTCAAGAGATTATCTTCATTTGTTTTTGAGAAAAAAAATTATTTTAAAAAAACGCATTTTCACTGACACACGATGACAAGAATAAAAACCAATTAATCGTCCTGAAATTTGGTATAGAGGATATAGATTTTTTATATCTTCAAACTGTTCATTGCGCAAAAAAATCGAACTGTCACGACCAAAGATATTTGAGGTTGAAAATTTTTTAAAAATATTTTCGAATAGCGTTTTTCAGACAATATTTGATAGATAGAGAAACTTTTATATAATACAATTAATTATTGTCATATAAAAAATTAAAAAGAGGAATAAATACATTAGTTTGAGGAAGCTAAGTGCCAATGTATATTGGGAGCGGTTTTTTATTAGTGATGATGGTCGGATTAGTATAAGGATCTTTTTATTTAGTTAAAATTAAAAACATGGTTTTCTCAATATAAAAATATTCATCTTGAATTTTATACTTTCACTTTGCTTTTTTATATGTTTAACATTATTAAACACAGAAAACAGATATTTTCATAATTATGTTATTGTTTATCTATCTTAGTGGCAATTTTACTTATTGAACAAAATCACAACATGAAAAAAGCTTATATAATGAAATTGAACTTGATTAATCTTTATCATTGTAGTGACATTCTGATAATATAGAATTGAATGAACCTTTAAATTTGTTAAAGCAGGAAACTGTGGAATGGAATGAATCACTAGAACTAAATTCAAAAGATAAAGACAAATCATATATTAAAAAAATAACAAATACTTCTTCATACATACATTTTTTAGTCAATAAAACTATAACATAGCTTGATGAAAAACATCATAATGTTTAAATGAATTCAAAATAAGTGCATTAAGGACGTTCTCCAGGTCGAAACAGCAATCTTAGTTTTTATATTTTTAAATAATGTTTTATTAATTTGATAATCCAAGAGTAAGTACATGTAACAAATGTATACTTGAAAGAACATAAGACAATTTTTTTCAGACAAATTCAGGCAATAGTCACTATGCTATTGTTACAATTAAAGACAAAAACTTCAATAAGTTCTTTAAATTTTTTTATTTTTTATCCGATCTTAACGAAATAAAGCTTATTTTGTTCGTTAAGAAATTTCAGGGGGAGTATCGATGGAAAAATTTATGATACGAGTTACCAGTACGGCGCAATATCAATTTGTTTAAGAAAGTTTTGATGAAAACTTGACTTGCTTTTCTTAAATAAATTGATATTGCGCCGTACTGGTAATTCGTATCATAAATTTTCCCATCGATACTCTCCCTGAAATTTCTTAACGAACAAAATAAGATCTATTTCGTTAAGATCGGATAAAAAATAAAAAAATTTAAAGAACTTATTGAAGTTTTTGTCTTTAATTGTAACAATACCATAGTGACTATTGCCTGAATTTGTCTAAAAGAAATTGTCTTATGTTCTTTCAAGTATATATTTGTTACATGTACTTACTCTTGGATTATCAAATTAATAAAACATTATATAAAAATATAAAAACTAAAATTGCTGTTTCGACCCGGAGAACGTCCTTAAGGTTGTTATTGGCCGTAAGGTCTCATTTAAAAATTTAAGACAAATATTTTGGTCGTATAATTCATCGAAAACACTAATATTCTACAGTACTAAGAGTAAACAAATATGTAAAATGTTTTTTAGAACTATGAAGAAAACTTTACGTCGGTTTTAGAACATTGTATTGCTCATTTCTTTCACTTTTTAGTATGACTGTACGCCTTATTACCTAGCTCGCAAAAGTAATTCATTTCAATTGCAATCTATTACAAAGGTTTTCTTTTACATATACACAAATTTACAAGAACTAAACACTATTTTTTCAACTTAATTTTTTCAATAACTACGACGAGTCTAGCCATATTCAGAGAATCTCCATAAGAACCCACGTTAATTTTAAACTACAATATCTCGAAAACTATCTCGCAAATCATATTCAAATTTGGCAGAGACGTTTATAATGATATTATCGACCTACTGACGAAACTTTATTGATCTGACATTATTTTTTACATATAGCCCATACAACCTTAACATTTCTCTTGTAAATAAAAAAGAAACCATTCATTAATTATACAGCTTCTTTTGTAACTTAAAAAAAAAAAATCAGCGCGCGAAGCGCGCGTGACGAACTCTGGTAAACAAAAAAAAGCATTGACCTCTCGGCGAGACGTATTTTTTCCTTTATTTTTCCTTTTAGGGTAAATGCTAAAAATACATTTTATTTCTTCTTATAAATTAAACGTTTTCGTAAAATATTCCCTTCAATATCAACAAAATCCATTTCTTTCCATACCTTATTGAAAACAATAATATTCCATTATTCATAATAAAAATTCTCATATATCTAAGAACCAACATTCTCTCCGCAAACCGAACTTCTCCCCATCGCACAACATACACATTTTTCCATTCCACCGTCGCAGTGCCTCCTACGAACCAATCCTCCCCTCTCACATCCCCTTAAAAAACACACGCAGTCGTCCTCTGAACCATGACACAGCACCCCTGACCCCCGCCCGCCGGTGGCGCGTCGTCGCGAGGGAAAACGCCTCGCGCGCGCCGGCGACGCGGCGTCGGCTTTATCGATCCCTCTCCTTGTGCCGCGGTCTCCCCGCGTGTCTGACGCGCGCGCGCGCGGAGGGGCAGCTGCCGGCGAAGACGCCGGCGTATATATAAGTACGCGCGCTTATAAGGCGTGTTCCCGAAAATTGTGCGGGTTGTCGGGGGACGAGGTGAAAAGTGATGGTAGTTTTCTATTTGTTGTATGCAAAAATTTAATTATATTTTATCGAATATTTTATTTGTATTTTGGTTGGTCTTTTTATATGGAAGTGAAAAGATTTGTTTGATTTGAAGAATCGAGCAAATTATCATGCAAATCTAACATGCTTTTAATAAAATGTTTGTTGTAAATTGTTTTTACACTTATTAACATATTTAATGCTTCCATCAACGACGCAGATTATAAATATACCCTTGAAGACAGTTAACTCCTCGCTGAATCTTTCGTCAAAGCTTTCAAAGTAACTCGTATTATTACCAGATAATGAACTATCGGCTTAATGAAAAACGCTAGTCTTGATACTTTATTACCCCCCTAATGAGTCAATAATTAAGCGCACTCATGCGCTCCTCCGGATAAAAGAAACACGCGGTATGAGGAAACTACATACATTGCACTGAGAGAAAAATATTCTTGCCGTAAATATATATGTTAACTATTAACATAGTATATTCGATTTTGGAGCAATGATATATATTTTAATATGTATATGCGCTATAGGTGTGGTAAGTATACGAGCATACGTGAGCCAAATAGCTGTATGTTAATAGTTAACATATGGCTAGTTCTCACAAGTATACCGTTGTTTGGCGATGATAATAGTATTTATAATTAAAAATTTGCATGTTTCAGCATCGAAAAATTAAATACTACACAATGAATGTTGAAACAGCTTTATTTTTAATATAATATTTTATAATATTATGAAACATATTAAAAAAACTCTATTTCTAACTCCAGTTTCCTCAGCTTGAAAATGGACGATTTCCTCCTTAGTTGAAATCTAATAAATAAAAGTTCAATTAATATAATGATATGGTAATGAATTATTAAAATAATATAAAAAACATTTACACTTTTACACTTTCAGTCTCACACCAAGCACAGGGAATAAATCTTCGAAATCTTGAGGATTTTGAATTAGTTCTTCTAAGGTATCAAAATCAGTGATGTTATTTTCTGTACACGGAGAGAAATTTTAGAGTAAAAATTACCAAGGTGCCTTGGTAGCGCATGGACAGACTGTCAAAAGCCGTGTTATTCCCAGGTTTCTAATACAATTTATAAGTTTCCCAAGAAAAACTACCATAACCACTTAAAAAAAATACCAAATTATCTGAATAAAAATTACCAGAAACACTGGTAAAAATTGAGATCTAGTCATTTTTACAAGGTAACCTAAGAATTTTTACTAAGAAAACTGATAAATTTTACCAAATAACCTGGTATTTGTGTACTCGCGCATGCGCACTGCGCATTATTGTGTTTCAGAAGATTGATACTAGAGGCATGCGCGACGTTAAAATGAAAACAATACACATATTTTCAGTAAGTAATAACGGCGATTCAAATGACTGTTGGTAACAGCTTCTGTGGCGCAGTCGGTAGAACGTCGGACTCTCAACCCAAAAGATCGTCGGATCGAATCCCGCTTCCGTAAAAGTTTTTTTTCAGTTTAATGTTTTTTCATCATTGTTTCTGTTTCTATTTCTATATTAAAATACTATATATCCATCAATATGTTTAAAAAAAGTTAATTTTTTAAATTTAAATTAACTAAAAAAAAATTTTACCAAGGCACTTTAGTAAAAACTTTGAAATTGTCAGTCTGTCCATCCATTACCATAGAAACTGGTAATTTTGTCTCGAATATTTGTAATTTTCACTACAAAATTTCTCTCCGTGTATGAATGTAATAAAGTATAGTATTAGGGAATATAGTTTAATAATATGATAAAGGATAAGTGGAAAATACAGTTTTGCAATATAATTAAGGATATTATTAAGAAATGTAGTTTGAGGTTAGAAAGACTAGTAAATTTACTCAGCGCCACATACTTAGTGTTTTGTAAAAATATATGTTATTACACTTACCTTTTAATATCTCTCCGCATTCTTCAAGTTCCCAAATCTTCAGAATTACTTCCATATTGACGAAAACGACTACACGATGAAAACCACAAATCCGCAGTCACTCCTAAATTGATGCAGAGAGCCATCAGCCAAAAGGCGGAAAGCCTGCAAAACGTGATACCGATGATGCCGGAACTGGATGCCCTCTACAGCCAATATTGCGCATGATCACCGTAAACTTCATATGTTAACTATTAACATATGAGCGTATATTACATACAATCCATTTCGATTAGGATAAAAAATATATTGATAAACATAAAACTATTACATGATATAAGTTAATATATTGCGAATATTTGATCCTATCATATATATAGATTAACAATAAGAATATTTTTCTCTCAGTGTGCCGCCGGGAGGCAGCGAAAACGCGCGGATCGAGTGCCAAAAGTCACTGCCAAGTCCTTGACACGTCGCGAAATGCAATTGCGCCTGTGGCGGCGTGCGCGAGCGCGACATAATAACAGTTTTAATAACGCTTGATTTATTGCGACCGGTGTCGATCGATGTGGGCCTGCCGCTAAGATGATTTTTAGGAGGATATAATGAAAGCCCGAACAAAGGATGTATGCAGATGAGGCGAGTGGGGGGAGACAATGAGAGCGCGGAGAGGAAATGTGCAGTAGTTTTTATGATTTATAGAAAAAGCGATTTCAAGTCACGAGGTTTTCCAGTGTAATTGTCGGCGAGTATTACACGCGTGTATATATAGGTATAATATATTACAAAAGGAGTTGTAACAATGTGGCAGTCGCGGGGATTGTCGGTTGGCGCGCGTAAAATAATTTTTGTTTTGTTTTTTCGTTCTCATAAAACACGAAAATAAAATGTATGCATAACTGTATACATGAAGTCAAATTTATGGATATACCCGGGAGCTCTTTACGAGGGATCAAAAATTATGACAGCCCTTTTACGATTTGCCAGGAAAGTATTTTCCTCGAAAGTATCGTCAATAATCATATTGTTTTTTTTTTTTTTTTATAAAAACGTTAACTCATCAAGTAAAATATTTACGAAATATCAAAAAACACTAATAGATGTTCTCATGTACAGTAAACCTGTGACTTAACTATTAAGACACCGGGCTTTGAACTCGCGACAAATGAATATTTCTTTACTATTAAGGTGGCTCATGCGATTTCTTATAAAAAAGCAGATACATCTTAAACTTAACAAATATGTTCTTTAGACATTAAACTTTCGATCTGTACTAAGAAAATTGTAGGTCAACGACCAAATTATCGAAAAAACTGAGTTTATAAATAGGTACGTTTAACACATAACCTTATGGGAATGAACAGTTTATTGCTTCGTAGTAACTTGTAAAAAAGCAGTTTTTAATGTACAATATATGAAATTAAAGATTTTTTTGTGAAGAATCTAATGATGTCATCAGAATTATAGGTTAACGACCAAACAAAAAAGATACTAACAATAAACGTTACAAATGTGCTACTGCGCATGCGCACTGCGACCAGTCATATAAATGTAGCGATAAATTAGCAAAGTTTTTACTTATTTATAAAATCTTTTTTTTTGTTTGAACATTTAGAAGTTATTTACAATAAATTTACGTAAAATACGTTAACTTAATTTGGCAATAATAAAGAAGCCCCTTGCGGGGCCCCGACTTGATACGGCACCAAACGCATGAGCCACCTTAAGGGAAAGCCTTACCTAACTGCAGATTTCTGCACTTGATTTTTCAAATTTCTCAACCAAATTTTCATATTATCAAAATTATTGAAGCACACGCACAATCTATATAATTCAAAGAATGTGCGTCAGCTTCAATATAAGCAAAAATATGTAAATTGAGATAGATATTTGAAAAATCAATAAATATCGGTAAGCACGTACAGACTATACAAGTATATACATACAAGTATACTATACAAGCCGCAATGGTGAACAAGTAGAGATCGCCGTAAACATATACACACGCACATACACACGCACATACACACGCACACGCACGCACGCACACACAATAACCGCGGCGATAAGACAACGACAACACAGAAAGAAGACTGCACAAGACACGGTGGCGTTCGCCTGCACAAAACAGCGATACAACGGTATATACGTCGCGCAGCAGCGTGCCATCAAGTTCGTGTATGCTTGGCAGCTGAAAACACGTGGACGACCCGTCCTTTTCCTTCTCGCCACTTATCACCTCGCGTTTTGATGGCAAGCGCCTCGAAGAATCGGCTGTCTCGCTGTACGCATCAAGCGACCGTCTAATGCTCGGCATCGAAAAACAAAGGTGACAAGTATGAGAAGAGAACAGAACGGAGTACTTAGGCCACCCGTATGTTTTCTGGGGCTCAGCAGTCTACGTCGTGTTTTGCATTACCAATAGAGTCGAGCCTTCCAAATCCTGCGGGAGTGTGCGCAAAGCAAGATTCATTAACTATTAAGAAATCTGTATTTGGACTAAAGTAATTGATGGAATTGAAACACATCGAATGCGTGGTCAAGGTCTTTGGGGAGGCCGATTACGGAGTCTATAGAGGTGGTGCGCACCGTAGGTTCTTGGCTATAGGTGTTGGATCTTATCGAATACGTAGCCCAGGTGTTCGGGGTAATCGAAAACGATGTTTAGGTGGTGCGCTCCGTAGTTTTTTGAATCTAGGTGTTGGAACACGTCGAATGCGTGGTCTAGGTCTTTTGGGTAGCCGATTACGGAGTCTAGGTGGTACGCACCGTAGGTTCTTGGTTGTAGGTGTTGCGTCTTATCGAATACGTGGCCCAGGTGTTCGGGGTAGCCGAAATCGATGTCTAGGTGGTGCGCTCCGTAGTTTTTTGCATCTAGGTGTTGGAACACATCGAATGCGTGGTCTAGGTCTTTGGGAGAGCTGATCATGATATTCAGGTGGTGCGCTCCATAGTTTTTTGGCTCCAGGTGTTGGAACGCATCGCAAACGTGGTGCACGAGGAAAACTACGGAGCGCATTACCTAGACACCATCATCGGCTACCCCGACCACCTAGACGACGCATGGAATGAATTCCGACACCTAGATGCAAAAAACTACAGAGCGCACCACCTGGACTCCGTAATCGGTCACCCTGAACACCTAGACGACGTATTCGATCAGATCCGACACCTACAGTCAAAAACCTACGGTGCGCACCACCTAGACTCTGTAATCGACTACCCCGAACACATGGACAACGTATTCGATGAGATCCAACACCTACAGCCAAGAATATCCTACGGTGCGCACCATCTAGACTTCGTAATCGGCTACCTCGAACACCTGGACCACATATTCGATGAGATTCAACACCTACAGCCAAGAACCTACAGTGCGCACCACCTAGACTCCGTCATCGGCCACCATTTACGAAGCTAATGAGCCATTTATTTATATCAAGAAATCACTTTTCTTATTATAGCATTAATTGGCCAACCGCAAGGCTTATTCTGTGAAGAAATAAGCGGTAATTATTCCCAACCGTTGGTTAAACGGTTGGCCAAACCTTTGCGATTTGGTGAACGGATGACGAACGGTTGGTTACCATTTTTACCAGGGTTCAGACACATTCGAAAAATTGCAATAGTTCATGGTAAAATTTATTTTGTGCCGCGTAAAATTTGTTAAAAATCTCGTAAAAAGTCCATTTGAGTCAGTCTGTGACAAAATTACTAGAGCACTCTAGTAATTTTAACTATATGGAATTGTTCTCCGTGTACTATATACCACGAAACGTATATTTTCCATAATTAACCGTTCTCCGAATTCTCATCACCTTAAAAATTCCACCACTTTTGAAAATAGACTTACTTACTTACCACAGCACAACACACGTACATAGACCTCTTATCCGTATCTATCCCCTTTCCCACGAACTATCACCCTATCCTCGCGCGCGTTCAATTAGCCTCGCGATCACGCGCTATACACACGATAGGCGAGAAGCCGCACACGCAAATAACACGCCCGGATAATCGCCCCTAGACACATACACACACGTATACATATACGCGCGCAATCTTTATTTACCCGCGGCCGTCGACCAGCCATTGTCTCGCACGTGCCGCGTCGCGCCGCCCCCGCATAGAGAGAGAGAGGAAAGCACGATTTCCCTCCGCTTTTCTGCACGCGCGGGCGAGGAGAGGATCGATATGTACCTATATGGGGAAGAAGATGGCGTGTGCTGGAATTCGGGAGGATCTCGTTCGCAGCGAGTGGATGTATAATGGAAGAAAGTATAAATGTTTAATTTTGTTGATGGGTTGCAGAGGGACGATAATGAGCGTTTGTAAATGAAAATGTAAGAGAGCAATTCGTCAGGAGGTCTTCGAGAAATTAGCAGAACTGACTTGCCGCGGGTCTTTAAAAGTTCCGAGTGGAGAAGTTTGAGCGGGGGAATTTCAAGAGCATATTGTAGTCGCCCAAGTCACGGCGGTTCGAGTTTCATAAGAAAGTGCGCTATGCCCTAGCGTTGGAGACTTTTATTTTGTGTGTACTTACTTTCGGATTTGCATTTGAAATTTTTTGTTCTCTATCTAAGTACTTTTAACGAGTGATTCATGGTTTTATAACGTTTTCGGAAATACCGCGGCAGAGGTAATGATATTTGCATAAATTTGGAACGCTTGCTCGGCCAGCTGCTGCTGCTGCTCCATCATACATTCAGAGTTGCTCAAAGTTTGAACGGACGAATTCTAACGAGGTTTTGATTGATGCGTTTGTTGAAGAGTTATTACGTTTCCGGCACATGATTATATGATTTAAAGTGCTTTTACTATTAAATAAAGATTGCAGTACTCATAGTATAAAAGCCAGACACATTGTGCATTTAAAACGCAGTTTATTTTATCATCTTTCATCCGTATGGTCACGCGTATCAGCGTAACCAATCCATACCGTCAAATTTGTTACCGTTTACTCAAAGCCCCATTGATCTTTCGTCACTGCAATTATTGCAAGCACGCATCCATACGCACACACACATATAATACATAACCACTGCGCTTTTCCTTCCTCTCGCGCTTTGCATACAATGGAAAACGCTGACAACGGCCCTCGCATATAATCCAATTATATTTCCCTCTCGTCTCTCTCTCTCCTCTATCACTCGTCGCGCGCTGCACATACGTTCTTCGCGCGTAAACTGTGTATCTCTATAGGCAGACAGAACCAGTTCTCCTCGAGACTCGCTTCCCGGCCGAAAAAATCCTTCTAATTACACGTACACGTTATGCAGGTACTGCACGCGCTCTCGCTGAAAAATCCGTATATAGAGCCAGAACCGGTTGTTAGTTCGGCCGACCTCACGTATATAGATATACAGACACATTATGCGGGCAGACAACGGTTGATGCTCGCAATGTTTGTACATCCGTGCGGCGCTCGCAGTGCGCGGGTACACGAGCGGACAATGATTTTTAATTTTAGATGATGAAAACCGAGAGAGACGCTGTGTTGCACGTATAATTAGAGTCACTTCGCCAACCCTTCTTGAGAGAAAGTGAAGGAGAGAAAGAGAGACTATATGTAAAAATAGCACAAAGCTGCTTCTTCCGACGACTGTCGCGCGTATGAAGAAACGGGGATTCCCTTCCTGCCTGGTATAAAAGATGATTTTCGTAATTTAGAATTTCGAAATTAAGAACAATCTGCATTACCATATGTCGAACTAAAAAACGTCTATAGATGACTTCAATTTTAAAGTGAAGTTTCTTATATATAGGGCAAGGGCCAATCTTTACTTTTCGGTAAGCATCTTTTGCTGTTAGTTCGAAAAAGCTTTTATTCAAATATTTCTACCGTTATATTTTTAAGAGCTGTTACCCTTTTTGGTATATATAGTTTCTGAAGCGAAACAGAATGAAACTTTATTCTTCGAGCTTTCTCCGTTATCGGGAAATTTTTGAAAATGGAAATTGGCTTTGTTTACCTTTCGAACTATATGCACTCTGGAGTACGGAAAATGTATTTTGCAAATTGAATTTTCGTCTGCTGCACCTAGGGGGTCCCACTCAAAGCTGCTCTCTGCTCTTTGCTGTACGTTATAATAAAATTCTGAACGACCTATTTTGAAGTTTTTCTGAAATATACGATATTCCGTCGTCTCTCGCTATTTCGAATTTATGATATGTCTAGAAATGATAAATTTAAGAAATTACTGTTGACAAGTCAATGGTAACATTTTTCCAAAATAACTTACTGAAAATTGCACTGAAAATGTACATTTTTCTTATACGCGAAGAATGTATTTTTTGAGATTTCCGAAAATAGAACTCGTGACGTACGTTTCCCCATTTTTGGTGAACTTTTGTATAATTCATGACGCAACTGTCCTATACCTTCGGAACTTTCCCCTATCATGAATCTTTACCAGTATATGTATACAATTCAAGATTCAACTTTAGCATTATCGATTTTCATTCAAATATACAATATTACATCATATCACATGATTTGCAAAAACTTGTACAATAACATATAAAACAACTAACGTGAAATTTGTCTCTTTTGTGTTTCCAGTATCCAATGACGATACTGTACGACCCCACGAGAAAGAAAGAGCCACTGTCCGCGATATCCGTACAGTATACCCAAGAGCGCGATCAGTGCATGAAGTACTTCGAGAAGTGGAGTGAGCCGGAGCAAGTGCACTTCGTCGAGCAGCTGCTCGCCCGCATGTGCCACTACCAGCACGGCCACATCAACGCTTATCTGAAGCCCATGCTGCAGCGCGACTTCATCTCCCTACTGCCGAGTGAGTACATACATAATCCATCTGAGACTTCGAAGTAAGGGGATATGTCAGTATAGTGCGTAATGCGCGCTTTGACTCGAAGGGTGAACGCGCGGGTGACACGTGTTGCGCGCACGGGAGCGTAATAGGGGAAAGGGGTGATTAGAAGCTTTGCTTTCGGATGGACTGTATACTGTTAACGCTCGGTGAAATAATGGTTTTCTAATTTTAGTCGAATCTTCGGTTGTTTGAAAATAAATGAAAATTATTCTTTTTGTGGGTATTCTCGGCTCAAACATCCTTAAATTGCGAATAATATTCTGCGATGTATAACAGAATTAAGAGAAAAAATGTAAAGGCTGTACTGTGTGGCAAAAAGTTGTACAGCAGTGTGTATATATCCAGTGCGCCAAACCGGAGACTCCGGTAACGACAACCGGACTCGCCGGCAAAGGGTGACGATCGCCGCGGGGTAAAAATAACTTTACAAAGTTCCCGTATACATTCTTTTTCCCGCTGCACGTACTTTATCGAAATTTCAAGTATTTTTTTTTATTAGCAAGGACAAAAGTTATCGTTAAAATTAAAATACAATTTATAAATATTAATACAGTGTTTAAACAATACCGCAAGTTGAACGTTACCTAATTGTGTCCGGTTCCTGATCCGGAGACGTCAAACCGGAGTAATACGGTTACGAGTAGACCGGAATCTCCAGTTGAACAATTTAAACGAAGGAGAATGATTTATTTGTCGAATAGAATTTCTCTCCTGAAAAATGTATAAATTTTATTTTATCTAAAAGAACTGTAAAGCTTTGAAAATAAAAAGTTTCTCGAGAGTTATCTCCCATGCGGGATTTTCTATATAAAATGAAAAACACTCGCAACGCATACAAGATTTCCGGATCAAGAAAATCGAATAAAAGAAAATAAAGTGAATTCTTCAAAAACTTGTAGCGCGAATTTTCGGAAAATTACGTTTCATCATTACCACGATCCACTTTCCTCCAACGTCAACTCCGCAAAACAACAAAAACTAACTTATCTCCATTCGCCTCCGAATTGATTTACGCCGCACGTTTTTCCGCGCTACAAACGAAACTTTCCTCGCGAAATCCCATTTCCACACTCGTATCCAACGCGACGACTATATACCCAACTCCATTACCACTCTTCCAACAACTGACCGCATTGTTCTCTTCCGCGTTTACAGAGAAAGGGCTGGACCACGTGGCAGAGGCGATCCTCTCGTACCTGGACCACGAGTCGCTGTCGGCGGCCGAGCTCGTCTGCAAGGAGTGGTACAGGGTTATCAGCGAGGGTATGCTCTGGAAGAAGCTCATCGAGCGCAAGGTCCGCACGGATTCGGTGTGGCGCGGGCTCGCGGAGAGGAGAGGATGGTTAGTAACTCTTACCTCGGGGAAATGAAAGTTCGTCGGGGTTGGGCTTTTATATTGAGTTAGGGGATCCGTGGGGATGCTGGAAATAGGATTTTCTCGGGTTTGAATTGTTTATTTCAATTTGTTTCTTTCGTTTGGATTGATATCGGTGGTAAAGTAGTTGTGGAAGGTGGTCACATTTTTACAGATTCTTTTATAATTATAACATGTTAGTTGTTAACATATTGTGCATAAGTTCGCGTAATTTTTAAAAAACTGTAGCTTCAGTGTCAAGATATTAACATTCAAAGTTTGAACATTTAACATGTAATCCTCGGGATGAACTGAGCAAAATGTAACGTTTTTGAAGTTATCTCAAATAAGTATTTTGATAAACAAAATGAGAGAAAAAGAAAAGTGACGCTATAGTCGTGCCTTTAAAATAAGTGTATCCGACAGGTGTATCGAGAGCAAAAGAGAGGGTATAAAACACGCGCGAGAGAGACAGAGTCGCGTTCAAAGTTCAAAAGTTTGCTTCTCTGCTATAGTAAACAAAACACGATCTGTCAGGCGTGAAAAAGTTAAAACTTTTTAATCCGCAAAAACTATCAAAGTCTTCAAAGTGATGGGGTTATGGAAAACACACGTGTGAATTGATTCTAAAAATCAAAGAAACTACGTGTTTAGTTATCAAAATTAGTCATGTTTGAAATCTAAACCGTAGTACATATAAGATATTTCTTGAATCTAGACAATGTTTTGTTACACGATAAATTCGTCTAAAGTTATCATATAATTTCTCGATATTAAATCATTAATCCATTTTTTAATCATCTGACAATCAAATCAGATAAATATGTACATAATTTTATTTGCTGATATTGAAGTGAAAGGTACAATTTAATTTTAACTTCTTTTCATTGCATAGCATCGAACGATCTCGCAATTTTGATTACTATTGATTTTCTTTTCATATAGAATGTAATAATTTTAACACACACCTCCGCGAAGCCACTGTTTCATAGTGTGTATCTAATTTCACAACTACTTAGTTAAAGTAAATTTTAGCTGTGTGAATTTCTTTCTTAAAACGAAATTTCACATGTACGACGTGCGTGCGCAATCATTCGAGTTACAAAACCTAACCTTTCACCGTTAATATTTCAGGATCCAGTACCTGTTCAAACCACGTCTGGGCGAGAACCATCCGAACCACACGTTCTACCGTGACCTCTTCCCCAAGATCACGCGCGACATCAAGAGCATCGACAACAACTGGCGCAACGGCATCTTCAATCTCCAGCGGATAAACTGTCGCAGCGAGAACTCCAAAGGCGTCTACTGCCTCCAATACGACGACCAGAAGATCGTTTCCGGTCTTCGCGACAACACGATCAAGATCTGGGACAGACAGAGCCTACAGTGCGTGAAGGTGCTCACGGGACACACGGGCTCGGTGTTGTGTCTTCAGTACGACGACAAGGCCATCATCTCGGGCTCGTCCGACAGTACGGTGAGGGTGTGGGATGCCAATACCGGTGAGATGGTGAACACGCTGATACATCACTGCGAGGCGGTGCTGCATCTGCGGTTCAACAACGGGATGATGGTCACTTGCTCGAAGGTGAGGATTGGAGAACGTTTTCGTTGAAGTATTGTAATCGTTGTCTTAATCAATGAAAGTCTTGATCTGGAGGTTGAGACAAACGTTAAGATCTTTAAAATTAACAGCTGGCATGAAATTCATAATCACTGATGAACGATCTTGAATGATTAGTCCACAGTAAAAGTTTATTACGAGCATAAATGCAATGTGACTATGTATTGGGTGTCAAGAAAAATCGAACGTTGTCTATTTAATCACAAGGCTCTTATTGAAATAGGTCCATGCTGAACAATAGACCAAAAGATTAAAATGGTGTATATCTATGTTCGTTATGAGGCCGCTGGTACGTTCTTTTTGACCCACGAAAGTAAAATGTATTTTAAACTGAGCAGACACTATATTAGCTTAAGGTCTTAAAATGTCCGCTCTTGTATGAGTTATTGCTGACTCATGAATTTTGGGTCTCGTGCTCGGTGTGACTCACTGACAAATCCTGCATTCTTTCTCATTGTCTTACAACCTCAATGAATGCTGTAAGTAAGGCCTTTTTGTCTGCATTAATTACAAACGGTAAATGTAAAAGATTTAATATCTTTCATTGTTATTAATGGCTATAAAAGAATACATTATAAGCAATTTGCTTTGTATGTCGCAGAGTTTTCAATTTTGGCATGCGAAATGCGAGTCTTTAAAGTATAAACGTGGAAATTATGGAATACCGTCATGTACGACAAACAACATTTTATAAATATTTATCGTAAGTAATAAAAAGTCTAAAGATTAATGAGCACCCAAGAAAGATTTACAATTCTGCCGATAATATAAAATTAGGAGCGTTGCATTTTTAACGCATCTTATTGGAAAAAATCAATAAGCAACACAAGCACACACGCTGAATTCATCTAACATATCGTCGCTATCGATCTTCCGTAACCAGCCTTAGCTCAACAACTGAAAAAAACATCAATTACTCAATCTGCGTGCCTCTTCCAACCCACAATAGCCTCATCAACTGAACTATATCTTTTTCAGGACCGATCAATCGCCGTCTGGGACATGACGTCGCAGACGGAGATAGCGCTGCGACGCGTTCTCGTGGGCCACAGGGCGGCGGTGAACGTAGTCGACTTCGACGAGAAGTACATTGTGTCGGCGAGCGGCGACCGCACGATCAAAGTATGGAACACATCGTCGTGCGAGTTCGTGCGCACGCTGAGCGGACACAAGCGCGGCATTGCCTGCCTTCAGTATCGCGATCGGCTGGTCGTAAGCGGCAGCAGCGACAATACGATTCGACTCTGGGACATCGAGTGCGGTGCCTGCCTGCGCGTACTCGAGGGCCACGAGGAGCTCGTGCGCTGCATCAGGTTCGACAGCAAGCACATCGTCAGTGGTGCCTACGATGGGTGAGTGTGATTTTTAATGAAGATGGAGCGTAGCGTGTAAAGTCAAAGAGTTGGTCTAGAAGGTTATATTTTATTTCGATTTTTTTTGGATTAATTTTGCAGAAAAATAAAAGTATGGGATCTCGTAGCAGCGTTGGACCCAAGGACTATAGCAACAAATCTGTGTCTGCGAACGCTGGTGGTAAGTTTTTTTTACAAATTTTTTTACACAAGCATCGTGTTCAATTAAAAAAAAAAAATGACAATTGATGGATACATTTCGTTGTTAATAACTTCCTAGGTTAATTTTATGTTGAGTAGCATTTTAATTTATTTAAAATATTGAAATCCTTCAATCCTTTATCCTTTAATAATTATTTCTATTAATAAAATCAATTGTCGAGTCATAAAAGATATCACTTCGTTTTTCAAATACAGTAAAATATCACAAAATCATTTCTCTCATTGTGTAGGAACACACTGGACGCGTGTTCCGGCTTCAATTTGACGAGTTCCAAATCGTTTCGTCCTCTCACGATGACACTATCCTCATTTGGGATTTCTTGAACTGCAATCAAGACAGCTCGGGTACCGATACGGGTAACGCCACCGGATTCCGTAACAACTCGTCACTCAATCAAACCGACACCAGATCTCCATCTCGTAAGTATTAACTCTCAACTGATCTATCGGTCAACATCCTGAATTTCCTGCGAAACCTATTGACAACTGTCTTTGTTTTCTCCTCTTAAAGCAGCTTACGAGTGACGCATCAATACGATGATTCCTTTATTGTGATATAACTGTGAGTATCTAAAGATTTTTTCAATATAATAGATTGGGATCCACGAATTTTTTTTCCACCTTTTGTAATGACTAGCACTTTTTTTAAAACATTTTTTCTAATATATAGAGTGTCTAGTTACATAAAAATTGTTGAAGAATATTATAAAAAAATAACAATATAAAAAAAAAATAAAAACGTTAATGTATTACTTTAATTTTTTGTAAACAAAAAATCATTTGATGATATCGATCGATTCGCTTAGTCAGCAGTAGCAGAGTTTGCTCTGCGCTGTGTGTAACGGTTGCGCTGTTTTTACTCTCGTTGCTAAGCTCGAATTGGCAACCTCGGAATCGCGAAAATTATCAGAAGAACTTCAAGATCGTGAACGTAACAATGCTATTACATGATTTGAATTACGCAAGTAAATCAGTGAAACGATTCGAATCAACATTTTCTAAATAGTAAAACAAAAGAATTTGATTGCAACAATATGTTTAAAAAACTTGATAATAAATTAAAAAGCAAATTATGTTGAAACATTGCAGTGGATTACAGTCATTTTTTAATATACGACTTGTAATTTTGATTAGAACACATAAATTTTGTTTCAGACAAGTGGTTAAAGAGTGATTTCAATGTGTTCACGATAACATGCGCAAAAAATGAAGAAGGAATGGATGGAACAGAAATCGCCGCCCGAGTCGAACGCAAGTTATCGTGATTGGGAAAAAGGATGGAGAGGAAAACTCGGTCGATGACCTTCGTTTCACGTTCAACGCGCGAGGGAAGAGGGAATGAACAGTAGGACTTTTCCAAGGTCTCCGAAGTATACATGTCTATAATTTGAAAAATCGACTTTCACTACTACGGAGAAAAAATATACGCAAATACAGTGATAAAATAACGGCGACATTATATATTCACGTACATCCCATGGATGTAAAAGAGGAAAGAACAATTGATTGCCCGCTTTGGCCCGATGTGTACCCAGGATGCTCTATATGCTCTGTATGACAAAGTCGACCACTTTTCCTACTGCAATGGGACGAAAAAAAAAATGAAAAAAGTAAACAAAAAATATAGACAAAAAGACTTACGCAACAAGGGGAAACGTTTTTAGGGAGGCTGATTAAATGAAATACTAGATGTATTATAGTAAAAGAATTTTTTTATGTAATTAATTTATGGTAAGGTGAGAAAGAGTCGCGAAGTGTCGTTTGCTTGGAGTACTTATTTCGATGTGAGTGTGTGACTGTACGAGTAAGAGGCAAGTGCGAGTGATCGAGAAAATAAATTGAAAACGAAAAGCAACAAAGATTATCGTGTTCCACGGGTCATGATGAATCAAATCGGAAAAGATTCACGAGTCTTACAGATTGCTAATCGCCTAGCAAGGAAAATGGATGTCGAAATCGCTGTTTATAAACCAATTTTAAATGTACAGCGAATATTTTTCTTCAGAACGTAAATGAGACTTTATCGTGTTCTTTATTCTGGCGAAAGGCTCTCAAAATATTTTACTGACGACAGGCTAAAGCGGCAAGAGGCGTACGTTCCAAAATCATCGTTTGCGCATTAAAGCCTTAGCTACGACGCAATGCCATTTATAGTTCGAATTGTTCTTTGTATTCAAAATTTGTAAATAGCAAAATAATCTGCGAGCGCAGTTCAATTGGTTTTGAAAATGAACAGACCTTTAATCCTAAACTAAACCAGAGAATGTAATGATGTTCAAATGAATGTTGTCCTTAGTGAATCGTCATTATTTTCTGAATTTTAATGATAATGTGTAAAAAGTGTGTATACTTTATGAAATAGAGGTAATACACTTTGCTATTAATTAGTTGAAGAAAAATTATTAATTTTTTATCTACTTTTTTAAGGAAGCAGTACAAACTTGAAAAAAATTTTTGAAAAGCTTATAGCTTTTTACAGATTACATAAAGATACTTTTTAAAACAAATATTTTTAATTATTAAATTATTAAATAATTGTTTGTCTAAAGTCATATTTGATTTCAATACTGTTTAAATGCGCTAAGTGACGATGGTTTTTTTGCGAAACATGGTCATATGTTCATTTACAAATTTTCCTATGAAAAAGGCAATTTAGTATTTATCACGTATTAAAAAGTTGTGTATGAGTGTGTAAATATTTTATGAAATTCTTGGTCGTACGCAATAAGAAAATATGCATAATAATTATGAATTATCGTAGATTTAACGAAACAGAAAAAAAACAGACTGAAAAAATAAATTCGTGACAGTTGTGAGTGTGATTTTAAATCTGTTTACAAAATCTCGATGTATTTTAATTTTTCAGTTAGGAATCTCTTTTTAAAAAACGAAAAACTACCATTCTTTATCTGATCGATTTGTGTACATAATTAAATGTAAAGCTGAAACTAAATTTTTCACATTTTAACGTATTATTCAATACTACTCTTTGAAATTTTAACAATTAATGAAATAATTGGATTGAGTAGGTAAATAAATTTTGCAGCTAGAAAGTCATGAAAAGAAGAATGAAGAATGTCGAGGCTGTGCAAAGTATATTGAAGAAAATCTGCTTTGTATTCATTTTTTGTATGTTTAGCCACTAGATCCTGTCGATGTACGATTTATCCATACTCTCCACAATATTTGTTTATAAAATCTTTAATTTTTATTGCATCATAACAGCGTAGCGTTGTCAATGGTGCAATAAAATAACAGTTCATTATTCATTCTTTCGTACCGTACCGTAATAACGAAACAAAAAAATTATTGCGATTATAAAAAGTGGATGAGTGTATTAAAGATTTAGAAAGTAAGTTAATATGTAATCACTGAAATATAGTAATGGCATAAGAAAATTCCATTTGAGATCTCTTATCAACGTATTTGTGATTTTTCTTTTTTGCCCTCTCCCTTAAAATTACTCATAAGTTGATAAACCTTGAATTTACTTTTGATTGTTTAACACCATTTATAATGTTTCTTGTATTTTTGTATAGTTATAATTTAATATAAAAAGATTAAATCGTTTAGTTGGAGTTTTGTACTGCATAAGATAGTTTCAATAGCGATTGTTTAACTGCACATGCTTTACACAGAAAGGCTGAAAAAACTATTAAACTGACAATGAGTTTATATTTGGAGGTAAAAATTATGTAATGATTGTGTAACACCATGCATTGACTTCATGACAATGCGTGTAAAATTTTATTTTATTTAGTATGTTATTAGTACTGTTGCACATGCTGTTTCTTAAACAATAGTTTATTTTGTTACCTAACGTTAATCTAACGATTGGAAAGCTATGTCAGATAAACGAAATTAAGTATCTTGTCTTGTTGCTTATGAAGTGTACACATACCTAATGCACTTTTAAATTACTGATTGCTCAAAATATCTTTACAATGATATAAAGTTTAAGTAATTATCCTGATAAATTGGTTTTAGTAATTAAATTGAATTTTTAATGAATTTTATTCAAAGAATGTAAGTATAGCTTGTGTAAAATTAGAAATGTCAAATGGATTGATGAGTCAACTTTTCATCATGTTAATTGTATCAGTATATTTATTCGGTATTTTTTAGTATTAGAAAACTGTAAATATGTAAATTATAAAAGTTAATAATCTACATTTAAAATTTTTGTAATTTGTTAAATCCTTAAATTCGAATAACATTTCGAGCAGTCAATGGAAGCTCGGATAAGGCTAAGTACCTACTCTTTTTCGTTTTTATTAATGCTTTTATCGCAATAAAAACAATTCCTAATGGTGAGAAAATGATAATGGACTGTCTCCATAAGTGTGCCTGTTGCCTAGGCTCACGGACTCTAACTCAACAATGAACCAATCGGAGTTAAGCCTCCAAGCTCGAAACCTCGAGGCTTGACTTTGAATACTCCGATTGGTGTAGAGTTGAGTCAGAGTCAGTGAGCCTAGACACAGCCACACAGGCACACTTATGGAGGCAGTCCCTAAATAAGTATGCGAGGTCGCGATAAAACTATACATAAATAGTAATTACTATCTTATTATCAAGATTTTGGAGCACAATAGCATAATTGCAACCTCCGCTGCTCCGTTATTGCACATGATCATCTTGCAGATACCTACTAACCAATGCAAAGTCCAGATGCAGATACTGAAAATCATCTGAAGTTATTACCTTACCGAACCTATACAGATAACCATTCCCACCCTAATGACTCCAAACCATTACCTACAAAAAAAAATGTAAAACTATCGATTGGGAATAGCAATATGCAATTATTCTTTAGACAATTCTCCCATAATATGCTGACAGATGATATTTACAGAAAAAGATGACCGGAGCACCGGAGGGGTAAACAATGCGCGTGAGAGCGAGAGAGAGGCGCTTTCGTGAGGGCGCGCGCGTGTGCAAAGTAAAAGCGAGAGAGTGAGCGAGCGAGATAGCCGATAAGACGAGGGACACTTCACTTCAGCGAGTTTCAGCCGCTTCAGCGTACATCGGGCAGGCAGCACTGCCGAGGGGAGCGGACTGCAGGCGCGCAGGCAGCACAGCAGCTAGCAGTAGTAACAAGCCTAACCTCAAAACTCGGCGTGTATACTATTCCCCGCCGACTTAGCGGGGCCCCTCTGCCTGCTGTGTCTATAATCATCGCACGACTCAACGGCGCACCAGGAGTGCCGTCGCCGAGGATAGAAAGAGCGAGAAAGCGGCAGCACGTCACGGATGTATTCGCATACACACAGTGAGGCTCTTCCTTCGGAACTATTTTTCTTTTCTCTCGGTGGCTGCGAGCCGCTTTATACACACTTATCTCGGGACACTGCCAGTTTGCCACCCTCGCACGCGCGCCTGTGTATAGTCGTCGGTGCGTGCGTGTTGTATATATGCTGCAGGAATAGCTCTGGAGTGAGGGAGTGAGAGTGAGAGAAAGAGAGAGAGAGAGAAGTTAGCGGTGGCGGAAAATCTCCTGATGCTTATACGTGTTTGTACACAGCGACGATGTCGTCGTCGCGGGCGACAGCCTCTGCCGGATTGCTAGTGGTGAGTGTCGATGCTTTTCGGATGAGTGCGGCTGAATGTTGTGTGATTTTAGCAGAGACGTGATGGCGATATTGAGAGGAATTGTTTGTTGTGTCGCGAGCGCTGTGTGGCCTATGGTATATGTCGATTGTGTGTGAGAATTTCAGAGATGATTTGGTTATAGGTGCTGCTGTGTTGGGGATGCAAGGAGAGGTTGTGCCCTTTTGGTTTGCACTTTTTCTGTCTTAGTTGTGATTCAAGTCATCCCAGTTGAAAGTAACCAATAAAATCCAATAAAAAAATTTTGCATAAGATATTATAAGTATTTGCACCAGTAAAATCTTATGAAATCAAATAAAATGTGTGTATTAATCGGCATAAACTAATGTTTTCATTAGCTTAAGCCAATCATTAGATTGTCGATGTTATTTATGCCGATAGACACATTTTATTTGACTTAATAAGATTTTACTGGTGCAAATACTTATAATATCTTATGTAAATTTTTTTTATTGGATTTTATTGGTTACTTTCAACCGGGATTGTTTTGTAATTTATGTTAATAGTTATGTGCCAATCCAAATTTGACTTTGTACCGTTTGGTGTTGTTAATTCTAGAATTCATTGTCATATGAGAAGTGAATACACAAAGAGATATTTTATGTTAAAGGTTTTATGTTAAATCAGAGTGATTGTAGCAAAATTGCTGTTATTGGATTATAATTCAGGATGGATTTGGCTAATCAATTTTGAGTTTATTCAAATAACATTTATTTGTTCTTTCAGAAATAAATTTTATGTATGTTATGAGAGAACATGAAAGACTGAATTGTGTTAATATTGTAACAGATTGGTATGAAAAATTATATTAGCATTGTGTAAAGTTCACTTGTTCATAATAATCAAATTTATAAACATTGATTTCATTGCTTTTCAAAGATTTTTTATTGGCTGTTGTTAAATGTCCGACAGATGGAAAAAAATATGTTCCTGTCGTAAAAAGTTGTTAATTAGCGTGTAATAAACCAGGGGAGAGGGAGGGAGGGATAAACTGGAATTTGTTTGTTATATTTTCACATGTAAATTACTTGCTTCTATAGAAAATATGAATTTTGCGGAGAAATCTGTTGGACGTTTAACACCTCTGTTTTTTATTTATCCAATTACTTTTCTTGTTCAGATTATGTATGTCTTTTAAACATTTAGTTTTATTCTCATTATAGTTGACACACTAATGTTTGAAAACTTATTGCTGAGAAGATATTGGGTGTGAGAATTTTTTGAGAAGATTTTAGTATTTAGAAAACTATTTTTAGAGTCAAATGCTTTCTTTCTAAAAGAACTCTTATTCAGATGAAATTTGTACAACAGAGTCATGACAGCTACTGAAGACTTTAAACAATTGGTAATTATGTAAAATAATACCTTAAAATAAAATGGTGTGCTCATTCAATTATATCAAACATAATATAAAGAATTTCATATTTTTCTTAGTTTTTGATTTTTTTGAAAGATTTTATTATGGTACAGTGTATAATTTTTTTGACAGAGCTCGAGTATAGCAAAATCATTAATGTACATTCGATGAGAGTCTTGAAATTATATTAAAAGGGGAGCAGCTGCACAACAAACAACAATGGATCCCATACAGGAAGTGCGTCAGCTAGAGATGCTCTGTAAGCAGCTCTATGAGTCCCAGGATTCTGCACATCGGGCTGAGGCAGAAAAGGCATTAGTCAATTTTCAAAATGCCCCAGACACCCTTACAAAATGCCAGATGCTGTTGGATCGTGGAGACTCAGCTTATGCCCAATTGTTAGCTGCTACTACTCTTACAAAATTGGTTTCTCGTTCTGCTCAAGGATTGAGTTTGCAGCAAAGGCTTGATATTAGTAAGTCTCATTGAAGCTTACAATTTGTATTAATAGTATGAAAATATTATTTCTAGACAAATTTTATTACACATTGATAGATGCAATAATGTATTAGATTTGGATATTTATAAAAATCAATAATGATTTTCTTTTGTAGGAAATTATGTCTTAAATTATTTAGCAACCCAGCCAAAATTGCCTAACTTTGTTATTCAAGCACTAGTTACACTTTTTGCGCGTATATCAAAACTTGGTTGGTTCGACTCGGACAAAGATGAGTTTGCTTTCAGAAATGTAGTCAGTGATGTTTCCAAGTTCCTTCAGGTTTGTAAAGTGCAGAATAAAAGGATATAGAATTTCAACAAAATATTCTTTATAATTTTTTTGTACAGGGATCAGTCGAGCACTGTATGATAGGAGTGCAATTACTTTCCCAGTTAACATGTGAAATGAACCAAATATCAGAAGCTGATGCCAATAGATCATTAACAAAGCATCGGAAAACAGCTAGTAGTTTCAGAGATACACAATTGTTTGAAATATTTAGATTATCATGTTCATTATTAGGGACAGCCCGTGAAAATTGTAAAAATTTGAATTTCAATGACGAAGCACAGGTGGCATATTATAACTTATATTATTTTTATCAGTATATGACAAAATTACTAACCTAATTTTCTTTTTATTATAGCATGGATTAATGACTCAACTTTTGAGACTTGCACAAAATTGTCTAACTTTTGACTTTATTGGTACTTCAACTGATGAAAGTTCAGATGATCTTTGTACTGTACAGATTCCCACAAGTTGGAGACCTGCATTTCTAGATTTCTCAACTTTGAAATTATTTTTTGACCTGTATCACAGCCTGCCCAATTCTTTATCCGCTCTTGCTCTTTCCTGCTTGGTTCAAATTTCGTCGGTTCGACGTAGTTTGTTTTCTAATGCAGAAAGAGCTAAGTTCCTAACACATTTAGTGAATGGTGTTAAGCACACACTGCAAAATCCTCAAGGACTCAGTGATCCTGGAAATTATCATGAGTTCTGTAGATTGTTGGCTCGTTTGAAAAGCAACTATCAACTAGGTAAGGAAAAAGAATTTTCTACTATTTAAGTAATTGAGAGTTAAAAGATTAATAAAACAACAGATTATTGAATTATATTCATTTATTGAAAAAAAAATTATACAATTAATGAATTAGTTTAATATTTTGTAATAAAAAATTCATCGATTAAATTTAAAAAATGTTTATTAATGCATTGAATATTCAAACAGGTGAACTGGTTATGGTGGAAAATTATCCAGAAGCTATCCAGTTGATAGCTAAATTTACTGTACAGAGCCTTCAAATGTGGCAATTTGCTCCAAACAGTGTACACTATCTCTTAAGTTTGTGGCAACGTATGGTGGCTTCAGTACCCTATGTCAAGGCAACTGAACCTCATCTCCTGGAGACTTATACACCTGAAGTTTCTAATGCTTACATTACTTCTAGATTGGAATCTGTGGCAGTGGTTGTTAGAGAAGGTTTAGAGGATCCTCTAGAAGATTTGGGGATGGTTCAGCAACAGCTTGAACAACTTTCTGTGATTGGTCGATGTGAATACCAAAAAACCTGCACTTTACTAGTACAACTTTTTGATCAAGCTGCGAGAGCATACCAAGAATTATTGACTCAAACCGCCACACCTACCCAGCAGGTCGATATTCTTATTCAAGAGGGGCAGCTTACATGGCTTGTTTACATTATTGGTAACATTTTTTTTTTATATTTTCGCATATAAAAGCTTAGGTTTATAATAATGATTTTATAAACTTGTGATGGAATTTACAGGTAGTGCCATAGGTGGCAGAGTTTCCTTCAATACTAATGAAGAGCATGATGCTATGGATGGAGAATTAGTTTGTAGAGTTCTTCAACTTATGAACCTCACTGATTCTAGATTAGCTCAAGGGGGCTGTGAAAAACTCGAGTTGGCTATGTTGAGTTTCTTTGAACAATTTCGCAAAATATATGTAGGTGATCAAGTACAAAAAAACTCCAAAGTCTATAGGCGATTGTCTGATGTTTTGGGTTTGAATGATGAAGCTATGGTTCTTAGTGTGTTTATTAGAAAAATGTAAGTTCTGTTAACAGATGATTTTTAATTTAACACTTGGTTAGTATATATTGATGAAATAATTTTTTTTTTACAGAATAACAAATTTAAAATACTGGGGAAGAAGTGAACAAATTATTTCAAAAACACTACAGTTATTGAATGATTTATCAGTTGGTTACACTTGCGTGCGTAAGCTTGTTAAATTGGAGGAAGTGCAGTTCATGTTGAACAATCATACAGTATGTACTCATTTATAGTTCTATTCATTTAGTTTATATTTATTTCAGCTATTACTACGTAGGCAAATTTATCAACAAAGACCAAAATTTTATTTTTTCATTACAGAGTGAACATTTTCCATTTTTGGGTAATAGTGTGGCTGTGACTGAAATGCGGTGTAGATCAATGTTCTACACTTCTCTTGGCAGGTTGTTAATGGTTGACTTAGGAGAGGATGAGGATAGATTTCATACTTTTATGCTTCCTCTTACAGGTATTATTACTCTATTGCACAAAGATATATTATTTATTTCATAACAAACGCTATCTAAGCTTCTACTTGCAATTGTTTAGCTGCTCTTGAAAGTCTTGGTCAATTAATGGGAGCGGCTGATACACCACTATTTGCAGCAGAGGAAGCAAAGAAAGCTTTAATTGGTTTGGCCAGGGATCTCAGAGGATTGGCATATGCTTTTAATACAAAAACTTCTTACATGATGCTGTTTGATTGGATGTATCCTTTTACACTTATTAATTATTTTTATTCAACACTTCTTTTTAATATTTTAATTGCTAATTCTATTATGAATCACGATATTCTCTTGACATAATTACATTCAGTTATCCAAATTATACACCGATTCTTTTGCACGCTATCGAGCTATGGCACCACGAGCCGCAAGTGACGACTCCCGTCCTGAAGCTGTTCGCCGAATTAGTACAAAACCGCAGTCAGCGGTTACAGTTCGACGTCTCCTCGCCCAATGGTATTCTCCTGTTTCGCGAGGCGAGCAAGGTGATATGCAGCTATGGCAATCGCATCCTCGGCATCGAGGTCTCCAAGGAGCAGATCTACCCGCTCAAGCTCAAGGGCATTAGCATATGTTTTAGTATGCTGAAGGCGGCGCTCTGCGGCAGCTACGTCAACTTCGGCGTGTTTCGTCTATACGGTGACGAGGCGCTCGACAACGCGTTGAACACTTTCGTTAAATTGTTGCTCAGTATATCGCAAAGTGACCTCTTGGTGGGTTGAAAAAGCCTAAATTCTTTCAAAGATGATTTTTTTTCTTTTTTTTTTTTTGGAAAAATTATTCATGGTCATCTTTTGTATTCGCAGGATTATCCAAAATTGTCTGTGACGTATTATGGATTACTGGAGTGCCTGGCGCAGGATCACATGGCCTTCCTGTCGACCCTCGAGCCGCGCGTATTCTTGTACATTTTGTCGAGCATCAGCGAAGGCCTCACGGCACTAGGTGCGCTTAAAGACTCCTTCACAGGTCTGTGCGGCTGATGAATTCTTTTCAAGTGATATCGTCGTAAATTAGTCGCCGATATATATATATATATATATATATATATATATATATATATATATATATATATATATATATATATATATATATATATATATATATATATATATATATATATATATATATATATATATATATATATATATATATATATATATATATATATATATATATATATATATATATATATATATATATATATATATTCTTACGCCTTTTGTCCTCTAGTGCTTGTTTGCAAGTTTCTAGCAGTCTATTCGGCTTGGAATGTATATTCTTCGCCATTGAATCGTTAAAAAAATGTTGTTTACTTATGTATATTTCTTGTATAGATACTTTTTTCGAATACTTGAATTGATTAGATTTAAATCTTAAAGCTAAGCATCTTGAAATGAACTAAATTTTTTCAATTTATTTGAACTATACTTTTTTGATTTATTTTGTAAAAACGTAGATAATTATTTACTTTATTTTTGTGTAATCTGACGTGGAAGAAGCTTTAAATTATTACATTCACTAAAATATATTTATTGTATACTTTTTGTACCAAAAATTGATTCTTGCATGCAATAAAACGTAAATTCATGTATGCTCTTTAACAATATCCGTAAAATAATTTATTTGGTCTAATTTGTACATATAATTAATACACTTGATTAATATAAAATTCATTCTTCCACATAAACATTTAATACCTAAATTTAAATTTCGTTCATGCGCACAAAACGTCGTACACGCAAGCTGCATTTATATTTATTACGTAGAAAACACGGGCACGAAGAGGATTGAAGCGTGAGATACCTGGACTATTTAATCAGGTCTTAGCACTCATATTCAGCCGCACAGCTGGCCTATTACTAATTCATTATCATTTTATTTTATGTTTGTTGTTCTAATCTTTTGCATGGCTTGCTTCATATCAACATTTTTGAAGTACTAGCCTTAATCTCCAAGTGCGATGCATTTGCTTGTGTCTGGGAATAATTAATACATATGATACTTTGTATTTTCAATGAAAAAATGATTGATTTTTCTTGATTTCAGAGACAATGATTTGTAATGGATGTTGTGTGACACTAGATCATATTGTAACATACTTGTTTAAGCAGCTCTATCAAAAAGGTAAATTTAAAAATAATTTTTGATATTATATTTTTGTAAATTTTATGATTTTATGAGAAATTTGTGAAACTAAATTTTTCTTATTTTTCTTAAAGCTGGTATGTATCCCGGCAAAAAGAATGCAGTTGTATCTACTGGTGGTGACTTGTTTTTACAAGTTTTAAAACAACATCCAGAGATCCTTCAGCAGATACTAAGTACTGTTTTAAATGTGATAATGTTTGAGGACTGCAGAAACCAGTGGAGTATGTCAAGACCTCTTTTAGGTCTTATACTTCTAAATGAAGAAGTTAGTATTTGCCAAATTTATCTAATACGTTTAATATTGCTTCTAAGTTATGGACAATCTTTATGTTTTCTTTGCAGTATTTTAACCAATTGAGGGAGAATATAATTAGAAGCCAACCAGTAGATAAGCAAACATCAATGGCACAGTGGTTTGATAATCTCATGGACGGTATCGAAAGAAATTTACTCACGAAAAACAGAGATAGGTAATGAATTCTCGAAGCATATTATTTTATTATATTTTAATAATTTTAATTTGTAATACATTTAAAAAAAATTTGTATTTGTACAGGTTCACGCAAAACCTCTCGATGTTTCGAAGGGACATTAACGATTCATTGAAGGGTCGACAAACAATGAATTCAACAAACTCGGGCAACGACATGATGACGTCGTAGTGACACTGCCGCTGTTCCCGCCACGTCGACAAATCATCATCTAGGTTCTTGCCTGCCAAAATGCTTGAATGCGTGTATGCACGCTCGAAAGAACGTTGGAGAGACAAAGAGAGGGAGAGAGAGGGTGAGGGTATGAGTGTTGCTACTGAACTATTAAATTAAAAGAAGCAAAACCTTGAATTGTGGATACGTCAAAATAATGATCGAGTAAATACAAAGATTTTACACACAAAGACTGCTGCTCGGCTTCCTATTCTTCACAGTATCGCACTGTCTTTGTATACTCCTCGGTTCGATACGATCTAAAAACTCATCTTTTCTACAAGTCGTCGAGGCTAAAGTTTTTTGGTAGTCGGAATTTTATGACAAATCTCTGGTCGGAAAACTCTTTTAAAAAATTGTAACGAATTTTTTTGTTTCTAAAATTACTTTTTGAATTCGCATTAACTTGTTTTTTTTATTCATTTTTTATTCATCATTTATAAAAAGCCTGTACTGCTTATAATAAAATAAATTTTGTAAATTAATCTAAATATTTAGGAAATCTTCACATAATATAATTATTATTATAATGCAAAGAAACAGATGAATTTTCTAAATATTGAAATAATTTTCTAACCAGAGGCTCTAAACACTCTAAAAATAAGTTGATTTTTTTATTAATTTGATTAATTTACTCTCTGATAGTAATTATTGTATTCTTAAAGTCTATTACACTTATTTGTGAAAGTGGTCAAATTACAAAGCAATAGAACTAAGGCGTTTTCAACTTTTTTATGGATATATACAACAAAAGTAGTAAAATGAATTGTTGATGAAGTGACAAGGAAGTGGTTTCTCTGTTAAAGATTTTCGAGCCAACAAATGTCACACGCTCCGCAAGTGTAAAATTTATATACAATGGACTTTAAAGGCTTTTAAAGCTGATAACTATAGTTTTTCTTGTTCAGTCAAACTGCTGTGAGCAATGTAAACAATTGTACATGAAGAATAATCAGCAAGTAGTGTGAATCAAGAATGTGTAATACGTAAAAAAGAATTATGAACAGAATGGCGATATATGAAGTTTATATACAATATTCCCTAAATCATATTGAGATAAATGAGTAAAGTGTTTTTCGAGTGCTTTGTGAAGTCTCTTGTAGGCTTAGTGATCGTGGGACTAGCTTTGTTAGGATCCATCGTTGCAATAAATTACGTAGTTTTGAGTCCATGCATTCCCGCACAGTAAGAAAAAAAATGCAAACAGTCCACAGACGTCGTACTCCCGTTACCTTACGTGAATCAGATGTAATTACCTTTTGTTACCTTCACTTTATTCGTACCTTTATTTTATTGGAATTTTTCATTTTATCACTTTTTAACTGAAGATTTTGTTACAAAAAAACATAATATTTAATAAAAAGACAACACTTTGACTTTCGTATATACTTCTTTACGTTTATCGGTCAATTAAGGCGTTAGTTTAAGATAACATTTTTCCGGTATTTGGCAGAGACGAAAGTCGTAGGAAAGACAAAAGATTGCAAATAGAAGTGGCATACACGATCGCCATTTTTTTTTTCTTTTTTACCTAAAAAGAATCAGTGTATACCTAATATGTGTACTTGTGATAATTGTGTCGTTTGGGTGTTGCGTTTACACAGGCCCGCGCGTAAGCTAAGTGCCGTTGAATATTTGCCTTTTTTTCACGGTTACCGGAGGAGAAAGATGGAATGAAGAGAAGAATCTTAGAACTTTGTATAAAACTGTGCTGCATTCCGCATTTCTGGAAATGATATATCGGCAGATGTCTGTGAAAGGTGAACTGAAATTCGAAGTGTGTCGATGATGAATGTCGATGGTTTGTCGGTGCTTGCGTATTTCCCAAATGTTTTTACATTTTAACTTCGCAACCTGCTTATAAATACTTTTGATTGCTGAATTGTTGAAACACTGAAATAGGAGGGAAAGGGAGAGGGGTGAATGAGCACCGATAAAGCCTGCATTTTTCATTGGCGTGCAGAAAAATTCTAATCGAAAACGAGTACAATCAAAAAAGAGCGACGTATTACATAGAAGCACAAGCTAAAAGTGAAGCAGGAAGTATAGATGATGAAGATGATCAAATCGGTCAACGACCAATTGATTAAGTTGAAAATATGAATATTTATTTCGTATTGTAATAAAGAAATACTCAAGTTTTCCTGTTTCAACATGATTTTGAATAAAATGTTTAGTCTATGTACAATGAATGATAAGGCGTTTTTTCATTTTGCTAAGATCTAAAATTATTGCGATTAGGCTTAAGATAAGTTGGCTTCACTTTTATAAGAGGAATCTGATGATTCTATGAGTGTACGTCTGTCTTCTTTGAGAAAGATTGACCTGTGGCTGAGGGTTTGACTCTCGTCATATTTTTGATAGCAGCATCGTCCCTTGAAGTCGCGTTGAGCTTGTCCTTTAGTGCTTATTTCCCACGCATTTTCTAAATATAATAATGTTTGTTTAATATCAGAAGGATCACTTTTCATTTTGCTGGTTTTTATGTAGCTATTTACGTTCGTTTGAAAACCCTTAACAGTAATGCATCACGATAAAAGTAAATGAAGTATGTTGGCTTGGATGTTCAGCATTTGGAAAAGTTTTTTTAATTTTAAAAATATCTTGATGGAGCAATTTTTAATATAACTTTGTAAAATATATATTTTAGAACATTTAAAATAATGTAAATATGCATTGCGAAAGACATGAGCTTTTCAATTACATTCTAGTTTAAAAAGTGAGTGTTTTAAAAATATTTATGATTAACATGATTACGAATGCGTTAACAGCCTTATAAGTGTGTCAGAAGAAACTAATGTTCTAACGTACCGGCTCTTGTACTTTACAATTTATTAAATAAGTAAACGAACATAAAAATCAAGCAAGAACATTGATAACATTTTTTTCCTATGTAATCATCTCATTACCTACAAGCATGCGAAAATCGAAAACTGCTACTGCAAAAAGTATTTTATTCCCATCTCTACTATAATGGCCATTTTATAGCCTGAAAAGCGGGGCAAAAGTGGCGTCTGACTCCCTCTTTTACTTTATTCCCGCGTAATGCGGGAATAAAGTAAATTAGCGGAAATAAAGTAAATTAGCGGGAATAAAGTAACATAGTCTAATTTTTTACGTTTATGGTGAATTGAGTTAAAACTAACAAAATTATAACACATAAATACAAAATAACTTTATACCACTCTAACCTCAAAATCACAACTTTGGTATGATTTTTCGGCTCTCGTGGTATAAAATACCGTTCGCGAAACGAGTGCGGAAGTTGATTATTTACTTCGTGTGACTTTTCGCACTCGCTTCGCTCGTGCGAAAAATGTCACACGAAGTAAATCATCACCTTCCGCATCAGTGTCAAAATGTACTATTTCAAATCTATGAAGTGGCACAGTGGCGATGGGAATAAAGTACTATATGTAACACGGCACTAAAGTCGATCATTCCCTTGAGTGATCACTGCCCTCGCTTTGCTACGCTTGCTCGGGCAGTGAACTCACCCGCGGGAATAATCTGCGACTTTAGTCCCTTGTTACATAATGTAGTATTTTCAAAATCGCTTGAATAAAGTGCAAATTACACGAGTCGGTAACAAATGTGAAAGATTTTTGTCGCATAGATTATGAGTATGCGTGCGCGCAAAACCAATTAAACTACATACACATACGACAAAAAAGAGAGTACATACGATTGTTTAGATTTCAATAAAATGATAAAACGCGAGAGAGCGAAAGTGAGAGTAAGAGAGAGAGAGAGAGAGAGAGAGAGAGAGAGAGAGAGAGAGAGAGAGAGAGAGAGAGAGAGAGAGACGTTATATACTATACGAGTGAAAAAGGTGAAATGAAAAATATTGCGGTACATCGGTACACTTGAAGCGTGACAAAGAAAACGAAGAAATTCTTCCGCTGAAGATTTGCGTTCACCTTTTGCAAAAGGTAGAGAGAGAAGGAATAGAAAGCAAAGACTCCATGGCAATCGTACTTCTTGTTATGCTCCAATTTTACTGTACTAGAAATATTTGTACATTAAGAGACACAACAGCAACAACCAGTGACAAGAACAAAATAAAAAAGGACGATAAGTGGGTTTGTTATTATTTAATAAAGCGATATGACATATTAAAAATAAACAAAATCGTAATGAGAAGTTACTATAAAAATAAATAAGTATATGAAAAAACGGGTCTTGGAAAAGTTCGTTATTTGTGCCGCTATTTCTTTTATTTTGGAATCCATTTTTATTTTGACATCGAATAAACATCATTAATTAAGAATAACGTCACATTTTTATTTATTTTTCTTCTTTGCACATAAAAGTCTGTGAGATTAATAATTAATATATAATAATACACTGTACAATACATTTCAGTAATAAGACTCAGACACGACATTCGGATCAGGACCGGATATTATTTAATTTTAATGAGAACTATGTAAACAATATTTTCTGAAATTTTTGTTTAAATTTTAGCAGTGATCTTCTATGGGTTTAAAGAATATAAATAATACGTATTTAATATTTTATCAAACAATATCAATAAGTACGTCTGTAGATTAAATATTTACAGATTATTTCGCTTATAAAATTTACTTTTTTAGTTTACAATATGCCATGCTCCGTTCCAGATTTATGTAAGGCGATGCGATATCCACGCTATTACTCAAAATTGTGTTCCTGTTTTTCTCATTCAGTTTTTAATTTTAAGAAAAAAACTCTTTGATACGTTGTAGTTCTTTATTGAACTTAAAACGTGTCAAAGAGTTTTTTTCAAAAAGTTTAAAATTGAAGGAGAAAAACGGGAACCCAGAATTGAGTAATAGCGTGGATTAGTTTCAAGTATACCATCCGTAACGGTACTTTATACAAACATTTAAGGTTTACATATCATTGGTTTGTTTGCCTTTTGACACCGTGTGTACACGGCGGTCGATAATTTGGGAAGTCTTGTCAACCGGGGGTGTAACTCAGTGGTAGAGTGTCTGCTTCGCATGCTGAAAGTCCTGGGTTCAAATCCCAGCTCCTCCAAAGCTTTTGGAGCTTCTTTTTTTGTATACTCACGCGGTCGACGCGGGCGCCTAATGTATCGGCAGTTTCAGACAGCTGGTATAGTAGAAGGGGGGGAGGGGGGTTTGTAATTATTTTGCCTCGCACCAGGCGCGCGGACGAACGTGAGCGGCCTCTACAGCCTTATAAGCAACTTGGGGGTGTAACTCAGTGGTAGAGTGTCTGCTTCGCATGCTGAAAGTCCTGGGTTCAAATCCCAGCTCCTCCATAAACTTTTTTTTTTTTTCGTGTACTTCGTTTTTACACTTTAGTTAAGATGATTCGCGTTAATTTTAGTAACGAAGTAGAAATTATTTTATGCAAATTTTGTGCTAAAATTAAATATTTTAAATTGTATCATTGGATAATTTCATTATTACGTTTTTATGTCAAATTATATACTAAACATTATTTTTTTAAATCCGATATTTTTTGATAATTTATACTATTTAAAAATTTGTATAATATATCATTAATGTAGCACTGAGTATTTTTTCGTAAAATATATTTTGATATGTTAAATAATTATTAAATCATTAAAGTATGATAAAACAGGATATTTAATCATACTCTGATGGTAATTATTTAAAATTGTTATTAATAACAATATGTTAACAAATTTATTAATAAATTTATTATTGCCAACAATTTTATTCATGCTTGACTGTAGTGTTGTAAATTAATGATACTTATGCTTGTGCATTAATGATATTTATGAAAACGTAGCTTATAGAATTTTTAATATTCCGTCTAGCAGAATCAATTTATATTACAATTAATTTCATTGACTTATATAAATTTCTAACTAACTGTAAGGTTTTGTTTATTGAGTACTAACTGTAAGTTAATAACAATTAAATATACACAGATGAGTTTTCGCATAGGTATTTATAAAGAATAGATATAAAAGTACATGTATATTTTTTTAGAAAGTAATCTTATTTTGTAAATATATTGCTTTTCTTGTAAATACAATATCTTTATAAAAATTCATAATTAATTCTGCAATTAATTTTTACATCTGTATTTCAATTTGTGTCTAATATAATATCATATTTCCTCAGATTTGAGTCAACTATTAAAATAATTGTTTCTAAAATGTATTTACATTAAGTACTTTATTTCAAAAAAATGAATTCTTTGTTACGATTCTTACATTTGTTCAAAGCAATGCTTATCAAATTTAATTATTCATTATTTGTTATAACACATTATTAAGTTAAGGATACATAGTTTTTAAAAAACAACTAATTAATTTCTATATAAATATATGTAAAAGAAGTATTTTAACCACAAATAAAAGACGTAAGAACAAAAAATCACGAACTCTATGGCATAATATATTATTTGATAAATAAATTGTAGTTAATGGAACCCAAAAAATGACACATTTTAGGATGATATAATGGATTTATTTTTTATAAGTATTTTAAAAATTTTACAATACCTAAAGATATTTTTTTTATTAAAGTTTTACAAAATTTTAAAATTATATACATAACTAAACTAGATAAAAATATGTATAAAATAGAGAAACATGATTTAAATTAGAGCTGGGATTATTCGTATATTTGGATATTCAAAAATTCGGGCGAATTATTTGAATAAATATTTGTAATCTGGATTTTTAGATGTGCTCATATACTATTCGCGCATTCAAAAAGTTTTTTTTACAATATTAAGATACGTTTAGATAATGTGCCAATGGTACTAAAGATTGGATGACAAAAATGCAAATCATCCAGATTACCAGGTAAGATTGCTATTCGAATTGTTTATCTGGATAATCGAATATTTGAGTACTTATCTGCATGTTCAAAAAATCCAGATAATTATCCCAGCCCTATTTTAAATATAACGCTAGAAATTTGCTATTGTACATGAATATATAAAGCGAGCTCTTATACATTACAAACTTATACAAATTTGTTATAAATAAATACATAATATGTTACAATCAAATATTTATATACAAACACATATAAGTAACATTACATACGTCGAGTTAAATACATTGCCATAATTAATTTATATTATTATTTTTTTTCAAAGAACTGTCGTGCGTCCCGAACCATTGATAAGCACTTGAGCAGCAGGAGACGCGGTAAATTCTAGCCCAGTCTAGTCACTCCTGCGGCACTAGTACTTAGGAACAGGACGGGATTTTAAGTCTTTGTCAGCTGGAACTCGCCGCTTGCAAATGCCGTTGGTTACCTCCTTACTTCTTCTGGTCGCCTGTTATTTCTCCTTTTTCTTCTTTTTTTTCCATTTTTCAATCTCACGGCCAGAACTGTTGTTTCGCAATGTGTCAGGCACTGTAGTCTGCAAAAATACGATGGATTAGTTCTTCCATTTTTTATGTACATAACTTTAAGTAAAAAGTATTATAGCGAATGGTTATATTTTGTATCTTAGAACGTTTTGTATCACAATTCGCGGAAAAGCATAAACTGTAATTGTCCCTATAATTTTTAACTTTATATCATTTCTAAAAATGAACGTGAAAATTCTGCAAAATAATAACAATAAGTCACTTAGATCGTCGATTACACGTGCATAATAGTTCCGTCTACTCGAGAAAATCGACATTCCCCTATATACACGATTTACAAAACTTCCCCGAGAACATGCGAACAACTCGCTCGCTCGTCGTCAAACAAACCAAAATAGTACCTCTATACACGCGAGCGCTGAAAACGGTCGTATATAAAGCAACAGCGTACAGAGCTGCACCCGCGCGCACGCGGCGCAAATCGGTCTAATTCGGTCTCCTCAAAGATTTTTCGCCGCGACGTGTCGAAGAGTCGAGTAAGCGCGCGTGTGCGGGCGGTTAGCTCTCGCGCGCCGCCGGAAGTGCTCAATTGAAATATTATGGATCGGAAGGAGAGAGAGAGAGAGAGAGAGAGAGAGAGAGAGAGAGAGAGAGAGAGAGAGAGAGCGCGAGAGAAAGAGGGGAGATGCGACAAAGAGGAGAGCTAGATGTGCGCTGGGAATGGGTTGATAGGGGGAGATGTTGAGAAGTCGGGGATAGGGTTTCGTTTGTATATGGATACTACTGAGCTGTTGGCTTTATTTTTATTTGTTTGGGTTGGATTTTCTATCCGTATAAAAAGAGTTTGTTTGTTTTTTAATGTTGTTTTGACCATTATGACAGTTTTGGAATTTTTTAGTTGATTAAGCTTAAAATTAATAAAAATTTTTAGTTTTCGAATATAATGTTGAAGGAAGTTGCAATTTCATAATGGGTCTGAAGTTTGCAACGTTGGAGTGCAACGAAATGAAAAAAGAAATTGATTTTACTTCAAAGTTATATTGATTAATTTTGGTTTCGCCTGAAGATTTGATATTTTATTGTATAAAATAACTTAATGAAAAAAGTTTAGATAAAAATGTTTACTGTCTAGTCACTTTAATTAATTGTAAAAAATTATTTCGTTGCACTCCAACGATGCACACTTCAGACCCATATTTCATAGAAATGTAAAGAGGTTAATTTGAAGAACGAGATTAAACAACGATTCAAACGAATTATTTTGAAAATCAATAATTTGACGTGAAATAATTAAACAACATCCAAAAATCATTCATGGAATCAATTAAAAAAATTCAGTCTTCATCAAAGACATTCTCGATCTCACTATACACTTTCAACATGAAGGCCCTTATTTTTCCTCCATCTCATCAAAAAATTCACAAAACCAATCCACCATATCCTTCCCCATCACTTTCCCAAACCTCCACCCCCATATAACCAAATCAAGACCCACATCCCATCTGACATGAGAACCAATGTCACTCATTCCACGCATATATATATATACCCACATCGTGCGCGAGCGACGGGCCCCATCGCCTACGCGGACGGGGCGAATTAGTATCCAGTTAAAGCGGAACGAAGGAAATCCTAATAAAAGACCGCCGCGATAAGTGCCCGCGCCTCCGCGAGCGCACATTGGATAATTGCGGAGGGGAGTATACGCGCTAAGTAGCAGGTAATTGCGAGCGAAGAGAGAGCGAGAGTGAGTGAGTAATTTAGAGATCGCGTGACGTGCGCGACGGTTCGCGAAAATCGTGGGCGAGGGAGAGAGAGATTGCGGATGCTGCGGGATTCGATGGGTGAGAGATGCTGGTTTGGTTGTTGAGTTGTGGGTGTGGGAAGTGAAGTGGTATTTTAACTGGTGATGAATGTTGGAATAATTTTGTACGGAAAATTTTGTAGAAAATATAAATTAGGCTTTACCAGAGACCGTAGCTTATTATAATTTTATCGCAATTATTTTACTTATATTTTTTTTAAGTAATTTATGTATACGTATACGTTCATGATGTGTTTTGCATTCTTGCAGATGCAAAACAAAACTTTATGACGGGTCATGTTTAGGCTAAAGGATGTGCGATATTCTTTTCAAAATCTACGTTCACGTTATATATTCAATATTGAAAAACATTCTACATAACTCTTTGTTAAATAAAAGAATTGACGGTACTGAGCATGACGAATTCTTCGCGAATGTTTGAAGGTGATACAGAAATAATATTCTGCCCTCTTTTCTACGTGAATTATTTGAAAGAGCATGCGAACGTATGGTAAATGAAAAGTAACAGTGAAACGGAGAGTCGACGACGAAAAAAAAAGGATTCCCGAGCTTCTGTATAATCGTATCCCGAAATAGAAGCATTAGCTAAGCAACAAGTGAGTGCACGTGTAGATGTCACAAAGAGATAATTCATCACAATACTATTTTTATATACAAATGAATAATGAATTTAAATATTATAATTTATTTTTTATTCAGTGGAAATCTTCGCTTTTTGTGCCGAACATTTTTATAATCCAATAATTATTTATTAACAAATTAAACTCATTAAAGGTACAAAAAATTTTGTTAAAAATTTTACTACAGACTGTGATTGTAAAACAAAGCACCGTAAAAAGCTGTAGTTAAAGAATTCAAAGCATTTTTTTTTCTTGATTCGACTAGACGACGCAATCAAAGGCTCTTAGGCTTACTAAGCACTTCCTTTATAAAGCCTAATCATTCAATTAAGCCGACGTGAAATGCCGACATGTTTCCTATCTTACCGGCATTATAAGCTTGATTGAAATTATTAGTTATTGCAAGCATCTTTTTTCGAAAACCTGTACCGTGAATTCATTCCAATCTAATTTTATTCTGAAAGTGTTAGTTAAGTGGTTTCGTCAAATATGCAATCATTCTATTAAAGCCATGCAAGGGGACAAAAACATTCCATGTTTCTATGTTACACTAAAGGTTGATGATTTTAACAAACCGATGATTATTTATAAAAGAAAACTTATTATTTGTTATTACATTACTAAATAATATAGAACGCGATTTCCTAACATTTGCCAAAACCAACCATCACCCATTTTCACTCAAATTCTCTCAAAAACCCCCACACCATCGCGCACGAAAAAAAAAATTCCCACTCCCAACTGGCCATCCTCCTCGCTGAATTCCATCTCGCGGCCTGTACACGTATATATACGTATACATCAATATACTGCTGTACTGGCGTCGGCGAGAGAGTTATGCGCGACGACGAAAAACATAGTGGCCCTCATTGAGCTCCCCCTTTTCATGCGCTCGCGCGTTCCGCTCGGTCGTCAGTGTGCCTCGCCTCATGCGCGATGTTGAATAGCGCCGCAACGACGGCGGCGTGACCTGTTGCTTCGTTCGTATATGAGAGCACGTGCGCGCCGGTGCCTGTGGCCCTGGAACCATGCGAAAAAGAAGTCTGTTAGGCCGGTCGTTGTGGAAATTGCTGGGCGCTTTGGGAATAGATGAATGAATTATATTTTGGGGTTGTGAATATTTAATTTTTAGTTTGAAAAGTAAGGGGGGAAGTTTTTGACATATACTAATGAATTTTTTTAATATTTTATAATAAATGGAAGGCTTTCGGATGGAAGGAGATCGTTATGTGGAGTGCATTTTTACCGTGTCAACGAACTTTTTTCAACTTTCGTCATGACCAATCTTTGCATTGTGATAATCAATGCATTTGATCAATTACGCAATCGTTACGTTTTAGACTGTATCTGGGAGATGTAATATGAAAGCAACAGATAAGATATATACAAGTGGAAGGTGATAACTGATAAGTGTTAGGTCATTCAGAATCCTATAACGCAGTGATTTTAGTTCAATGAAGAGCTCAATATTTTATTTTTCTTATAACACAATAAAATATGAATCCTGATTTTATTTTTTTCTGCGCTTTACTTTTATATTTTCTGACAAAACAACTCGTGATAATATTTTTTTTTATTAATTCTTAGTGAAATTCCCTGCTATTTTTGCTATTATTACAGAGAGTAGAAACTGAGTATAAAGTCATAAAAAATGTAACTATAAGAAACGTAAAATGAATACGCTCTTATACGCTCATTTAATTCATCCCAAGAAGATCGCTTAAACTCACAGCAGCGAATCCTCATATAAATTCGATGCACGAAGACGCGTCAACAGGCAAGCGCTGATTTCTTAGCGAAAATTTCATTCGCTCCCATTTAAATGGTATAATTGATCGTCCACGTGAGACCACATGACAGCATTAAGACGTGATATGAATAACTTTTTACGCGACCATTCGCACGGTATTGAAGTTTTTAATAGTTTACTATGCAGTGAGCAGTCGGTATAACATTTCAACAATTACAAAAGCTCTTCAAAACAATTAAAAGTAAAGTACCTAACTACAAATTATGTTTTTTTTTATCAATTTTCACTACAACATTTGGTTATGCTCACACATACGCGTAAATAAACAAATCTCAAATCTGACTTACACTCCTATTACCACTCAACCCATACCAACACAAAAAGAAAACTGTTTCAACATCAGATCTCCCATCGTTACGCCAAGATCAATTCCTGCGATCCGACTCACATCGACGCACGTCTCTCTCTCTCTCTCTCTCTCTCTCTCTCTCTCTCTCTCTCTCTCTCTCTCTCGCTCTCTTCCTTTCAGAAACGCACGCGTGCTCACACACAAATCGGCGTCGCGGAGACGAGGACACGCTCGACTTTTCCGCCCTGAATGAGCCCCTTATGCGAGCGCGCGCGCTTTTTGTGCGCGAGTGTGGGTGGCATGAATGGGGATTTAGAGGAGGGTAATGTGGTAGGAGAAGTAGCTGGGGATCGGTTGTAACATCGTGCGGTGGTATACATAGGAATGAGGATAGTTTGGCGTGGATGGAGATTAATAATTTGTACAGACTCGGGGTGACGAAGATGTGTGGTTTTTTTTTGGTTTGTGGATGCTGTGGTGGTAGAGTAAAGGAAATGCTGGAGTTAGGAGAAGTTTTAATGTTGCAGATATCGCGAGTAACAGATATTTAAGGCTTTGACCCAGAATTAAAACTTATTTGTGCGTATGATTTCGCGGAGAAAAGCAATTTTATTGCTTTACTAGAAAAACATGAATCAGTCTTTGATATGCGTGCGAAGCGTTCGGGAGTGAAGAGGGAGGAAGTATAAGTTATCGCATTTTCTGTCGAGTGATTCAAGTACTGCACTATTTCATATACGTGAAAAATTTTCATTCACATATTATCTAGACATAAGATTGACTCACAGATGCAGTGAATTGCAATTTTTTACCCTACTCTTGAATTTATAAAATATTACAATAATTTAAGGAGCGAAAAGATATGTAACATATTTTTACAACAGATGGGAACCGTAGTTTTCACAATAGGAAGAAAACTTTTAAAGTAGGTGGGATTCGCGCATAAAATGTATACATTGTATACAAGCCACGATGAGTTACGAGCTCGAGCTGACGTCACTTAATTTTACGACGATTCACCAGGACTGTCGTCACGTCATCATGAGATAATTTTTAAATTACTGTAATGCTCTTAATTCTGAAGTTAATTGAAGGTATGCAGAAAGTAAAGTCGATGAATCGGAAATTTCTAACTACACGTATAATATTCAATCACAAAATATTTCATTGACTCAAGCATTTATATACTTTACGAAAATATTCTGCGAATATTTTAGTTTATGTTTATGCCGGCACAAAATCTTTCTCGCGTATAAAACGGAATTTCGACAACAAAATTTGACAGCACAGCAAAGAAAAGCACTTCAAATAACCTTAACGAGGTCATTTTAATCTTCAATCTCCAAAAAAGTTATAAGATAAGCTATCTCGAGGAAAGTAAAGATTACTTTTCAAAATATTTGTTTGGCCAAGGGAAAGTATTACGCTAACTGAAAACTAAGTAAAACTAACTCATCTACATAAAACATTTTAAATTGATTTTTCAATTAATCCCACACACATCCCCTGGTAGAAAATAAACTAACTTTGCTGGTTAACATGTTAATCAAATGGAGGCATTTCTACTGAAGTTTAACATAGAAATTTAATGAAAACTATTTAAAACTATGATTATATTTCCACATGTATAAATAGTTATTCTTCGTCGACAACAGCAACATAATCATGGTGTGACGTTTTTAATTTAAAAAAATTGTCAATCAGTTCGCCAACCGTTGGTTAACATTTCTACCAGGGTCTCACCATACATTAACAAATAGTAACAGTTACAACTAATCCTCGAATAATTCCAAACAAAAAACCCGCACTCGCAGCTCCCGAAAAAAGCTCTCTCCCTCTCTCTCTCACCCACGCTCGTACAGCAGCAGTGCATCACGAGCAAAAGTGCGAAACATGGCGAGAAAGCGCGCGGCGTGCACGAGAGCCTCGGTTTCCGACGACGGCGTCGATTACGTATACCCTCACATACAGACACACAGAAGCATACGAGTATAGTTGCATGGCTTGCAGATTCGCAGCGGCGCGTATAATGTATCTCACTGTCTCGCGCAGCTCTCGTCGCGAAAATTCTGGCGCGCGCGTGTGTAGAGAAAGAGAGAGAGAGAGAGAGAGAGAGCTCCAATTAACGCTAATTCCCGCTAATGCGAGAGACTCTCCCCTTCGCGCGGCTCTTCAATGTCGAAATTGCGCCGGAGAGAGATGCGGCCGAGCGGCAGTCGAGGAATGCCTTTTGTTTTTTCGTTTCTCTTCTCGTTTTTTATTCTGGGAGAGGTTGGGTTTGTTTTGCGAATGATGCGTTTTTCGGGAATATGGTTGGCGAATTTGATAGAAAAATTGAGAGGTGGTGTTAACCGAGGTAAGGTGATATATATTAAATGGGAGAAAGTCGAAAGCTTTTCATGAAAATTATAATTAACATTTTTGGAAGTATTATGCTTGGTGAGTGTCTGAAGAATCATGAGTATTTAAAAAGTTTAACAAGTTACGATAATTCATTTGCAAGTGCTTTGCAAAATATCTTGCGTGAAAAAACTTTGTCGTCACACGTGTAACACGTGCAGGACACTATTTTTAATGGAGCAAGACCTTCGTGATTTTTTAAAAATATAACCTTCGAATTAGAATCAGAAAAATGGCAGGTCGAACACTATACCGAGTTTAATCTTAGAATCGATTTGGCCTTGGCAATTAAAAAGTGTAATTTTAGTTGTTAATGAACAATTTAGAATTCAATATTAATTAAGTTAACAAAAAACAACAATAAAAACGTTAATTATAAAAAGTAAATAAAATTAATCTTACACCACAACCAATTAACTCAAAACTAAAATAAGACAGTTCATTACACCCATCAAAATTAAACTTCACCTCTCCCTTCGCACGCCCGCGCTCGAACGCTTCGTTTCTCGCTCAACCGATACACACCATCGGATTGACAATGCGCAGATGTTGATATTCCTCCTCGGCACGCGCGCATGCACACGCGGGAGATGTGTACAAGAAGTACGTGTGCTACCACCCTATAGGTATACGAGCGCGCGGGTCGAATTTTGCTTCCAGATGGTACGCACGCGCGTCCCCCTTATTGCAAGCTCGCTCGGGAAAGCGAGTTTTACAATAATAAGTTTGTATATCACGCGGCCCTGATTCGACTGCGCATCACGTGTAATAATTAAGCAGAAACATAATTATAAGGTATAGGTATGTTAACTTCATCGCGCGAATTTTCTCGCGTGGAGTGTGCAGAAAAGCGGCAACGAGGCCGCAGCGCGGTTAGCACACGTAGTCCGTTAAATTTCGAAATTCGCAGCTAAATGTTTATACGCGCGAGCGTGTTTTCGGTATAGATTCTGACTATTTCTCGGTGCGATAAAGTGGCGAAGTGAGCGGAGATAAGGTGGATCCCTGAGTGTTGCTATGTATATGTGCAAATCCGCGGACTACAGACAACAACTAGGGTACAAAAACGGAACAAATTTTTTTTGAGGGCACACCTACCACATAAGGTTTTTTCGGTTCTTTGGGGGTCCCCCAACATGAAAATACTCGTGAACACTCATTATCCGTTGCCAAACTTTTTTGCCGACGAAATCAATTTTTCTTACGGAAATTTAACATGGGAAAAATGGACGAAAAGTTGTCATTGATGATTAATCAATAGCAAACTATTGAAGAGGTCAAACCAAATTCCACAAACAAGCGATTAAAGTTGAAGAATAGAACTTTAATTTGAGATGAGAATCGTTAAAATCGGTCGATTCTGTGCAAAGCTGCGTGAAGTTGAAAATGGCCAATAATGACGAAAATGAGCGATTTTTTTCAAACCCACGTAATTCTTCAATTTTTTGTCATTTTTCGCCATTTTCAACTTCACGTAGCTTTGCACAGAATCGACCGATTTTAACGATTCTCATCTCAAATTAAAGCTCTATTCTTCAACTTTAATCGCTTTTTTGTGGAATTTGGTTTGGCCTCTTCAATAGTTTGCTATTGATTAATCATCAATGACTACTTTTCGTCCATTTTTCCCATGTTAAATTTCCATAAGAAAAATTGATTTCGTCGGCAAAAAAGTTTGGCAACGGATAATGAGTGTTCACGAGTATTTTCATGTTGGGGGACCCCCAAAGAACTGAAAAAACCTTATGTGGTAGGTGTGCCCTCAAAAAAAATTTTTTCCGTTTTTGTACCCCAGTTGTTGTCTGTAGTCCGCGGATTTGCACATATACTGCATTGGTTGTGGTGAGTTCCCTGGTAGAAACGTTAACGACATGTTGGCTAATTGTTAGAGTTCAAAACGTCACACTAACATTATTTCGTTGTTAAAGATAAATATTCAATTTTCGATCATAAGAACATATTCTATTGTTAATATTTGAACATGTGATTATAATTTTCGATACTTTTAATAAGGTTTAAATATTGATTTTGGTCGAAAATGCTTCCATTTGATTAACACGTTAATGTTAAATACCGACATAATTTTCAAACGAGTACATCTCATGAAAATACCAATAGAATCATAAAAAAAAAAATCTGAGTATATTATTAACATATACGGAGCGCTTGACGAACGTGTTTTTCCAAAAAATGATGAGAATTTATTTAATTAAATAAAAACCGTACTGTTGGTAATTAGGAATCTACAATTAACCTACTTTTTAAACGAGCACAACTAACGAAAATGCTAATAGAATCACTCAAAAAAATTCCTGGATATAGTGTTTATGTGTACGGAGCGCTTGACGAAATTTTTTTTTCCGAATAAATGCTTGAATGTTGATTTAAAAAATATTGAAATTCACGGTTTCACATGGCTCTACCAGGATTATAATGAAGTTTTGTTGTATAAGTGGGAGGGATTATTGTACTTATGCATAAAAATCAATAAAAACACAGTATTATTCATGTCACAGAAAGGTAATTTATGAACAAAACATAACAAAACATAAAAACAACAATTCAATCAACTAACCGTCGATTTAGCGACATCCGTCCACGATCTTCAAAGCCGCGCATCGCGATCGAGTGTATATACAGTACTTACTTATAGGCCTATTAGTAGCCGGTTAACGCTACGGCTTCTGCCGCGCGAGAAAGCGCGGCATTATCGTAAAGTAGTCGCCCGGGTCAAGAAGCCAAAGAAGATAAACGGAGCGCCGGGAGAGCGAGCGCGCGCGTGAGATTTTTTTCCAAACGCACGCGCATTATAGGCATGCCGAGAAAAGCTTGCTCGTGCACTGTTTTCAAATAAAATTAACGGCTGTTCTGTGTCGTTGTTTTTTCTCCTCTTGTATGTGATTTAATTATTGGTTTGTTTGATGATTTTGGGTAGGGTTGGAAGCTTTCGGAGCCTGGAAAATGTTTTTTTTTTTTATATTTATGCGGAGTTTTTAAGTTAACGATCATTTTAGAAACGTGAAAATGTGTTTTTATCTGAGACGAAATTCGGTTCAAACGAATATTGTACTACTTACAATAGCGATGAGTATTCTGTCACGGATAGCTACAAAGTTTTGAAGCTGTTTATCTTAGCTTTATTTTTAACTCATTGTAATCTCACAAGAGCATATACCTCGGTTACATATATAGATATATAAGGCTGAATAGCGGGAACTCTTTCCTGCACCGCGTCTTCGAGAATGGCAACACTGTCAGCATGTTTGTTCACATTTTCATCACCGACCAATCAAATCAAAATTAAACATTCATTTATATAAACAAATATATACCGAGCTACATTTTTCATAAACGGTGTCGACGTCATTTAATAATATAATCATGATTTTGTCATTATACAAAGATGACTCGATCGTTTACCAAATCATTCAAAATCGCTGCCCATTCCCAAACATTTCAAAACCTTATCCATCACTCCCATCGAGTTGTAATATATCAGGCGCGCACAGCTCGCGCACGTGTTGTGCTCGTATATATAGCGACCGGCCGCACTGATGCAATCGCCGCTGGCCGATAACGCGCGGCGGGCAAAACAGCTCGTCTGCAGCCGCGCGCCTATCTTCTCTCTCTCTCTCTCTCTCTCTCTCTCTCAACCGTTTTGAATCTCAAATTCGAGAACGGGGAAATGCGCGCACGCGCACAGACATCGCGCGACCTTCGGCCGTATTATACTGACACGCTGTGTAAGTGTTTTATCGATGAGTGAGATTTTTTTTTTTTTGTAAAAGCGAGTAGGGGAGAGGTTGATGGGAAATGGTTGGCGTTATAAGTGAGTTGGTTAAGATTGGGTGATCGGGATAAGGGAGATCGGTGGAATTTCCAAGTTAAAAATAAGATGTTCTGTGTCGAGACGTTGATAAATTTAGTAGTTTCAGACGAATTTTTCTATTATATAAGTAAATTTAGTTGGTGATTTCGAGTATTCGTGGAATGTAAATGCATTTGGAGAATGATGGATTTGTTTACGATCCCGGTTAATCTCGCGCCGTTATTATATTTATGAGTTTTAAATTATTGTTGCAACTTTGATATCGATATCAGTATTTATAAGTCGACATATGCGAGTGAAAGTATATATAAATGACTGATAATATATGAGTTATCGATACAATATATACTATCCGTTATTTACATTTTTCGCTAATATGAAAAAGAACTTCTTAACGTTTTTCAATGATTTACAGAAATATTCGTCACTTTTGTTCATACTTTTGCTCTGATTCTATATACATTAGCAAAAATCAGTTCGAAACTGTCGTCGACGTCAGGGAGAGAAAAAAACGCTGTATACTCGTGTGCACACGCGCGTTCGGCACGCTATAGACGCGCGCGGAGAGGAAGAAAACCGGAGTCGTCGCCGACGCCGTGTTGTCACGTGTTCGCACGATAAGTATACAAAAGAGCGCAGATATAGCCGATTCACGTTTAATTTGTATATAGGCGAGCGCGCTCGAATTTTTATTATTAGACCGTACTCGATTTTGGGTCGGATGGGAACCGACGAGCTTGATTTTTTTTTTTGGAGTTTTTAGAGGAATTTTGTTGATCTTTTAAAAAAAAGTCGCTCTACTACTTTGTTGTTGCTGAACGAATAAATTGTAGAAAGTATAGTGTATGTAGAAAAAAGGTTCGCCGAGCGGAACTAGCGCGCGGGATTAAATATAAAAGTAACAACATGCGCGCAGAGGCGTTCCGATGAATGGAGTTAATGAATGAATGAGCCCAGTGAATGGGCGAAATAACATAAGCGCACTTTGTTGATATTCCGAGAAGCCCATTAAGAAGGCAATGCCTGTTTTGCGCTTTCAATAACGCGAAACAATAATTCTCTTGAAAAATAACTCCCTCGCTATATATATATATATGCGGGCGTCTGCGCAACGTCCAGACAGAAATCACCCTATAGTAATGTGTAGATTTTTAAATGACTACTTTTACGGAGAGAAATACTGTACACTACTAAAAAAAAAAGAAGTGCATTTATCATGCATTTCGTGTAGCCGATTACCTTATCGCTGCGTCATTAACGACCGAGCCTCCGTTCTTTCCCGAACTTAGACCAGCTTCTTATATACATACGCGCACGCTTGGAAACGAAACTTCACGCGGCGGGCACGTAACTATTACGCAGGGCGCAGCCGTCGATACACACACGGAGGCGTCAGAAAAACGACTGACGGCGCGCTCGACGCTCCACAATGGCCGGAAATCGCACGACCTTTGCTCTCCGCTCTCCCACTCCGAATCGATACTATATATGTATGTATATATAGACACGCGCGCGCACACGTGCGTGTGTGTTGTAGAAGCTGGCATACTTATATAGAAGTGCTCGAAATTTCGGAAAAGTCGAACGGGTTGTGCGCGGGAGAAAGACAGAAAGTGAGAGTATTATGCGCTCGGTTGGGGAGATAACGAGGGAGAAGAGAGAGAGATGCGTCCGCGGAGGGAGATAAGAAAAAACAATTCGACGGAACTGTTTATACATGTACGACGTAGAGAGATATCGATGTAGCGAATCGGAAGTTTTCCGATGTTGCGTGTTTTTGTGTTCATGGATTTCAGATCTTTGAGGTGTTGGTTATAAAAGTTGATTAATTATTCTGGTTTTTTAAGTTTTTTTTTAATGATGTTCTGAATACAGACAACTTGAAAGAGTATTTTTAACGATTGACGAAGAATTATAATAGTAATAAAAGAAAATGATATGATAAAATGATATTTGCGAAATTCTGACAGATTAAAAACTTTTGATTACACAGTAGAATGTTTCTTCATTTTACACTTTTATATTGCTCCCGCAATGTCTACATACGTTTCAGATCTGTCAGAAATTCACACTCGCCATTAATTATATCCTCTCCGTTAAAACTTACATTCATTTCAATCGACGCAGCTCCAGCACCTCTGCAGTCCCGCTGAAGCACTCAAAACCATCGCGTCTTGTTTCCTTCACTTTTCCCTCTCCCCCCCAAAAAAACAAATAAAAAAAAAATTATCACGACGATATAAAAAAGAAAAAAAAAAGGAGAAAATTATGAATATAAAAAAAGAGGAATCTCCGATCCAGAAAAATGCGAAAAAAAGATGAGCAGAGAGAAAGAGTGAGAGTCGAATGTACAGAGCCAGAGAAAGAGAGCGAGAATGAGTGCGAGAGAGAGCGCGCCGGAACCGCGCCGCGCGAGGGCAGATACTCGACTGAGTGATAAACTAGCCTTGATTGGCTTAATATAGTCCGGGGGCCCGCGCGCAATTGGCCGCTCTGCTCGCCGGCCGCCGGCCGGGAAACGATTGGTCAATTTAATCCTAGAGAGAGCGAGAGAGAGGAGACGACGGCGGCGGTGCATTAAGCATTCAAGCGGCGTTCACTCCCTATTAACGGCCGCTCCGCATGTGTGTGTCTCTCTCTCTGTCTCTCTTTCTCTCTGCATGATGCTGGTAGCGAGTGCTGAGCTGCGGGTGGACAGAAAGAGAGAGAAGCTGTGCACACGCCCGAATTCCATCATAGGGGGGGAGAGACAGAGTTGTACGTGTGTATATAGCGCGAAAGAGGATGGGTGGTTGCGCTCCGGCAGGCGGGGGGTTCCCCGCAGCGACAGATGCGCGCGCGCGCGAGGAAGTAGTGCGTGCGTGCCTGGAAGTTCACTCGCGGCTAGCTTTTTGAGTTTATTTTTGCTGCTGGGTAGGTATAGGATTGGAAGGGCTTGTGTGTACGAAAATTAAGCGATGGTAAGGAGGTGGTAGAGATTTATTGCAAAAAGTATTGGTTATAAGATAGTTTTACTGTAGTGAGTATATCGGAACTGTTTTTTTTTTTATATTGGCACGTTTATGGTAAAAGATTTTTAACATTGTATATAAACGATGGCAATAATTGCTACAATCTTAAATTAATAGGTATCAGAGAAGATTATACCAGTAGCGATTCTCGTAATTATCTCCCCGAGATAAAAAAAAGAATATTATACACGTTTGTTCTGCTTTTGATTTTTGAGTTGAATTACCGATATGGGGCTATATTTGAGGCATTCAGAAGATCCAATTGAATAATAATAGTTTTATTGTGACGTCATGCTTTCGAACGATTTAGAATTCTGACATCATGTACGCGCGAGCGCTATTAAAATCGTTAAATTTCACTCCAGTTTCGCTGACACACACACACATGCATAGAACAGGCGAAAGACACGCAAAACTGCAAAATATCCGCATTAAAAGCTACTTTGGTTCAGAAAATCTACCGAGTTTTTCCATCCAATTTCATTCTCGTTGTAAATATTATTAGCCGCCGCCGGAACCCACCGCGCATCAAAATACATCGCAGATAATTCTATTTTTAACAATAGTTCTGCACGCACTTGTAAATCAATAAAGATAATTTCGCGCCGCGAATTATTCTGTTAAACCGGCGTACGTAACTCGTCGTCGTGCGAGCGATATATATATATGTATATATGTATACACACCGCAGTGTGGTCTGCTTAAACAGATGAAAATCAAGAGACGAGAATCCGATTAATGTATATATTAATATAATAACACTACCGCTCTAAAAATTTTTTTTTCACTCATAGATCCAAACCCCCAATCACTAATTAACCACTCCACGCGCGTATTATTTTTTTCTCTTTTTCAAACTTCTCCCCTCTCCAGCCGCTTAATTGCACCACAATAACACCCCAATTATAACCGCGCTCCGATATTTTATTCTCACACCGCGCGGACAATGAGCCTGAATATCAATCAGCGGCGTTTTTTTCAGGCCTCAATACCCGCGCGCTTTTTCGACCCCTTTCTTTCGCTCCTCTCGGAGCTCGCCGACGAGAGTCAATTTACCAATTGAAATCAGTGCCGCGCGCTGCTGCTGCTGAATGACACGGACCGGTGCCGTCGTCGTCAGCGGAGGCTTATCAGTCCATTCACCGCGCGGGGTTTTATTATCTAGGCGAGAGAGCGGGACGAGTGCGTAGGTACCTATAGCCCTCGGGGATACATGGTCTCGTTGTAGTTGGATTTTCTAGGTTTCGGTTTGGTTTTGTGAGATGTGCAGCTGTGTGATGAGGGTAGGGGAAGGTTTCGCTGATGTTGCTGGTATTTTGAATGGTTATACTGCGGCGTGATTGAATATTTAGGGATATCGTTATTATTTTTTTATGAGCATTTTGTAATATTTTAATGGTACTATACTTTGGCACTAGTATGAATGAATAACACAATAAGTTTTTGTGTAGTTTAAGAAAATTTTGTTTTGACGTAATTACACATTGTCACGCATATATATAACGTAAAAGTATAATGTATATAGAAAAAAAAGAAAAATCAAAATATAATGATATAGATTTTAAATTAATATTTTTTTTTTGTCGTATTCAAAACTTTGAGTTGAGATCTCTCAATTTGTATTTAGTCGAAAAAGCTTAATAAATTTAAATTGAAAACATTTGAGATGCATTTTTTGTTATCAATAATTATTCACAAAAATAAAGAAACGTTAAGAACTTTAATTGACAAGTACGCTTAGTCCATATAAGAATTTAAAAAAAAACAGTAGCAACAATCCGCGTATAATTCAATAAAACTTTCATAATAAATCAAATCCTCGTCAAGTTCAATAAAATTTTTCACATGTACCTATTATAAAAAGAAAAAAAAAAACAAAAAATAATGAAAAATCGTACCTTATAACAGCGCTACTCATATCCCTATACCGCCTCTTTTAAATTTCGCAAACGAGAAAAGTCCACTTACTCCGTACTCGTCACGCAGCGGCACCGATCAATCAATCAGCCTTATATATCGACACGCGCAAGTACACACGCACCACGTACACCCAACCCTTTTTCCGCACCTCCATAATTCCCTCTCTCTCGTTCTCCTCGCACGCGAAAGAGGTCTACATATACGTACACACACATCACGAGCTATTCAGCGTCATTATCCGCACACCGTATACTATACACGTTATATACGCTCGCATTAGCGCATATTGCGCCTATTTCGCGATTACGCTGACGTACTTCCGTGCGCGCCGTATGTACGCGCGGAGCTATGATCATTTGTCACTTCGACGAACGGCGACGAGGAGAGTGCCCGATATATACCGAGGAAGACGGTTTGAATCATCATCGCGCGGATGATGGTTTTATGAGGGTTTTTTTTTGTAGGTATAGATGTGCTCGTTGAGGGGTTGTAAGTGTATTGTCTGGTTTATGATATCTGATGATTATTAAATTTTAGTTGATAGTGTAGTGTAATATGGTTTTATTTTGCGTAAAGTAGTGTCAAAGTTCTTTGATTGATTTGTAAAGAATTTGAGGGATTAATTGGAACGATGGAAATGCAATCTGACGTTTTAAAAATGGAAAGTATCATTATTATGAATCAAATACAAGTTTTTTTTAAATATATCTGAAATTTTTGCTTTTACTTTCTAGGATTGGCAAACGATGGTGTAGTGTGGAGGAAATAAAAAAATTGTGTTTGTATTTTACAATATTTATCATTTTATTCAATCGATAAATAAGTTTATAGATATGCAAAATCTTTATTACAAAATATATCTTATAAAGTTATTCTTATTATAAAAATGAATAAATTAAATTTTTAGCTATTACATTGAGCTATACTTATACCCTAAGCAACTTTGGAAAATATATAAAGATGTGAACATAGTTTTGCATTGAATTGATTTAAAAATACTAAACATGGAAGCTTGGTACTTTGTACTTGTTATTATGTATAATCGAGGGTATGTAATAAATAGTTATAATATGAACAATTGACAAATATAAATAAACATCAAACACTATATATTATTATAAGAAACCATAACACAATTCTATACGCACTTTACAAACTAAATACTGCATAAACTCTCTAAAAATAAAACAGCGTAAAGTTGGCCACTGGTACAAATTAGTGAAAAAATAATCAAATTCAGCAATCAAAACTCACTATTCGAACTGATTTGTGTTAGCGCCTGAGTTTTCACTGACTTATTTTCAGAAAGTAATACTAACAAAATATCAATCCTCTTTACTCTCCTTGATCCGACGTTTCACACAGCGAGACACTCCGACGACATCTCGCCCGGCGTGGGAAGTAGCAGTACCGAAGTGAATTTCCGAAACATCACCTACGGCACTACTACTTAGCGCGCAGGGCCGAGAGCTTGTGTTATTACTCCAATGATACTGAATTTTCTCCAACGATGCGTGAACTGTGGATAATACAGGACCGATGCGGGCCATCCGATCGCTGCTGTCGAACTGATGTCCTGTCTGGGAAAGCGCGTAGCTTTTATAAGCCGAAGCCCCGCGGAAAATCTATGCTTGTGCTAGCTTTTTCATTACTCATGCGAAAAGATATAGGTTTTACAAACAGGGATCGCGTTTGGGCATCGGGATGATAAAGGGAAGACAATGGATAGATTATATATAGGGGAGGAAAGTTTTTTTATTATCTGCGGTGCATTTCAGGGCTTTGTAGATTTGTGTGCGCAAGAGAAGATGATTCATGTGTATATACACATATTTTTAAAGTTCAATGATCTATATGTGCGTGTATCTTTGAGAATTCGTTTGTTGATGTCTTCTTCTTCTTTGGTGATATATAGTGACGTAGTTTTCAGGACAGTTCGGTATTGGGAACACAACAATGAGCGAGGAGTATTTGCGCCCATTGTTGCGGTCACAAACTGAAACGTCTGATATGTGCTTCATTGCTGGAACAAAATTTTGATTTATAATATTGATATTTTGATAAATTAATGGAATCCAAGTTACACGGTTGTGTTTCTTGGCCAATTGATGGTAATGAAATGTCACTTTATAACGTGCTAATAATGCATAGTTAGTTTCATTGTACGTACATGTATACATAATATTTATATTTTCTCTGGTGGAAATCCAAAACATTTTATAACTAATAACTGACCATTTATATTAGAAACTTGCTATAAAATGGGAATTTCTCTTGTCCAGTTTCTAGCTCCCGATGAAACGCTTTTTCTCCCATTATTTCGCCATTTAATAGATTGAAAAATAGAATGAGTTTTTCGAAGACAAGCACAAGCTTGTTCTTGAGTATTTTAAAGGTATTAAAACTGATCAGTTTCTTTAGTATGGAAATGGCTAGTAGAAAGCTTGCTGTTATAACAAGGAGTGAGAGAGACGATCAGATGCAGAAATAAAAGTTTTGCTGAATTATTCATAGAATGAGTATAACAAATGATTTATTAGTTAATGTTATTTATTTATATTTTGGTAAGCCATCCAATGCACTTCGATACTCTTTCATCAAAGATAAAATTAGTAAGTAAATCAAATACGAATATTTTGTTGTTACGTCAATCTAAGAAATAGGTAAATAATGGTCGAAAAATCGTTTCATCACAGCGATTAATTAGTCAGTTTTACTAGCTATTTTCTAACTTCTTGGTGATTTCATATAGACAAATTTCTACCAGAATTCTTACAAACTTTGAATGATATTGCTAAATTAATCAGAAGAATAAATTAATACTTTCTCGCCTAGTAAATATTGCCCCCCTTTGGATTTTTTCGGAGTAACGTTTCCCTAGTTATTGAACCTTTTTCATCTATAAAAAACTTTTTTCTTTCTCGCATAGTTTAGGAATGGCTATAGCACGAAAAGAAAAACTGTTTCCTTCTTTTTTAATTATAATACGCATCACATACCTAACTGCTCTTTTATTAGAGAATTTTCATACCTCATTAAAAAGGGATTTGAAAAACAAGAAACATTTCTAAAACCAATCATGAAGAACAGTAAACTCGCAAAGCGCCGCACAGTATATACCGCCAAAATACGATCAAAACTTGTTTATCTCTCTAGCCGCGGCCATCTCCAAGCTCATCTCCGCGACCGCGCCACTCGCCGTTTCTATACATCCCCCATAAACCTACAAATCTAAGCGCAAACAAGACCGATCTCGGCTCTCGAATCGGCGCGCGGACAATGCGCCGCTTACTGCGTGGAATATCGTTCCCGCGTGAATGCCGATGACAATCTGTGCGTCGGCGGCAAATTGCCAAACAATGCGCACGGGCTGCATAGCCGGAACGATAGACGTATATTATAAAGAAGATGACGACTACTGCGCGCGGGCCCCTATATGAGCATGCCGCGCGGCATCTCAGCGCACCCGTGTTTTGAAGTGTACATATATGTATATAGGTGTAATAGAAGGTAATAGTTGGAGCGGTTCTGGAAGTATATATGAGGGTGGGGTGCGAGCAAGCGGGCGCGAAAGTGATTTTTCATGCTTCGTTGTAGATTGGGGATCGGGATTTGTATGGGGAGGGCGAGGGTTTCGATGATGTTAATTGGTATGTATACGTGTGGGACGAGAGGTGGGAGGGAGAAAGGGGAAGACGATGTTAGAAAACTCCGTTTTTGGGAAGAATGGTGTTTTTTTTTTTATATCACTGATAGAAATTTAACAGGTTTTATTGAGCTTACTAAAAAAATTAAGGAAAAGCTGCATCTATACGGCACTGTTTATTGCACAATAAAATTGTAAGTTCAACATAATATATAAGAGAAGTTAAAGAACATGCGATTATATGAAATTTGCGGAAAAACTAACAAGGTTATTTAAGGAAACTACTCTCTCTCTCTCTCTCAAATCAAATTTAGTTAAAACTATTGCTATATTAATATTTATACAAAAACATCCCAACTAATCCTCCTCTCCTCCCGAACCCTTCCATTTTCCGCCAATACTTAAATACTCCAAAACTATCCGATCTACCGCGACCGTCATCCTCTACAATAGGTGAACCCTTTCCCTCGTATCTAGTTAAAAACCAAAATGCCACGTGCGTGCTATGTATACGAGTCTCGAGTGGGGCCCTCGATTTTCAATAATGTACAGCTCGATGCTGCGGATCGCCTCGCGCAGCACGCGTTCTCATGCGGGCTGTCCATTATTATTATTGTCCCGCCTATATGCATCGGTTATGAGCGAGACAACTACTGTCTAGGTGGAAAACGATCTAATAAAAAATAGAGAAATGCGCAAGGAATGAGGGAAATGGGGTATGTGTAAGTAGGAGAGAGGTTTCAGTGTGTTCAATATTGAATTGATTAATATAGGTCGTAGTGATTTTTTTGATGGATTTTTAATTAGGATGGCGGTGAAAGTGTTGGTTAATTTTCTTTATCTTTCAGAGGTTATAGTCGTAATTATTAATAATATAGTTATTGAAAACGGTGCGTACATTAAATAAAAATATTTGACATACATCCAGAAAGTATACATACAATAAAATATTCGTTACATCTAACCTACTCTACATTCGCCTTATATATACCAAAATAATCTCAACCGTCCCAAATTGCATTACCTTCTGCGCGCGCATTCAGCCTCGGTATTCACGTATAGTCTTCTCACACTATCCCCCTCATTTCTCCCTTTCTTTTCCACCTCGAGAGATGCGCGGGCACATCCCAGCCTCCCATTCACCCGAACTCACATACACATGCTATATACCAACGCCCAAATAATATATATACACACACACACACACACATTTCCATCCGATTATGACTGCACGTGATGCGCGTGGCGCCGAAAGGGATCGGGGCTCACTATACGAATCATACGGGGCACCATAATTGCCATTTCCGCTTTTTCACCAACTCCCACACGCGGTCGCTTTCACGCGCTTTCTTTCGTGCGACGCAGGACCCTTTGTTTCGTGATGGACATTTTGTGGTGCGGTGGTGTGTCTGTTTCCTTTTTAAAGAGAGAGAGAGAGAGATATGCATGTCGATGCTGCGGGGGGATCATGGATATGGAGGTTGATTGGGATTATTGGAGGGTAAGTGGTTTTTTGGGAAGAGGGGACGGCGCTGGCTTCCGGTTTTAATAAATATTCGTTTGGCCGGATTTGAGGATGGATCTAGTGTGATTCGTGAACTTGATTAGGACGGCGTTATGATGCATGAGTTGTTCGTAATTATATGACTCAAACAATATAAACACAAGTTTAGGAAAGATTTATGTTGTATTCCTTAAAAAAAAGATTAGTCAATAATTGGTAAATAACAAAACCAGATTTTGGATCATGTGAATTTTGTTTTGAAGAGATAAACAAATTTTAAATGAAATAAATTTTATTCAGTGATGAAAATAGCATTCGTATGATAAATAAGAATTAAACAGCTATACGGCAAAGGCATTTCAAAACGGCACTAAAATAGAAACCTTATCAATTGAACATTGACTATCAATGGATCGCACGAGCCGTTTTCATTGTTTACTGCCGCATTGAAACTTTTCTATTTGTAAAATGCTATCGGAAACCCGAACGGCTGACGTTGCTTGTAAGATAAAATCTTGTGCATCGGGGCCTAAACAAAAGGACGTTGCCTTAATGATAATATTCGAGCCCACGAAATAGTTTTGACGAAAACTGTTACAGTCGTGTATGCGTATATGAGCAATTCTCAGGTTTTTCTACAAAAAAGAGGGTAAAAAAAAAAAAATTTGAGGCACACTTCGGTTATAAGTTGTTTCTCGTTCTGAAGGTCAAATAGTATACGAGAAAATTTCCGAACAGTCGAAAACGGTCTTGTGACACCGTTTTAGAAAAAAATCCATTTTTCTTATGGAAATTTAACATGGGAAAAATGGACAAAAAGTAGTCACTGATGATGAGCCAGTAGTAAGCTTTTAAATGTGCCAACAAATATCCCACAAAAAACGATTAAAATAGATGAAAGGAGCTGTAATTTAAGCTAAAGATCGTTAAAATCGATCGGTTCTGCGCAAAGTTACGTGCATTTGAAAATCGCAAAAAATGACCAAAAATGATTGAATTATGTGGATTCGCGAAAAATCGCTCATTTTTGGTCAATTTTCGCGATTTTCAAATGCACGTAACTTTGCGCAGAACTGATCGATTTTAACGATCTTTAGCTTAAATTACAGCTCCTTTCATCTATTTTAATCGTTTTTTGTGGGATATTTGTTGGCACATTTAAAAGATTACTATTGGCTCATCATCAGTGACTACTTTTTGTCCATTTTTCCCATGTTAAATTTCCATAAGAAAAATGGATTTTTTTCTAAAACGGTGTCACAAGACCGTTTTCAACTGTTCGAAAATGTTCTCGTATACTATATGATCTACAGAACGAGAAAAAACTTATAGCAGAAGTGTGCCTCAAAAAAAATTTTTTTTTTTGGACCCCCTTTTTTGTAGAAAATCCTGAGAATTGCTCATATATATATGTCGAATTCTACAGAAAATTACCCCTAACTGTGGTCGAAAAATCGTAAAAATTCAAAATTGAAGCACACCTCCAACAACTGGTTTTTCCTATTCTGTATAGCAAAAATAATGCACGAAAAGTGTGTCGAACCAAGGAAATCGGAATAGTGTTTTTCAAGAAGCTACAATTAATTTTTTTAATGGAAATTTAACATGGGAAAAATAGACGAAAAGTAGTCATTGATGATTAACTAATAGCAAGTTACTAAACAAAAACAAATTTCACGAAAAAGCGATTAAAGTAGAAGAAAAGAACTTTAATTTGAGACTAGAATCGTTAAAATCGGTCGATTCTGTGCAAAGCTACGTGAATTTGAAAATTGCGAAAAATGACCAAAAGTGACCAAAATTTTAAGAATTACGTGGATTTGGGAAAAGTCGCTCATTTTTGGTAATTTTTCGCAATTTTCAAATTCACGTAGCTTTGCATAGAATCGATCGATTTTAACGATTCTAGTCTCAAATTAATAAAGCTCTTTTCTTCTTCTGTAAATCGCTTTTTCGTGAAATTTGTTTTTGCCTCTTCAATAGCTTGCTGTTGGTTAATAATCAATGACTACTTTTCGTTTATTTTTCCCATGTTATATTTCCATAAGAAACATTAATTGTAGCTTCTTGAAAAACATTATTCCGATTTCCTTGGTTTGATACACTTTTCGTGCATCATTTTTGCTACAGAATACGAAAAACCAGTTGTTGGAGGTGTGCTTAAATTTTGAATTTTTACGATTTTTCGACCACAGTTAGGGGTAATTTTCTATAGAATTCAACACACACACACACACACACACACACACACACACACACACACACACACACACACACACACACACACACACACACACACACACATATCATTGATGTACATAGCTATCGAAATACTCCTTTAAAATTCACAGTTCTCTTATCGATGACATACTCCGGATCGTATGTTTACACTTTAAAATTCGGGATCTCTTTATCTTTATTTATTTAAACTACGCAAATACGCGTAGTAGCTGTGTGGATTAGTTAACAGTGAGCTGCAGCTTTTGGAGAATTTTTGAAAATTTGAAGTTTGTCTTTTGGCTGAAAAGACACAGGGACATAAATTAATGTGTTTTTTATTATTATCTTTAGGAGTCAATATTTTTTTGTACTGGAATTTTTTTATAATAGGTTTTTAATTAGGTGTTGGTTAATAATCAACATACCGATTAAAAAAGCTATGATTAACAGTATCCAAAAGATCACTTTTATAATTAAAAAGAGATATTTTAAGCGGTGGAACACTTTTCTATATCCTACTTTCAGAAAGGTAATACTTTGATTAGGTATTGGTGAATAATCAACATAAGAATTAAAGAAGCTGTGATAAACAGTATCGAAAAGATAATTTTTTGTAAATAAAAAGAGACATTTTAAGTGATAAATTTACACTTTTCTACGTATATCTATAATTTCAGAAAGGTATAAGAAACATTTCTATCACAAGATCGTTACTGAGACGTTCAAATAATACTTGAACGACTGATTAGCATTACTATCTATATACTTAACATGTAAAAAATATAACTCCTACAACGTTAAAAAATATAAAAAAATAATTTTCGCAGGACGTTCGATTAATATCATAAAAACCTCTTTAAAAACACCTACAATTAATACTTTAAGTACAATCCATTCACATACCACACATCCCACAGCACCACCATTACCACGTCTAGAACTTCACCAGACCCCAACCTCATCCTCCCATACACTCACCCACGCTTTTCCTTACCCCTCACCTGGACCCACCGATCTCCGACCAACCTCACCGACCACCAGACCTCCGGATCCGACGAAATTTCCTCCCTCAACGGTATATCCATATGTGACAGCGGCTGGCTCCCGACAAAGTGGATGACGACGACGACGAGGAGGAGAATTTTCACAGCTAAGTACAGCAGCGAGTCGTTCGCGCGCGCGCGACAGAGAAGAGGCCGCCGGCGCTCTCTCTCTCTCTGCACAGGTGTTTTTTTGTGGATCACGTGTGCCGCATGTGCGTGTGGCCGCGAGCACGCGCGCGACTTGCGACGATATCGCGTATGTGCTCGACTCTTTTTTTTTTTTCTTTCTTTCGGTTTGACTATGTGGATAGATGTGTGGGTGAGAAAATGGGAAATGCGGAGCGCGGGGATTACAGAAGCTGAGCTATAAGAGCGTGCGGGCGATACGGTGGCGGTGTCGTAATAGTGTGGAAGGCTACGTGTGATGTAGGAGAATTTTTATGAATGTGTATGATTTTGTTCTACTTGCGTAAATGAATTTTAGATTTTTTGATGTTGGTATGAAAAGCTTTTGTGAGAATCGTTGTATTAGTTTTTAATTTTATTCAAGATTAGAAGCCTTTTCGTGGAGACAGTTTACGCCATTTTGTGAATTAATTTCTGATTTTTTGCATGATAGGTCTATAAATCGAGAGTTTTAATGCGAGAGTTTTAAAATTGTAAATATTTGAATAAATTTTTGAAAAGTCTAAAATAGCTTGAAGCGAAAGAAAGTATTGTGCCATCGTGTGTACTTAGTTATCAAGTTATGGCTGTAACTATTTGGTATTCTAATGAAAACTACTGGTACTACCATTTTTACCTGCCAAGCTAGTCCAGAGCCACTCAAATACAAATACTAACTATAAACATCATCGAAAACTTAAAAATGAGCTGTAAACTCACGTCATAATAAAAATCTACTCGGCCATCTACCTTCTACCGTAAATTTGTAAATTCCCTAGAAATATTAAACTCCAGTCTCCTCGCGCATCATAGCGGCGCCCTCCAGGACCCGGCGTATAAAAATATTTCCCAATTGAAGATACATCATCACGCACTGCACGCACACTCAGCGCCTCATTTCTAAATTTCCTGACTTCCTCCGCTAACTACTCTTTCTCTCTCTCTCCCTACAATAACCAGCGTCATCCTACTACCGGGAACGCACCGACAATTAATCCCTCGCGCTCTGTCATCTTTCTCTTTCTCTCATACTCATCATTGCCACGGATTCGTCTTCTCTTCTATTCGACACGTATGTACGTCGGCTTTCGTTAAATTGGGCAGAAAACGCGCGCACGCTCGCCGGATACTCGGGCAATGAATCTCATCTCCCACCATACGTGCAGCGGCTAAGCGCGCGCGGAGGAAGTTCGAATTAACTCTCTCTCTCTCTCTCTCTCACTCTCTCGAGCGACGAGCGACGAGCGGGCGCGGAAGCTCGACCTGGTGCGCGCACGGCGGTGCATCGTCGTGATGCGGATGGTTTTTAAAAAGAGATTTATCTGTTGCACGGTTAGTGTGTTCGTACGTGTGGGTTTGTTTGGGTGAGGATGAAATCACAGAGAGTGGCCGCACGCTGGGAAAGTGATACGCTGCGCGATGAGGGTTTAATGGTATAATTGTCGGGGGGGGGGGGGGGGGGGAGACTGCTGCTGTAGCTACTGCGGCCGTCGGAATATCTACGGTGTAGGGGTTTCGCGCGGCGGTGATGTGTCGTTGAACTCGACGTGCCAGATTTTTTACTTTTAGCAATAGTTTATTTGGGGTAAAAGTGTGGTGTGAATTATATGCCCTGGTACAAGTTATGTGAATATGAATGGAAGATATAAAACCAAAATTGGAGTATAAATGACAAAGTTTGTACACTTCATTTTCAGGAATTTTTACTATGTACAAACAATTATTGAGTGAATATGAGTCAACTTTCAGATTTTGAGAAATTTTTGTGAATAAATTTTTTATAAATTTATTTACAAATTATAAATTTATAAATTTATAAATTCAGTGTATAAATTTTTGTGAATGATTATATCATTAATTAATATTTTTACTTTGACATATAAAAAAAACGCTTTTTTCAATTTGACCCCTCAGTGGGGGTCAACTTGGAGCTTTTAAGACACGGGGTCAACTTGGACATTCATTTAAATTCATAGGGGGTGCCATATAGCCGTATCATTACCGACTGAGCAATTGGCACAGTTTCAAGCTTATTAAAAATAAAATACGTAGAATCACAAAAAATCAAGAGAACACCCTTCTGCGGTTTTGAACGTTCTATCATCCAGTAAAAGTTTGAAGTCGAAATATCAAGTGGTTTTTGCAAAAACTTTGAACAAAACAAAATTCGGTTTCGTTCAAAGTTTTTGCAAAAACCATTTGATATTTCGACTTCAAAATTTTAGTGGGTGATAGAACGTTCAAAACCATAGAAGGGTGTTCTCTTGATTTTTTGTGATTCTACGTATTTTATTTTTAATAAGCTTGAAACTGTGTCAATTGCTCGGTCGGTAATGGTAGGACTATGCCACCCCGTTAAATTAGCCGATAACGGAGTCTAGGTGGTGCGCACCGTAGGTTTGTGACTCTAGGTGTTGGAATACATCAAATGCGTGGTCTACGTGTCGGAATGCATTCCATGCGTGGTCTAGGTGGTCGGAGTAGCCGATGACGGTGTCTAGGTAATGCGCTCCGTAATTTCCCTCGTTCACCACGTTTGAGATGCGTTCCAACACCTGGAGCCAAAAAATTATGGAGAGCACCACCTAAACATCATGATCAGCTCTTCCAAAGACCTAGACAACGCATTCGATGTGTTCCAACACCTAGATGCAAAAAACTACGGAGCGCACCACCTAGACATCGATTTCGGCTACCCCGAACACCTGGGCCACGTATTCGATAAGACCCAACACCTACAGCCAAGAACCTACGGTGCGCACCACCTAGACTCCGTAATCGGTCGCCCGGAATACCTAGACGACGCATTCGATAAGTTCCAATACCTAGATGAGTCATAAACCTGCGGTGCGCACCACCTAGACGTCGTTATCGACTACCCAGACCACTTAGACCACACATGGAATGCATTCCGACACCTAGATACAAAAAACTACGGAGTGCACCACCTAGACATCATCATCGGCTACTCCGAACACCTGGGCCACGTATTAGATTCACCCTGAGATCTTAAAGCATAAAACTACGGAGCGCACCACCTAGAGTCCATCATCGGCCACCTCAAAGACCTAGTCTACGCATTCGATGCTTTTAATTATCGATAGTTTACCATCCACTGGTCAACCGTTCGTCAATATTTTTGTTATTCGTTGGCCAAAACGATTGGCCAACCGTTGCAGTTAAGCCATTTGGTTGGGTTATTTTCTACCTGGGATTAGATGCAACTATATAAATTTTTCGATCTTTTCTAAAGGAAATTATTTTGATATTGGTATCTGTAAATTTAAAACTTTCGTATAATTTACAATCTGGCTTTAAATCGATTTTTCCTAGGATTATGACAAACACAATGTGAATTTTTATAAAAGTCTTTTTCGTTACGAGTAGCAGATTTAAATGAAAACTACGTTTAAAGCTCGCATGTTTCGCATTACTGGTAAATGAGTAAGCCGTTTAATTACTCTCATTAAGATACTTCGTTCGTTAACTTTCTTTATATTAGCTTTAGGCCTGTACCTTATAATATATAGATTTACAAACTGCGGCCATAAAAATGAATCATGTCAAATTCTGGACCATTTTATTTAGGCAATAATTTTATTTCTTTTTATGATTTGATACATTTAAAATTAGCGCTAATATTTACTTGCTATTTTTACTGACTTCAATTAATGTTACTTTTAGATTTTTTGCAAATAATAAAATTATATATTATTATAATACTATATAATTAATAATACTATATAATAATAGTATTATAATACTATATACTCAATGACGATGAACTTCAGTTTCAGCTTTTATCTAAAACATTCAAATCCTATTACGGACAGGCGGTAATTACACATTATTTTTCTTATAGCCGCAAAATTAATCGAATAGCTATAACTAGTGAATTAATTAAAAACACTAATCGTTAACACTATATAAATGTATTCAATTAGGAATGATAAACTATGTATGTACATAATTCAAATAATTTGAATGAATGAATATATCGGTATAGTACATATTTGTACACCGTGACTTCTAGAATGAATCTCTTTGTGTTTTCTCGTCCTTCAGTTCGAATGTGTAAAGAAAAGAAAAAAGGTGGAATGTTGCATTTTCATTTGATGCTGTGTCTCTGTGAGCAAAGTCCTTGCTTCGAAGTAAATGTTTGGACCATATGTGGACTGCGTGCTGAGCGAAGTAGTGCCATAAAAAAAAGGTCCGTCATAAATTTCCGGACACTCCCTGGTCTAAGTAGTCATTCTTCTTTCACACATGAATGAAAGGTTTTTATTGCTGATTTTTTGTGTACCTATTAAAGGAATAACAAACGGTCAAGAAGTTCGTTGTTTGTCTCTCTAAGCGTATGATATTTTTCGCCTTCAGAGTTTTTATCTTTTTCAAAATTTATATTTTTTATCTCTTGCTTTACGTTATAACGAGGACGTAGCGAAACTTTACCCGCTATTAAATAAAAACCTTTCTAAATTTAGCCTTCTATCGCCTCTACCTACAAAGCACCTCTCCAAGCATCTCCCTTGTGCTCCAAATAAAAATAGCGCAACTCATTATCCTCCAATTTTACATTTCTCCGCGTATTTCATCCTCGAATCCTCCTCTGTTGCATACCTCAACAATCGGCTCTCAAGATACCTATATACACACGTACACTCGTGACTCCCAACTCTCTCACACGCACTCATCCCCCGACTAATTGGTAAATTAACGATCCCGAGACGAAGAGAGCTTCTCCTCGCGCTATCGATGACGACTCGAACTTGGCTCTTCGAAAACTCTCCGGGGCCGCGAGTTATTAAGTCTCGTTAGGATCGTTTGACCTCGCGTGCGAGCGCGCGTATTATATATACGCGACGTGTACATATACACACTATTGCTGAAGCGGGCGCGCGAGTGTTATAAGTACGTACACGTACCACGCGACAAGAGTAACAATAAGTATGTGACATCCGTGACATCTTGATCACGCGCGGCGCCAAACGAGGTGGGTATGTTAAGGGTGGAGGATGCGTGGGTGGAGCCGCGCATTCTTGCCTGATGGGGTCTTCCTGGATTTCGGTGTGCTGCTTGCGAGTATAATGCCGGTTGTGGAGATTCATGAAAACTTTTTCGATTATTGAAATTATTACAATAAAGTACATTTTATAATTTTACATAAAGTATAATGAGATTTGAGAAAAAAAAATTTTTTAAATGTTTATAATAATGCTATCTAAATATCTTTAGGTGGCAAGCAATAAATAATTTATGAGTAAAAATTGATTTTATTTCATAGAACAATCAAAAAATAGTTTGTGCTACAGTTCGTGACGAGCCTGACGTGTTATAATGTTGTTATGAGCAATTCAAAAGGAGCGAGGAAAAAATAAATTACTAAATATACCAGAGCTGCTGCTGCTGTGTCGTGATGATTAAGCGGTAAAACGTTTCCGGTCTTTTTTGATATTAACTAAAATTAATGGCCTGATTCCACCTAATAATTTACTATTTATCTGCGGGTATTATAAGCGAAACTGAGACGAATGAAAATTAATTATTTTAAAATAATGCAATTACGCAGGCGTTTGGAACTACTTTTTATATCGGCAGCATTAAAAATCAGATTTATAATTCGACAATATTCATAACAAGGAGAAAGATAAATATTTAGAAGCATGTAAAAAGTATTCATAAACCACTTTGTAACTTTTAATGTCTTTTATTTGAAAATATGTATAATAAATTACGGAATTATTTTATTAATGCTTACCAAAAATACTTTTAGTTTCAAGATTATAAGTACATACTTGCGATATACACAAAGCAACTTTTAAACAAGTTTATAGAAATGCTGCTTTTTGAATTAATAAAAAACAAATTAGTAACAAAATTAATCATTCGTACAATAACATACAATAACCACACAGATGTTATAAAATTTTATCCAACACATTCAAATAAATCACTGTATAATAAATATCATCATTCTTTTTAACAACAATCATGCACTCCGCTCGTAAAATTGATTCACAGTACCCTGAGCTCTATACACTATCTTACACACACTTTGAAATCAATGATTGGATAATCGAATCTTCTCCTCACTCTCTCTCTCCTCTCTCATCATTAATACATATTTACAATTGCAATTATACCCCGTCCACTCAATCTCGCTCAATTCGCACGCATAGACGTGGTGTGCGCGCACAACGAGACGCGCGCGCCATAAACCGCGCGTATAATACGTGCGAACAGAAATCGTGCTCTCCTTTCGACGAGCTAATTTTCGCCGTTGTAAAAGGCCTCGCGCGTACGCCGTGAATGGATATTATTATCCAATTTAAAATTCAAAGCAACGAAACTGCAGCAGCGGCGGCGGTGGCGACGACGACGTTGACTGGCTCGTTAATTAATTTCGCTCGCAGATGATATCGACGACGCTGGGCTCCATGAGGACCGGCTCGAGGCATCTGTGCACCGCGCTGCCGAGGATCTCGTCCAGCAGGAAGTGAACCAAACTGCAATGAGAACGAAGGATGCGTGAAGTTTTTGCGTATCATTGTTTGATAGTTATCGAGCTACGCTATTATAGCGCTATCAATTTTTTTTCATTTTTTTATAGATATATGTTTGTATATAAATTAATATTTAATTGATATAGATTAAACCCTATGGCAAAAACATAGTAAAATAAATCTACAACATAAAAGAACAGTTACCCGTTCATTATTTTAAAATTAAAAACAATAATTTACAAAGTTTTAAGTTGCTTATACAAAATTATCTGTCAAAATTAACATGAACATCGTTTTCTCATCCTTATATGATTCAACGCCCAACTCACTTTTCGTCACTGACAAATCGCCAAAGATACAGCTGCAGATAGTGTGTGTCCACTTGTATCTGCTGCAGGCCGAACTTGCTGAAGGTCCGCAGCCTGACGCACTCCAGGAACGTCTGCAACAGTCGGGAAAACAAAAACAAAACCATATAGGGTAGGATAAAAATACTTCGCATGGCAAACAAACGCCGCGCGCGAGGCCTCGCCGCGTCCGCAGACAGAGGGACAAGATAACTCGAAATGGAGGGAGAGAGAAAGAGAGCGAGAGCATGAGCTTCACGACGCAAAGTGGATAATGACGAGCGAGCGAGCGAGAGAGCCTCATTTTGTCATTGCGCATACTTGCGCGCTGCACGCTCTCAAAGCCGGCACCTGCGTTCTCGCTTCGCTGCTTGCTACTGCTGCTGCGCTTGCACGCTATACATTGCACGAGGCTTATATTTAATTGTTTGCTCGATTATATCGCTCGAGATTATTGTTTAATTTTTGAGGATGTGCTAATTCTTTAAGTGCCGCAGGCTTGGTTATAGTGTAGAGAGAGAGAGAGAAGTATAGTTTTGAAAAGTTTTATGCGGCGTGAGCTTTTATTTTAGACGTAATACGTACTAGAGGTGAATTGAGGAAGCTAATGCTTCAACTTTGTTCTTAATGGGGTCGTTTGAGATTAAGTCACTCGAGCAATTCTTTTTTTGTGTGTCACGACTTTTGTAATTTACAATACGTAAATACTGATGTTGTGATGCAATTAACAAAAGAAATGTATCTTTTCTGAATGATCGATAGATTTGATCACGAATTTTTAAATTGTTTATGGTATCATTAATTTTGTATTTACCTTGAGACTGATTTTAATGATCCCTGTTAAAATTGATGCTTTGTTGAATTGTACAGATGAAAAAATCTCAATTCTTTCAGAAAATAATTTATGTATATTTGATACGAAGGAAGAGTCCAAATGACTTGGTGTGTAGGACGACCAATTAGACCGATATTGGTGTCTTGAAACGCTGAAATAAAAAATTTGTTAAAAATTTGTTTATGTAGTAATTTTTAAAAATATATTTTTGTTATTATACCTGTGCGTTTTTCTACTGCTATCGCTGCTTCTGTCGATCTGCCCATCCGTGTCATCATAAAGAGCAGTGACCTGCGATTCGATAGCCGTAATGTCTTCAACAACGCGCTTCATTACAGCTCGAACCGTTCGCGGTTCTATCGTATGCAGCCAGTCTCGAGTCTCTACAGATTTTCTCAACATTTGAGACACTGTGATTCCTTGCAAACGAACAAAATGATTTAGCAATTCTTGAGCGGCCTTCTGGAAGTTCTCGCAGATTTCTGTTTCCGAGGTTACATCGTTTTTCGAGGCCGCGTATTCTTCTATGTTAAACAGGTCGTCTGTCGAAGTGAGCTGCAATTATTTGTAATATTAATTTATTGATTTAAAAAATGCATGTAAGATAAAAAGAGGAATAATCAAAAGAACTTACAAGATAATGGACATTATTGTCTTTGAATTCAAGGCACATTTTACTTAGAAGTAAAAGTAGTGTTGGTGGAAACTTTGGCGCATCCAGTCCAGTGCAAAATCCATTAGCCGTAGCAGTTAAGTGATGAAGGAAACCAACAACCAGTCCCTCTCTAACTTCGTCAACGCAAAACCGTTGTAAAAATTGCGGTTTGAGTCCAAATGATAATTCTGGTTGTAAAAATACCTGATAAAAACGGTGATGATCATTAGACAAAAATATTGGTAAGACTTCAAATTTGATTATTTGTTAATTAAGAAAATTCACCTACCAATAAATCCTGTAAGATCCCCTTAACTTTTTCAATAGTTGGCATAACAAGCATTGCTTGAAGCTCTGTTAAGCCACCATCTCCATCTGAAGAAACTTTAGATGCTAGAGTTTGTCTTACTTTAGCAAGGGTTTCACTAAGATGTTGCTTTAAAGCTGAAAGGTGATTTCGGCATTGCTTTCTTCCTGCACTAATGACAATTTCAGTTCCAGTTCTGTAGAAATAATTTATTTAGTTAAAAGGTTGTAACATATTTTTGCTACTAATTTAAGCAATTTAAGAGATACCTACCTTGCAAAGTCTGTATCTTCACATAGTGCATTCATAGCTTGAAGTCTTTTGTAAAATCTATCAAGAGCTCTGACTAAAACTACAGTATCAGCTACATTTTCTACTCTTTTACCTACTAGATCAAAATATTTCTTCATGTTATTCATGATAAAATTATTCAAACGAGAAACTGCTTTTGTATCAAAGTCATCACTAAACTCATTAGTATCCACTGGCTGACGATTAACAAACATATCTTTGTAAGATGCAACAATTAAACAAAGATCACTGAGGAAACCAGAACTACCCATATCAACAAATTCAATAATATCATTTTCATGCATTTCTTTTAGATTATCTAGCTGCTCTGATAATCTAGCATCTGCATGAGTGAGAAAGTCTGCACATAATACATCAGCTGGTTCTTTCAATTGAAGTAATAAATCAACACTTTCTGCTAAAGATTTTGTTGATGCATCTCTTTTATGAAATTGAGTACGAAGTTTACTTTTTAATTCTTCTACAATCTCTTCACAATCTTTTTGAATTCCTTGGAATGATGGCATATTACCATACTGGGTTAATACTCTCTGCGCATGGATATAATCTTGTACAGCCTAAAATAATTAAATACAAAAATTAGTTTAACCCAAATACAAATTTGTTTATTATACATTAATAAAACATAAACTAACTTGGCTATAGTTTTCTTCATTTATTCTATCTTTTAGATTATTAGGCAGTTTGAATAAGAATTGTAACTTTTTTAAAAGAGTATGCACTGATGATAATCTGACAATTTGATGACGAGTACTTTGTAATGTAGATGATATTTGATCAGAAAAAGATGTGATACTATCCATATTTTTTGCCAACATATCCATAGATTCTTCCATTTGATTGAAATCATATTTCATCTACATATGTTTAAGTAGATACAGATAATTATTCATAATGCTAATAAGAATTTACGTAATTTATCATATACCTTTCGAACTGTATCAGTGGCTGATATAAATTTATTGTAATTCTCATATACAAGTGTTTGCATATCAGAGTGTAACGTTTGCGTATCTCGTACAATATCTGCTTCATGGTCCATAATTTGCTTGAGATTGTAATCCTGAGCATTAAAATATAAAAAGAAATATTAAAAAATTGTTAAAAGCTTTAACAGATTCGATTTCCAACAATTTTACATGACTATAAAGTTATTATTTGCATTAGTGTAAGGTTTCTTTTGAAAATTTGAGTTCATACCTTTAGTAATTTTTGTAGGTACATATCAGAATTGAAGCTTTGTCCATTAATATCGTATGGACTGCTAGAACTGGAGCTTTCGGACGTCATTTTTTTAATACTCAATTTCGTCAAAATTAAATCAAAATAGTTATTTTTTACTGTACGTCACAAGTGTTGCTTGCAGTCGACGTCAACTTGCCCTCTCTGCACCTACTGGGCTGGCTACTGCCAGTTGTGGGTAAATGACACGACTTGGGCATTTTCGACGTGTCGCGCGTATAAAATGTCATTAATGTAAAACATGTATAATATACCGTAGAAAATATCGTAAATGTTTTTGTTGATATTCTACTGTTATATATACTATAATTATATTATAAATATAACTTTTTATAGTAAATTTAGAAATTATAATTTATTATTTTTGATTTTAAAATAAGTACTAATATTAAAAAAGTGTTAAATTATCTAGAATTCATAATCTAGAATTCTCATACATTTTTCTATATGTAGGATTTAATACTTTTTTTTAATATATTAGTACTTATGTATAAGATTAAAAATAATAAACAATTTTAATTTACCAAAAAAAGTTAATTCAAAATTAACCATTTTTAACGCGGTCGTTATGACATTCTATTTGCCAACAAAGAGTAAGAACTATTTTGAAATTTACGACGCGTAATTTTCGACGTACCCACCACCAGTGGTGGGTACGTATAATTGCGCTTGTATTATACATGTATATATATATGTATTATACACGTATTATACGAAAGCTTCATTATTCGTCATGTTAAGCGATGGGTGGCGCCGCTTGGTGGGTTGTTTATCAACTAGTTTGTTTGATGAACAACGTCATTCAAACTTAAAATTCAAATGAGCTTACGACCATGTACCTTATAACTATATCCGAATTATTTCAGTATGTAGGGGATGGGGTTCGAAAATATGTTGAAGGGGAAAATGTGTATAATGCGAAACATATAATTTATTGCGGTATTACAAGGCAAGATGATAACCTTATCGAGGTTATGTGTCTATGTTTGAAAACTTCGTGTTTATTTGGGGTACCTCATGAACTGCACATTAAAATAAGTTCAAGTGTGCAGAAGAACGGTTCTCAAATACAGAGAACGATTTCTTGTATTTGTTCGTGCAAAGCAGGTCAATCTGGTCGGTTTTTACATCCCGTAACACTGCATTTACGAATTTTTTTACTCTTATGATTCTCCATTATAAAAACTTTGGAGTAATTTATTTTATACCACTCTAACCTCAAAATCACAACTTTGATATGATTTTTCGACGCTCGTGGTATAAAATACCGTTCGAAACTAGTGCGTAAGTCGATTATTTAGGTGGTGTGACTTTTTCGCACTCGCTTCGCTCGTGCAAAAAGTCACACCAGCTAAATAATCGACTTCCCCATCCGTGTCGAAATGTACTATATTTTATTCTTACGTTTGGAACGACTTTTTCATCAAACAAACTAGTACGGTTGTTTGTCGCATAGCGCCGCCACCCATCGCTTAACATGACGAATACTGTATGTTACGTCGTCAAATTAGAAGTCGATTTTCAGTTTATGGTGAAAAAATTCAAATTTCGCGCTGCTATTTGCCTTGTTAAGACCAGCGTCAGCGTTCCTCGCGGCCAAAATTCGAACTGCTTATTGAAGGTGTTAGGGCCTTTGCACGCTAAAAGCATAACGCGAAGGAATAAGGAATAAGAGGGCATAAGGTGAACATAAGGTACTTATGCACCGCTTATTCCTCTTATGCCCGTGTTGTGTACGCAACGAAACGTGCATAACCTCTTGATTTTTTTTGGAGTAAAGTTTTCGAAATGAAATAGCTTACTGTAATTATTAATTGACTCTAATTGGTTACAATGTAAAAAGTTGACAAAATAATAAAACTTGAGGGGCTTTTGATTTTATCATTTCAACGTGCAGAAGTGAGAAAAGTTTTCTTCTTAATCATTTAGTGATTATTTTTATAATAATTTATAGTATAGACATTTTTGAACAATGGATGAAGAGGTAAATGTTTACTTGCAATTTATTATTAAAAAACTTACTCCAAAACAAGCAATTTAAGGGTTATGCACGATCTGTTGCGTACACAACACGGGCATAAAAGGAATAAGCGGAGCATAAGTACCTTATGTCCACCTTATGCCCTCTTATTCCTTATTCCTTTGCGTTATGCTTTTAGCGTGCAAAGGCCCTTATCACTGTTATGACCTTAGGGAGAATGTACATAAGCGCTGCGCTACGCTGAGCTGCGCTACTATACGCTACGCTGCGCTGCGCTACGCTGTCGCATTGATTACTTGTAGACCTCGTCGCTGATTGGCTAATATTTAAATGTTAGCCAATCAACGACGTTGTCTACAAGTAATCAATGCGACAGCGTAGCGCAGCTCAGCGTAGCGCAGCGCTTATGTACATTCTCCCTTATGACCCAAGTCGGGGTCTGCGAGTAGAAAGTCACTTCTGCAATGGTCGCCACGTTGACCAATCTGGATGTGGGAACGTTTGCTCAATTAAGCGCTGAAGTGCAAGGAGTAGCGGGAAGTTTGAAATAAAACTCGAATTCGAGAGAGTTAACCTTAACTTGATGTTTATTAATTTTGCCTTAACACAATCTCTTTGTATCGGCTCGAACAATTAATCGATGACGCGTGACTCTAAGGTTTACTCAATCTGATAATAAGATAGAACTTTTGGGCGCAACATGCACAAGTGCAGCAGAGTACCAAGCTAGTTGGTAACTAGCTCGGGGTAACTTGGAACTAGCTTAGGGGTAAATTCACTCTTTTTACATCCCGTAACACTGCATTTACGAATTTTTTTACTCTTATGATTCTCCATTATAAAAACTTTGGAGTAATTTATTTTATACCACTCTAACCTCAAAATCACAACTTTGATATGATTTTTCGGCGCTCGTGGTATAAAATACCGTTCGAAACTATTGCGTAAGTCGATTATTTAGGTGGTGTGACTTTTTCGTAACTAGCTAGTAGGTACTAAGCTACGAAGCGTCTCATGTACTTGGTAGCGACTGACTCTGGCGGCTCGGGGCTCTTCTTTTATACCCCTAACGCGGACCTCAGGCCGTTGACAAGGATCCTAGGAGAAACGCCATTGGTCGGCAGCTTCAGGTTGGTAGTGGGAGGCAGTATGGTGTAGAGGCTGTAGGGTGCCAGGTTGCCTCAGAAGCCTCCCCCCATTCCCAAGTGGGGAGAGTGGCGATGGAGGGGCCCTAGACCAGAAAACAGGGTCGAGAGCGATGAACAGCGAGTGACGGACCACCTCCCTCCAGTGGCATGGGACGCCGCTAGTCTGTGGTTGGCTGTTGACGATGGCTCGGGCCGTTAGGTTGTTACGCCACTGCGCCATAGTTCTGGGAATTGTTTGTCTCTCGAGCCAGTTCACTGTTTCTCGGAATTATTTGTGTTCACGTTGGATTACCGTTGGCACTAATGGATTCTGAGAAGTGTTTACGCATTCCTGGCCTGTCCGTTAATCCTTTCCTTAGTCTAATGGATTCCAAGAAGTGTTTACGCATTCTTGGTTCGACCGTTGATACATTCCTGAAACTCTTGACCTTGAAGTGGATTAGGTTTCCTCGAGCCCTTCGCTAATTGATTCTCGGAAGTGTTCACGTCTTTTGTTTGTCCTTGAATTGTTTCTCGAGCTGTTGGCTGTCCTTGAGAACTTCTGTAACAGAGCTTCTTCATACCTGAGCGAGCTTCCCTAATTAATTATTATTACGCCTGCCGTCATTTATAGAATCGCTAATTATTATGACGTAATTATTATTTATTGCCCAAATAGTTATTAAATTAATCGCAGATTACTACGGTTTTATTGCTAATTTCAATTTGTTCGTTAACGCGTTGACCTTGCCATTGATAGTTTAATTATACGGGCGCAATTACTATTTGTTAAAGGTAATTAGTTAATAAATTCATTATCGCTCGTTTATCGTTAATTCCTATTCGAGTTATTGTTAATTACTTGTTTATAACTTAGTTAATTAACTAATTAATATATAGATTCTACTATTGGAATTTTAGATCGAGATTGTTATAGGAACGCATTCAATTATTATTATTTAATTTATTATTTTATTTAACTTTTATCAGAAATCAATATTCAAGGTTCCATTGTAGAATCGCCTTTATGTGTTGCACGACTCGTCTACGCAAAGGCAGGTCATAACGTCCCCCCTTCTTTTAAAACACAAACCCATGGTTCGGGCTTTTACTAATTGAAGATTCAAAGTTATATAGGTTCAAAAAAAGAAAAAAGAAAAATTTTTTGTTTTTAAAGGTGAAGTAGTTTTTCAAGTTATTTCTGAAATTTATCTCGTCGGACAGTTTAATAATTAAAGGTGAAATTTGATATTTAGTTTGGATTGAAATTTTGTTATATGATAATTAAATATTTAAGAATTTTAGTATGGCCATATGAAAATTTGATTTTAAGAATGAAGTTACGAATTTATTTATTTTTTTATTTTATACTAATTTTAATACATCCGGATTTTATGAATCGTGAAAATTCGTTTAGAATGTTGACTTTTCCGGTGCCAATTTTAATTTTTAAATTTCCGATATATTTAATTATTTAGTTTGTAAAAAGGTAAGACATCCAACAACCGTAGCTATCGCGGGTAAGTCAGCGGCCTTTCCTTTAACAAAAAGTGAATAAATAATCATTTTCTTTTTAGTATCGAGTTCCGTTCTGACAATCGCGCCTATTCCAATATGTTGTTCTCGTAATCCGTCTATGTCTATCATACTTAAGTCGATTAATTATTGATATACAGGAGTGATTAATTCGCAATCTACGGACATAAAATGGGCAATATTATCTCTTCTCATTAACAATTGATCTCTAGAATACGCGACGTGTTCAATTACGAAGGTCGAGCTGACACCAATGATAGGAGAGAAGTTATGATTATTTATACGAGTATCAGGATCATGATCGCTCACTGGCAAGGAATATGACGAGGAAGGATTCATTCGTCATTTCTTTAGAATTAAGATAACCTCATGCATACTAGCATCATCAGTCTCATTCAAAATAATAGCTAGACAGCCTGTCGCGGCACCCAAAAAATCCATGCTGGGACCACCGGCCCACGTGACGCCTGTCGCGGCCCCAACAAATCCATGCCGAGACCACCGGCCCTACTGACACCTGTCGCGGCACCCAACAAATCCATGCTGGAGCCACCGGCCCACGTATTGACACCTGTCGCGGCACCCAACAAATCCATGCTGGAGCCACCGGCCCTCGTATTGGCACCTGTCGCGGCATCCAACAAATCCATGCTGGAGCCACCGGCCCTCGTATTGACACTTGTAGCGGCATCCAACAAATCCATGCTGGAACCACCGGCCCTCGTATTGATCAAGTCATCATCCGTTCTCACCGATTCACCGATTCACAAGAAAGGGATTCAGAATCTTCTGGACTTTCCTCGTCCTTACGGACTTCTACCTCCAGATATTCTGAGAGGAAGGAAGTGGGTGCGGAGTGTTTAGGAATAAGGAATAAATTAGAATCTGCTGGACTTTCCTCGTCCTTACGAACTTCTACCTCCAGAGATTCTGGGATTTTAGGAATAAGGAATGAATCAGAAGCTGCTGGACTTTCCTCGTCCTTACGGACTTCTACCTCCAGAGATTCTGGGATGAAGGAATGGTTGGAAATAAGGAATAAATTTTCGATGCTTCTTTCAGTCTGAAGGATCGGATCACGAGACAGGGCGTCAGCATTCGTATTTATTTTTCCAGGCTTATATACCATTTCGTATTCATATTCTTGTAATTTAGTTCTCCACCTGCCCACTCGTGCCATCGGATCACGAGACAGGGCGTCAGCATTCGTATTTATTTTTCCAGGCTTATATACCATTTCGTATTCATATTCTTGTAATTTAGTTCTCCACCTGCCCACTCGTGCCATCGGATCCCTCAAGCTATTCAGCCATATTAGCGATCTATGATCCGTAACCAAGGTAAAATTTCTACCATACAGATAAGGCCTGAAATGAGTTACCGCTCTAACTACAGCTAAAAGCTCCTTTTCTGTCGTGGTATATCTCGTCTCAGCGTCTAACATGGTTGAGGAATAATAGGCGATGGGTAAATCTTTACCTATAGGCCCTTAACTAAGAACCGCTCCTATCGCATAATCTGATGCATCCGTAGTTAAAATGAAAGGTTCGTTAAAATTTGGAAATTGCAACAAAGGTTGTGAACATAACAGAGATTTTAATTCAATAAACGCAGCTTCCTGATTAGTTTTCCAAACGAAAGGTATTTCTTTCTTTAACAGAACATTTAAAGGTTTTGCAATCTTCGCGAAATTTGGAATAAAGCGACGATAGTACCCAGCTAAGCCTAAAACACTTTCTTCCCGTTTTTGGTTTATTCGGGCTAAATTGGTTTGAATCTGTGGTAAATTTTCGGTAGGTGCAAAGGCTCTCTTTATTTCGGCTAAAAACTGATCCAAACTCGCAAAAGTCTTATATTGAAGATAGGCCTGTGCATCCCCAACTACTTTAGATTTTACTAGCTCTACAATGAAGTCTTTACCCATAAGATCCACAAACCTCTCGACATTTTTAACATCCCGTATAAATTGATTTACCGAGATATTTCGACCGTTAAACTCCTTTAGAATCCGTGCTATTTCAGATGATTTCCTATACCGTTTTTTCGTTCCCGTACATTCTGATAACGAATTTAAATCTAAACTATCGCGTCTAAGAGGCATCTGCAATCCCGCGCTAGGAACCGAAAAACTCTGTGAATTGCTCAACTCTGGACAAATTAAAGGTTTATCGTGTACACTACCATCAATCGAATTAGCATTATTTTTATTATTAATTTCAGCGGATGCAAGTACTTCAGAAGAATTTTAGAACGTCTCGGTAGATTTATTAACGTCTTTATCCGAATTTTGCGTAGGTGGGTTCTCGGTAACCGACCAAGTACCGGAAGCCTGTACATTTTTTTTCTAAACGCTCGCTCAGGTTACTTAGCTTTTAATTGTTCGTTGCCTCCTCGATGGCCTTGATGATTTCGGCAGGGGCTGATGACTCGTGACAGGTGCTGGGGGTTCGTGATCGATGTTGGTGACTCGTGGCAAGTGCTGGTGACTTGTGATAGGTGCTGGTAATTTGTGATCGATGCTGATGACTCGTGGCAAGCGCTGATGACTCGTGATAGGTGCTGGTGATTTGTGATCGATGCTGATGACTCGTGACAGGTGTTAGTGACCTTGGTTATGCTTTTGATTAGGTAGCGTTCAGATCAGATGACGTCGAGAGTGAACGATCGTCCTCAAGCGAAAGGTCGTTATTCTGGATTTTGCTTCGCTGATGCAGCTCTGTTATCTTCAGTCAGAAGTTTTAGCTTCTCGAGTTTGATGGAATTTGTTGGCGCTGTCGATTGGATGGGGATGGACCTCTATTTTCTGCCGTGGACCCAATTATCCAACCGCACGTTCTGGCATTTGCCCGTGATCCAGGGGAAACCACGGCTCAAAAACCCTGGATAGAACGCGGCACTTCCACTTTGTCTAGTTTAGTTTCTCACTCGCGAACTCCTTTGAACAATCCCATCGCTGTCACCAAAATGTTATGATCCAAGTCCGGGTCTACGAGTAGAAAGTCACTTCTGCAATGGTCGCCAAGTTAACCAATATGGATGTGGGAACGTTTGCTCAATTAAGCGCTGAAGCGCAAGGAGTCGCGGGAAGTTTGAAATAAAACTCGAATTCGAGAGAATTAACCTTAACTTGATGTTTATTAATTTTGCCTTAACACAATCTCTTTGTATCGGCTCGAACAATTAATCGATGACGCGTGGCTCTAAGGTTTACTCAATCTGATAATAAGATAGAACTTTTGGGCGCAACATGCACAAGTGCAGCAGAGTACCAAGCTAGTTGGTAACGACCCAGGTTTTAAGCTACGAAGCGTCTCATGTACTTGGTAGCGACTGACTCTGGCAGCTTCAGGTTGGTAGTGGGAGGCAGTATGGTGTAGAGGCTGTAGGGTGCCAGGTTGCCTCAGAAACCTTCCCCCACTTCCAAGTAAGGAGAGTGGCGATGGAGGGGCCCTAGACCGGAAACAGGGTCGAGAGTGATGAGCAGCGGGTGACGGACCGCTTCCCTCCAATGGCGTGGGACGCCGCTAGTCCATGATTGGTCGTCGACGATGGCTCGGGCCGTTGGGCTGTTGCGCCATTGCGCCACAGTTCTGGGAATTGTTTGTATTCATGTTGGGTGACCGTTGGCGCTAATGGATTCTGAGAAGTGTTTACGCATTCCTGGCTTGTCCGTTAATTCTTTCCTTAGCCTAATGGATTCCAAGAAGTGTTTACGCATTCTTGGTTCGACCGTTGATGCATTCCTAAAACTCTTGATCTTGAAGTGGATTGACCCCTTAGCTAATTGATTCTTGGAAGCGTTCGCGTTTTTTGTTTGTCCTTGAATTGTTTCTTGGGCTGCTGGTTGTCCTTTGCTTTTCCCTAATTAATCATTATTAATTATTATCGCAACAGCCATTAATTTGGTCGCAAATTACTACCATTATTTTGTTTTTATTGTCAATCTCAATTTGTTTATTAACGCGTTGACCTTGTTAATGATAGTTGGATTATACAGGCGCAATTACTAATTGTTAAAGGTAATTACCCCTATAGCACTCAATATTGGAGCAATATTGCTCCAATATTGCTTAGGCATATTCCCCATATTCACCAATGTTCCCTCAACACTAGTATACATGGATGAAACCATGGAGCAATATTACTGCAAACCATGATTTCCGTTTCCCCATTGCTTTTTTAAAATGATGGGTCAGGCTCTCTGTCAAAGCAATATTTCAGCAATATTTAGCCAATATTTATCAACACGAAAGGAATATTAACTTTATAATTATATTTTTATGCTGATTTTTCTGATGATTTTCCAATATTGCAAGAATATTTGTACAATATATATGAACACTGGAAGAATCTTCCCGTTTGGCCACTGATTGTTGGAGCAATAAAGTCTCAATGTTGCTTTGACATATTCGCTACATTCGCGAATTTCCCCTTAAGGGGAATGTAGCGAATATGTCAAAGCAGCATTGAGGCAATATTGCTCCAACAATCGGTGGCCCAACGGGAAGATTCTTCCAGTGTTCATATATGTTGTACAAATATTCTTGCAATATTCCAAAATCATCAGAAAAATCAGCATAAAAATATAATTATAAAATTAATATTCCTTTCGTGTTGATAAATATTGGCTAAATATTGCTGCAATATTGCTTTAACAGAGAGCCTGACTCATCATTTTAAAAAAGCAATGGTGAAATGGAAATCATGGTTTGCAGCAATATTGCTCCATGGTTTCATCCATGTATACTAGTGTTGAGGGAACATTGGCGAATATGGGGAATATGCAAAAGCAATATTGGAGCAACATTGCTCCAATATTGAGTGCTATAGGGGTAGTTAATAAATCCATTATCGGTTGCTTATTATCAATTCTTGTTCGGGTTATTATTAATTAACTAATTAATGATTATCCTAGCTCGAGATTATTGCTCTATGATTATTATTTAATTGGTTTTTATATTAGATTTCAAGCTATCATCGTAGAACGACCCTAAGTATCAGGCTATTCGTTTGCGCAAACGCAGTTTGTAACAACACGAAAACGCGCCATTCGGCCATTGCAATGCCCATGCCAATTGTGCCATTGCATCCATTGCAGTTGCGTTGTAGTTGTAACAACGAATATAGACGCATATAGAAGCGTACGGCTTAAGAAACTTTTGGACGAAGTCACTGGATAACAAGCCGATTAGTTCTGTTATCCATCCGCGAGATGGTGCTGACTGCCGCCCAACATATGTAGATATATAAGCCTGTATAAGAAGAGTATATATAGATATACACGTGTATATAAGATATCAGACTAATAAAATAATTGTTAATGAATTAAAATAAAATGTTATTTTACAAATTATTATTGTTTTGATTTATTTAAAAGATTTTACTGCATTTAAAATAATATAAACTATTCTATGAAACTGGGTAATGTAATGTTTTTGTTTCGGCAATCGCGCGGGAAGCGTGTAATAAGGCGGGAGTGTCTTTCTGACAGCGGAGGCAGGAGTGTTGCAGTTCCGACGGCGTCTTTCACTTCAAGGGTCTTGACTTTTTTTTAAAGTATTTTTATATTAGTTTTTTGAGAAATTTGAGTCATGGCACCATCTCGAGCACGTTGTGCGTATGAAGGATGCACAAACACGAAGGCGAAAAACCCTACACTGATTTATCATCGCTTTCCAAAGGATGAAGAACGGTTAGATTGTTTTGATTAACTTTTTCTTTATAATGAATAGTTTTATATTAAATAAATTGAAATTGTTATTATCAAACATTGATTGATAATCTTTAGAGTTATTTTGGGCGAGACCTGGCAAACAATTATTGAAATTATTATTATAGGTTATATTTCTGAGCTAATAATAAATTAATTAAATAATAAATTAACTTTAAAATAATTTTAATTATTTAGCTACTAAATTTATTTTATTTTTATTTTTTGTAATAATGAAACCATTTAAATTTGACAAATTTTTGTTGTAAGTGTGTGTGTATAGGGTGACTATACCAGTATTGGAACAGTCACCAGTTAACAAACATTTTCTTTTTATATATGAATTGTATATTTAACATGACGATAATTTTCGAATCCTTGAAAATTTTTATTTCATTTTATATATGATGTAATTAATAGATGTGCAAATTTTATCAAGATCGTGTTACTTTTTGACATTTGATATTTAAAAGTTGTTGTTTTTGTTGTACAGTAACAATGGAGGGAAATTGGTTTAACGTTTTTAAATTTTATGATTTTTGTAATTTTATGAGACAATCGAGATGAAAATTTTAATTTGCAATTTTTCAATAATGTTTTTTACGTATCTACATAACATTCCTTTACATACACGCTCATATAAACGACATATGAAAATAATTTTTTTTTTCTTAACTATTGTCGCTATGACTTCTGGACCATCATATGGCGCGTTTTTTATACGAAACCTGAACGCTGATTTGCTGTTTAATGGATTTATCGTTCGACGTTAAATTGGTGGTATTATTTAAAATATGGGCATTAAAAATTAATAAGAGAGATAAGTAGATTAATTTTGTGGAATCCACGAGTTACTGAATTGTCAGCAGTTTTTTTTTCACAAATCTGTACTTTCAATCTGCTTCTTAAGACTTTATTACGCTGAATTAGTGCCAGACATCGTTGTGTATTTTAATTTTTGCTTCCTCTTAGAGGAAGCTTTGTAATACTAAAATTTTAAGTTTCTTTAAATTGCTCTAGAAATATGACTAAAGGTGTTCGTTGTCGAGTTCTTTGGGCAAAATAATTGGTCCATAAATTTCAGAGATATTTGAGGTAAAAATTAAAAAAATTTTTTTTTAAATCGTAATTTTTCGAGAACGGTTCGATGAATCAGCTCTAGATTTCTAGACAATTTTGTATGTGATATAGATATTATGTATGTGAATTTTCACCAAGATCGTACAATTACTTTTTGATATTCAAAATTTTCCTATTTTACAAAGTCATTTTCTTTGTCGCCTGATAACAAGAGAAAACTTGTTTTAATTTCTTTAAAATTTGGTGGAGATGTAGAGTATATTATTTATTATATGTGTTTTTAGAGTAAAAGAATTCGTTTATGAATTTCAGAGATATTCGAGGTTAAAACTGATTTAGCTCTCTTTTCAAATCGTAATTTTTCGGGTATATCTATACTAGAAAATGGAAATGACACGTGCTATGCGAGCGCGTTTTTCACTTACTTTTGTTTTTTATTGAGGTTAATTTACAGCGCGCTTCGCCGATACATGAAATTAGCTAAATATGCTGGTGAATTAGAAGCCGAGAAATACGTTTACCAATACTTTTGACTGCACTTCGATATTAATCGCGTTTTCTCTTTTTTTACATTTTATTTGCACGATCAGTTCGTGTTCTATTGTGTTAAATTTTCAAATTTGCCTTTAAAAATTAATTAAATGAATCAATAAATTAATTTTGAGGAAGCCACGTGCCAATGAATTGGCAGCGGTTTTTAATTTATAAAACATCCGCTCGCCTACGTACGAAACTCATGTAGGTGGAAAAAGCATGCCTGTTTGTTAAGGCCCCCGTTACATAAGCACGTGCACGCGTATGCACGCGTATGCATGCGTAAGATATTTAGTAATTGTCGATGCAGCCAACGTGATAAGGGAGTATCTACACTGCGGGGTGCATCATGGAGCGCATCGTGGTGCGCGTTCAAACTGCGCGTTCCAAGCTGAATTTACTTTTAAAAATATAACTGATTATAAAGATTGAGTACTTACTTATGGTATGAGGGAGTTACGATGACAACATAACCCAAACGAATATTTAAATTATTTTAGAACCCAAGTAGGCGGAGGATATGAGGTCCACGCATATAAGGGAATCATGTAGACATGAAAAATTAAGCCAAACGATTATTTAAATAATTTTTAAACCCAATAGCCGGGGTATGCGAGGTGCACGCATATTAGGGAATACCGTAGACGTGCAACAATAAGCAAGACAATTATTTAAACCGTTTTTAAACCTAAGAAGGCGGGGGATATGAGTTCCACGCGTATACGGGAGCGCGTCAGACGTACATATAAGACAAAATAATTATTTAAATAGTTCTTAACCCCAAGTAGGCGGGGGATGCGAGTTCCGTGCGTATACGGGAGCGTGTCAGACGGGGATACAAGGCAAAATAATTATTTGAATAGTTCTTAACCCCAAGTAGGCGGGGGATGCGAGTTCCACACGCATACTGGAATAAGATATACATGGCAAAATAATTATTTAAATCATTCTTAACCCCAAGTAGGCGGGGGATGCGAGTTCCACGCGTATACTGGAATAAGGCAAACGTGTATACATGGCAAAATAATTATTTAAATCATTTTTAATCCCAAGTAGGCGAAGAGGCGAGTTTCACGCGTACACGGAGACACGCCAGGCGTGTATACATGGCAAAATAATTATGTAAACAATTCTTAACCCCAAGTAGGAGCGGGATGCGAATTCCACGCATATACGGGAGCGCGTCAGACGTGCATACATGGCAAAGTAATTTTTTAAATAGTTCTTAACCCCAAATAGGTGAGGGATGCGAGTTCCACGCGTATACTGGAATAAGGCAGACATGTATATATGGCAAAATAATTATGTAAACAATTCTTAATCCCAAGTAGGAGCGGGATGCGAATTCCACGCGTATACGGGAGCGCGTCAGACGTGCATACATGGCAAAGTAATTTTTTAAATAGTTCTTAACCCCAAATAGGCGAGGGATGCGAGTTCCACGCTTATACTGTAATAAGGCAGACGTGTATTATAGCAAAATAATTATTTAAATAATCCTCAAGCCCTAGTAGGTGGGTGATGCTCCCGTATACGCGTGGAACTTGCATCCCCCTCCTACTTGGGGTTAAGAATTATTTAAATAATTGTTTTGCCTCGTATGCACGTCTGACTCGATTCCGTATACGCATTGGAACTTGCATCTTCCGCCTACTTGGGGTTAAGAACTATTTAAATAATTATTCTGCCATGTATGCACGTCTGACGCGCTCCCGTACACGCGTTGAACTCGCATCCCCCGCCTACTTGGTGTTAAGAATTATTTAAATAATTTGTTTGCCTTGTATTATTGAAATAATTTTTTTGCCTTGTATTACACGTTTACGTAACACCCGACTCTAGCTTAAATTCACTTGTCATTTGAACGCGCGCGCTACGGTGTGCAGCGCGAGTGCCCAATCCGCGACAGTCTCTACTGCGCAGACTCGAAGCTGCCGTCCGACTTCGACTCTCTGATTTGGTATTGATGAAGTCCTAGAGCAATTGAATTTTTCAAATTCGGATGCTAATTTTGATCACTCGAGAACCACTCGTCAATTATCACCCTTGCTAGAAAAAGTCAACTTTCCTCCCTAGTTGCACCATGTACTATTTTTAAATTAATTTTAGCAGATGAATTTGTTGTTTTTGACTGAGTTATTTTATTTTTTTATTTTCCGATGGATTCGGCTCGGTATAAGACTACCCGTTACTTATAATAAAACGAGTATCTGGGCCAAAATTCGTATGATCTATGAAAAATTTTCTGAGAAAATCCATAAACTTGATTACATACGAACGTACATATATACATACATACATGATAGAAAATTCACAAATGAACTAATTCTTGGCGGAAAATAGTTTTTATACAGTAAATTGCTAGTTTTTGGGGGGTTACAATCTTTACGATTCGGTGACAAGAATAATGCCAACGTTGATAAAGGCCGATTGAAAAACGTCGCACAGTACCAACCACCTCCTGTATACCGATGTCGCCCTTCGAACAAGACGGTATGAGAGCCGCATTTGAATATCACTCTGGAGAAAATATAAGGCTCTCTTGAGAAGCGGTTGTGTTTAAAAATTGTTACCTTTTATCTTATCTTCTTCATTTTTTTTTTTTTTTTATAAATGTGAAGATCTCTTTAAAATTATAATAAAAATTGCTTGTTTCATATCGGGAAAATTACAAAAACTGACCGGGAAAAAGAGGGAAAAACACAGGAATTTTTTCTTAAGTCAGGAGTAAATACCCTGAAATTGTATAAAATCGTTGCGAATCATAGAAAACTGTATTAAAATGCTAGAAATTTTATAAAAGTGAGTCACATATCTACAAACAATTGCTTATAACTTTGCAAGTTTTGAAAATTTTCGAATTTTTTATATTGCTACGTCCCCTGAAATTGAACAAAGAATAAAATGAGACCTTGCAAATTAAAATTGAATGAAAAATGAAAAAGAATTATGGGTTTTGTTGATTTCTTTTTCAATTGTCGATATCTTCTTGAATAATATTTAAATTTCTTTGAAAATTTTTTCTTTGTTTCTTCAAGAATTATTGTTTCATTCTATATTGTTTCTCAAATTATAATATGTGAAGTAATCATCGTAAAAATTTTTATATTTATATACATATATATCGCTCCGGAACCACCTTAAGCATTTATGTATTTATTTGTACATATGAATTAACCTATCTTTTCATTTTAGTAAAAGTGGTCTTTTTTATATCTGTATTTTTGAGAATTATTAGGCAATTAATTTTATAAGGTGATGGCTTTGATATAGCTCTTTTTAAAGATTATATATTCCGATAGTTTTGTTAGAGGATCCTTTTCCTCTCTTATTAACTCGGAGAGGCTCAGGGTTCTGGCTCACAGGTTTTGCTGAAACAAAGCAAGCATTTTTTTTTCAGTATTTCCTTAAATGCAGTTAAAAATGTTCATAACTTCAGTTTATCAAAGCGTGAGGGTCTAACTCCGGTTCGTTTCATATTTTAACATCTAAAAACAGATCTCAAAGTTTGAGAAAAATCCATGATCCGGATCTGAGATACACTCCTTGTAAGACTTAAATTTTCCCTCTATCAATCATATATTTCGTTTACATAGACAACTAGACTGGATCATTCACTCAGGCAATGACAATCTTCTTAAATTGGATGACAAACAACTGGAAGCCAAGCGACTTTGCAATGACCATTTTACTGCTGACGATTTTGTGGTCGGTTCTGGTATGACAAAATTGAAAAATATAGCTATACCTATTCAAAAGGCTTCAGATACTGATTCGAATGATTCCGGTGACGTTGAAGAACATGATGGCTCTGGAATTGATCTTCCTCCTACCTCTGAAGACAGATCAGTTATTGATTTAGAAACACCCTTTATAAGAGAAAGAAGTAACAACATGCCACAAAACTTTGTGGGAATTGATTTAGAAACATCTTCTTTAATAGAAACTAGTCATAACATTCCTCAATACTTTGATGCAGCAGAGCCATCTTGTTCAGGAATGCAAAGCAAGTCGAACTTTGATTGTGACTCTACCGGAAAATCATTAAATGCAAATGTTCAAACTAAAAAGTATGAAACTTTAGTTCAAAAATTGCAACGTGAAATTGCGAGTTTAAAAGAGCAGTTAAACAAAAAAGATAAACAATGTAAACAAGCACAGTATGTGACTAAAACAATGAGTGTACGAAGAGATGTGTATAAACAAAAGGCTATTAAACTTTCTAAAGATATTCGTAATAAAGATAAAAAAATTAAAAATCTTGAACGTAAAATTGAAAAATCTAAGGAAGCAGTTTCTTTTTATGACGAGTATTTAAAGCTTAATGCAAATGTATTAAACTTTTTTAAAATGCAAATGAATCATGTCAAACTCAGAAAGTGGTCTAATGATGAAAAAGAATTTGCTGTGATTTTATTTTATAAATCTCCAAAAGCTTATTGTTATTTGCGTGACCAAAAGAAGTTTGCCTTACCATGTATTAGTTTGATAAGACGATGGATTAATGAACTTGATTTGGAGCCTGGAAATAACATTAAGTTATTTGAATTGTTAAAAATAAAATCAAGCACAATGACAGTAAAAGAGCGCGAGGCGTATTAATGTGGGATGAAATGAGCATAAAAACGTGGTTAGATTACAACCCAAAAAAGGATTTGATCGAAGGTTACACTGATATGGGAAAGCATGGTCGCAATGCAAATCGTGGTAATCATGTTTTAGTTTTTATGTTACGAGGTAGGCAAAATGATTGGAGACAGCCTATTTGCTACTATATTCCCCATAACAGTGTAAATGGAATGTTATTGCACAAAATCATTTTAGATGTAATAGATTACGTTGAAGGTACTGGTTTTCTATTAAAATCAATGGTATGCGATCAAGGATCGCCAAATCAATCGGCTATAAAAGGATTGGGAATAACCAAAAATAAACCATTTCTTGAACGAAACAATCGTAAAATTTTCTTCAATTTTGATGCTCCCCATTTACTTAAATGCCTTCGTAACACTTTTCGCAAACGTCAATTTGAAATTAATGAGAAACCCGTGTCATGGGATGCGATTCGGGAATTAAGAAATCGTGAAAAAGATCTTCCAACTAAATCTGCCCCTAAACTAACAGACAGACATCTAGATCCTAATGCTTTTCAGTTAATGAACGTTAGTCTTGCGGCTCAAATTTTTAGTAACAGTGTTTCTTCAGCTTTATTAGCAGGCGCGGTCGCATCAGAAAAACCTTTCATTCGTCCCGATTGCATTGCAACAGCAAATTTTATTAAAAAAGTAAACGACCTTTTTGATTGTTTAAATAGTAGAAGTTCTCGAGATGTTAATCCTTTGCGTCGTCCTTTGTCAAACTTAAATCCTCAAGTAGTACAGTATTTGAAAGATTCTTTGAATTGGATCGAAACCTGGAAATGCGTTGATAAAAACGGTAATCCGCCATGCTTTGACGGTTTTTATTTGACGATTAACAGTATACTTTTGCAATGGGAAGATATGGCATCAAACGAGGGAGTATATTTGTTAACGACGCGTTTAAATCAAGATCCGTTAGAAAATTTATTTTCTGTTTTAAGAAGTCGTTCTGGTCACAATCAAAATCCAACTGCGATGCAAGTGAGGCATAATTTACAGTATAGTATTACTGCAAATTTAACGTCTTCATCGAAATTAACAAACTGCGAACCTGACGAAACAGTAGCGTTACTAGCAATTTGTACGAAAAGTACTAAGCTTGATTTACAAGAATTGTTAGAAAATATGACCAATCCTGTGCCCGCGTTTACTGAAGACATTGACAATAATACCGATCGTATTACTTGTAATTTTCTTGCAAATGACAACAGTATCATCGAAGTAAATGCAAGTAATGAAAATGATGAATTAATTAACGATGATATTGAAGACGTTTGCAGTGAAATTTCATTCGATGGAGTAAATGAATCTGTTCATTTCGATGAAAATGAAGATACTTTTGTTGAAGAGATGTCTGATTCAGACACAGTTGTAGGTGATGTTGATGATAATGAATTTCAAGAAGTATCTAATTCATTAAATGAAGGGAGTGAGAATTTGAATAATATAGATAGGAGCTTGTCATCCGAAACTTATGATAAAATGAATAGTGTTTTGACAAATTCTCACAATCGCCAAGATTCATGTACTCCTTTACGGGGAGATTACTTTTTTTTAAAGCGTATAAAGTATTTAATGTGACCAATGAACTTGGAAATCTTTGCGTCCCTTCTGACGCTTTTTATAGAATCATTATAACAGCTATTGAAACTTTTGATACACTATTTTCTGAAGTAAGTTACAAGACAGAAGTTAGTAAAGTTTTAATTGATAAAATCACAGCTGAAATTCTTAAATATCATGCACAGTTTTGGATTACTGACGAACCTTGTAAATCGCATCGTGAGGCTGTAATTGTGTTTTTTGTTAGAGTTCATATTTTTAATAAGGTGAAATGGATAAATTATGATTTGCGAGATGCTAAAAGTTAAAAAAAAAGACATTTTGCTGGTAACAGGCCTAATGCTAAGTTGCAGAAATTGAGTCATGAGTAAAAAAAGAACATATTAGATTTTATTAACGTCTATATTACTTAATGAGAAACTAAATTAGAATATGTATTTTTTAACACAAAGGAAATAATTTTTTTTTCATGATGAAATTTGAACAAGTTGTTACGCTTATTGTATTGTCTTAAGCTAATATGAATATATGTTTATTTCCTTACAGACAATTATTTTTGTGATTCAATAAAAGGTGACATTTAATGGCCATTTATTAATATAAAGCATGATTTTTAATTATAATATTTATGATTATCTTCAAATAAGTAAAATACTAGTTATTAATTTTCAATTTCATTTTTCTTCATAGAAATTTTTCACTTTTTTCAATGCTGTGTGATAATTTATTTATAAATCATAGATCTTCATGTAAAAAAAGTTTGTTTCGTTGTATTTAATTGTATAAACATTTTTATTGCTAATTTGATAATAGTAATTTCCATTTCGTAGTTACAATATTAATTCATTTTGTAAAATTATTGAAGTAAAATTATTAAAAATATAATGTCACTTTTTATACACTACGATTTTTTTTTTATATTGCATGTATATACTATATTAAATTGTAAGACAGCATTATACTAAATTATTCTATAGTTCTTAGGGTATGGGCGCTGTCATGCCATATCAATTATCGTCTTTTTGTTTATAATCCATATTTACGTTCATAAATGATTCAAATTATAATACTTTGTTCGGATAATCAGAAAGTACTTGAATTCAGTATTGATTCACGTAATAGATATAAACTTGAAATTAATAACAATTACTTATAGTAACGTGCATAAAGCAATATAATTTATAATTTTGTTTTATCTTTTGTAATAAATTGTGGTGAATAGTTTCGCATGGTAACTAATTTGCATTTCTTTTTGTAGATTATTGAAATGAAAAAATATCTGATTACAGGCAAAAGATTTTAATTTTTAGTGCATGTTAGGAATATTTAAAAATATTCATCACCCTTTCTTCCTTAACCTAATAATCCTGTGTTTCCAATCCTATCCTGATGGAAAATATTTGCCACCTTCCCGCTCGGTTTCCATCGAATAATATCGAGTTTGCATATTATTTCTATTGTTTTTAAATAATTAATGAAATTAAATTACTAAAATAATGTGTAAAACATATGTTAAAATTATTTATGCAAACACGTATTAACTGAGAGCAGAACATATTAATGAACATTCCATGAATTTAAGTAGAATTAACAATCATTTTGGTAACGCAGGGTTGATTTTTGTGTTTTTCAATTTTAAAAATCGATACTACCTTTTTTTATGCCTGATCCATTACTTTGAGATTGCTGCAGCATATTTTTATCCACAGGGGAGGTATTTTATCAGAATGGTGAAATGTTATATAGATATTTTATTAAATATAATGTGGCCATTTCCTTCAAGGAATATCTTAAATATAAAGTCGTTTAAAATATTTTCCAAATCTGATACTGTCAATTACAAACGGGAGCTATTCAGAACACGAAAAAATTCTTTTCAAAAATAAATAATAGAAAAATTCTCGTCTATAAAAATTAAAAACAAATTGCATAAACTTACAGACTTTCAACTAGAGGAAAAACATTCCGAAAAATGTAAAAGATGTATTCCCATAAAATTTTTAGATCATGTGTCGACGTAGGGCTTAATTCCCTTAATCACCGCATTTTCTATAGTTTAATCGTTAGGTGGAAATGGTATTGGAAATACCGATATCACATATCATATTAAAATAATTTAATGAGAATATTATGGACTTCTTGCCACGTTTTTTAAATTTTTATATACTAAACTTTAAACATTTTATACCACTGTAACCTCAAAATCATAACTTTAACATAATTATTCGGCTCTCGTGGTATGAAATACGGTTCGAAACTGGTGCGTAATATGATTTTTAGCTCGTGTGACTTTTCTCACTCGCATCGCTCGTGCGAAGAACGCGTTACATCCCCGATGGAAATAGAAAATGTATATAAATGTAAAAAAATGTATACAAACTTATATAATAAGTGTTTATAAAAGTTGTAATTAGAACATTTTTTACGTTTATATACGTTTATATACATTTATATAAGTTTTTTTTACAAAAATTTTCACTTATTTACATTTATATATTTTTTCTTACATTTTGAATAGTTGTATTGAAAATTTGTATTTTTGTAAATATACATATATTTAGTTTTTTTACAGATATATACATTTATATAATTTATATATTTTTTTTAAATTTTCGCTATATAAGACTTTTTTTTCTTAATTTTATGGAAGTGTATATAAATGTATATAAATGTAAAACAATATGTATAAATTTCAAAAATTTCTTTAAAATCACCCATCTGACAATTTAGTTGTCTGATATAATACCCCCGCGTCTTTCTTCTTAAACCTTTATTGATACATTAATTATGATGAATAAATTACTCGAAAATTAAAAACTGTCAGAAAAAATAATATCATGTGCACCCAAGGGTTGGTGGGCTTTTTTATATCGCGAGTTTGCAGAGACTCGTGCTAACTTGCCTTCGACTTGTACTTATAAATACTCTGTCTGCTAAATCCAACATTGAGTACACCCTTGATACACAATGTATTATTTTACAGTGAATATGAAAATTAATATAATGGTTGCATACAGTCGAAAAGTGATATGTCAAGTGATATATCAAGTTAAATAACTGTACATATATGAATACATAACTAATTATTACTATTTATTTTCTTGTATAACAATTTATATCTTTTTTTATTTCTTTCAATTATTATTTTTTTAATCAAATAATTGTAAGAATTTATTAACTTTTAATAATATTTAATATAATTTATTTTTAAATTAAATTTTATTTAATCATTATTAAATTGTTATTTATAAAAAAATTTTATAACATGTAAAATTGCAAATCATCATGCGCCCGAGCCGCCGAGCCGCGATTCGCAGAAGTGAGAAGAGAAGCATACAAAGTCAATGCTAGCGCCATCACTCGGTCAAGGCGGAACTAATTTTTTTTCGTCCTCGCCCCCCAATCTGACGTACGCTTCTATATGCGTCTATATTCGTTGGTTGTAATTTGCAAAACGTTAACCTCTCAAGATTTAGATGAAGGGTAAAATAAACAGTAATACGATAAACTGAGAAAGGTAACAGAACTTCATTATTTGCAAAGAATATTGCCAAAAAATTTGTACTCATTTACTGTAAACAAAATTCATAATATTTAACGTTAACATCATAAAACTGTTTAGGTATTGATATTCCGTTTTGCAATGATAAGGTCTCAACAATAGAAAAGAGGTTGATTTTATTATTAGAGCGGCATGTTTTTGTTTAATAAATGTGAGTATATTAATGTATTATTATTTTATTTGTATTAAAATTATATTGAAGATTATAATATCTAACTCATACATCTGTAGTGATATTTAAAAAGATGAGCTGTATTTTCCTACAACTTTCATAAGCTAAAGTACTAACACTCTTTAGATTACTTGAATTTAAAAAATATAAACCACTAAATTCTATAATATTTATTACAGAAAAAACTTTCAAGTATATCTTGTTAAGATAAAGGATTGAAACGCAGGAATTTAAAAAATAGATTGATAAAATAACCTTTTATTATTGTTAAAGTTTGTAAGAGTTTATTTTTAGTAAATATATTTCCTGAAATTGTTACCACAGTGGGCAATAATGCAGTATTAATAATGTAAAAAAAAATATATATATATATATAAAATAATTTGGACATTGTATTTTCTTTGAAAAATATCGAATCTGGTTTACTTCATCATTTTAAATAAAGTTTTGATTATATGGAATTAACATATCATAAAAGTTGCTTTTATTGTGCATGTTGATATGATTTTATTTCCTTTCAGAATAAACTAGTAGATACTGTACGTAGATGCTGTAAGGATTATTATTCTGGCTATTACCTTGTTAATAGTGCTGATAAAAAATGCCACATCCATGTGTAGTGTGTGGTCGATCCCGCATGAACCCTAATAACAGAACAGAAGAATATACATTTTTTGGATTTCCAGTCAATGATGAAACTCGATGTAAGAAATGGTTGGAATTCTGCTGTCGCGAAGAACTTTATAAGTTAACTAAGAAACAACTGCTTCAAAGAATGGTTTGTTCTAAGCATTTTGAACAATCTGATTTTGTAAATGACTTTTATGATCGATTGAATACTACTGCAGTGCCAAGTATTTATGACCCAAAACAAAGTTTATATAACATTGGCTGTGTATTGTGCGGACGTTTTAGAAAAAGTCCACCTGGATCTGAAAATGATGGAGCAACTTTTCATCATTTCCCAGGAGAAGAGTTTCGATGTTTAGAGTGGTTAGATTTTGTTGGCGTTGATTCTTATTACCGACTCACTAGAAAAGAAATAATGTTTTGTTTCATTTGTTCAAAACATTTTGATAGATCTCAGTTTATGCCAGGGTTTCATAATCGATTAAAAGATTCTGCAGTGCCAAATATTAAATATCCTGATGAAAATGAAGAAGAGAATCAATCAGATAATGGTATAGAACACTTATATGATATTGAGTTATTCAATACTTGTGAAAAAAGTAAGAAAATAGATTCTTTGCCTCAGGCTGTCTTAGAGAGTCAAGCTTGTGCAGCATGTGGTCGCCAACGAACAGATCCAAAGAATAGAAATCAGAAGTACAAATTTCATCCTTTTCCTGCCTATGAGATAGGGCGATGTTTAAAATGGTGTCAATTTTTGGGAAGAGAAGATATCTTAAGGATGTCACCTAATCAGATTCGAAGATTAGTTCTATGCTCTGTACACTTTCAGGCTGGTCAAAATTTTAATAATGGAAATGGACCTTGTGATGCTATCCCTACTATTCTTATTAAAGGAGATGATGAAATTGAAATTATTGCTGATTCTGAGGAAACAATCGAGCAATTAGAAGAAAATAAGGTTGCTAGAGCTTCCGTATCAAGTAAAAAGCCAAAAATAGATCCATTAACTAAGCCAACTCCTTTGGCAAAAAAACGAGGCAAATCAAGAAGACCGATTGCTATTAACCTACCAAAAATAATGGCTCCCAAAATAAATAATTACACTATAAAAAAATTACCAATTCCAACAGCTAATAATTGGAAATTAATAGCCAATCAATTTCAACCTATTACTTTATCAAACAATGTAGTAAGTAACATTACACCAGAAATAAAAAAGGTTATTTTGCCGTTTACAGGGAATATCTCAAATTTAGGTGCTCCAATACCAGTGAAGAGTTTATCAAGTATACCTCCAGGATTATTATTTAAAATAGATTTACCTGATAAAGATAAGAATTGCAATAAACCTGTCAAAAAAAGAGGAAGAAGAAAAGTTGCTGAGAAAATTCAAGCTCAACAAATTTACTCTAATGAAACAAAAAAAGTGAATAGAATGAAATTTATAAAATCTAATATAAAAGAAGAAATAGAAACTGAACCTGATAGTGAGCCTGAAAATAGTGTTACTCAATTAACTGTTTATCCAGACACATCATCAAGACAAATAGTTGATCCGGATGTAGAAATGCATGACGCATATTTTAATGATTTTGAAGAGGTTGAAGAAGAACCTATAATAGGTAATGAATATATAGATTGTGAAGTTGAAGAAGAAATTATAGAAGAAACAAAACCAAAAGTCAAAATGTCCGGAAGATGTCGAAGAACACTTATGCCAATCCAATCTGAATTAAGACGTTTTTTGAATAAACTAAAACCTCACGTCAGAAGATTACCAAAAAAATCTAAGGCACAAGTAAAATTAGCTATAGTAAACATGGTGATTGATCGGTTGTGAAGTATTTCGTTAAAGTTAGATTGGATATTATAAATATTTGAATTTAATTAGTCTGTCTATATAGCCTCATAAGCGTACGCGAAAATTTCAAGTGGCTTATGCGAAAAGTTATTTTAAAAAATTTACGAAAGAAATACTTCTTCCCTATCAAATATCTATGAAAAACACAACGTTTGTTGTGCTCACTCTACATTTGGTTGGAAATATATAATTTTTTTAAAAACTATTTCGCGTACGCTTTCAAGGCTCTCTAAACAGAGTATTAATTAATTTTTAATTAAAATTAATTTTTAAATTATTAATTTTTAGAAATATACATTTACTATGTATATATCTATATAGCGTTACAAATTTTGTGAAGAAATAATTTGTTTATAAGTATTTATAAGAAAATTCTTGTTAAGTATAAATATGAATTTTTTTTGATTATTAATATAAAAAGTGTATATATACATGAGCCTTTGATTATACAATAAGATTTAATATTAAGAGATTGTACAAAAATACTTTTATTATAAAACAATAAGATTTAGATATGCTAAGTATGGGATAATTATTGTAATGTTCAAGATGAAATTTTCTATTTTGACTTTAATAAAATAAATGTAATTTGAGTCATTCAAAATTATTAAATATTATTTAAATATCCGACACCTATAGTAGTAAATAACATTTATTTTCATATATTCATTATAGTAATTATATATCAATTGAGATTATGCAAATAAAAAAAATTTTAAATAATTTAAACATTTATTGTGTCCAAAATAATTTGTAAAATAAAGTTTATGTGCTAGTAAATATAATGAAAAAATATAAAATTATTTAAGATTTCGTTGCTTTATTTAATAAATTTAATTTATTATTTAATTAATAATAATTAAATCAATTATTGATTATACAGTAATCTTTCATTATTATATATCATTATACAGTTTTTCGTTATTTAAAATAATGTACAAAGGCTATTTAGTTAAAATAAATTTCTTTAACAAATGTTTAAATTTAAGTAATTTACAATGCAATATAAAGTATAACAAGAAACAAATTAATCAATTTAAGTTTTATAAGATATTTATTTGTTATAAAGTCTCATTTTTCTATTGACGTACGTGAAATTTTACATAATTCTACAAGCATGATTTGGAAAACTTTAATTTATTACATTAACATTTTTTTATATTAAAATTTATTTTCTAAAATTAAAAAATGTTTCATTTGTAATAATATATTTATGGTTTTATTAATTTAAAAATATTTCAAAATATTTCAAAACAAAATAAATCTGCAATAACATATTATTCTTATAAGCTACAAAAAGCCACTTTACATACAATATTTACATTTGTGAGTTAAACTCATCAAGTTGCTGCAGAGCACAGTAACTGCAATGTACAAAATACATACATACAAAAGCTATAACATTGACTTATTGTTCGATTCAGTGTAACTATAATTATGAACAGAAATTGTCAAAAGGGACCATATATCTAACATTTTACAAAAATGTAAAATTTTGAAATTTTCTGTGAAAACTTTATATTATAAATGTGAAACAATTAATATTCAAATTTTGTACATGACCTACTTAGTTAATTAATGTAATTTTTCTGAATCAACAATAAGTACAATGCATCTGCAAATTTTTTCTAAATTAATTATAAATTTAAAATGACATGATAAATTGTAGTTATCATATCATTTTTGCACTCAATACTTTAATGTGTCTTATGGTTTATGGTTCTCACTGCATAGCTGCACCGATTAAGATGCTTAAATTAATGTGAAGATGCTTTAAGTGACGAAAGTAAATTCATTAAAAGAAAAATACAAGAGCTTGGACAACAGCTCCAATTTAACTACGGAGGCTCTGTAACCTATTTTTCATTTCTTCAAGTTCTTTGTCATTATCAGCTTCCTCAACTTCTTCATCTTTAGAGGTTGATGCTCCAGGAGTATCGGTTACAACATCAGGTGCTCTTCCCATTTGTCCAGCTGTTACCTCCCATAAAATCTAAAATTAAGATTTTCGAGTATGAATATATATAGCTTGTATAACACCGTAGAATATAAATGCCTACATTATTGATGGAATTAGTAAATTTTAAATGTATAAAATATACCTTATCAACTTCTTCATCTGCAGCATCTTCTAGTTCTTCAGAATCCTCAATGGAGTCCAAAGTTTCATCCATCATTTCTTCTATAATACCAGCTTTCATCATTTCTTTTGAAAGCTCTCGCATTGTCGCAGCAACTTCTGGAACTTTAATAAGTGCCTGCATTGCTTGCATCACTTCTGTTGATTTTGAAACTGAACCTGCCACTCTTATTGTAGCCAGTTGATTTTTCATTTGCAAGGTAACAGAATTAAGGTGTGCCTTTGATGTGTGCAGTTTGTTGCACGCAGTCCTGGCCCGAATGACCTCTTTTGCTAAAATTTTGCATACATCCTTGTCACCTTTTTTGGCTGCATCCTTCAAAGATCGTTTCACCTTATCCTCTTCTCGTTGAATCGCTAGAAAATTAAGTAAGTTTGATTGTACACATTATTTGCAAAGATAAGATCAAGAAATGTCTACAATTATAATGTAAACACAAAGTAGTATACAATTCCAACACTGTAAACACTGTACACTACTCGCCTTTGGCATGTAAAAAAATGTACAAGGCGACATTTTCACCGTTACTTTCATTTACAATCAGCAATATTTGTCAAATGTTTGGCACTGTACATCCAAGGCAGTTATCGTCTAAATCAGGAGATATGACTCACCTCTAACCTGTCTGTCGATCTGATAGCCCTCTTTCCGCAGCTTGTGCGCCCACTCGTTCACCTGAAATTCAGACAAAACACCTCGACACAGCCCGAAAAAGCAAAACACTCGTCTCTCTTTTAATTGGCATTTACCATCTCCTTGGGATTTTTCTCCTGAGATCGTCCAAAGAGGCCCATTTTGCAGACAACCTACTTGTATATGCGCGAGCTGCTCGCCGTCTTATTGTGACTTTTCGGTTTCACAAGGTGTCTGTGTGTGTGTGTGTGTGTGTATGCAAACACTACAAAAGTGCAAACCTCGCGGCTCGCGGCCTCGGTGGATCGATGACGCGATATATCTCGACACATCGCCGACAATGGGCGCGAGTTGAATTCGAAAAACCCGTATCGCCCCTAGATACGAAAAAGCGTAACAAAAAGATAACGGTCGCGAAGTCAGCGGGTGTAGTAATCTATACATATGCGTGCTGAAATAGTATGGGAGTAGATAACTGTGGTGTTCGGTCAGACGCTATAAGTGGAAATGACCTTGAGTTCTATAATATTACGACTTATATTGTACTATTTTTCATTATAGGAATTTTCTTTTTAATTTTGTCGTAAAAGAAAAGATCTTTTTCGTACTTCAAGGTGTAACGAATTTGACTGACTTCTAAATAAATTCCTTTATTCAAACAAATAAAATCTATTTGCATTAATACTATTATTGAAGGAATTAGATGGACAAATTTTGTTTTAGATTACAAGAATTTCTTATATAATAAAGAAGTCTAAATAAAATGACAGAAATAAATAGAAAATTTTTTAATAATAGGTATATTTACGATTGATCATCTGATCAGATATTTTTATTCTAATTAATTTATATTTCATGAACTTATTCAAAAGATTACAGAAAACAGATTGAACTTTTAAGTATTTTATTAACTTAAACATACAATATATTATATACTTATATTAAATAAATAATACAGTTAAAATAACAATATGATACATTTGTTTTTAAAATCAAACATAATTAAAAATGCATACAATTAAAGTGCGTGATAATCATATGAACGCGTTTTGGACGAATAAAGTGAACGAAATTTGACGGCGCTTTAACGGTAAGGCACCACTGGTAAATAGTTTTTCCTATACGTAATATAAAGTCAAGTATTTTATAATCTTATCGTCATCATCTTAAATCCAAGTATTTTGCGAGCTTATCGTCATGTATCGATATCTATCGTGAGTACGTACCTATTATATAAAAATACTATTTTTAGTTCATATTTTGTTAGTCTATGGTCATCATCATTAAACTTATGAAAAATTCAAGTTTCAGTCGGGTCATTGCGAATTACGCTCTCGAATGAAGTAATGAACAGCTCGAGTAACTCGATCGCAAAGCTTCTCGGAGGCGAGCTCCGTTTGAGCAATAATGCACATTGTGCGTGAGAATAAAAATACAAAACAAAAGAAACAGAAAACAGTCATCAGTCGCTTGGCGGCTTATTATCCACGAATTCTTTCATCCAGTGTAATACGTTTTTGAACTTCTCCGCGACGTCGTTCGAGGTCATGTACCTGCCCGTGTGACGTTGGTATCTGTCTGATGATCCACTCACTTCATCTATGTCTTGTCTTTGTATAATTTGTTTGAGTGTCTTGGTGATAGGATTGTTTTGGTAGGTGAATTTACCGTCTGCAATCGCAGGTTTCTCCTCGCCATCTACAGTTTCCTTTTCGTCGCGTATTTTGCTCTCTTTCTTTTCGACCTTTGTCCTAGATTCGTCCACAATCTTTGTTTTTTTATATTGCGGTTTCGTATCGTTTGTATCGTTCGTTTTTTCTTCGTCACTGTCGTTTTGTTTATCAAGCGAGAAAGCATTACGCAGCAGCCCCTTTAAAGTGTCTATCAAACTCTTTTCTTTATTCTTCTCCGGCAGTTGATTTGTATGCATATCTTCCGGTACATTAGGACTTGCAGTTATCGTTGGGCGATTCTCCGAGGAGTCCCTTCGATCACGTGTCATATTTGTGTCCTCAACTGCATCTTTGGAATCTTGACTTGTCACTGATGAATTGTCATCTGCAATAAAAATCAAACCCCGTTTCAGCATTTAATTTTATAACTTTTTATCATGCATACCCTGGTAGAAATGTTAACCAGAAGCTAGCTAATTTTCAGTTAGCTTTATGGCTAAAAACGAACATCCCTAGCGGAAATATTTTTGTTCAAAAATGTTAAAATCTGTTAGAAAGAGTTATAAACTGTTTAAAAATGTTACAAAATGTAGGATTTTGGACGTTATTAATCGTTTGTAACTGTTTGTAACATTTTTCAACAGTTTTTAACAGTTTGTAAGAGTTATTAAATTATTTAATAACTTTTAAATATTTATTAATTATTATTATTAACATAGTAATAATTAATTATTAGTATAATTAAACACTCCTTGGCTTCTGCATTGTTTGACTGTTACTTGCCTTCGGAGTGCTCCCGCGCTCCTTGATTTTCATGATTATAATAATGAGGCTATTAAATAATTGTTAATTATTAATAATAATAATAATAATAATTTATGAATTATTAATTTTTCCTGAAATATATCAAATTTAAAATTATTTGAAACTGTTTGAAAGTGTTTAAAACTATTAAAAACTGTTTGAAACTGTTACAAAGTATTATAATTAGAAAAAATGTGTCCAAAATCATACATTTTGTAACACTTATAAACAGTTTTAAACAGTTCTAAATAGTTATAAATAATTTTTAACAGTTATTAACTATTATTAACATTTAAAATTTATGACAGGGATTGCTTGTATTTCATAATTAATGTACCAATCCAAAATAAATTATGGTATTTACACTTCATAAAATATGTATTTTAAGTTATAGTAGAATTTTTAGATGAATTATATTATTTTTGGATTGATTTTTGCTAAAAATGCTTCCATTTAATTAACACGTTAGCTATAAAATATAATTAATTTTCTACCAGGGTATGTTTACACTTATTCTACTTGCCATTGGAATTCATCTGGGGAAGAAGAACATCTCTATTTTTCCTCTCGCGTACGATGACGCCGTCGGGTCCGGTCGGCAGGCAGCAGGGACACTGCTTGTATATGAACCGCTTGCACACTTCGTCGGACAGAGTCAAGGCGAAACTGCCGTCCTGCATCCTCCTGATGGTCAGTGGTAATCTAACTCCATCACCCACGTAGACTAGGTTCGAGTCTCGTAAATCGGACAAGTCCTTGGCTTGCGTTGCCCTCTGGTTCATGGGTACGAGTCTTCCTAGGTAGGTGACATCTTGTGGTTCCGAAGATGGTGGTGCTCCAACAGGGTATTCATTTTGATGAATAACCTGGGTGATTGTGCTTCCAGGTAGGTGTAACGTTTGACCAAGGTTCAAGTGGTTGCTAAGCTGTTTTACTGTTTCCGGCCTATCTTCCATGTGATTGTTTATATTTCTTTGCGTTTGACTTTCAGATTTTAATACACGATTGGATGGGTCTACTAACATTTTCAATTGGTTGGGAGGCACAGGATTTTCAGGCAACGGTTCATGGTTGTGAACTGAAGTAACGTACTCATTAACGTTTCTATTATTTTCTATTATCTCTGATTGTTGATGATACAATGTATTTGCCGGATTTTCGGGCACTATCGGCATATTATATTTTGTCGAAGTTGGATATTGTGCACCAGTAGGATGTGTTGTTGTATCAATATCGTAGTGATTAGTTCTTCCGATTATTTCTCCCATCGTCGTGGAGGGTTCCTCGGTGCTTTTATGATGTTTTATGTATACCAGAATTCTGTCGTTCGGCGAATAGTATTTAGTAGGCTTTCGCTCTATTGACTGATCCAGTGTTTCTTCTGTAAACTCCTTTGAATTATATTCGTGTACCTGTTGCGTATTGTAGGCTACAGATTGCTCTTCTGATTTTGCTTTATTTAATATATCAAGTTTCTCCTGTAAGTTTTTTCTTTTATCTTCATTGATACCTACATTTTGATTCTGTTTTTTTCCAACAAGATTTTTTTGTGCTTCATACCATTGTCCATTGCGAATAGCGTGTTCGGTTACCGGAATGATAGGAGCTATTTTATAGTGCTTATCATCCATAGGTGTCGTAGTTTCTGACTGTGAAGTAATGGGTTTTGTAGTTTCCATTGCTTCGGTAACTTCTCTTGTAACTGTTGTTGACGTTGATGGAGCTTGTTCACTTTGATGAACGACTAGATTAAAAGCTTTTCTGATTATCGATTCGTCAATTATTCCTCGTTCTTCGTCCAGTAAATACTTGACTGTTTTTATGATCAGATTTTCGACTACAGGCTGCGAAGCTGATTGTTCTTCAAGCGCTGATCTGTTTATTATGCTCTTTATTTTATCCAATACTTCTCTTGGTGGATTTTCTGTAACTTTGGACGCGCTTCCTAAAAGTGATACACGCTCGGTGACCCACTCACCATCCTTAAACTTATGCTCTTCAACTGTCCATGGAGCTACAGTCGGATGTGGACGAGGGATCTGATCGACCACACCATGCAATGCATTTCTCATTAATTGAGGTATCTGACCTATAATTGGCAAACCAGTTAAGCTTGTTAATAAGCGACTTGTTCTATCTATGATCATATTTTCAACTTCGGGAAGAGAAAACAGATTTTTCAAAGCAGGGTTATTTATGATTTCTGGAAGTAAATCTTCGATACCAGCTCCTACGATTTCAGAAGCCTTTGCTGTTCCATAATTCGTCATTAAGTCTTGCGCTTTTCTAGGAACAAGATTATTGATGACTTTTTTAACAACGCTTTGCAATACTGCCTCATTTATATATTGATCTGCCTCATCAAAGTCCTGCTCCGAAATTACAGATGGTCGTTCATCCACCGATTGAATGGCAGTTTCTGTGCCGTATGATTTTTGAGGAATATGCTCTGCACCATGTTCAGTCCTTGGTACTCCTGTTCCTTTGTTGATTGATTTTTGTTTTTGTGCAGCACTTTCACTACTTTTGTCACTTCCTACATAACTGTGTTCCAATGAATCTGAAACGGCATCATTTTGTAAAATAATTTTTTCAAGCCCCTTAAATAAAGCTTCATTATACGCAGCACGGTCTTGAGCACCTTGGGGTGTAGGCGAGACTTGTGCTATTTTATTGATTCTTGTATTAGAACTCTGATTAATTACCTGAGCATTACTTTCATGTTTTTTAAATTGTAATGAACTGTCTTTAATTGATAAATGACGTTCATTTTTTGAATTTTTTGTTTCTGTTTGCCCTTGTATTTTGTTACCCGCTGCTCTTATCTTTGCAATTCTTTGCTGATTAAAATGTTTTTTATATTCCTCATCCTCCACATCTTCTAGTGTTGTTACTGTTTCTGCAACATATTGTAATTCATCACTGTTTTTTGTTGGATTAGTACTATTGACATTTGTATTTTTTATTTGATATGTTGGTGGTAATTGAATATTTATCTCTTTTTGTAAATTAGCAACTTGTGGTATGCGAAAAATAGGATTCTGCGTTGAAATAATGGGTTGAGAATACTCCTTAGGCATAGCTGAAATGTCATGTTCTAGGTCATATGCTGATGTATCTATGTGGATAGGAAGATCGTCTTTTTGAATATTCGATGGATTATAGGGAACATTTTGTATATAGTTGTATGTTGGACTCTGTATTTCATAATTATTTGGACTAATTTTGTGTGAGCTATCCTGATCATCGATAGCATCATCGTAGTCAATAATCTTAACAGTTGTTGTGTAATATTTTCGATTATTGAAGCTGCTATTATATCTAGATGATTTTGGTGACCTATTTTGATTCTCAGGTATATAAACGTAAACTGGCCTTGGGCTTTGAGCATCACTTTCATGGTACTCAAGTATTTTTACTAATGTATTAGAAGCTGAATTAGAATTATCTAAGTTAGTATTCTGTACTGCTGATTCTGGTGAAATATTTTGTTGTGAATTATAATAATCATATGAAGGATAATTGTTGCTATTTATATTTTGTTTTGCATAATTAGGTATATAACTGCTACCGATATTTTCATTTGCATAATAACCCACTGTGTTTGTTGATTGCTCTGGTATTGATTCTCTGATGCTATCATGATTATAAGGAGGTGTTGGCGTTGCTGTCATTTGAAAATTGTTATGAGCCGAATTATAGTCACGCGCTGAATAAGAACCAGTAGGATTTGCATTTGGATTATTACCATCTGTGTATTCGTAATATTTTGGAATATGATCTTCGTTATACGTAGCTATGTTTAAGTTTTTAAAGTTTGGCGTATGTGTGAGCGTCTGTTGTGAATTTTGATAATTACTCGAGTGGATATAAAAAGGACTGTTAGTTGTCGGATAGTGCTGATAGTTTCCTTGTTGTGTATTTGTATAATGATAATAATTATTAGCATCTCTTTGTTTATAACTATGAGAGTTTGAATTTTCAACATTTACTGGCTGAGTTCCTCCATATGATAAACTTTGATGAGGAATTGGATGATTCATGTAATCACTGTTAGTTGTTGGATACTGCTGGTATGTTTCTTGCTGCGCATTCGAATAATGATAATATTCAGCAGTATCTGATTGTTGACCAGTGAGAGTTTCCGAATTTGGAGCATCTCCTGCATGAACGTGTGAATTATGATAATTAGTTGAATAAACAACATTATTTGATTTATAAGGTAATATATGTTGGATATTTTTATTTTCCTGATAAATTGTAGGTGATTGATAGTGATTTAAATTTGGATGGTCTACATGCTCCATGTTATATGGAATATGTTGATTATAGGGTCTATGAATTGCGTAATCACTCTCAACTGCTTGATAAGATTCTGTTACGTGTGGTACGTTTAAATTTTCAATACTATTTTTAATAAATTCTTTTGAAGAATAGTTTGGTATATAAGTATTGTCATTATAATGAGATTCAGTTAATTTTAATTGTTGCACATTATCACTTTCAACAGTTTCGTGTATAGGTGTGTAAGTTATATATGAGTAAGACGGTTTTGTATAATCAACATTATTTTCATAATCTGCATTATTAACACTATTTTTTGATGCACTATTAATCATAGTATTACCATCATTCGCGAAATGAGAAGTACTCACTTTCGTTAATTGTGGAGTTTCGTTATTATTTCCGACGTGATTGTATAGAGGTACTGACTGTATCACTGATTTAACGGTGGTATCTGCGGTTTCGTGGTAATTTTGATTAGGATATTTACTAACGGGACCGATATTTTCATTAATTGTTGCGTAATTATTGTTATGTTCATTTGAAGCATTAATATCTCCGTAACTGATTTCAGTTTCAACATTAGATCCAGTTAGTTTAACTAATTGTGCGTTTTTATTTGAATGGTATTGAACAACTTGTAACGGTCTATTAGTTATTAAATCTGAATTTTCAGCACTATTATACAAAGACTTTGGGGTAGATAAAAATTCATTTTCTGCATATTCGTCTGCGTAACCTTCCGCTGGATTATTATTATTTATATTATAATTTTTTAATATAATGCTGTTTTTTGAAGCATCAAGATTTGCGTTACTACTCCGAGTTGCAATTTTTGATCCAGTTAATCTTACTAATCGCGGATTTTGATATCTGCGATATTTAATAACTTGAACTGTTTTGCGGGCACCTGATTTTGGGGTTTTAACGTTGTTACTTGCAACTGTAGTAGTAGTAGCACTTTGTAGCTCTGGATTGTTATTATCAGACAGCTGTGTATCAATTTCTTTTTGTTTTTCATTATTAGCTTCATAAGTTTGACTATCCGTAACCTCTTTTGAAGAATAATTATTTGAATATTTACTACTAGCTACATGAGATTCAATGGATTGCATTTTTTGTGCGTTTTCTGTTACATCTAAATTGGCTGTATTTTTTGATCTGTCAGTGACTATTTTTGCATTTTGGTCTTTTGCTGACTGATCCGTTTGTGGAAGATTTTTATTAACATTGGAATAAGTATTCGCCACTTTCGAACTTTCAACTTTGTCTTCATAACTTTCATTTTTTACAACTTCTTTAGATGAGAAATTATGCACATGTTTCGTACTAGCTACGGAATCAGGCGGCGTTTGTTGCGTTCTATCTTGAGCATATTGGATTGGCGTCGTTGGTTGATAAACTGGTGCTTGAGAAGTAGCTTGATTTTCTGTTTGAATATTGTTTCCTGACTGATTTGGGTAACCAGTCGTAGAAATATAAGTTGGTTGCATATTTTTTAAATTATTTATGTAACCTCTATTCTCCATTACTTCCTGTAAAGAGTAAGTAGGGTTAGAAATAGAAGTATCTGCTGTATAAGAACCCGACATTTGTTGTTGTTGTTGTTGTTGTTGCTGCTGTTGTATATTTTGGTTATTGTAATATTGTACTACTGATCCAAATTGATTGTCTGTTAATTGTGAATTTTGCAAATTTGCTGCTTGCATTGCTTGCTGTGCTTGATACGCTGCGTAATCATACATTTGTTGTTGGCTAATCATGTTCTCATAAGTTTTATTTTGAACCATTTCCTTTGAAGAATAATTAGGTACGTAACTATTACCAGCTGTATAATGATTATCATTTATTTCCATATTACTTTGGCTTTGAACTGTTTGCTCATAGTATTGTCTCTGTGCAGCTTCGTTTTCATTGACTATACGCGAATCAACTGCAGTGTGTAAACTTCGGTAAGTGATAGGTTCCTTCAGTATAACTTTTGGAGTGGTTGATCTCAAATATTTTGGTGCACTTGGACACTCAGTTTGATAAGTTGCTTTTGCAATTCCAATATTTGCTGCGTTTTGTGGATCTATTAATCTTTCTGTAGCGGAATCGGATATATGAATAGTTGTTCTTTGAATGTTTTCAACAGATTTTTGAAGAATTGGTTCCGCAGTCATATCTTGCATTGGTTGATAATGGTATTCATTCTCGTATGCAGGTTGGATTTGACTATGAACCTCATTCTCATGAGATAAAACTGGATTCTCGGTTATGGCTGAATAATACGTATCTACGTTACTATCATGCATTTCTGCTGAATAAGTTCTAACTGCTTCATTTTGAGTTAAATCGATAGTTTTAGCTGTTTCAAAAGGGGCTTTTGTTGTCGATGCAATCAAACAAAATCGTCGTCCATATAGTTTATTACATTCTTCAATGGTGTCAAACTTTTGTCTTAAAATAGTTGGTATGTAATCTTCAGAAGAAGTCTTTGTGGGTATTGCATAAGCGTAATTTTGTTGAGGCGGCGTCGGACCATTGTATATGTATTTTGGAAGAGGAATGCCATATGGAGTAGATTTCTGGTAAAATGAATAATCAGGTTCATTGTTGTTTACAATGACTCTTTGATCGAAGTTTACGTTATTAGCAAAAGGTATGTTGAATTTTGTTGGTTGCATAGTTGGAATCGGCTGTGTTGGAATAACTTGCTGAGTGTATTCACTATAAGCACCGACATTTGTATCCCCTACTTCTTCAGCAGACGTGTTGTCGACATTCTCATGCTGGGCATGTTCGTAACATCGCTTGCCTTGACAATCTGGCTCTCGACATAAACACTTGTACTTTTTTGATCTTGCATTTCGGGCTTTATTAATATTTGTTCCAAGTATTATAGGAATGGATTCTTGATCTCTTGTATTTCTTTTATTTTTTCCAATTTTGCGCACCTGGATGAGCTGCTTTATTACCTCCTTTGGATTCTCAACTTTTTTCATAAGATAAAAAGGTTTGTTCTTTTTATTTGGAGATTCTGTATTTTCTTCATTTTTACTAGAATCAAGCATATCTGTATAATCCAAGATGACTTTAGAACCATCATCAGGATCTCGTTTAATTTTGATAGGAAATAATTGATTAGCGAGTTCTTGAACTTCTGCGGATGATTTTTCACGAGCGTTTTCATTACTATTTGATATTGGATCGTTATCATCGTACGGAACAAGTAATACCAAATCTTGTTTTTCTCGATCGCCTATGGCGGCATTTTTCTTGGAATGTACATGCACACTGAAAAAAAATTACGTAATGAATTAAATCACTGATGTATGTTCATTGCATAATAATTTTGTAAAATTATATACGACTAAATTTTGTTATACTAGATACATATGCACATACACACACACACACACACACACACACACACACACACACGCACGCACGCACGCACGCACGCACGCACACACACAATTTGTATTCAATTTTAACTTGAATTATGTAAATAATAAAATATCTTAAGGGATTTTATTCATCATAATTATTTACGAAATTTTACAATTTCTGGTAACACTGAAACATTTTAATAAAATATATTAAACAATAGTATTGATAAACTCATCTTCTACTATTAATCATCTCCGAGGGGTAAAGTCAATAAAACACGTTCCAAGTTAAAGAAATCATAAGCATTTTTAAGTGTATTTTGATATGCTTTATAGGTCAATTTTTAGAAATTAAATACTTTTACGCATAATATTATAATATGCATGTATTAACGATATGCGTTTTCTGATTATTACAAGAATAAATAAGAAAACATTAATGCGGAAACAGATACGGAAATCTGGACGTTCCCTCACAACTTGATCAGATTTGTTGTGGGAAGCTTCGTAGCGGTCACGAAGTCCAAAATTGGTGTCAAGCAGCTGACATTACCGGTTGCATCATTTTTTACGTGCTCCTGAATAATGCATTTTTGTTTAGCAAGGGTGCAGCATTTGGTCCATATTATGTGAAAGCAATTTTATGCGGAATTAGTAAAAATAAATCTTATTTTTTAGGCGCGGTCGGTACTCGGAAGATATTTATATTTTCACAACAGCGAAGATTTTTTACACCTCAAATACTAATAATTTATTATTATATAAAAATTGTTTTCCACCCGCAATGAGTTCATTGTAAGGAGGTTCGGGGGTTTTGATTGATGCCAACATAAAGAATTTTTTACAATGATTTTTACACATACCGTGATACAAGCAACGACATACATTGAAGGTAGAGGTGTTAAGATGACGAAAAATTATTTTTTAACGACATTTTATTATTATTAAAACTAGTTACCGTCACCTAGAAGAAAATTCAACAAAATATGACTATCATTTTGACTTTTTATCCAATTTAGATTTCAAAACGGTCATGTTGTTCCTTGTTCAATTTCAGAGATAGTTACCATCACAGGAAAAATTGGAAAATTATCTAAACCTGCAAAGTTACAATCAATTGTTTATAAATATGTGAAAGTCTCTCATAAGCAATTGATTGTAACTTTGCAGGTTTAGATAATTTTCCAATTTTTCCCGTGATGGTAACTACCTCTAAAATTGAACAAGGAACAACATGACCGTTTTGAAATCTAAATCGGATAAAAAGTCAAAATGATTGTCATATTTTGTTAAATTTTCTTCTAGGTGACGGTAACTAGTTTTAATAATAATTAAGGTAGTTCATCGCACATATATAGCAATATATATGAGCATAATTCCTGGGAAATTTCCCTTTTACGTCGCCAAAAAAAATGAAAAATTTTTTTGAATGCACACTTACCACACAAGGTTTTTCTCGTTTCTTGAACCTTACAGAACGTGAAAAAACGTGTGTTCCAAGCCGATTGAGTGGTATCATTTTTTTTACAGCACTTTTAATTTTTCTTATGGAAATTTAACATGGGAAAAATGGGTGAAAAGTTGTCATTGATGATGAACCAATAACAAGCTATTGAAGAGGCCAAACCAAATTTCACAAAAAAAGCGATTAAAGTTGAAGAATAAAGCTTTAATTTGAGAGGGCAATCGTTAAAATCGGTCGATTCGGTGCAAAGCTACGTGAATTCGAAAATGACAAAAAATGACCAAAAATGAGCGATTTTTGCCAAATCATCGTAATTCTTAAAATTTTCGTCATTTTTCGCACTTTTCATTCATTTTCAAATTCACGTAGCTTTGCACCGAATCGACCGATTTTATTATTATATTATTTGAGGGTAGGTTCGCGGTAACGATATTGTTGTATAACCGATCTGAAAAGCGCTAGATCTTATTGTTTATCGTAAATTCACGAAATTCACTGGAATTTCGATAAACAATGAGATCTAGCGCCGTTGAGATCGGTTATACAATAATATCGTTACCGTGAACCTACCCTCAAATTTCATAAGGAACAAAATCAGACTTTGATCGATACGATTGTATGTATAATAAAAATTTGCATAAAAGCGACGTATTAGTGAAATTTTAAAATAATTAATTGTTGATATTAGCGCTAATACTACGTAATTTTGCATGAAAAAAATGTTTTCTACTTCTTAAGACATCCATCATTCGAATAAACTTGATCTGGTTGTATCAAATATAAAAGACAAAACAAAAAAAAATTCATTACGAATAGCTATATATATTGCTATATATGTGTGATGAACTACCTTAATAGGATTTAATTTGAACATTTTTACGTAAAACAATTTAGTAAGTTAAACCTGAAAGAACGATTAAAAACGCTTAAATACAATCAAAATAGTCAATTTTTGGCTATTATAGAAAACAAATCATTTTTTCATAAATGCGTTACAGTTTTCGTCAAAATATAATATATTAGTATTTGAGATGTAACCGTTTTTGCAATATCGAAGATATAAGGTTCTCCTGAATAGTAGCGGTCGTGCCTCATATGTAGAAACGAAGTTTTTATGTAAACAGAGTGAAGTTGCCGCGCGATATGATAATAATAATATATACATATATGTTGTAGTATGTGAATATATTCTGGAATGATTAGACTTTAATTTAGAAATTATTTTCATGTTTTACTATTTTGTTTTAATGAAGATGCTATAAAGATACTTAAGTTTTTATTGCTTATTTGTTTATTTGACTGCTTTATAGTAGCATTAAAATAAAAGTTACGAAATTTTTAAGTAGGTGGCCTAATTATGGTTGGTTATGATAATCATGTAAAGAAAATATTTACAAATTCCGAAATTTCATTACTCGGGCACTTTTTAACTATCATTCAACATCTTCTCATTGATCTTGAAATTTAAAATTTTATACAACGGTAATTTTGTCATCTTTTCATTTTTTAATTAATTAAACAAATGAATAAATTCATTTTATTTTATAAAATAAACTTTAAAAGTTAGAAAATTTAAAATAAATATAAATAAAATAATTTGGTACAATGAAAGAAAATGGGCAAAAAGTTGAATAATTTTTGTTAATCATTAATATTATATTTATTATTAATAGCAACATTATTTATACTAATAATTGGAAAGTTACTAATAAGTTAATAAGTTACTAAGTTTATAATTTATATATTTATATACATACCTATGGTCTTTGCAACAGGTTGCATGGGTTAAATTACTAACTATAGAGCCTATAACTATAAGCTGGATTAGATGCACGTTTTTCATTTTTTGGAACGATTTTTCATAATTCACGTAGTCCTCCTCATTTGTCCTCTTATTTTGTTTATTATTTGATAATGGTTCTCTTAAAAAAAAATAGTTACACTCTTTATTCCATAATTACATTCATACTTCAATAATTAAAAATTTTTCAGAATATAATACAATTATAATATTCAGCCCGATAAGATTGTCAACTTTTCTTCGCACTTATCTTACTCTTAACACTTGTAATTAAAATAAGTAACCATCGCGTCTTGACGATTCCAGGGACCACGAACGACTGACTGTGCGAAAAGCCCGGCGCTGCTCATCGCGACGATTAATGTATATCAGCGAGTGACATTCTTGCGAAAGCCGAGAACCGCGTGTGTGACGAAACGCGTGCACATAAGAGCGGCTGGACAATAGATCGATGCTAAACACGGAAACCGAACATCCTGGAGGAATAAAAGCGGCTAGAGGTAGGTAGATGAGGATGTCTACGATAGTGCATTGCGGCGATATGTTGATCTTTCTACCTCGTTTGTTTTCTGTTTTAATTCGTTGAAGAAAAAGCTTGACGAAGCGAAGAAAGCGCTTGACTGTGCACAATTGTTCTCGTAAATAGACGCAAGGCTGTTTGCAGTGTAAATAAAAGTTGGCGATGTCTACTTTCGAATGTTGTGGCGTTTTGTAAGCAAAAGAAAAGCAAAAGTTTCATCAAGCGTTTCTAATTTTCTTACTTTGTTTGATAATCAATGTTAATTTTTAATTCGAATTTGTTTTGATAATTTTATTAATATTTATTGCATGTGCAAATGCAATAAATCATTACATTTAAACTGTATTATTTTTTTCCCTTTTCTATAGAAATAATGTAATTATTATTTCTAAATAATCAATTAGAATATTGAGACTGGTCTAATAAAACATTGTTTTGCAAGGAAAAATCATTTTTTAGTAATTATTAGAATCAGTGTTATGGTGAACGTTAGTTTTATTAAATGAAAATTTAAATTATCGGCACTTTGACGACGTAGCTGAATTGCACCTCGATCGATTTCCAAAGTTAAGTAACAATAAATGCGATCAGTGTTTGGATGGGTGATCCTCATAGAGGAAGCTTTGCGACGCTGAAAAAAAGTTTTCAAGATAACATGTTAGAAAGACATTTTGAGTCATTTGGAGTCAAAATATACTATTTTTTAAAAATGTCCGTGTGTGTGTGTGTGTGTGTGTATAACGCTGTAACTTTTTCAATTTTTATCCAATCGTTTTCGGACAGCGCTTAAAATTTTTCTGTTTTTTCAAGATTTTTGGAAAATAATAATATTATGTAGTTTTTTGTATAATTTTTTTTTTATATCGATTTTTCACTTTTTGAAAAAATAATTTTCATATTTCTTTAATGATAACATTGAAATATTTGAATCGGATAGGAAGCATTCGAAAGAGCATTAAAATATCTATATTTTCTAAAAAAAAAATTCTCTAGCTATCACGGTTCTTTTGTTTTTAACAAAAACGTATTTTTTTTTTAAAGCTTGTAATTCCCAAACTAAACGATCAATTTTTTTGAAAAAAATAATGATAATGCAGAATATAAATGGCTATAATCTGCACAAGTTTGAATCCATTCTGTTGATTAGTTTTTGAGAAAAAAATTGAAAATCGAAAAAAATGAGTTTTGTATGTCGCACCATAACTGGAGTAAAATTGGCTTAATTGCTTTAAAATTTCTTACAGAAGTAGATTTTGGATAGCTCTCGGTCGAGTTCTTTGGGTAAAATGATTGGTCCGTAAATTTCAGAGATATTTGAGGTTAAAAAATTTTTTTTTAAGTTTTCTTTCAAATCGTAATTTTTCGAAAACGGCTCGATGTATCAGCTCCAAATTTATAGACAATTTTGTATGTGATATAGATAATATGAGCGCGATTTTTCATCAAGACCGCACGATTACTTTTTGAAATATTTGATATTGAAAATTTTCGTATTTTACAAAGTTTCTTTCTTTGTCGCCTGATAACTAGAGAAAAAAATCGGTTTAATCATGTTGAAATTTTGTGGAAATGTAGAATTATATATTTATGGTATAAGTCCGCTTTAACATTATAATATAAGTGATCATTGCATTCAAAAGTAGAAAGATTTAAGTAACAGAAAAAAAAAAATTCACATAAGCGTAAATATTGTTTACCAAAGAAAATGTCATATTATTTCTAAATTTTTTTTTATTTTTTATCCGATTTTCATAATCAAAGTATGATTTTGTTCTTTAAACGTTTACCATAACTTTAACGATCAATATTATTGCAAAATTTATTATGTGCCAGAGCGTTGAATGTAAATGTTTATAAATTTTCATAATTTGTATATAAATAAAGGACAACAACAAGAAAAAAATTATTGTAGAGGTATGCTCAAATTTTTTTGTCACTTTTTGACCGAGTTAGGGGAAACCTTCTGAACAATTGCACATATCGTCGCGCGGTACGAAGAAAAGCCAACTTAGAAGTTACAGGCAAAGAAAAGACAAAAACGCGGCTAAGGCGAAGAAAAGGCAGTTTGCGTCTTCCCAGACAAAGAAAAGCCAGTTTGCGCCATTCCTGCGGAGGAAAAATCAATTACTAGTTATCTAATTATCTTGACTGATCATCTTTTTATCTTTTTATCTTTTTAAAACGGTTTTTAATCTTTTTGATTATCTTTTTATCTGAAAATCTATAAGATACCAACTAAATGTTACTTTGGTTTGAGAAAAGTCAAACTGGCTTTTCTTCGTCTGGGAGGGCGCAAACTGGCTTTTCTTCGTCTGGGAGGACGCAAACTTTTTCTTCGCCTGTAACTTCCAAGTTGGCTTTTCTTCGTACCGCGCGACGATATATGTGGTCCAAATAAGTTATAATTATTGTTTTCGGAAAATATCAGGATTTTCACTGAAAATATTTGGTCAATCGACATTTTTATTTTAAAAACATATAGCAAATCTCAATTGACATCCTTATTTCTAGTAATTCTTTCTTCTGCATTAATATTTTTTAACATGGTGGATTTTGTTTAGGAAATTTATTAAGAGGAATTTTCCATTTTCCATCAACTGTTAGAAAAATAAAATAAGGATTCTAAGCAATATTTGTATATTGCCTAGAATGCATATTAACTAGGAAAGTACACGGAAAAAAAATTGGGAATGTAGGAGTTCAAATATTTTGGAAATAATATACTTCAAGTACTTCGATAATGAGACTATCAGGGGTCCAAGCATTGAACTGCTCGAGTTTAATAGTGTCTGAACTCTGGCAGTTCAGGCCTTGGACCTCCCAGATTCCCAAAATCGAAATGCGACGAGTCCAGTGTTTGACTATAGCAGTTCAACGCGTACTGAACTATAGTAATACAAAAATATCAGACTGCGTTGAACAATTGTTTGTAGAGTTCAAACACTTTTGAACTTTTATGGTACGTTTCTCGACTCGTAAAAAATCAATTTATGTATTGATAAACTTCAACTACAATTTATATCCCCAAACCATTGACCCATATTATTTCTAAATTTTTTCCGTGTATAAAAATATAAAGAAAGCCAAAGCCGTGATGCTTCAAAATTTGTTTAACTATTTTCTAATAATAATTGTATTACATAATTTTTTGTTTAAATCGTTTGAAAATGAAAGCTTTGTTTGACATTCTTCAAGGTTTAATGAAATTCATATTGCTAGTATATAATATTATTTTTTTTTATTTTAAATATACAAAAACACATTTTTATAAAAAATTACAAAATATTTTGCTACGGTTATGATAAATGAATGTTTAGAATAATCTCTCTAAAGAGTTTCTGAACATCGCTTGAATAGTATGGTATAATAAATTATGAGTATAGTCTTACAAATTATGTGATTTTTTATCACTTATTCAAAATACGTATATACCTTTTTCTAAATATATTAGATTTATGTTAGTAAACATTCAAATAAATCTTATAATGTTATGAGACAAATATATTCAGAAAATATCTATATTTTAAATTAGTTATAATTAAATAATTTCAAATTATTTGCAATAAAATTCAAAATTTAGTGTTTAGTTCTCATGGAAAATTTTAGCGATCTCTGTAACAAGTCCAAAAAACTTCTTGACGCTTCCAACCACCGATTTGAAGACATTATGACTGAGCCTAGCCTCACTTGAGTCAACTGCATCTGAAGATTCAGAGTTTCCTTCCGAGTTATCAGTTGTTTCTAGTTCATTATCAAAGTTATCTATAAAATCTTCCACAGAACCTGTAAGATTTTGCGCTTTCTTTAATCCTCCGGTAATCACATTCTCCAACTTTGGAATAGCATCGACCAGCATTGATTCTATGTTGGTTTGTGTTGTAGATTCAGACATTTTAGTAGAAGTCGAACTTGCTTCATCAGATGGGCATGTCGCTGATGATTCCACGTTTTTTAAATTGTTTTGAGTATCTCGAAAGTTTTGAATTAATTGATTTTTTTTTCGGTCAAATTCTTCAAGTAGTTTCTCATCCTGTTTCATCTCGACTATGTTATTCCAGATTTCGTCCATTTCTGGATCTTCTGACCTATCAATGGCATTGCCTTTTATGACTTCATATTTTACGTAGCTATTGTCTGAGCGTTTTCTTCTTTTTAATAGACCTTCTCTTTGACCGTGTAAGTCTAAATAATTTTCGAGTTCTAATGATTTCATTTTAGATGGAGTGTTATCAAGAGTATCATAAATTTTACAAACTTCGTCATCCATTAAGTCATCAGGAATTTGTAAAGATTTCTTTACTACTCTTTTATAACGTCCACTCTGTATAGATTTCTTCTCATCGTCTGCTTTGTACACTTTCTTAACGTTTTTATTAATTGACGTTACAGTTCGGTAAGGCTTTTCATGAGTGCTTACAAAATCTTCTGCTACGCGTTTTTTTCTGATCCAAGAATCTGGTGCTAAAATCATATATTTTATTGAATAAGAAAATAGATTATAATTGTAATTTAATTAAAGAGTAAAAAATACGTACATGCATTTTTGTCTGCCATGTTATGCATTTTTGATTTCTCTAAACCCAGAGAAAAGGATAACGGTCCTTTTGAATCCTCTTCTTTATTCAAGACAGCTTCTCTTCGATATCTCTTATCTTCATAACTGTAAGGATGTTGGCGATAATGCCTTGATGAAAATCGTCTAGATGGTCTAGCGTAATATTCTTCGTAATTAGCATCTGGCTCATTTTCGTACAATGATGGATCAATTTCTATGATTTTAAAATTTGATCTTTTTGATTTACGATAATCGGGTTCAATTAACTCGTAACCATGCAAACCTGCTTCATAATCACTTTCTGATTCTTGTTGATATTCCTGATTGACATCGTAGTAGTTATTTATACTCCTTGGATTGTGTAAATTTCTATAGTTTAATTGTTGATAATTGACATTCTGTGATGGTTGCCTATTTTCTGAATTCATCATGTAATAAGACATGTCAGGTTGTTGCTCGTATGTTGGGTAAAAGTTTTCAGATGGTACTTCATGAACATTTGGCGGCGGCGCATTGTACTTCATATACAGAGGTATACCCTCAGCTTGATTTTGTGGAGGATGCCGATAATATATTTCTGCTTGAAATTGTTGGTGTGACTGTTGTTCCTGTTGCTGCGGTTGTTGTTCTTGTGGCGGTTGTTGTTGTGGCGGTTGTTGTTGTTGTGGCGGTTGTTGTTGTTGTGACGGTTGTTGTTGTTGTGGCGGTTGTTGTGGTGGTTGTTGTTGTGGCGGTTGTTGTTGTGGCGGTTGTTGTTGTTGCTGCTGCTGTTGTTCAAGTTGCTGTAAGTATTGATTTTCCTGATGTTTTTGGGTACTGTACAGTTGATCTTGATGCTGTTGATATTGTGGATGATGCATTTTCTGTTGTTCAGGATAATACTCTCCGCTATCTCCCTCCATGGGCTTTACAACAGGTTTTGGAATATGTGACTTATCCAGCATTGCATACCTATCTGTAATAGAAATAAGAGAGCGTTTCTTGTTTATTCCGCGATATTCTTGATCATCTTGATGTTGTGGGTGATGGTGATAATATATTTCTGTTTGAAATTGTTGTTGTGGCTGTTCCTGTTGCTGCGATTGTTGTTGTAGTTGTTGCTCTTGTAGCTGCAATTGTTGTTGCGGTTGCTGTTGTTGTGGTTGTTGCTCTTGCAATTGTTGTTGTTGATGATATTGTTGCTCCAGTTGTTGTTGTTGATAATATTGTTGCTCCAGTTGTTGTTGTTGATATTGTTGCCGCAGCTGTTGTTGTTCAAGTTGTTGTAAGTCTTGATCTTCCTGCTGTTTTTGGGTAATGTACTGTTGCCCTTGATGATGTTGATATTGTTGGTGTTGCATTTTCTGTTGTTCAGGATAGTACTCTCCGCTATCTCCATCCATGGGCTTTACGACAGGCTTTTTAATATGTGACTCATTTAGTATTATATACCTATCTATAATGGGAGCAGAAGAACGTTTTCTGTTCGCCGTACGATATTCTTGTTCATCACTCGCATTGAAAATATCATCCTTTAAGATTTTATCACTAGGTGTGCTTAGTTCCATATCTTTAAGGGTTTCATATTTCTCGAATACCGCATCTGTTTTATTTCTAGCTTTATTGTTTAAAGACAGTTTTTTTGTAGAATCATCATACGGTCTTATTACCTCAATAACAGGTATGTATTTCTCATCTTCATTGGATCTTTCTGCATACCTAACAGGTCTGTATCGCATTATATATGCAGGTTTTTCTGAATGTGATATTCTGTCATTTTTCCCTGAAAGTTGATCATACATGTTATGATAGTTATCCAACAAATGACGCCTATGTATATTACGTGATATAGAATCTGAACTTTCATTGATTGCTTCAATAAGTTCGTCTCGATACTGTTGCAGCATTTTCTCACGTTTAACTCGTAATTTTAATTTTAATTTCTCCAGTTGTTCACGACGTCTTCTTTGATGCTCTACAAATCTTGCATTTTCATCATCAATGATTTTCATAGATTTTTCGATCATTTTCTTTGCATACCGACTTTCATTCTCTTTTTTAAGAGCTGCCAGAGCTTCAGCTCTAGTCGTTAATCTTGCTGGTCGGGGCTTTATAATATCTTGTACGTTATTGTTATCAATAATTTTGTTTTTAGATTCAATGACAGATACAGTTTTTTTTGTATTTTTTGAATTTGTGTTAGTTTGATCTTGTGTTGAATTTAATTTATTTAAAATTGTAACAGTGGTACTAGGACTCTCGACGTATTGTTTGAGTTTGCTTCCATCACTGTCGATTTGCGAGCTCTTTTCAACGACGGGTTGGCCGGGAAAATTATAAAAAGCATTGGTAGCATTGGAATTTTTTGTTCGAAAGGACTCCTTTTGGTCAAAGCGTTTCGCAGCGAAAGGCTTTGGAGCTGCTGCGCTTCCAGCTTGAGCAGCCGCGTTATTAACGGATCGAATATTCGCAACGTGCTCTGTAACAGTTTTGCTCGTGTTGCTACCGGTGTTTGTAGCCGGGTCGTTGACAATACTGGTAACTTTGGAATTATCACTCTCAATGTCGGCAATCTTGGGCTTATCGTTGGTAATGTTGGCAATTTTGGACTTATCGTTGGTAATCGTGGTAATTTTGGATTTTTCGCCAATGATAGCGCCATTTTTGGAGTCATTGTTGGCAGTACTGACAATCTTCTCTTTATTGTTGGTAGTGCCGGCAACCTTCTGGATGTTTGTAATGTCGGCGTTCTTTTTCCTGTAAAATTGAATGTTCGTTTTAGTCGTTCCAGTGGCGGAAAGTCCTTGGGAGTTAAGGAAAAACTGGTTTCGTGAATCTGTTTTTCTTGGTAAGCGATTTGCTACTAATTTTTCGTTTTCAGTTTCCAGTTTCATTTGGTCTTCTATATGTACTGTTGACGATTCATTTATTTCTGTTGCTTGATTTGAGTCCTCTAAACTTACTTCACCATTCACAGCATCTTCTAATTCTTCTGGTTCTTCAGAGCTTGTTGTTTCTTCTACTTTATCTTGAGCAGCGGAACCTATTGTTTCACCTATTTCGTCTTTAAGATCTTCGTTAATGTTTTTTATTTCGACTAAATCAACACTCCTTCGAAACCGAATCCCTTTACCCAGATTCATTGCAGGATAATTACTTGTGTGTACATCACAACCTTTACAGTTCCTCACTCCTCGAATAACACGACACTGACAGTCTTTAAGATTGTTATCGTCTTGAGATATCATTTCTCGATGCAGAACATCCTCCAAATCATTTATACGCCTTTTTTTTCGGTGGTAAACTGCTTGATCAGCTTGCGTATACTGTCTTGGATCGATGTAATATCCGTTAGCATCTATGTAGCCGCTATATTTCGGATCAGAATAATAATTGGCACTTGCTACATATGCTGGGTCTTGATGATATTGGGGTACTACGTGTGGTGTATACTGCACTGGTTGTTGTAATTGCTGCTGCCTGATTTCCCCAAAATCATAGTTTTCATTGGGATCCGTTTGATAATAATTTACAAGATGCTGCATAGCTTTTTCTTTTGCTATATGATCACCTGATGCTGGTATTGGCCTTTCAGTAACAACATCCGTAATTACATAGTTTGCTGCTCTATCTAAAACACAATAAAAAATTAGCATTATATAAACGTTTGTATTATCGTTTTATTTTATTAAATAAATTAAACTACTTACTGTGTTCTTCGATGCGTGTATCAGGTTCTCCAGTATTTAGCACAGATTGAGCTTCCCAGAGTTCTCCATAATTCTTCATATTCTCCTTTGCATTGAAGTTTTGTAACTTAACATTTTCATAAAATTCATTTGGCATATGGCTTCCATCACCTTCTTCGAGCCAGGTATCTTCGTTTTCATCCCTTATATTTGTTACACCACTGGCCATAGTTGGATTCTGTCTCAACCTCTGTCTCTGTTCTTTGTTTCCTTCTTCAATTCGGATCACTTGTTCATCTCCATGTTTCTGTTCTCCGGAATCTTGGCCGGTACGAAGGTACAGGTCACCATCGGGAAAATTCTTGAGAGGTTCGCTATAGTGGAAGCCGTAAAAGTTGTTTTCATCGCTGTCTAGAGGTTCCCTTTTCTCATCTTGTTCCCGCTTGAGTTCTTCAGCTTTTTCACGTAACCGCTGTTTCCTCTCTAAACGGCGTTCTTTAAGTTCATCGCTCTTCGTCCGCTTTCGGAAATATGACCCATGTTGACCAAGTACTAAGGCCGATTCTTCTGCTGCGCGCTTATCTATATCTCGTCTAGGTCTTAGCGATGATGGATCTACAATTTAGTAATTATAAGATAAGAAGTAGTTCTCACAAATAATTCGAAATTCATCTTTCGTAACTTACCATTCCTTTGATCCTTTTCTTCGGAAAGTAACTGATATAACGCCTTCAGTTGTCCTTCGATGCTTGTGGGTACACTCGTTCTTTTTGCCTTTTCCGTCTTCAAAACTTCGTCTAATAGACCATCATTATTGCTTTCAGCATCTTGAGCACTTCTCGATAATCCTGCAGTAACGTCACTGGAATCTCCAGTAATGAGCGTTGCTAGTCCCCTTGGAGGACTCCCCCGTTCACCTTCACTTTCATTCTCTAAGCCTTTCATTGCGCTTTCTACTTTCGTCATCAAGGTCAGAGCTTCTATTACTTTCTCTGTCTCCATACCCTTTAAAAAAAAAGTGGAACATTGTTTTAATTCATCTTAACTCATTGTAATGTAGAATAAAATATTAATTGATAAGTACCTTATTAGGTTCCTTTCGTTCATCTTTTTCGACATCCTTGCCTACCAATTTGCGTTGTTTCTTTTTATTTTCGTACTCTTCTAGACGTTTCTTGTACCGATCAAGTTTTGCTCGTAATACTTCGCCAGAATCAATTTTCTGATCTACTCTTAATCTCCCCAAAACGCTTCCCTCATTACTTTCACCGACTTCAGAGCTGTGTTCGTAGACCAGATGATGAGCATTGGTCTGCGAATGAGAGAAATGTTTTCTTGAAATAATTAGGAATGAAAATTCAAATATATATATATATATATATATATATATATATATATATATATATATATATATATATATATATATATATATAGATATAGTTTTATTTTAACTGAATGAATCGAAAGCACAACTAATTAGATTCATTATTTATACCTTAAGATTTTGAGGATAGTGCCCCTTTCTTCGCATTATTCTTTCCATTCTATCAACCTCGTGTCGCGCTCCATGAATCCTGCTTCTGTCTTCTGACTCTTCATCGTGCCTGTGATTAGCGCTACTGCGTCGCACCAGTGTTCGTCTGTGATCTGTATGTGGCTGTCTCAACGGCATTTTCTTCTCATTTGAATTGCCATTATCTGTCGATTCTTGGCTACTTTCATCTTCAACCTCTGTATCTTCCTCTAGTTCCATATCTTGGAGATGCTTGTTGATCCTTTTTAAAAGATTCTTGTCTACGATTTCGTTCTCGTGACCCATACATGTCTTTATCTGCGAAAAAAAAGTTTTTTAATCTCAACTATATGGGGATGTGAAAGGATTGTGTCATGCAGATGCATGTGGTTGTTTACCTCGAGACCCGGAAGTACCCAAAAACCAATTCCTCCGGAGGGAAGTTTCAATTTGACTCCTTTTTCGGCGTTACTAACTACAGGACGCACTTCCGGCACTTCTTTTCCATTGATAAGACTTAAAGGCTCGTTATTTAGTAAAATTGTCCTGTAAATTAACAAAAGTGCCAAATTAAAACTGCTGAAAAATTCTTAAAATTGTTGAAGAAAAAAAATCTAAAGGCGTAGAGCTTGTAACAACTAATCAATAAAAAACGAATTGCTATAACTCACTCGGCGAACATGCGATTCGGTGCGTCGTAACCCGGCAACAGGATATACTTGTGCACGGTTTTCAGCTTCAAGCCCTTCAGACTGGCCGTGACCTTCGTCGGCGTGAGGTTGATGCCGAAGACCGTGAGCGAGCCGCGCTCGTAGCGCGTCGAGGGCCGTGTGCAGTGGCAGAAGAAGTGCACGTGTGTGCGGTTGCCCGCGGCGATGCGCGTGTCGAGGACCTCGCGGCCGACCAGCTGTTTGTGCATCATGGACACCCAGTAGTCCTGTTTGGAAAAAGTGTTTCGTTTCAATTAGTTTTGTTTTCTTTAATATTCGATAAAGGTTTAGAAGAACGTTTTTGAAAAAATGTAATTTTCTACTGTTTTGATGCGGTTTGTGATGTTTGCCTACCTATTTATAGTGTTTAATAGCATTGATAACGAATACTTATTTGATTAGGGGATAGATAAATAAATAAAAAATATAATTGATTATTAACTAAAACAGTAAATATTATCACGGAGACAATTACCGGAGTCGGTCTGAAAAGATTCGAGTTTTCGGGCTGCCTCATGAGCACTTGAACGCCAAGCTTCGCAGAGTTTCCGAGACGCCTTGCCCATACCAGCGCTCCCAGGAACAGACGTTTGCACTCTTCTGGCCTCGATTCCGCTGTAAAAATACATACAATAAAAGAACCGATCGGAAATCACATTTAAGGACAAGTTTCGCGCATTTTTACCTAACCACAACGGCTTCTTCAAAATGTGACGTCCGACGACTCTGTAAAAGTTTTCCTTCTCCGCTGCAAGATTATCGAGGCTCATCGACACGCCTTCAGCGTCCAGGCTGACCCCGGCGAAATTCCTACATCAGTCAACCCACACACATTATTTCCTCCCTCTCCATCGTATACCTCGTTTATCATTCGTGCAAATGATCTATACTTACGGATGCCAGGTGACTGCCGCAAGGGCGCCGCTCGCGACGTTGAAGTAGTCCTGCAGGTACTGCTGCTGTTGTCGCGTTTTGAACGTGACAGCGTCAGGGCCGACGACGAGGCCGCGCTCGGCGTAGCGCGGAAACGCGTTCAGCATGTTGCGTAGCCGCTGGACGTCACGACCGAGCTCCGTGCCGCTTATGTCGCAGCGCGTCTGGCATTCTGCGGCAGGGGTAACCGTGTGATTGTCATGGATAAGAGTGCGAGTTTTGGGAGGAAGTGAATTAAGAATATTAGATTGCGAATGGGAAAACCATTTTCTTTGTTATTTAATAGCGGTGTACCGGTGTTTTCATAATATCAAAATAATATTATTGTACGTATTTCATCGAATGTACACGGAGAGAAATTTTAGAGTAAAAATTACCAAGGTGCCTTGGTAGTGCATGGATAGACTGTCAAAAGCCGTGATATTCCCAGGTTTCTAATACAATTTATAAGTTTCCCAGGAAAAACTACCATAACCACTTAAAAAAAATACCAAATTATCGGAATAAAAATTACCAGACACACTGGTAAAAATTGAGATCTAGTCATTTTTACAGGGTAACCTAAGAATTTTTACTAAGAAAACTGATAAATTTTGCCAAATAACCTGGTATTTGTGTATTCGCGCATGCGCACTGCGCATTATTGTGTTTCAGAAGATTGATACTAGAGGCGTGCGCGACGTTAAAATGAAAACAATACACATATTTTCAGTAAGTAATAACGGCGATTCAAATGACTGTTGGTAACAGCTTCCGTGGCGCAGTCGGTAGAACGTCGGACTCTCAACCCAAAGATCGTCGGATCGAATCCCGCTTCCGTAAAAATTTTTTTTCAGTTTAATGTTTTTTCATCCTTGTTTCTGTTTCTATTTCTATATTAAAATACTATATATCCATTAATATAGATAAAAAAAGTTAATTTTTTTAATTTAAATTAACTAAAAAAAAATTTTACCAAGGCACTTTGGTAAAAAGTTTGAAATTGTCAGTCTGTCCAGCCATTACCATAGAAACTGGTAATTTTGCCTCGAATATTTGTAATTTTCACTACAAAATTTCTCTCCGTGTATACATTTAAAATAAAAAATTTAATTTTTATTTAATTGCTAATCATTTTCAGGATAATTTTCTTAATAGTTCATAAAAAAGTAGTAGTTAAAAAAATACATATACTGGAAATCGTTCATTTTCTCCCATTTGTCAAACGATTTTTCGACCATTTTCTAGCCATTTTATGGCGAGTTGACCGAAATCGCCATAAAATGGCAAGAAAATGTTCGAAAGATCGTTTCACAAGTGAGAGAAAAATGGACGATTTCCATCAGGGAATAACAGTACAATTAACCATTCGAAGTTTCGTTTAAAAAAATTTAAACTCCTAACCCTACCAAAAGTTCACTCCCCGTCACTCAAAGTAAAAATACAGCGACCCTCGAAACTGGCGAAACCGTTCGTCAACGAACTGCAGCGGCATATACAGAAGAGAGCCAGAGAGACAGGTGCATCGCAGGCCGGTATAACGTCGCATCGGCCATTAATCCGTGCGCCCCCGCGCGCAGGCGATATCTAATCGCGTGCCACTGCAGCGCTTATCGTAGCTGCACCGTCGCCGCGGCGATTTATCGCCAGCGCAGCCGCACTGTTATACGCTGCGCGTGTGTATGAGTGGGTGGGCTGATTTTTGGACGCGAAAACTCGGTCATCGTGAAAGCTGGCATTTCACGGTTGAGAGGGCACGAGGTTGCTTTGCATTTTGGGGAGTGAGGCGGCTGTTGTTGTGTAATGGCAGTTTGATTGTGGATGGAAAGCGTGTATTTTGGGATGAGTTGTTGTTAGTGGTGATTTCAAAAGGTTTGGCGGTGTGGTTGAGGGAGGAACGTGATTTATAAATATGTGGAGACAGTAGCTTTGGACGATAAGGTGATTTTCGAAATTATTCATTTATGCTTGAGATTTTTACGTCGTGCATTTAATTATGGGTAGGATATTTAGTAATATTTATGTATGAGCACAATATAATTCTAACGTCAAATAATAACGTAATATAATTTAAATAAATTAACGATGCATTCGTAGTATAAATCAACAAGTACGCAGAAAACATTACACAAATCCATCTGGAATTGATTATACAATATGCACTAGAAGCACAAACCAACTCACCGTAACCAAGCTGCCAGCTCGTATTGTAGCCCATGTGGTCGCTAAACGCGATGAGGTCGAGGGCGTTCCGCGGGTCCCAGGCCGCATTTCGTGCGTTCGTCACGATGTCCGATTGCTGGGGCGCGACGCAGGCGATCACGTCGAGGCCCGAGTGCGCCGCCCACTGGTGCACGTTGATCCAGTGTGCTTCTGTGAATTGATGAATTTACAAGTTCAATGGTTAATTCAATTTCGAATTAAAGTTATTGGTGGTTTAATGTTGTTTTATTTTTAGTACAAACTGGTTTGGTTATTTTTAATGGATTATAATGGATTTTTTGGGATTGTAAGTGAATTTGGGAAATGTTTTTTAAATGTAAAGAAAGCTGAGGCTTTATTTTAATCAATATTTTTTATCAACTATTTTAGATGTTTTCCAGAAAATAAAATACAACATTATCTTAAAATTAGAGCTATAATAAAGATGTATTGGTAGTAAAACATTTTCATTAGGAGTGTGATGGTATCAAATTATAAAATTAAGGTACAGAAATGAGCTGTTTGAAATAATCGTAACCGTTTTCACTAAGAAATTCATAACAAAAATAAGTTTCGTTCATCCTTTCCAAAAATTTTCTACAAAACATAAACAATCATCACAATCACAATTTCCAATAAAGCCCAAACCCCACTTCACTTACCGCCCTGCACCAGGTCTTTTTATTACCCTCCTCTCCCTCCCACCTTCGTATTCACCCAATCCCCCACCCTGCCATCCATCACATCCCTCTAAACTCTTGCAACAGTCGCAATCTCTAACATCCGTATCACGCGCTCCCGAGGGCCAAGAAATTAAGAGGGCCTCCGAGCGAATAAAAGATTATTGCCTCCCTCTCTCTCTCTCTCTCTCTCGCGGAAATAAAACGGACGCGTCGTAAATCGCGATCAGTATTGCCGATCAATTTTCGGCGTCGCGACCGTAAAGCGAGAGAGAGAGAGAGAGCTCGCTCTTTGGGTCAGCGAGAGGAGGCGATTTAACGGCCTCGTAAACGCGACTTGGCCATAATGCCACGCGATGCTCCGGCACCGCTTTTGTTTTATTCCCCCGCGTCGTTTCGATTTTCCGAGGGTCGGTTCTCGGTTGGAGAGAGGAATGCTGTAGGATGGTGGGATTGGGAATGAGGATTTCAGGGTGGCCGAGATTGGATCGAATGGAGAGGTTGGGTTTCAATATGCGCTGGTGTAATGGGAAGTGGAGGGTGGAGGCGAGTTTTGCCGATTGATATACGCGAAATGGAATGTATGAATTGTGTATATTCTGTTGTTTAGATTGAAAGAAAGTTTTTATTCGAATAAATAATTTTATTTACTGTATGGTAAAAGAGTTTTAAAAATGTTGGTTCGTTTTAAGTTGACCCAGACAGCAAAATATATAATATAGGTGAGGTAACTATTTTGTAAATATTTCTCAATAATTATTTATTACATTTAGTACGGAATTTATTAAATGATTAATAAGGTGAGAAAAACTGAATTTTAAATTTCGTTAAAGTTTGTCTTTTGCATGAAATTAAATACAAAAATATTTACTAGTCTAATTTAAATAACTACTATAGTACTAATCCATTCTTTCGTCTCGATTTACTGTTTTCTGTACTTCAAATAAATAGAAACAAAATTTTCCGTGGATTTCGCGTAACTACTAAACTTTTCATTCGAAAACTTCATTTTGGTTGAAAACAACACGACACTGCACCTTCACATCCTACTCACGCCTGATACTCCCAATCTTCGACTTCCCTTCCAAAGTCGCCCACTTCGAAACCGAATCCGCGCATCTCTCCGCTCACTGTGCAACGCTATACGTTTACTTCACGTCATTAGAAGTCGCGCGCACAGTAGCAGCAGCAATATTATCTCCCGTCCGACGTGCACTTTCTCGTACCCTATATATATACACGCGCACGCGCCTGAAAGAGTATTATATCCGATATTGTTTACGGGCGCTCCGTGACTGTATGTATCGCGAGCGAGCGCGATACGTGATTCGAAGTCGCGAGGAAGTCGTTCGATTTTATGTATACACGTAGACGCGCGTTTTCGAAGCGATTTTGGAAAGGATTCAGCGGAGGAGCTTTAGCGTGTTTTTGGGGACATGGGTTTGTGGTGGTGTTTGGAATTTATTTGTACTTTTATCAAAGCGTAGAGGGAGAGAATCGTTTAGTTTTGATATATAATAACTTATGATTTACAAAATGAATGATGTGTATCAGAAATTTGTTTGCTTGAAATTAAAAAATTAGACAGTTTATTATTTTTTTAAAATATTATGATAGAATTTAATCATTTATCTAACTTTTTTATTAGCATAACTTAATAAATGTATATAAAACCATTATATTAATTCTTTTTACGATTATTTCTGAAATTTTTAATTTTCGTGACTATCCAACTCTTAAAACTTATAACCATTACCCACCGAGAGATCAAATTATTTATGTAAAGATTTCATTGGCTTACCTGAAAACGTGTAGCCGGGATCTGGATGAGGTTCCTCCGGGTACAGTCCGCGCTCGAAGCTGTACGAGTTGCTTCGGGGTCCGCCTAGACGCACGTACGCGGGCGCCAAGGACCTCGCCATGCTTATACTTCTTTCGACATCTCTGCTTGTCGAATTTTTTATATGAGTAATTTCTCGTTGTGAGGTTTATGATAAATATGAGAAATTCATTACATCCCGTATGGAAAAAAGAAATGTATGAAACCGTATACAACCCTACAAAATTGTATAAAAACGTATAAAACCAGACCTAAACGTTGATTTTTGGACAATTTTATACGTTTTAATATGTTTTGATGCCTTTTAATACGGTTTCTAACATTTTAATACAGTTTTCTACGATTTGCAACGATTTTATACATTTTCATACGGCTTTTTACGTTTTATAAAATTTATAAAACGTAAACAAACGTAATTACGTTTTTATAAACATAAAAACATAATTTATTTATTTTTCTATTTAGTTTTTTTTATTTTGTATGAAAATGTATTAAACTGTATAAAAATGTATAAACCCGTATAAAAATGTAATAAATTTGAAAAAATCTACGGAAATATACATAAATATACATTTTTATACGGTTTCCTATGTTTTATTACATTAACCTTTTTTACAAACTTGACATGGAAGAATTTCTGAATTGTAAGAAAGAAAATGTCTAAAAATGTATTAAACTGTATAAAAATGTATAAACCTCTGGTAGAAAATATGTCCAAAAACCAATAGAAAGGTTCATTTTTATATGCTTTTATACGTTTTCCTACGGTTTCATACATTTATTATTTCCATACGGGATATTAAAGTGAATGCATTTTTTCCACGAACTAGGTAAGTAGTAAAGAATGAAGAAGGCTCAAGAAATTAAAACTTAATTTAATATTAAAATTTGATGTTTTTTAATAATATATTCTCTTATTTTATAGAGATTTTTTGTAACAAATTTTAGAGTATATTTTAGAATTGATTTTACAAAATTAATGGTAATTTACTTAAAAAGCTTTATGAAAAAAGAAGAATAAAATAAATAAAGGATAAAATCATGAGTGTTTTATAAGAACCAAACAAATACCATAAACAATAGTTTGTATAAATTTTCGTATAAATTGACGTTTACGTTCCCATTCTTCTTCGTTTCTTTACCCATCCATATACTCACTTGAGTGCATCACTGTTGAACATCACCACAGGATCGAGCGTGATGCTGAGAAACTTCTCGCTGACGACCGCGAGCGGTTTCTTCGTGTTGACGTTCAACACCATGTCCTCCGTGGCCGATGTGCTTGCCAACAAGCAAACTACCGCCAGAAAGACGATTCCCACGCCTCCGGCCATCTTTCCTACTTCTCTAACCTCGATACTATCTACGATTACTACCTACTAAAGTACAAAAAAGACACGATCACATAATAAAAAAAAGACGCGTATAAAAAAAGATTTGGTGCCGCGGAAAATTGGTCCGCTCTCGCGCGACGTCCGCTCGATAACTGCGAGCGATCGGACGGCGCGAGTAGGCGCGAGGCGTATGATGAAAAAAAATGCGTTCGTCGAAATTTGCCAATTGTTTGCACCTCGCGATTTGGAAATTGACATTCCGCATAATTGCATAAGCCGGCGGGTGGACAGCAGGTGTGCGGATAGCGCATTATCTGGGTCGCCGAGCGTTCTGCCGAGCCAGCGGATAATTGAGAAGTGCGAGGCGCGTGTAGCTTGCGTTTTGTGTGTTTGAGACGATGGTAATTGGAGAGTATTTAAATGGAACGTTTAATAAATATATACAAATGATATAGCAGGATGAAGTGGAGTTGGAATATTTGTTAAATGCCTTTGGAAAAAAAGTGAGATGAGGAGAATATTCTTTGTATTGAAAAGTGATGTGAATTTATTTTTGACGAATAGAACGAAATTATTGTATTTAAAGTGAACGGGAAAATCGTATTTTAGATGATTTATTAAATTAATATACTGAATTATTGAACTAAAAAATTGAATTCTTATTATTTTCAATCTCGAGGGATTAAAACGGTTTATTCCTTAAATAAATAATTTAATATACTTACCATTTTACGCAATCATTGATTGAAAAATACTTAAAAGTAAATGTTTAGTCGGAAAATAAAAACTACAATAAGTAGCAATTTCTTTTAAAAGTAATAAAATTCAGTGTAAATAAATGAATTAAAAACGGGCGTAAAACTTTTTTAGTCGTTTTTCTTTACTAAACAAAATAAAATACGCGAATCATATACTTTTACTTTATGTATAAAAATACTTTTAGCAATTTCATTTCGTTTCTTTTAATGTATATAAATTAATAGAAATTCAGTTAAAATAATATATAAAAATGAAAGTATAACACAGTGGAATTAAAGGATGAAAAACAATAAAAGCCACACACTTGAAAACTTTTTTTGGTAACATGATTGATTTTTTATTACTTTTTTCTTCAGTGGTTAGAACTAAATAACATAAACGCATTTTTTGTTAATTCACTTTTGTTTATTATAAGTAATATTATTATTTTGCATTATTATTCATTAGTAATATTACTATAGTTATAGTAATAAGAGCTATAACGGTGAGGCGCGCCCCCGAATATGTAATATTTTTGTTTTTCGTGCTTTCCTTCTTCCTTTATTTTGCATGCTCTCTCTCTCTCTCTCTCGCTGCGCCTTGGCTTCGTTACTTTGCGGAGCTCAAAAGAACGAAAATCCTTTTCTCTCGGGCTGTTCTCCTTCATACGCAACGCAGAACGAAGGCGAAAAATAAAAAGAGAGAGGCAATGGTTCGATGTTTACACTGCGTAACATCCCTCCGTGAAAAGGAAGAGAAGCTCTTTAGACCACCTGTCTCGGCACTCACTCTCCTCTCCTTTGTGCCGCGCATACAAAATCATCCGGAGTCTCTCTGTTATCGCCTGAACAACGTTTTATACCATATTAGGGTCATGCGAAAGACTACTTTCATCCGCATGAAAGCCATTTCAAAATTAACTTTTATTTTTACTCTTTGGGAAAGAAAGTATACTATATATAAGGATCGAATTTGATAACTGATCAATTTTGCTCAGTCGATAACAGTCGTAGCTCTCTACTCTTTTCTACTACAGTATACTGTCTAAAGGCGAAAGATAAGGAACGAAAGTATAAGGTCATGTATACACAAGTAAACTACGAAAGTGAAAAAATGCGATGCGAAGAATTTTCGGCCCAGGGGCGTGTCGCGTCCTATATTGTTGCAACCCATAGACCAGCCGCGCTCTACAAGCACAGGGCTACAAACACTAGAAAATGAAAGTCCTCGAGTGTGTATCCCCCGAGTGTTTGTCGTTTTCGCTTTTGTATTTGTTTCGAGTTTATTTTCGAACTCGCATCCCCTGAACAAAGTCGCAGTAGCGCGACAAGTCGGTATCGGCAGATCTCTGCCTCCCTTGCGCCTTTCAACTTTGGACAAGCGTGCGAGTGTACTGTCAATTATGGGTATTTGTGTATGTGTGTGAATCGCTTAATTTCTAGATATACTTCACTTTTCTTTATAGGTATCAATATATATAATATATATAATATTTTATATATATCTAACAACAATATATAATATTATCATCATTAGCGTCGTCACTTTTTTTTTCCTTAAGTTTTACATAATATATAAGGTTCAACAACAAATTCGTTCGCTTTTTCCCTATTCTCTCTTTCTCTCGCTCTCACTCTCGCACTGTCTCACGCGCTCTCTTTCTCGTTCGCTCTATAGCTCTTCTGCATTACTGATTGCTCCTTAACCTCTATGCACGATTATAATTTTCACTTATTCTCAATCCTCTTTCACTCTCTCGTTCTTTATACACATGGTGTTGCTCTTTTGCGTCAGTTATTGGGTTTTTACTTTTCTACTTATTTCACACGCTAATCTATACGAATTTACTCTCGCCACTACAAGCTTTTACTAACTCTTTTTCACTCTTTTAAAAAGATTCGATTATTTACCGACTGAGTGTTAATCGTCCACGTAGCAAACAATATATGCATTAGTTTACATTTTTGTATTCTGTATTGTATTCTTTACGTATATACTAAATCATAATTAAAATAAGAATGTTGTATAAGACGTATAGATTCGAGAAAGTGTTAAAAGTAAATACCTCAGTCGATAATAAATCGACACTTTTGGATCGGGAAAAAGGATTTAAGGATATTTTATTCTAGCATCGGGGGCCGTTGCTCTACGGGCCTCCGTCTACCTTAATCCTGAGCAAGTTTCATGCGATTTTCGGACTTATACACGTTACATATGCGCGATCGCGTTCCTTTCACCTTATTATACTCTGTTTTTTGTTTTTGTGTATTTTTCAGTTTCTGTCTCGTGCTTTTCTTTAGTTTAACGCGAAAAATAATTCGAAAGACAATCGTATATTTGCTTATTATGATCTCTGTCTTTTTTATTCGAAAACGTTCTTGCTTCTCGTTTGGTGTCAGCGTTCGTTCATATCTACCAGGCTTAAACTTTATGTGTATGCATTTTTTTGTATCCTTTGTGCTTTGTATTAGTGAATGTTAAGGGTCAACTTGAGTACTTTTTAACTTTACTTTTGCTTGGGTAAGAAGGCTCGTGTTGTTTTTTTTTTTAATTAATAGGCATCAACAATATTGCTTCTTGGTTAACGTGTTTTCAAGAAAACCGACTGTGATAGTTTCAGATTAATTTTGTGGCAAGATTTTTAATAAAACTTTACCTGATAGAAAAAAAACTGATAAAAAATGGTTATTCTAACAGGATTTGAGAAATAATACTAAGGCAATTCTTTACTTTCAGGATTACTATGTTTGGAGATGATATTCCATCGAATGAAATGGATCTCTTCGATCTGTACGAAGTAAGAAAACCAAGGCTCATTGCGATAATTGTCTCTTTAAAAATCGCACATGTCCGCTCATAGTATGTCGCGTCGCTCAGTTAAGTTTCTTTTGCTCCTTAATTTTTTTATTTTTTTCTTCCGAAAAGTCGTGAGTACCTAAAAATGGCAGTCGAAAAAGCAGAATGATGAAAATTTCTATCTGATAAGAATTTAGCGATTTTCACTTCCTTTTCGGTTGAAAAACCATCAATTGTTATTTAATTACATTGCTATCAGACATTCTACTTTCTCATATGTAGAAAGATCTAAAATAATATTTATTTTCTACTGCTGTTCGATCGAATTTTGGAGGCAGTTTTTAAATTTCTAGTATACCTTTGAATTACATTTTTAAAATATTTTTCTCTTAATTTCTCAAGGAAAAAGCATTTTACAGACTGATAATTTATAAAATCGTTTTAACGTATTTAAATCGTATATCAAATATAATTAGTTTATCATAAATATATACAGTACAGTATAACCTGTGTACATTCAATTAAAATTAGCAGCTTCATATGGCAAGTATTTTAGTTCTTACAAAAATTACTTTTAGTATATGATTAATGTTTCATTTTTGTTGAGAAATATTTCAAGTGTAGGAATATTCAATTCACCTAAAACATTTTACTTAAATATTAAATGAAATGTTTTCGAATAGATACGAATTCGTGAATTAATATTGAAAAATCAGTCTGTAAAAGGATAATGTTCATGAAGATTGATTTATTGAAAACATGTGCATCCATCAACAACACATAACTTTTCCGTAAACCTACAAAATTTCGCAAGAACAGCAGCATGGAGCCTAGTTACAGCGTGAATGTATCACGTCTTCGCACTTAATCGCTACCTTGTTATACCGCACTACACAAGTATATTTTCTTCTTGATTTAGTACATATCCTACGCATATATTTTCCTTTAATTAATATTAAGAACGCAATCGCCGCATCGTCGCTCAAGTCGTCAATCATCGTAATTATACCATTTTTCATATTTTTTCTCATTTTTATTACTTTTATAATGCGTTGTGTCGTTGTCTCAGAATAGTCTAAATTTTCCGTTCTCGTAAACCTGTGGCCCGTGTAATCGTGAAAATTGCGAGATTTTCTTTTCATATCTAGCATCAGAGTACAAATTTCATTGAATTAGAACACAGGGTTTTTTTTTTTAAAAAGTCAAATTAGAACGCTACTTCACAGAAATTTTGTATTTTCGGAATTTAGTATGTCAAAAATCAAGTAAAAGAATTTTATAATTAAGTCATTTTCATCGTTATAAAGTGAAGTTTCAATCAGATACTTTACTTCATTGTCCTTACCATGCGTTCGATATCGGCGAGAAGAAAGATCTTCCATTCACACACATTTTCCATTTGATTTTCGCTCTTTCAATCACACACTGAAAATTTTACCCTTTCAAATGCTGTTCTTCATTGTCATTCAATATATTTCCTTTCTCTACAAATGCTGTTTCTTTTCTACTAGTTCACTTTGAGTGCACGGTGTTTAAGACAAAAATAAAATTAAGATTATTTTTGGCGCATTCATAGAAATATTTCAACAAAGTTAATTTATTGGATACTTTTTAAGTCATCTAATGAAAACGCCTCTTAATTCTTGGAATTTATAAAAATCCTTTAAGTATATTACACAAATTTTCAATTAATGTTTTTTTTAGTTTAATAGTTTAGTTGAAGTTCATTAGTAAGACTATTTTAAAATCTTAAAACGTACATGAATGGTGGTTACAAATTTAATAATCAATTTTTACTTATAGCATTCATTTAATTTTAGTATGTTTATTTTATTTGTTCTTTACAAATTTTAAATAACAATATCTTGCTTACGAAAGGAAAAATTATAATTTCCATGTAAATAATCAATTCAATCAGTAACAATTAACGATCCAACAGTTTTTCTCTCGAAGCAGCAAACACTTTTTTCAAAAGCCTCTACTTCTACATTATTTTAATGAGGTTATATAATCCGTTTATTAATTATTAATCTACGTTTAAGGTTCGTTACAAGATTCGTTAAATACATTGTTAAATTCTAAAGTAGCTGCCATTCGCGAAACCAAAATCTTCATCTTTGAAAATCAGTTTCATTCAATATTGCAACGTTTGAAAATAATTCAACTACTTCCATGATGATGTATCAAGTGTGTAGAAAAGATATTTTTTTTGATCGATCATAACTGTTTCTTTTATAAAGTGAAATGATAGTTTCATACGCAGCGAACAGCAGTTTTATTACTTATTCTCCTTTGGATACTTCACTTTTTTTTGTAATTAATACCTACTTTAATACGCGAAACACGAATTTTAAGCTCACGCTAAATGCACGAACTTGTTTTCTTTGCATATTTTTTTTTATAAGCGCTTTGTATCACGTGCCACGTGTGGAGGGTGGCGAGGGTCGCGATTCTCATGATTTTCTGTTCTCATCAATTTGTCTCGCACAGAAACACAAAACGAACGAAAAATAGCTTTTTGCTTTCTCATCGATTCTCACGTTCACACCTTTCCTCGTCTTGCGCAAAGTAAGATATACACTGTTTAAGCGTATACGCAGTCGCGTCGCAGTCGAAAGCAATGAGAGATTTTACGAGGGAGGTTTTATTTTCGTTTGAATTTCGTTTCTAGTTTATGTTTGTTGCGCGAAGGAACGTCACGTACTTTTCTCACGAGATCGAAAGACGTGGTAGATAAGGCTTATCCGAAATTTTCAGAAACTTTATAATGTTTGCTCAAGCAAATGGCGAAGGTTTAATTGGATTTCAAAATTTTTAAACGCGATAATTAAAGTTTGTAAGTTGTACGCAACAAAGCAAACTTTTATTCGAAGTTTAGAAAGAAGAATTTCTAAAATTTTGAAATCCATAAGCATTAGACAGGACGTGGATGGGGTTAAAACGATTTCACTTATACTGAGACTTTGTTAATGTGTCCGATTTCCTTGCATTTTTCTTCCACTTTATCACTTTTCCTTCCTCTTTTGTATACGTGTTCATATATAAATCCTTACTTTACTTTGTTGAGTGTGTTATGTGAGAGAGTCAAGTTGCCCAGAAGAACGTCGATTCAATACGATTTAAGTATAAGAATATTGAGAAACAACAACAAGAACAACAACGACACACACACACACACGACACTGACCAGCGTAGTGAACAACAATAGCGGCGACATCGCATTTTTTTTTCATCAAACACTGCTTTTTTTTGGCTTTGCATTAGTTTTTGCACACCACAGATGCGCACGGCCCCTCGTGTACAACGCAAAAAAAGATAGAGAAAACAAGACGTGGAAAACTGGAAAAGAGAGAAAAGGTGATTCAAAGTATCAGGAACAAAAGTTAGAAAAACAAAAATTTAAATGTATAATGATAATAAAAAAGAGTTAGAAAAAACAGGACATGCAAAGTATGTATTCATAATAGACGCGTCAACGATTTTTTTTCTTCTTTCTTTACTTGTTTTTTCCTTTTTATTATTTACAACATCGATAAATTATGTATATTTATAGATACAGACGAATGTCACTGCTACGAGTTTGTCTCGCTAGAGAGTTGCGAGGAAATAGAGAAGAGACCTCGCGGACCGTAATCCAGATGAATTATATATTTTGTTCGCGTCTTGTGTTGCTTGATTTGTTCTTATCTTTCACGCAAACGATATTTATTTATATGAAAGAAGTTTTTCACAGATTCGCGTGTTGTCATCAAAATTTGGTTATTCGCAAAAAAGTGCACGCGCGCGTTCGCGAAGAGAGAAAGTTCCACGGGTGCTGTGGCGTCGGTATATACGCGGGGTGGTAAACATATTGTTCGTGGTGATGATTCATCTGGATTCGTCCTTCGACATCGAGCGTACAATTAAATTGGCTAAGTTCACACGGTTTCAGCTATAAGAGAAATATAGTTTACATGCATGTAGAAACATCGAAGGCGCGAGTAAAGAGAGATCGGAAGTTTTCAATTGCATTTTTTTTTGTTCTCTGCACAGCGTATACACAAAAGACATTCAAAGAGAGTTTTTTCAGCTGTTTTCAGTTTCTTCGGTTCAAACCAATAATTTTGTCCTGTAATTGTGTTGGGTTCGTGTTGCTTGTGTAGAATAGTATTTGGTGGGGGGAAAAACGAAAAGGGAAAACAAGAGTCTGTATATATATATATATGCGTGTTGACTTGTTTCGATTATACGTTTGTTCATTTTTGAAGTACTATTATAATTATATTTTATATATAAGTTTTGAATTTCCGTCTCTTCTTATGCAATTTCTCTTTTCTTGAATAATTAGTCATTTTTTCATAAGTAATTGAACGTTAATTGTTTAATAGGCGTCTTTTTTCTATACGACGATATACTTTTTTCGGTTAATGCGGTTCATGGGATATAGATTTCTCTTCATCATCTTCTTTGTTTCATACAACGGTCCGTTTTTTTTCTATATATGTAAATTTACAATCTCGGCATATTTGTTTTTCCTTTTAATAATAAATATAATAGGAGTAATTGACTTCAAGTATATTGTTTGTATTTTTCTGTTGAATACATATATTTATATATATATAGTTTTTCTCTCGTATTTATTACTTTTTTTGTTCTTTTCGTAATTCCGGCAGAATATCATTTTGGACAGAGGAGATCGAGTGGAGAATCGGCGCCCCTAATGGTTTTCCACTTAATGATAGGGCAGTAATAATCGCTAACGATGATCCGCGCGCTAGATGATTGACCGTAATTGCCTAGCATATAGTAATTGAACGAATCCGCCATCAATTATCATTTTCTAACTGATTCTCATTATAAAGTACCACTGTGTGGTCGCGCGGATCAAATAGAATGTTAATGAAAGTACTACATCAATTACATAACGTATACTAAAATTCTAACGATTTTCGAAAAAATAAAAATTTTGAGGTTAGAATCACATTCTAACCTCGAAAGCACGACATACAAAACGGACTTTAGAACCAGAAGCACCGATTTTCCATTCGAGCAAAGATGTGTGTATGTGTATATATATAATATATATTTTCTTTTATGTCCCTGAAGTAAGGAGAACAAGGTTTTTAGGAGAGATGCTCGACAAAGGTACATACGTTCAAAGCGTCTTCATCTATAGAAACACCTTACCATAGAAAAATTGATCATATAGAGAGAAAGAGCGCAACCCGGCGTTTCCGGCCTCTCGCAAGTTATCCGCAAGCCTCTTCTTCATCCACAATCCGTTTGCCCTTTACGTGTTCGCAAGTCTCTTGTTTCGCATCGACCACCCCCGACGCTTTATCGTTTTTTTTTCTTCTTTAAAACGTTTCCTAATTTTAGTCATCGAGCCTCCCCGTCTACATTTTTTACGGTTTCTCGCGCGTTAATCGTCAAACTGCCACGTAGCAAAATATAGGCGATTTCTGTATTTGTTTTTCTTAAATTCATCTTAGTCATATTCGCTTTGCATCTGTTTACTTTCGCGTGTGATTTGGTACCATGAGGAAATTTTTCTGGCCCCCCTCACCACGACTCTTTTAGGCTTTCCTCTATTGTAACGAAATTTGTTCAAAGTTATAATTGATATTTAACGAAGATAGTAACGTAAAGAGTTCTAAATCGTAATTCGAAATTTCGTAACAGCGTAACATTTGAGCCACCCATTGGTGACGATGTTTGTTACGCTGTGACGTTACTACGTCACTTGTCAAAAAAAATAATCGCCAGAAAAACGTTCCGCGGTAAATTTTATCCGTCAAAATTGCAACATGGTTACAAAAATATTCATCTTGTCGCGTAAAAGGGGCCAACGATCCTTATTAATTACTGATATGCTATCCGTTACCCTTCCAAGTTCGCTTTTCGCTTAATAGTTCTCTGCTTAAATCTGCATGACCTACGACTCGTTACGCTAGGCTACCTACTTTGGTTTCTGGTTCTCACTCTACTTGTGTGTTGTTCTAGTATTTTTTGTTTTTTGTTCGTTGATCGGATAACTTTCGAGATCCTCTCCGACCGAGCTTCCGACGACGAGTAAAGCTGCAGCAGCCCGATGTCAGGAGGCGTCATCGAGCCCTTTTCATCGAAAAATTGACAGTCGTAATAAGCACAATTAACAGGCATGCAACATCGAGACACGAGAGAGACAGACTATTTCTTGTTTTTAGCACAGGCCGTTTAACACTTAGAATCCTTTTTTTTTAACGTTTTATGTTTGTTCTGCGTGGTTTGCTTGAGTGACGTGTATTTTATATCTCGTTTATTCATTTGTTTTATCCGTTTTGACTGTTTACTTTGTCGCTCGGAGAACGTCTTCGTCGACAACGAGAGAAGAACCCGTGGTCGGATTCTTCAGGCGAGATTCGAGACGCGACTTTTTTGCATATACCTATGTGTGGATGTGTAAGAGTGTAAGTACGTCGGATGTGATTCTATTATTTGTTCTTCGTATTGCGTGAGTTAGAGAGATTTTTCGCGCTCGCTCGCGAGAAGCTTCGCGCTCTTGTTTTACTTCCGTTCGAGAGAAAACTTTGTGCAGCTTCGCGCGGATCGCAATTTCTCGAGGAAAAAAGGCTGCTCCGAAAAGCAGTTGGAAAACGAAATCGGGTAACTTTCGGAAAAGTTGCGTCGAAAACGCGAAAATCATCGGATCAGAAATACAGTCATGAAGAAACGTGTTAAAAGTTGAAAAAGGCCAAAAAACGATAAAAAGAACAACGAAAAAACTGAGAAATTATGAAGGCCTGGAGAGCTGGGAGTTGAAAACTTTCCGAGTTTGTTTTTCGCGAGCAAACAGCCGTAGACAGAGAGAGAGAGAGAGAGAGAGAGAGAGAGAGAGACGGATGGAGCAGCCGGTGATTCCCCGACAGTCGACGTCGTCGTCTCTCTTTGTCTCTCGGCTCGTATAACCGAAGAAAAGAAAATGTCGAAAGTTTCATCATCGAACGGGAGGGCAAAGCGGGAAATTGCGATCCGGCTTCTATATACGACACTAAGAGCGTTCGTTGAATGACGACCGTGTATAGAGAGAGGATATCGTCTATTCGTACGCAGATTTTCCAGATTACCAACGATCGATCCCTGGAATGAGACGCGGATTCTCGGCATTGTACGAATTTGAACTTTTTTCGAATTCTCGTTCGAATCGATAAATCACTTGGGCAGACAGAGTTGGAATTTGGAAGTATTTAAGGCAAAAGAGCTCATTCCAAAGTCTCGAGATCGTCGTGCGTAAAGTGTGCAGCAGCGACATTGTTGCATTAAGAAGTGCACATTTAGTTCGCCAAAGCGCGCGCGCAAATAGTGTGTTCAAATGAAACGCTTATTTATTGGTTGTCGATCGATCGTATGTTTTTTTTTCTTCTATTTGAAATGTGACGGAATGCGTGCACACTCACATGCTTTCGTTTTCACATCGCAGTCGTGTTTATTTTATTTGTATTGAACCTTCGAAAATCCAAAATGCACATTCAAAATTTGCTTTAATAATTACGCGTCGACTACCATATTGTCATTGTAGCGTCAATGTTTACACGTTTATATTTTTGTTTATCTTTTGTACAAATCTACCATCGTGTCGTTTTTTTCTTATTATTCGTTTACGATTAGTCGTTTACGGCTAATGGAAGCCCCCAGCTACCGAGACTTCCGTGCGTTTTTTTATTCGTTCGCGGCGAATAAAAAAACGATTTAGAATATTTGTGTGGTTTGCATTTGTCGTTTTGTCATTTTGCATCTAGAAAATTCACTATGAGGATTTCGACGGTTAATACAAGGTGTGTATGTATGTGTATGTTTGTGTGAGAAAGCTTCGTCACTGTGTTTTGAAATTCTTTTATTTTTTTTGGTAATCTCTTAGGCGGCAAACTGAATCACTGTTTTCGATCACCGTTCGCACGTTTTATCATTCGGATTGAATTGTAAAACTCAAGAATGTCGAATTTTTAGATTTTCATCGCGTTTGTTTTGTGTTTTTTGTTTTTCGTTTATCTCTCGTTTTAATCCCCGTCCTTATGAAAATCGAGAATTTTGCGCAAATGCCATGAAAGATCAACGAAGAAGAAGAATAGACTGACTCGGCTCTCGCATTATCATCATTTCGCGTGTTGAACTCTCGTATATTACTTTATGTTCGCCTTTGCGTTCTCGTACGAAGCGCTCGATGCGTCAAAGCGGAAAGATATACTGAGGTGCGTTTCGCGTAGTAATTAATTTTCCTGCTTCTTCCCCTTTTTGTTCTGTCTTATATAACGTCACATGCTCGACTGTCGCCACGGTTATTATTACGGTTTTTTTTTTTATTCTTCGAAAATAAAAAAATACATTTTCTCCGTGTGTATTTCGCCCATACAAAAAACAGTGTCACGCACATGATTATTTTATTATTTGTTCTCTTCCACGGTGATTCGTTATCTATTATTTTTTGTTCTTTTAAAACACGTGTTTCTCCTCGTTCTCTCTCCCTCTCGCTCGTCTTCTCTCAAGCACGCGCTCGTTCATTCGTCTCTCGCTTTTTTTCCTCCCTCTCAAAGATTTGGTTTCTGTACACGCGCGAAAATACTAGGGTCGCTTTTATTTCTGTATTTAACCCGTTTTTCGTTTGTTCGTTTATTTTTGCCCGGTCGTAACACGGTACGATACTCTCGCCTCGAAAATACTGCGCGCTAATCGTTCTCCTCGCTACTCCTCTCCGTTGTAATGAAAACGCTAGTCCCGACCGATACTCACCCACCGCAGAGATTGGTTTTTTGTTCGTTTTTATATACTTTTTTTCTCACATAATATACGTGTATCGTTAATATTATTATTACTTTTTTGTTGGTTTGTCCTCTTGTATCAAACGTCACACTGATCGTACAAATGTGTAAAAGCATATTACCGGTTGAATGGTGACCTGGTTTTTATACTCATTAAAACATAAAATCACGTATTTCAATTTTTTTCATATTTTTTTTTATCATCTCTCATATATTCTACGTAATAACGGTGTGTATATTTATATCAAACTGCCAGAAAACTTGTTGCTAAGCTAACGATGTTAACATCATCATATCATCGTCGTTGGCGCCTCGCAATTGTTTCGTATTCGTTCGCTCTCCCTAGCCTCTCCTTGCTATTATGCTGCTGCTCTCCATCCTCGATCTTGCTACAACACATATATTTGGCGCAGAATCGCACGTGTACGACACGCACACAGTCTCACGCAAACAAACTCGCACTGCACTCATGTGTGTCTGTGTATATATAATACGTGTGTAATATACGCGAAAACTTTTTTTTTTTATACTTGTTATTTTCTTTTTTTTTGTTTATCTCATGTCCTCTCGATAATACAGTAATAACCTCTACGTGTGTCACTTTTATACGTGTACATATGTCCTCCTCTCTTCCGTCTCTGTGTGTGTACGTGTCTGCGTGTGTATGTTTATGTCTGCTTCTTCATATTTTTATATCATATATACCGTAGTTTAAAAGTATATTATATATAAGGCATGCGTCACCTGCCGGCAGTTGGTGCTCTTTTGGAGAACCATCTCGCCCGCGCGCGCTGTCGCGTCACGCACGTACGTCTTTCTGCCTCGACGCGAGCGTCACGTCTCCCACGCGCGCGACGAACCGATCGTACCTCACGCGGGCCGACTTAACATCGAACTATTATTAATATATCAACTTCAACAAATGCTGCCCGCGCGAGCGATCGACTGACGCGCGTTACGCGTTACGCGTCACGCGTTTATGTGACACACGCCGGCGTCGCAGCCTGACTGACACGCACGGCGCGCGGGAAGCACGGCTTTTTTGTTTATTTATGTACTTTTTCATATCTCGAGGAGTGTTTTTTGCTCTCCACGCACTCTCCGGTTGTGATCCGATCGGCCCTACTGTTCCGTCATCCACGTTCGCGTGATCTTGTGCCTTCGTACAAAAATTGCGTTACGAAAGTGTTTGTGAGTGTTCCGTTTCTTCTGTTTTTTTTTTGTAAATCTTAATAACATTGCGCGTGAGTGCGTCTCTGTGAGCGATGTGCATTTTTTTCACGTCTAATAACTGTGTATAGAAATCGTCCGCTCGAAATCGAGCTGTTTTTATTGGTCAATTATCGTCGCGTTGCGAGACGAAAGAGAAACTCCGAAGGATCTTATTTGTAATAATCGTAGGTTGACTCTAGGTAACGACTACACGCTCATACTCGTAATAGGCCGCTACCGCGCCACTCTCATCGCTTTTTCTCTCTCTCTTTCTCTCTCGTGCAACAATTAACATCGAGAACGAGTATCAACGTCACCGCGGTAGCAGCGCCCGTCACGAGGCACGGCGGAATGACTTTAGTTTCGCCCGTTGGTGTATCGATACTCGGCGCCGGGACGCTACCATGCAAGTGGAGCACGTTAACGTTCGATTACGGGATTACCGACTTCTACCGTGGAATTACATTCTCAACGATAATATACGAAAAGGAGGGGGGGAGGAGCTAAGTGTGTTTGTTTTACGTCTGTGTAAATATACTTGGCGCCGCGACGCTACCATATCCGTACTCTTTTCGCGTTTTCTTTTTCTTAGAAAAAAATCGAACTTGAGGCAGCACACAACAAGATCCCCCGGGGGCCCCGCTGAGCGACGATAATGTGAGACTCCGCGCATTAACGCGCGTTAGCAAAAATTCAACAATAACAACAACAACGCGTGCGACGACGTTCTGTGCACGCGCTCCTCGCGTACCACTCGCGACGACGAGGACGCCGGCGTGTGCGAGTCGCGTCGAGGTTCGCGCGCGCGACTGGACACCGCGCGGACGGATGGTCGAACAAGAACTACCGTCCACTCGCATATCTCGTGTGTTCTCTCTCTCTCTCTCTCATCCCGTGCGTGTCTCGTCGCTCTAGCTATTTTTTTTATTACATTACATTTTTTTGCAACTTTTTTACGTTTCGTCTAATATCCACTCGCTTTTGCACAACAACATAATCATCATCATTAGCATCATCATCATCAGCACCCATCTCTCATCACGCTCTTAACAAATCGGCAAAACTACGGCCCTCGGTTAAGATCCAGGCGCTCACGAAAAAACGCAGACTAATTTTACAAACTTCTCACTCTTTACCCCCCCGCTGCGTGTTCTCGTAACTCTTTCCCCTCAGCGCTACTTAATCATCGATAATAATAATAATAATAATTACAATGATAATTATAATATAAGAATTAATAATGATCCTCATCGTCTCGCTAATGCATCGTGGAATCGTCGCATCGTTTTGTTTTATTATTTTTCTTTTGTTTTTTCACGACTCCCCCCCTTGCTTCCCGCCTTTGTTTATTTTTTTTTATCATATAATTATTTATCATTAATCAGTATTAATATTATTATTGAAACAGCCGTCGCGCGTGTGTATTTTTTTTTTCTGGATTCAACTAGCAACTACATAACTCCGCTACCGCTTAGTTCCGCTAATCGTAATTTTTTTTTTTCACTATAAACTTAGAAGCTAGATACTTTTTTTGTTGTTTCACTTTCCACCACCGCGTGTGTTGCTCCTTCCTTCGTCCTCGTTTCCCTCCTATACTCTTTTTCTCTTACTCTTCTACAACCGGCGACGCGCAGAGATAATCTTCCGTCTCGAAGCGAAGCACTCTACATGACTCTTTATTACGTTTCGTTATTTCATTTCATTTCTTTTTTTTTTGGTGTACGGGACTTTTCTCATCATTTTCTCTCATTCTCCCCGCGTCTCCATCTCAAGCGCGCCGTTCTCTACGTGTGTTGCTCGTGTTAGTTTTGTTTTTATTTTTGCGTTATTTGTTAGTGGTGTACTTCTACAGGTGCCAGCTTGTCGTCGTCGGATCCTCCTCCTCTCTCTCGCCCTCTCTTTCTCTCCTCTGTCCTCTTCGTTCTCTCTATCTCTCTCCTCCACTCCCCTTCGGCCTCGCCTCGACGACGGATCATCATCGCGAGAGAAAGAGAGGGAAGAGAGCGTCGTCGCTGCTTGCCCCTGTCCCCTCTAAGCGAGTGTCTCGATGGTGGTGGTGGCGGCGGTGAAGGTGGTTGTAGTGGTGGAGGTGGTGGTGTAGGTGGCGGCGGCGGCGGTGGTGGTGACGCTGGTGGTGCACCGAGAGAACGTCTCAGGCGTCCGCCTCGGCTCGCGATGGGTGGAGGTAGGGATGATGGCTGCTCCTTGGCCGGCCGAGCCGCCGGGGTCGACTCATTGGAGAGTGCACCTGCCTTCGATTTGTGTCTTCAGCTCCTCCACCTGCGTCGTCACCGCGTTCTTCAGCTCTGCAACGGAGAATCGTGAACAATTCCATTAGCTTGTAACATTTATATATTATACTATATCGACGCTCCTATACGAAGACTATAGCACGTTTCATTGGGTCTTTACGAAGACTATCATATTTCCCAAAACTGCAACGAAAACTATCATATCTCACGACTTTGTGCCGAATACAAGTACAATTCGCAAGCTTGTGATTTGAAGACTAGCACGTAGCACACTAGTACAATTCGCATGATTGCGACGAAAAGTAGCATGATTCGCGAGTTTGCGACGAAAAGTAGCACGATTCATAAGCTTGCCGCGTTACTTTTCGTCGTAAACTCGCGAATTATGCTATACTTTTCGTCGCAATCTTGCGAATTGTACTATAGTATTCGACGCGAACTCGTCACTTATGCTAGTTTTCGTTGCAGTTTTGAAAAACGTGAGTCTTCGCGAGGACGCCGTGAAACGTGCTAGTCTTTGTAAGGGACGTCGATATCTTATAGTTTATGCAAACATCGGAAAATTGATTGTGCAGTAGCAAATGAATACCTTAGATAATCACGGAAAAATGACAGTTATGCGTTATTTTAACGATTTTTCAAATTATACTACATGAAATTTACGCTTCAACCCGCGTAAAAATTAAAACTATTGCATCAACATTGCTACTATGCATTGGAAATAAATATCGCTCATATATTGGCGATACATTAGTACAACAATTGAAAGACTATATTGGTGCTATTATTTTCCTTGGGTGTTATTGCTGCTGTATTAACTAGGCACCTTTGAATTACTAGACTTGCTCGCTAGCTACCAACTGAGCTATTTCGTTGTTTCTGTCAATAAACGAAATGAAGTTGAAATAAATTTATAGTTGGATCATTTGTTTTGAAGTACATGATTTAACCTCTATATTGTTCATTGACAGATACAACTCCGATCGGGAAATGAATAGGGTTTGCCTTAGATGTTTGTAAGGGCTCAATGAGTTTCTCCGTAAGGGGTCCTAGCAAGGCGCGTAACGGCGCTGATAGTAATGATAGGGCCTCAGTGATGCCGGACAAACGCCGTATAAGGGCTATTGCGTGTCGCCCTAACTATCACCTGACGTTCATTCCCGGATCCCCGCCCTACGAAAGCCTTAAAATCGCATTGACGTGGTTTCATTTTTGGGGTTACAATAAATTTTCATGGTATTATTACTTTGTCGTTGTTACGCTGATAACTTCTCTAAAACAACTAAATGATGATTTCTTAATTCTTTCAGGCGACTTTAGAGCTTTGCGCGAGATTAGTTATTTAATGCAGGAAATTAAGAAGAAATAACAAGTTCGAATAAACTGCCAGGGCCGCGTAGGCGCCCCGTTACTCGCTTTACATCGGGCCTTACGAGATGCGATGTTAGGACCTTGTAATTTTTCTAGGGCATCAGACAAGGCCCTAGTGTTAGTCCTAAGTCAATTTTCGTTCGGGACGAAATAGCTCAGTAGGTAGCGAGCAAGTCTAGTAATTCAAAGATTCCTAGTTCAAATCCCCCTGAGATTTTTTTTTCTTTTTTTATAGGTAAATGTAAAGATATGAGCAATACAGCGACAATAACACCCAAGGCAAATAGCGCCAATAATCTTGCAATTGTTGTACTAATGTATCGCCAATATATTTATTTCCAATATAGTAGCAATTTTGTTGCAATAGTTTCAATTTTTACGCGGGAATTCAGAGAAAAAATTTTTGAAAAGAATGGGTAGGTTACTAAATGGGGAAGTTAATCCCTTTAAAGTCAGTGCCTCACAAAAGTCGGGCCGTACTACTATACACTTTTGTGGTAGTAGAGATTTCATATCTTGCCTTCCAAAAATTATAAAACGCCTCCACTCACATTCTTTTTTCATCATCCCCTTAATCAACCGACTTCAACTTGAAATCCTAATCAATTCCAAAAAAAACTTTATTACGTCAATTACGAATCCCCCTTAAAATCAATTACCACCGCAATTCCGATTTTTCACCGCAAATATCGGTGACCATTCCAAACGGTCTCCCATCCAATTATCCTCGCGCTCGCACGTGCGCGGATGAACGAACGAACGAACGCACGCACGCACTGCACTGCAGTTCGCTCGTCGTTCGACGCGCGCGGAACGACCGACGCACTGCGAGCGATAACGAATTTTGAACGATTCCGCGCACGTTGCGAGTGAGAGGAAGAGAGGGTGAAAGATCGATCGCCTCGCCCACGGCCCGTTAACCCATCACACCAACGATCGTCACGTCGTTTGCGTGGCCGAATGCGCGTGTGTATAGTGCTCGAGGATTGTCATGATCGAGTTTATCGATTCGAAGTTTGCAGTGCGATATAAGTGTAAGTTGAAGCTTTTGCTTTGTATTTGAAATGAGAACAATTTAGCGTTTGAAAAACATGTGGAATACCAAGTAAAAATAACAAATTTTATTAAAAAATATTAATAAATGGTCCTTTTGAACGGCAAAGATATCAAATTTCTGCGAATTCACGCTAACAATAATACCACGTTACGGTAATTCGCTCTTCGGAAATACAAAAATGAAATTCGCTTTACGAAAATACGAGAATGAAATTAGCTTTTTGGAAAATTAACTATACAGTCTGCTCCAAAATTAACCTCCCCTTATATATTACGTAAAAAAAATCGAAAGACTCACTCGTGAACTCATCCTCGTCCTCTGCTTCCGCCTCGGCTGCGAGCTCCTCTGGCGTCTTCTTCTTGCGCATCAGCGGGTTCGGCTCCTCCTGCGGCATCATCTCCTGCACCTCTTCCTTCTTCTTTATGTTATACTGCAAGTCAAACAGAGACGCGCCAACGTTAGAACACAAATGTCTTTTTCTCGTGTGCGCGCGCGGGCGTGTGTGTGTGTGCACGTGTAGGTATATGGGTTTAGAGTGTATACACATCGTCTTCCAAGTAAGTCGCGAGGAGTACACGTGTATGCGTTGTGTACTCTGCGCGAGAGATAGCCCGGGGGGAATCGTTTGAACTCGGAGGGATGAGCATAGCTGTGTGTATGTGTGTGCGCGTAGTTTTATCGAGACAGGAATGTGACTTTGATAGGGACTTAGGGGTTGGCGAAGGTGGATTGATGAGGAAATCGTTTCATTAGTACAGGTAAATGGTGATTTAACGGTTCATCTGATTAGGATATGGATTTGAATTAAGAGATTAAAATTCATAAAATCTCTCTGAAGAGAAAGCTTTATGACGTAACGCTGACAGATTTTAAAGGGATCGTGTTATAAACGTATTTTGTGACATATAGAATCGAAATACACTATACAAACTGTTCTGAAAATGTATGCATTGCAGAAGATATTCGTATAAAGTGCGAAATTCTAAGAAAAAAGTTCCTTTACCATTTTTCTATATGACAAGTACTGTTTTAATAATCGATGTATCATATACATTTTCTATTCAAAACAAATCATTTTGACACATAAGTTATTAAAATAGTACTTGTCATATCGAAAAGTGGTAAAGGAACTTTTTTCTTAGAATTTCGGCTCTATACGAAGATCTTATGCAATGCAAAATGTCTGTGGACGTTTTCTAATGTTACGTTACTTTAACGTAAAATAAAATTTTCCAAATTTCTTTCATTCGTTTCATTTATTCAAAGTATAATCCAAACTCATCTCACATTTAAAAAATTCAGTAGTAAAAACCCAGCATCTCTCTACACCCAATTTCCATTGATGCTCAAATAAATCTAACAAATATATCGTTACCGCATCACTGTCGCATCTCCTCTATACATATATACCTATACTTTTTTTCTCTCGGCACGTGCTCGCAAACTGTCACAGCACGCATGCAAAGATTTAGCCGCATTGCGCGTGTCGCCCACCCGCGCGCGACATCAACGCGTCGACCTTCGTACTCGATATACCTATATAAATATATACTTGTACACACGTACGCGCGCGCGCGTGTGCGACGGAGCTTTTACGAGAACGCGAGTCGTAATTTTGTTGGCATTTTGAGGATTTCGAATGGCATATTCGATCTTTTTCCAAGACATAGAATATCGAAAGCAATTTATATCGACACTGAGACGATGATTTATCCGACATGTGTTGTTGTTCAAACGCGAACGTATATCGGAGATATTTTATTTCCATTATTTTGTACATGACAATGGACCGCATATTTCACGATTTTTTCCTCAATCGCGCCACTTCACTAACAAACTATACGAACCGTATTTCGCCGTTTCGATTCTCCGCCACTTTTGAAAATCGATCGTCCGCGCTAATGCGATCACTATCACCATTTTCCCCCTCTAATCGGGTTATCCAAAATTCACCGACACGAAGCGAACGTACGCGACGTCCCGCGAATGACCGCGCGGTGATATCAATAATGAAGGGCATCAACGCGGCAGAGTCATTACGCCCCGACGAGGGAGGAGCGACTTTAACGCAAAAAGAAGCTAAATTAAATAGTTAATTAATAATTTAATTATTTCTCCATTGTATACTTACACGCATTACAATCCGATCATCGCGCAATCACGACCCGCACGCGTATAATACACATATATGTGTATACACTTCGCGATAATCCAACGTAACTAACGCGCTGACACCTACAGTAAGTTAACCGCATGTGCACGTTCTCCAACCGACTTATACTTACGTAGAATTAGCCCCTTCTATGAATGTACGACACTTTGATCTATAAGAACGCCGGGCGATAATGTATATGCCGCGCCTAATTCGAGACCGCTCGCGGCCCCGCGGCGACGATAATGGCCGGAAACGCGCTCGTTCTAGTGATGAGTGTGGAGCACACAGAGCCTTTGTGTGGAGGTAGGACAATAATCCGATGCGCCGCATTGCGCTCTCTGGGCTATTGTACGCCGAGAAGACGATACCTTGGGCCGCGCGTGCGGGCAGATAAATGCGATGGCAATTTGGTAAATCAAACGGCGGCTGTGGCGGAGATATCGTGCCGATGAGAATGAGATGAAATTCTGGTGATAATCGTTACATATTATAGCTTCTAAATTAGTATTTCGAATAGCGAGGTAAATTTATAGCTGTGGCTTTATAGGGTTCTTTTACTTTGATTAAGAACAAACCGAGCACTGCATTCCTCAACCTAAATACCCGCACCCATCACTCTCCCAGCCGTCCCATAAAACGCACGCCTCTAGGTACATAATACCCGTATACACACAACCCCTTTGCCCCCCCCCCTCCACCTCCTCCTCCACTAATCTCACGCAATCCCGTCGTCGATGTAGGTACAGCTGCTGCTACCGGCGATCAACTTTGGAATCTTACACGCGTCTACGAGCGGCGATTAGGCGCGGAAGTCCCGCGACATGCAGCACATGCATGTATCGATCGACGCGTGCGTGCGTGCGTGCCTGAGCTATTAGGCGCCTCGGTGATCCCGGGAGACGTAGGTGTATAGGCCTGAGTGACGGCCGTCAGCGACGATGCTGAGTTACGGGCGGCGCGCGGCCGGATTAATTGGCGAAAAGTTGAATGTGAGGCGGGGGTTTCGGTGAGTTAAGGGTATGGGAGGGGTGGTTACACATAAATTATAATTTGCGGGGAATGATATTATAGGGGTTCAGTGGAAGAAGGTATCCTTTGGAATATCGATTCAGCGAGGTTTATATTGGTGTTTTAATGCTATGAAAAATGTAGGCGGACGGCGATATATTGCAGTTGTTGATTTTAGTATCAAGAGGGATAGGATTGTTACTGTTAGCGGAATAATGATTTTTCTGTATTTAGGGGTACGAAAAGAAAGATGCGAAAAAGTTATTGTTGTACGTTGAAAAGGATTGTAAGCCCAATAAAATTTGTTGCGTATCAGAATATCCAACTGTACAATGCAAAGGTTGAAGGAAGCTCAAATTTCATCAAAATAAAATTGTCCCTAAACTCTAATAGGCCATCCTTTTAGCTGATCACCAAGACATTGATTTTTCCGAATGTTCATTCAATAACTAAAAATTAACAAACGCTCGCCACGATCACAATGCCAGCAACCAATACGCGAGATCCCCGACTAAAAGAACTATCCCTATATATCCCCCATACACTCCATCACAGCTTGCGTTACTGGACACACCCTTCGGCTCCGGCAGTCATCGACGATGACACTGCTCTGTCTACCATCTCTCTCAGTCACGCTTTCTCTGTCCCTGACTGTCTCGATCGATTCGACTCAGGCGCTCCAGTGCTGATATAACACACCAGTGCCGATATAGAGATCCAGAGAGAGGGATGGAGAGAGCGACAGGCGGCACCTCCGCATTAATTAATGTCAGAGTCCTCTCGCTATAAGCGGACTACTGTTCGCGTTCGCGCGCAAGTGAGAGAGACCGCATCGGATTTGACGGAGAGGCCGCCGCTCGAGAGTTTGCGTTTATCGACGGATTCGAGAGCGAGCAAGTGAGAGAGAGAAAGAGAGAGAGAGAATGCTCGAGAGTGTGTCCTGATGGGCGCAAGACATCGAGAGCCGATGACACGTATGATGCTGAAGTGGCAGTTGATTTTTCGAGTCCGCGGTGTTCGACGGGACTGGGTCACACTTGATTGCGCTCGGGGGGTACACTGAGGTTTTCGAAGTGTAATGAGGAATGGTTGGGATTTTTTTTTCGGAGAGAGTGAGGTTCGCTGAGTTTTGGTATAGTGGGAGGGATTAATGGAAGGGGATAAAGTGGGATTTTAAGTGGAATGATTGATATGTATTGATTTGCATAGCGCTCTTGCGACGTATACATATATACACACTCAATGGACGATAAATAATTTATTATAATTTTAAAGCGAAGGTATCCAATTATCTGATATAAAATATTAATTATAACCTTCGCATTATAATTAACTATTAACAAAATTACCATAATTATAGAAAAAAGCTCGATTCTGATCTAACTTTTAAACCTGTTAAAAACTACAAAAAAACACATACTCAAACGAAATCCCAACACACATAATACTGCAACCACCGTAAATTCCCCAAACCTGCGAAAAATCACCGAGCTTTTAAAAATCTCCCTCTATTTACGCACCAGAACGTCGCGCGCGCGCGTGGGGCTCGCGAATCCGTTCCGACGCACTGCTCTCGCGCTCTAGATAACGATATTTATCTCGGCGTTACACGCAATGCGGCACGACACCCCGCCTCGCGCGTGTATAAATCAATGGGGCGCGGGAGCGTAACGCCGAGAGTGTAAAAGCGAATGCATGGCAGCGGAAGCGGTGCGAACTGAAGCGTCGTTGATTTCTAAGCGGAAAACAAAGTGCGAGTACTTGACGCGGAGGTGGGGGGAGGAAAAGGTCATTTTTCAAAAAGTATGTGCACGGGGAGAGTAATTAAAGCGGTGATTGTTCGCTCGGGGTAATTGGGACTGCGTGCGTTTTATGCTGTAAAGGTGAGCGATGGGTAAGGGGAGTTGTTGTTGTTTGTTTGATTGTTTTTTAGAGGTAGGTTTCGGCGAGAGTTATTAGGGCTTTGTATAGTGTCTTTAATTGAAACGTTGGAACATTGAGAGGGAGCGAGCAAAGGAAAGTCATTGATATAGAAATTTCAAATTGCAGTTGGATAATGCAATGGACGAATAGTTATATAACAATAGTTTATTATATAAATATTTAATTTTCACGTTACAAATCAGCCCACAGTTTGATTAATTTAAGGCGGTCTTACACCTATAGGCCTTTTTGGCCAAAATTACCTAAAAAAATTATAAAAAATATTATTATAATAAAATAATGAAAATATATTGTAAATATAACTTATTTTGAATAAAATGAGCCAAGGCAGAGGTTCTTAAACTCATTTTATTCTCAGTTATAGCATTTTGAAGAAAAACAGTTTGTCGTAACCTTTCTCTGAGGTCGTATGATGGATTTTCATGGGACAAAGTGGAAATTGTTCCTAATTTATGTAGTTATGGACCTAAGAGTTGCAATTTTAAGGTTTTCATGTGTAAGTACCTTTTCCATGCTAAAAACCCTAAAAATTCAAAAAAATGGACAAAATTATTGCAAAAAAATCAGTTTTTGCCATGAAAAAGGTACTTATACATAAAAACCTTAAAATTGCAACTCTTAGGCCCATAACTACATAAATTAGGAACAATTTCCACTTTGTCCCATGAAAATCCATCATACGACCTCAGAGAAAGGTTACGACAAACTGTTTTTCTTCAAAATGCTATAACTGAGAATAAAATGAGTTTAAGAACCTCTGCCTTGGCTCATTTTATTCAAAATAAGTTATATTTACAATATATTTTCATTATTTTATTATAATAATATTTTTTATCATTTTTTTTAGGTAATTTTGGCCAGAAAGGCCTATAGATGTAAGACCGCCTTAACTCGATAATCCGTACACACGAAACACTATTCTTCAAAATACTTTGTAAACGTCACAAGTACATTGACTAGTACGAAATTAATAACGATTTTCCACAAACTTTAAATAAAATTAAAACCACCCAACTGGATCAACGTCCATTCCTTCCACTATCACGTTTACCCGTTCATTATCTCTCGGCACCTCTATCAGCCGTTACAACGTATCATAAACATTAGACCCACTATCTCGCGCGACCTTCCAAGCTTCTCCCTGCACAACACACAGCACCATCTCCTGAAACCTCAGCAAGAGTCTTAACGTCCCTCCCCGCGCCCATCGACCGTCGACCATACACGCACACACGAGCGCTCTTGAGGGAAATAACTTTTACGCTCTCTCTCGCTCGCTCGCTGTAGTGTGTAGTGTACCGGCCAATCTTCATTAGTATTCGCGTGCAATCCGCCCCAGCAATCAGGCTGATTGTCACGAGTGAGGGTGGAGGGGAGAGAGAGAGAGAACACGGGGGCTGTTTGCTCGGGGTTTGTTGTTTGCAAATTGCTCGTTACCGCGCGGCCCTTTTTTCGCCGAGCGGGCGACAAACGGCGAAATTAAGCTTGAGAGGAGAGAGGCAGGCTGATGAATATTTTTGCGCAGTGCGGCCGAGAGTGATTAAATGGCGAAGAAGGAGTGAGAGAGAGGCGATGAGTGCCTTGGATGGGTGCAGGGTTTTTCGCAACGATGGCTGATGGGCTCGAGTGGACGGTTGAGATGTGTATAAAATTGCTGCGGTGGGAGATGCGGGCGATTGAGAATTCTCCGGATCGGTGGTGGGTTTTATTGTTCGTATTTGTTGAATCGCGAAGGTTGAGCAGCTATGTTGTGGAACGAGTCCTTGGTATTCGAACTTTCTTGTGGGAGGTAATGTTGAGTATACTAAATTGTGTAAAAATTGCTGTAAAAAAATACTAAACTGTATATTCGATGAATTTTATAGCAATAGTAACTTATTTTAAATTGTGAAATAGTGTTTACAGTAGTTTAAATCTATAATGTATGTAAGAGGGTCTTCATTCAAATTCAAGACGTTTTTATTTTTGAATTTGATAAAAAGTTTTAGTGCTTCCCGAGAAGTTCTAATTCAATAAAGAGAATTCGACAACTCTCATAGGGTGACTTCACCAATATCCGAACAGTGATCAGTTAACGAACATTTTCTTTAAATATATGAAAATATCGAGCTTTCTACGTATTGTTTATCTAATATGACGATAATTTTCGAATCTTTAAAAATTTTTATTTCATTTTACATAAAGATTCTGCATAAAAAAAATTATCTTGTTAAGAATAAAATCATAAAATTGCCGCTATTGAGTGTTTATTAACTGGCGAAGTATTCATTCACTGGCGAAACGTATTTAGATACTAAGATCGCGTGTTCATTTACTGTTTTTTAGGAGATATTTATAGATTTCTTTTAAACAAAATTTCTACTTTTTTCTTTATTTAAAATTTTGTCACTGACGTAAAGTTTGAAGATTTTAAAATACAAATTAAAAAAGATTTTTTCTCTATTCCTGGTGCTGCAAATGTTGGGCGGGCATCGAACACACATAAACGAGCGCATCGGGAAAAACCAATTGCGATAGGTAAAATAAAATTGAAAAATATAACCTGCAAAGTACAAGAACGACGTGAAATCGCTAACGCTATCAAAGCATAGGGCGAAAGTAAAAACATGGCTGCGCAGAGTTGATGTCACCAGGAAAGACGATGATTTTCGACTTTTCTAGACTGATTAATTAATGTACTTTCGCACGGGAATAGAGAAAAATACTATTTCTTACACGGGGGTTAAATGGAACTCCTGCATACACGTGATATGAAGGCCTCGGCTTCGCCTCGGTCGTTATATCACGTGCCTGCGAAAGTTCCATGTTCCCCCCTTGTAAGAAAATCCACTATTACTTTTAATCCATTTTTAATTCTTTTAACTAAATAATAAAAATTGAAATTTCCTTATTCGTTCATTCACTGGTAAAGTCACCCTATAGTATTTTGAATGAAATCATTCTAAAATTTAATAAAGCAGTTTTACACTGAGAAAAAAATTTTGGAAAAATTACAACACCAACTGTAAAAACCCAAAAAATTACCATACATTATAATAAATTTTACAATATACTTCAGTATAAAGTTTTCCTATATTTCTACCAAAATATCTTATAAAATGTGGCAACGTTTTGGATTTTGACAGTCTGTCGTGGCTTTACGAGAAAGTGTAGTAATTTTCACAAAATTATGAATAATTTTTACTAAACTTTTTTCTCGAATATACTATTATTTTTATACACATATAAACTACAACACCGTTATCAAACAATTTATTCACGATTAAAAAAAGCCACATTACATAATGTTCATAAATTTAAGAGACCCCAATGACCTTACCCTTTCTCTCGCTCTCCCTCTGCTTATAATGATCGATGCCGAGAGCGGGGCGGCGAACAAAGTAAGTACTTTGTCGAGCGCGTGTCGTTGCCGGCGCGCGCTGCACACGACGACTCCGCATTGCGGTTTTCGGTATCGGCTTACAGATCGCGTGTCGCGTCGCGTCGTCAGCGCTGCTGCTACTACTACTACACTGGCTCGCCTCCCCCTCTGTCTTCTCTACGCTTCTTCTTCTTCTTCCTCGTCGTCTTCTTCTTCGTCTTACTTTTTGCGCGCGGGGGTGTGTATGTGCGCGCGACGTACGCGAGGTCTCGATTAAAGGGCTTCCCCATTAACGATCGGAACTGGTTTCGGTCGGGTTTTGAAGACTCGAGAAAGATTTTGTGGGGGTGGATAGGGAATGTTATACCTTTGAGGGAAAAGTTCTGTAGAAGACAGTGAAGTGTTTATAAGCTATAATTATAACAATAATTCATTTTCGAATCACGAAAACTGGAGACAATTTAAGTTTTACGTTCAAAATACTCTTTAGATATTTGTTTTATCGTTCGCATAGATGCACAAATATTCAAACTTCTTTTTAGAAATATTCAACCGTTAATAGCAGTATTACGTAATACGTAGTAGTGATACGTAAAACAAAGCGAATCTCACCATCAACCAATTACCTCCTCCTAAAAGCCCCGAAAAGCAAACAGCGAAAAAACTAATGAAACCCCCCCCCTCCCCTAATTAAGTCCACTAAGTCAGAGGTGCCACGAAAGCGCGCGAATTTAATAGGAAAACGCGGACGGCACGCGTCTCTCTCGCGACACAATTTTAATTAGATTTTTCGTCCAATTACACCTGAATGCAATTCAATTAGCTTGATTTTATTCAGCGCGTTCTTTCACGTAGCGGTGACGACGACGAAACCTTAATAAGACGTCGGGACTACTCCCCCCCACAGTCGTGCGCGCAAATAAGTAATTATGCGAGCTATTGTCGACGGTGGTGAGGTAGAGTGAGGTTGGCTTGTGCGCGATGAATGTGGGTTCGGGTCGCAGTTTTTGGGACACGCGGAGGTTGTTGGAGAAGGTTTTTTAAGCAGGAGTTGTGATGACGGGACGTAAGAAGCGAGGACAAAAAGAAGGCGCGAGTGCTGTCGTGAAAGTATTTGATTGACTTGATGCTGTGTGTTTTGCTTTGTTGTGTAGATCTATAAGATATAGATATAGTTATAATCGTTATAATATAGTAATTGAAATATGAAATAAATTGCGATAAACAGTCACGAGTTGAAATGACATTACAATAATTTTCGTCTTACTCTATACAAGTCTTTGCTAGAATTGTCCTTTGGCAATGCGAGCCAATGTACGTCGTTGTGATATACAAGTCGTAGGCAATATTCAATTCGGATAAATACATCGAGATATGTTAACATTTTGGACAATATTGATTTGCGATTTTCAAACAATCGTAGACGCTTTGAGTTACGGTAGCTCAATCGGCCTAAAGCCTCGGATATTCGACTCGGAATGTTTTTTATCCAAACCAGACTCGCAGAGAGTACTTAAAAAAAAATAGTTTTATAATATGAAAAAAAAATCGTCGATTCTTTTCTCCACTTATAATATTTACACACTGAAGATTGTTCTGAGATAACATTAACCTCAATTTACATTAAAGTACAGCGTATTTTACAATTTGTTAACGTACAGCGTATTTTACAATTAGTTAACGTACAGAGTATTTTACATTTGAGTACATGTATAAATTGGCATATTTTCCAATCGATAATACATCGTTACTATGAAACACTTCATTATCTGAATATATAATTTAAATACAAAAATATCTACTACTTACAAGTAGTACAAAGTACAGTTTCACCATCAGTCTACGAATCAATTACAGCCTCCACTTTCTTACATTTCGCCAATTCTCATCGCACGCATTACACACATTTTCAATTTCAATGAATTCCACCAGATCGCAAAGGATCGCCTTCTGGAATGCCTGAAATAAAAGAGCTCGTCGAGTCGTCGGGTGCGCCATCGATTTTCAAGTTTTCGCACAAATGAGCTTAACTAGATTCGAACGTCAAGTGGCTCCGGCGGGGGGGAATTGAGAAGAAGAGCGTCGAGCCCGCGACGGTAGCCGGTGAGCGTCTTAAAAGGAGTCAGCCTGACTCTATTAGGAAGTCGCCATATTGAATGCAGGGACTCCCTACTAGAGTCAATTTGACCCCAGTTAAGTTCAGTCTTCTTTCTTCTATCTCTCGCTCGCGTTCTGTTCTGCTCTGCTCCCTCACTATCTTCTTTTTTTTCTCGCAGCGGCTTTGTAATCTTCTTTCTCTCTTTCTTCTCGCCGGCTGCGGCTATTTTTCTTTCTCTTCTCGGCCGCTCGATCCGCTGCCGGTAGGTAGCTTCGATAAGACGAACTTTCTAAAAATATAACGATTCAAAAATATCGAGGGGGAGGGGGTAATACTCACTTGTCCGTCTTCGTTCTTCGGTTTGTCGTCGTAAATGATTATATATTATACAAAGTCATTTTTACAAAGTGAGCGTTGGTTACAACTGTACGGCAAATATGTGACTGTGTTATCGCAGTTTATTACTGTTGTTTTTATGTAGATACATTGACTATGCGATGATTAACAATTAAATTGTAATAAATTGACTGATTCCCTGCTGGAAATAGTCCATTTTTCTCCCATTTGTGAAACGATTTTTCGAACATTTTCTAGCCATTTTATGGCGATTTCTGACAACTCGCCATAAAATGGCTATAAGATGTTCGAAAAATCGTTTTACAAATGGAAGAAAAATGTACGATTTCCAGCAGGGTTATGTTTGCACGAAATACAATTGCAAACAGTATTGTAAATAGGTTATGATACAATTATTCTCATACTGAAGTACCAGTATAACATAATAAATGATGTGTGTACAAAATATTGTTGGTGTAATAATTCGTGCTCGCTACGTTTATTGCAATCAATATTTTCTTAAATACATGAAAACGAACACCATCTTTTCATACCCCTATAAAATTATTATTTACATGTCAATTCAATGTATCAAATACTTCCACCAATCGCGCACCAAACCAACCAAAATCAACTTCTCAGCCTTTGAAAAATTCCTCGAAAAATTCAAACCACTCCAAACAACCTTTTTTCAGAACCTCACCGTATATAGCATTCGAGAGCAGGATCTCGCAACGAGATATATATATATATATATATATACACACACACACACACACACACACACACATCGGGGTGTGCTTGCGCCGCACGGCTACTCTCAACTGCCGCGTGCGGTTGACGTCTGAGACGCGCGATATCGGTCCGTCTGTCAATACGTCGAGGGCTCGCGTGTATATACCGCCCGTCAACTCTCGAGTCTCACCCCCCACACGGTTTTTCTTTTTTGTTTTCGATAATGGCTGTCACGGAATTTTTAATATAGAGAGAGACGGGTGGGACGGGATGTCGGTGGCGATGCGTTCATTGTTCCGTGGACGCTGGATAATTTCTTCTTTTTGTCTTTATTACAGGTGGGGGCGTTTTTTTTGTTACGAAGATATATAACGGTAGGTATATCGATAATCGAAGTTAGGTCGATTTTTTTAATGGGTTCGTGGTAACTAGCGTTAATCAGCGCGCTACGCGCGCCACCCTTCACCTTTTTTTTGACTCGTTTCGAGATTCGAGGTCGATATCGTTCGAAGGAAAAAAATAGATTATCTCGAACGCTCAAATTTGATAAGGGATTAATTAATAGGGGTACTTACGGTAACGTGATTTATGGAATTTTGAGGAACTACAGACTCACAGTTTCTCGCTGGGATGTGGTGTTACATGTTACACTCGTATGGCTTACGCAGTTCGGTGCAACGAATCAACGTTGCGTGTTCACAATTACTCACCTGAAATCAGAAAACACACACATATAATACTGATATAACAAAATACCTTACGTTCAACATCCACAAACGCACGCAACCGCATTGAAATTTGGACCGTGAAATCAATCTCTCACCACAATTTCGGCAAACGCACCCATCCAAAAAGCCATAGCCGCCGTCCCAATCGAAACCGCGACTAAGTGGTCTACTCCATCCGCCGCTTATTAATCGCCGCGGCGGCGGTGCCCGTATATAGTTCTCGTCGAGTCGCGGTCAACGTGCACTCTTTCGTTGCAGTGCTCTATAAACCGCGGCTGTGATGCGCGCTGCACTCACTTATGCACGCGCAGCGATTGCGGTCGCGCCGATATAGGCTGTCTTGGATTTTTGATGGCGGTGAGTGGGAGGAAGAGTGGCGGTGGTGGTTTCTGGTAAGTTTGGGTTTGCTGTGTTTGCGGTAGTGGATAGTTGGGTCTATGAATTTAAGTGGGTATAAGGTAGTACACCGTAGGAGCTTATAATTATTTGTGTAGATATAGATATTAGACGTACTCAAAAAAACAAACGTTCGCAAAATTTGGCAAGGGTTGTATACTCTTATTGTAGTAGTAAATGTAAAATAAATTTCATTAAAATATTATACATTCAATCTTTCAAGTGTGTGAAAAATCTCTCAATCTCCACCTACTTCATCCACAACTTTTGCACCTGTAAAAGACCCTTCACTACCTCAAAAACTCATTCCTCCATACGCATATCCGCACCTTCCCTCATACTTTCATTTACGCACCCCTCAAGCCGCCATCAAGTACCGAGTCACTCGCGCGCCAAACCCCCTCGCAAAAGGAAATTCTTTAATCAACACGCACTCTCTTCCCCTCTGACGCAAGAATCGGAAAGTGATTCTCGACACGGTGACCCGAATTATCGCTCCTCTCGTAAACGCGAGCGCTGCGTGCGCGTGTATTTTACGAGTATAGTAGGGAGGTGTGCGCGCTCAAGGTCCGGCGCTAAATACCATGAACCTTTTTACGGCGCCGCGATTTTTATACTCCGATTACGTATGCGCCCAGGAGGAGAAAGAAGGTAGAGAGACTTTTTTTGCCGCCCGCTCGTATAAACGGTTTTACGGCGTCCGAGGGGGATGAGAGCGAGGAGGGGTTATGGGGATTTGGGGAAAGCAGGATTTTGCGAGGTATCAGGCTGGTTTATTCTCTGAAAGTCGGAGCGAGTGCGGAGTCGAGATGGGTTTCTTTGGTTTTTACGTTTAATTGTCGGTAATTTTTGTTAAAGTGGTGTGGATGTTGTGTATAATCAAAATAAGTTACCAAACGCTATAACTTTTATGTAACATCACGTCTATAATATATTCTTCTGATATACTCCGATAGAAATTGAAAAACAGTTGGCCAGTTCTTGGCTAATATATATCTAGGGACTGGGTATAGTTTTTTCTCAATCTCCAGTTCTTAGCTGATATCTAGCTAGACACTGGTTGCTTTTGTTCAATATGTATTGATTTTATACTAAATAATTTAAAAAAAAACAGTTCTGCTAAAATCACCTAATTCATTACAAACTGTCGTCCAACCACCCACACCTCGACACATACATACCAGGACCACCGCAATTTGACGGTAACAGCCTTTTCCGCGACGATAACAATTACGTCGGCAGTCGACGAGTACATAAGTCGACCTCTCTCTCTCTCTCTCCCCAGGGGTGAGAGCGTTTATTGTTTCCTCGGTGTCTCGGTTATTGGCGCTGCGCGGGCGCTATATTGCCTTTTGCTGCTCGTCGCTCATTACGTGCTGCTACTGCCGTTGATCCCGCCGCCGTTTAATTTCGCGATGGAATTTTATCGCGGAAGAGATAAGCGAGGAATTTCATCGTCGAAGCCGAGGCGGGGGTGGCGAAATTCCGACGAATATTTCTCTCTCTTTCTCGGTTTTTTTGGGAGGGGGATCGAGAGGAGAGACGCAGAGCGGAGGTTTTTAATTGCCGAACGCGAGTGAGGAATGCGCGCTCGGATTATCGATCACAGCGGCGGCTCTCTCTGTCAATAATTTATTCATCAATTATCGAGAGCGCGCGTTAATTAAAAAATTATTATCGCTGCGAGAGAAAGTGGACTTTTATAGTGGAGATACGAGGGAATGCAATGCGCGAGTTTATATGGCCGCGGCGTTAGGTGTTTTAATTAAAAACTTGGCCTCGGGTTTTAGAGGCCGACGGTATGTATATTTTCCATTTGCCGGTCGTTAATTTTTGTTTTTTAGCAGGTATTAATTTGGGTGTAAGCTGGGTTTACGCGTCGGTTATCATAAGGCTAATTTGAGTAAACGATGAAAAATAAATAAAATTGTTTGCGAATTAAATAAGCTGATGGCGGATTGAAAGAGCTGGAAATTTATCGAGGTAAACAAAATTTAAGTTCTGTTTTCATTTCTGGCCAATCAGCGAGATGGAAGTTTTTGAATAGCCAATCAAACTTCTCAACACCTCGAAAATTTCGCCTTGTACTGAACACTCGATAAAGCCCTTGCAGTAAAGGTAAAAGATAAAATTAAAGAAAAGAAAAAGATAATAACTGCAAAAAAGTATTTTGTAGAATAAAAATATAAGTTTTCTCAATTATGAAGACAATAAAAATATTGGATCGAAACAGTTGGACCAAGATGGGGTAACTTTCGAGCGGTCTGAACATACACAGTACTTTTCTACTTTCAAACCACTGAATTCAAACCGAAATGATCCTCTATTACACGTTTGTATATAACAGTACAGACGACCACAAAAGTTATCTTTTAAATACGTTGTACCCACCATCACATCAGCCAACTAATATTCTCAATAACGAGATAAAACGCAATAACTCTTTTCCCAACCCTCCCACCTAAAACTTCTCTACATTCTTATTTTTTTCACCTTCCAAAACACGATCGCATTCCTCCCTCAACCCTTCCCAAAACATCGACTTCATCCTTGATCTTCCTCCACCCTCCGTCCCGAATTCCCAGCGAATACCTCGCAACATTCCCCCGGTGCGTGCACCTTCCCTTCCCACGCACTAAAAATAATATTTTCGGCGCGGCCGCGCACTTTGACGTCCTAATTGAGACGCGCCCCCGCGCCGCTTCTAAACAATCTCCCGCGAAATTTCGGAAATTCGCGGAATTACGCGGATAGTTTGCGCCCGGCCTGCGAGCGGCAGTTTCTCGAGTTTGCGCGCCGACCGTCTTGCGCGAGGTATTCGCCGCCCCCGGCGGTAGAGAGAGATGAGTCGAGTTATGGACTTGCGCGGATGCGGGAGTTCGGATTTAATAAGACGATCGGCGCGGCCAGCGCTCGAGGGTGCAGGAGGTGTTGCCAGGGTTTGTTAGAGCGTGAAAGGACGAGGGATGGATAAGGGTGTATAGGTATACTTTGCAACCGGGTGTTGGTTTTCGTGTAGTACTGCGATGTACTAAGATTCACGCGTACAGTCTGCGATGTATGGTACACTATTTAATAAATTAATTAGTGTGAAGTGGTGTTATGCTAGATACGATGTTATTTATGATTGTTTTTGTGTTAATTATAGCGCAATGTTTCGTTCCAGAGTATTCGTATTCATTGCTCAATTTTTTCGACCAAGACATACTTGTTTACTCACTTTAATGAATGTGTACCATCATAATAATGAGAGAATAATAATTGACATTTTCTTAGACCTTCAATAAGTAGAAATGAAAGTAACTGGACGTTTTAATCAACGTTTTTGCTTTCCAGTTTATCATTGATATCTGATCAAATAACTCTTTACAAATTTATATTCAGTAAAAGATATAATATGCAGGTCAAGACCTAAAATAAACCCTGCGCGTCCAAACTACCCTGAATTCCTCGCGTTACCACGCGGCTGAAAATATTATAGTTAAAATGAACCAACGTTATAACTCTTGTATGCGTGTCGACGTTAAATAGCAAATCGCATTTATATTAAGTCCTTAGTGTCGCGGGCAGGAAATTACGAGGCATTAAAACGGCTTATACGACGTCCCCGGGAAAGAGATTCGCGATATAGAATTCGAGATAAGTGAAATGTGCCATAACCTATTTTCCACTTAGGCACTTTATCGCCGGCGAATCGCGATTATATACAGCGCTCGGTTTTAACTTTATATATATACGGACGGAGCGGTGCGCGCGCGCGATTCGAGCGCTGGGGAAAAAAAGACCGAGAGTGGAAAAAAAAGTGCATTACGGTTAAGAGCGGGAGGAACTTAAACGGCTATTATTTTAAAAGTATTGCCTGCGCGGGGTACGAGGTTTCTCGTATCGGAGAGAATATTGTTTCGGGCATATTTACGATTTTATAAGGTAAAAATTGCAATCTTTTTATTATGTTTCGATTTTATAAACTTTATGTTTATCATTGTATTTCGTGAAAAATATTTCTTGAAACTATAAATATCCGTTGCTTTTCATACTGGATTAAAAAAAAAATTGAAAGCTCTTTGAAAAATAGAATTCCATTTCATTTCAAAAATACATGAACTGAAATATTACTAAAAATGTGTTCGCCGAAATAACATTCGTTTAAAAAAATAAAATGTATACTACTCTATTGATATTAATAGAAGTATATAAATTACATGCCTTCATCATATTTTTTTAAGACAAATACCGTTGACTTCAAACGCAGCCGCGACTATTGAATCGTTTTACCTTTTCCCTCTCAAAAACTCAAAGAAACTTTTTGAAGACGAGAAGGAACGAGAAGCAGCTCAGTTTACACGCTGCTCTCCTTGTCGGTCCTCAAAGGCGGACCCTTTTTTTTGACTACCGCCACCGTCCAGCGCGAACTTCGTATTCCGTGTGACATCTGCTCGAATCTTCTTCTTTTTTTCTTTTATTAGCTTTCTTTACAAACTGCAGTGACCGGGGCGAAAATAGAGGAAGGAGCAGCTTCGCGGAAGGAAAAAGTCTCGGACGTATTTTCTCCCCGTAAATTCTTCATAAAAAGCGCTCTTTTGTATCGCCGGGCTCTAATTAAGTGCGAGCCCTCTATTATTTAAAGGTCTTTCTTGCGTGTTTAAGGAGCTACGCGCGGAAGAAAGAGGGACTTAATTTTCGTCGCTAATTGCAAAATTTGCGTGTATTTTTTTTGCCTGATTACTTAAAGGATTCCTTTATTGAATCATGGTGGGAGTGCGCTAGTTAAGTGCTGCGCGTGCCGTTAAAACGAGTCGCCTTCGTTCGGAAGAAATGAGGTTATAGAAATTATTAGTTATATGGGAGATAATTTAAACGTAGAGTCAAATGTAGGGAAGCGTAATTAATTACTCGTTTATAAGCTTTTATTTAAATATTTGCTATTTTATGTTGGTTTAACCAGTATAAGGTTTTAAATTATGAGTGTATCTTTCCTTTTGGAATACATATTGTAAAACATCATTAAAAGTATTAAACGGATAAGATATGTGATATTATATGTGATTTTATTGAAAGAACTGTGACAAATGAAGTGTTTGACAACTTGAATTAACAATGGGTGTATTATTCATTTATTTAATTCTAAATTATTAACTATATTATCTCAAGACTTCTTCATTAAAACGTATGATACCAACTATATTTATTAACAACGAGAGCCAAAATATAACTCAAACCATACATATTTCAGTGTTGCATTTTTATCACCCTATCTCGAAAAAAGTCGTTCTCGAAGGATCTATCCGTTCTTTCCCGTCTCGAATATGTCTGTTCGCCGCGCCCGGATTTAAATAACGACGAAGGTCGCAAAATTAGGCCGTTCGTCATAATCATGATCGCGCGCGCGGCTTTACGAGTTCGAATGTAAATTTACGGAGGTAGTTGGGCAGGCGGAGCTCGGAGGTTACAAGTTTCAGGCAAGATTTATGTAGCTGCGGAGTGTGCTGGAAGGTGACGCTGGTGTATGACTGTTTTTGAGGTAATGAGAAGCAGAATTTAGAACGGAACGTTTTCGGGAAACTGTATTGTCGCTATTTTTTTTGCGCGAGGTGAATTTGTTGTATTTATCTACGTTGTTTCTGTATAGTTTTATTAATAAACGTACTTTATTTCGAAATTTTTTAAATAAATATTCTCGGAACTCGGTTACATAATCCTCTTTTCTATTTACGTTTGGAATACAAAATACGTTAAAATCACGTTCATATGTCAGGTACTCAAATTTTCATTTTCCTCTTTAGTTTCGAGATCTGGGATGGATTATTTTCTGTTACGACAAAATCGTCTGCAAAGTATCTCTATAGAATTAAGCGAACTGACTAAAATATTTATTTTAAATTCTTTTCCTCATTCCAAGGATTCACATCCAATCCCGAATATCAACCATCAAACCCCATTCAATTCATTTCTCCCCCATTATTTACAAAACAATTTAATCCTCCGCCTTTTTTACATTTCACGTTTAAAAAACAAAACACGTAATCCGTTAAAACATCTCCCTCTGTTTCTCACCCATCGGCAAACACAGCGAATACACCACTTCATCTCTCACTCGCAGCATGCAGCGAAAAATAATATCCGCTGAAAAATTCACTCGCGCTGCTAATAATATCTCTCACGCGCAAATATTCCTCCCCCTCCACCCTTCAAACACAGCAAATCCTCTTCGACGCTAATCCGGCACTGACACAACTTGAAAAAAGACAGAAAATGAGAGAAAGGAAACGACGTCAAAAAACAAAAATATACATCTACAATCCCAGAATTATTATTTCCCCCGTGCGCGTGCGCACTCAGGGGCATTACCTACCCGACGTCAAGGATGAAAAAGGAAGGAGCGCTCGCGCGTCGCTTGTCAGTCGCACGTGCGCGCGCGCTGTAAAGGGATTTGGGATATTGTCACTTCAGTGTCGCGCGATCGATCGGAAACGTCGTTCCGTTTGATAGCCACCTCCCCGCGTGAGAGCGTACGGCATGCAGGATCGGGTGCGCCGCGCACATGTCGCTGGTGATGTCGGCCTCCGAACGCAGGGTAAAGAGTCGGATGGAGGACGCGGAGGGGATCAGGTATTTGTGTAATTGTGGGAACTAGTGTTTTAGCTTTTTTGTATTAAATATTTGTAAAATGTTAGTCGATGCGCTCGTGAAATAACAAGATTATCAATTAAAATAGTACCGGCTAGCTCTGCAGATTTCTTACTAATCCCGGCATTTTTCCGGATCCATACGCATATCGAATTTACAAAAATCGTCGAGACACACACACTCGTTAAAATCCACCTTTCCCAATTAAAAAGCATCGAGCAGTCGAACATATTCCCTTTGAGCTGTGGCCGCCACAAATTGGCGCGCGTAAAGTCCTCAAACAGAATCCCCCTCAGCAGCCTGACCGATTGTATCAATTAAGCACTCGCGTCGCCTCGCCGGAGGGCCGAAAAAACGCGTCCCAATTCCACGTTCGTGTGTATACGTCCCTTTAAAAGATCAAGAGAGGACGATAGGAGACAACGCGAGCGTGCGATATTGTATAACGCACACGTCGAAAAGCGATTTGTTACGCGTGCGCACGTGTAGTGCAGCTCGTTACACTTCCTATCGCGCGCGCCCGTGCGCTTTGTGTAGCCTTATTCTATTGCGCGGGCATTCGTGTGCTCCCTCTCTCTCTCTTGTTTTTCGCGACATCCTCTCCTTTTTTCGTCGATTTTCCAAGTGCGCACCTGACACGATGTGTCGTCTGCGCGCGAGAGTTTGCTCGAGCGAGAGAACTTATTGCGCTTTTTACAGCGGGGTCGTCGAATTTTTCTTGCAGCTGTGTATTTTTCTTTTTGACGTTTTCGGAGGGTCTGTGTACGGATGAGGAATAAGAAAAAATAGGTAGTTGTGGAGTTTTTTTCCTTTTATTTATTTTTTAAAATTGTACGATTGTAAACCATCTGCTCTGACTTTCTGCAAACAAACGTTCTTTATTTTCCGTTAAAGGTCACTTCAAATTCACGATAATTTTTCCCCAAAACAAGCTTCCATTATACTTCCACACAGTTGCATATCTCGGCTACCCCGAAACAAGATCAGAAACATAACGGTGGAAAAAACACAATTAGAGATAGAAGCGCTTGTATTTTTGAACGACGCGTGGGATTTGTTCTGCTTTTTATTCACAGACTCTCGACAGAGACGATTCGGAAGAATGGAAAGGCAGCGAGAAATTCAATGGTATTTTCGTTCGTTAAAAACGCGGAGTGCAGAGCGCGAAAAGTGCACCGAAATTACAAGAATGGCGTATTTCGGTATGTGCAGGTGTGCGCCGAATTACACAGTGTCCAACTCGTTGCCGCATCTCGGGCACTGCGGCAGTTTTGTCTGGGAATTTTTTGTTTTCATGAATACTGAAGTGTCATGTATCTTCATTTTTCACTAAAATTGTGCATTACTGATATAGAAAATGAAAATTTATCAATTACTTTTTTTTTTAAATTAACAATACAAAATTATGTGTCTTTATACGTCCTGCATCTTATTCAAAACCATGTACATCATTTTATTTCTTAAAGAAATTCTGTATCAGGTTAAAATCCCGTATTATAATCCCTTATATATCCCTACCATAACATTTGGATTTCATTTAAGTATCGGCAAAACTGCCAGCACGTTTCGTTATCATTTCAAACAACAACAATTTTTTCTCATCACCCAATAATAATCCGGCCTTTCAATTCGGCATTATCGCGTTCATTTCCAACTTGACGGCGCCGATTCTCCTGTATACGGTAATCGGGCAAAAAATGCAGAGCGCGCTCATGCGAATTTTTCTCGCGACTTTGACTCTTCATCAAAGCGTTCAAACGGTTTAGGTCGCTCGAACGAACAGAAATCGAATCTCGTCGGAACGATGTTTATGCTTAACAAGATTAATGCTCACGACAACTGATTCGCGATAATTCATTTCGGGTCTGCTATGTGTGTTTTAATAAAGGTGCGTTTGAATAGGCTTGTGTAGTGGTGTGAAATTAATTTTTATGAATAAATATTAAATTGTTTATCCCGTTTTTGTTTAAATTCAAAATTATAATTCTGAATTTTAATATTGAATAAAACAGCACCTTTTTTATATATCGCAATACCACGTAATATACTGGTTTTCGAAATAAAAAGAAATTAGTACCTGACAAACGTTGAATAAAAATTAATCGCCCTTTAATTTAGCGCTCATTGTGTATTAGCCGAGTGCGGAAATTAGGTTGGAAATTAAAGCGTTAAGTTCATTCGACTTCTCCGTAAATTCGAATTGCGCGTACCTTTTTCCGCGCCAAATGATGATTAGCGCTGCTCAAATGCGAGTACGAATTAATTGCACTGACGTACTTCGATTCCAAAAAAATTTCCTTTGTAGTTTATAAGGTATTTGAAAAAACTGTGGATACGGGTTGATTTTTTCTACATTGAAATTCATACAAATTCGTGTGTTTAATTAATCTGTAAAATGAAAATGAAAATTTCGAAAAAGAGAAGAACATAAAATTTTTTGAAATTATCGTACGTGTGGCTCAAAACTATAAATTTTACCTAACAAGTAGACAATCCTGTCTACTTTTTGTTTTATTCAAGCGAGATTTTTAATTTTTCAATTTTCCAGCTACACAGTAATAATGGAAAGGAAAACAGCGCCATATTTGATTAAATTCTTTTCAATGAAAAGCACTATTTCATCATACTTTATCGTTCGTCCGTTGATTTTTCAAGTAGCGCAAACAAATATTCACTTCCCACGCGACAGAAATTATCCTACCATTACGAAACAACAACCCCGAACGATCCCTTCCCAGCGACGATTACGCAACTGCTTTACTTATACATCAAAATTCAAATCGCTCTCACCCCTCACCCTATCCATAAATTTTCTTCCCCAATCAACCCTTATATAATCGACAAAGCTTCCCAACCCCGCTTACGCAACATATCAACCCCACCCCCTCATCGCATCATCCTAAAATATTTTGAATTCATCGCGAAATCCGTGTACGCGCGTTCACCTAGCGTCGCTTTAAATACCTCGCCCGAGACTCGTGCAATCGTATTTACTCCGGCGCGACGCGCGAGGATGGAATACGCTAAAAGTGGAGCGCGGCTTAAAATGCAAATTCGATTATGCATTAAGCTCAGCCGCGTGTCGCGCAGCGTCGTCCGCCCTCTCGAATAACTCGATAGCTTGCCGAGACGCGAGCGACGTGCCCCGTGAGCTTAAAAATCGCTCGGTTAATTCGAGACGTATGTTGGTGGATATGCTGCTGTTGCGCCGGTAAACGAAGATGTTAGCGAAGAGGTTGTTGTTATTTGTGTTTGCTGGATTATGGAGTGGCTTTGATGGTAGGAAAGCAGGGTTCAATGTTCGATTATTTTTGTTCGTTTGTGTGTTGAGATTTTTTTTTCAGATTGTGCATTTAATTGATACAAATTTGTAATCGTATACAAAGTTAAAAATGAGAGTTGACAAACGTTTATCATATTAAAATAAAATTCTAAAAATACTACCCTGATGGAAATCCAAAACATTTTATAACTAACAACTGACCATTTATATTACAAATTTGCTATAAAATGGGAATTTCTCTTGTCCAGTTTCTGCCTTCCGATGAAACGCTTTTTCTCCTATAATTTAGTCATTTAATAGATTGAAAAATAAAATGAGCACAAGCTTGTTCTTGAGTATTTTAAAGGTATTAAAACCGATCAGTTTCTTTAGTGTGAAAATGGCTAACGGAAGGCTTGCTGTTATGACAAGGAGTGAGAGAGACAAAATTAGATGGAGAAATAAAAGTTTTGCTGAATTATTCATAGAAGGAGTATAAGAAATGATTTTTTAGTTAATGTTATTTGTTTATATTTTGGTAAGCGATCCAGTGCACTTTAATGTTCTTTCAACAAAGATAAAATTAGTAAGTAAATTAAATACGAATATTTAGTTGTTACGTCAATCTTAGAAATAGGCAAATAATGGTCGAAAAATTGTTTCACCATAGTGATTAATTAGCCAGTTTTTCTACCTATTTTCTAACTTCTTGGCCATTTCAGATAGATGAATTTTTACCAGGGTAATCTTTTAAGAATAGCATTTCATTTCCTTATATCACTGAAATTTGCCAATAAAACCGCATCTTTAAAACGAACAGTCCGAAATTCCCTCTCTTTCCTTACGAAAAAACGACTACCATTAGCATCAGCCCACCCCTCATCCTCGCAAACTCCAACTAACAACAGCACTTCCATACTTCCACTGTTCCACCTGCGCTCGCGCACTCCCCTGTAACGATTTGCGCTCGCTCCGCGGCCGCATTGCTGCGGTCCCGCGTGCCATTAGGCCACGCTGCTCCGTATTAGGACCTCTCTCTCTCTCTCTCTCTATCCCTAAAACGCCAAAATTCGGTTATTACCCCATGGTTTCAATTTGCCAGTCGGCCGTTCACTTGCGCCGCGATTGATATCGCCGCGCGTGGATTTCGGGTTCCCTGCGCGGCTCTGCACATTGGCTCACTTTTCACTGTTGCCGCATGGCACCGTGGCCGAGTTTCTATGTGCATACGTGTGTGCATATTGGTGTCGGAATGTGATTTGGCGGTGTATTGGCAGGACGACTTTTTCGTCTTTTGATTGCGAGTTTATTTTGGGAATGTTGTGTTTTGCGAAAGTTTAATCATTGGAAATGGATATTTGGATTGAGTATCGGTGGTATTTCGTTATAAAAAAAGTTTTTTGTTTCGACAATATATAGGTATAGTTTTCGGAAAAATGTATTTCTCGTTCAGTTGTTTTATAGTTTATTTTTGAAAAGGTATATTGAAAAACATTTTTAGTAAAACACAATTTTATATCTTGATGAATTTTCAATATCTATTGTTAGCGATATTTTTACTCGAATAAAGGTATTTTCGAATGAATATATACGAGCCAAAATCATTTGACGTGTTACATTGCAGTAAAAATTAATCTACCCAACATGTAGTACGAAAAAAAAGCAAAATATCCAATTTATTTAAAAAATGTATACGCTTCCATTAAAAAAAAAACAAGCACGTACCATAAAAATAACAACAAACTCTGCACACAAACGAAAACAAATCACCACCGCCAGGTACCCCATAACAAGAAAATATACAAATCCTTAAACGCAACAAAGCTCGCGGCCACTCGCGTTAAACGCTCGCTCGGCTCTAAACTATAACAACAACAGCACACGGACGTAACGAGCCATCGGCGTGAAAAGCGCCCTAACCGTCGGTTCGAACTCGGGGTAAAAAAGAAAAAACTACTGCCGCCTAGGAAACAAAGTCGTTCTATCGCCACTGCACCGCCGAGTAATTGGTCGACTCGGTGCGTATATATATATGTGTACAGGTATACGTGTATACGGTGTGGCTCGTAAAAATAAATTGTCAGTCGTTCGGTAACGCGCGAGCGCGCGAGTATATAGATGCCGTGTAGTTGTATGGTTTTTCGACGTTTACGGGACGTTTGGATGGCTGTTAATGAAGGTGGCGATGGCGGGGACAATGGATCGGTCAATTGTGGATCGTGTATATAGTTGTACACGTTAAAGTTCAGTTTCTATGAGCAAATATAGCTTGTGTAGTAGAAGTGTAAGGTATGGGATAGTTATATTACATGGGTTTGGCTTTGGTATTTGATGTTTATTTTTAGAAAAATGTTTCAATAATAAGGAAGTGTACGCAAAGAAAATGCTTTCAGAAAACTATACCGTAAAATGCGACCTCTTTACCATAAATTGTTTACGCACTTTCGAGAATTGAACATATTTTGTAGAGAAAATATGAAATCTCCAAGGAAAACCAAGTGGATTGAACAACGCACTCTCATGTATGTAAAACTTCTATACTTCTATGTTCTTTTAAAAGTATAATGTACATAACTGAAAAGATTCAAATGCCAAAAGGCTTTTTTTCTTCTTCTCTATCTTATCGCACGCGTTACTTAGTGTTCTCACACGGTCACTATACGTGTGCATATTATATGTCAAAGGAGAGGAGGGCGTCGGTGGCCGTTATTATATCAAAATTACGGCTGGACGGCTTCGGGGGTAGAAGAGCTTTGATCATTAGCTTTGAGATAGCACGTACAAGCGCCGCGCCGCGGCTCGGCCACGGGCCCAGAGGAACACTAAACGCACTCAAGCGCCTGTGTAATTCTGGTTCGAGAATTTACGCTTCTCGTTTCAAGCTTTTTATGGACGGGTACATGTAGAAATAGTATAAATTAATAATTTTTTTTATTTCAATTGTTAAAAGATTATTTTCTATATTAAGATGAATATACTCGATTGAAGAATTTTTTTTTTGTTTTTGTACGAAAGTTCAATAGCTTTGTTATATATTTTTGTCGTGACTTCACCAGTGAATGAACGAATAAGGAAATTTCAATTTTTGTTATTTAGTTAAGAGAATTAAAAATGGATCAAAAGCAAAAATCTTTTTTAATTAGTATTTTAAAATCTTCAAACTTTACGTCAGTGACAAAATTTTAGATAAAGAATAAAAGTAGAAATTTTGTTTAAAAGAAATCTGTAAATATCTCCTAAAAACCAGTAAATGAACACGCGATCTTAGTATCTAAATACGTTTCGCCAGTGAATGAATACTTAGCCAGTGAATAAACACTCAATAGCGGCGATTTTATGATTTTATTCTTAACAAGAAAATTTCTTTTATGCAGAATCTTTATGTAAAATGAAATAAAAATTTTCAAAGATTTGAAAATTATCGTCATGTTAGATAAACAATACATAGAAAGCTTGATATTTTCATATATTTAAAGAAAATTTTCGTTAACTGGTGACTGTTCGGATATTGGTGAAGTCACCCTATCTGATAAACTCTCAATAACTTTGTTTACGACTCTTTTCATTCTCCCTTATATCTATTCCAAACACTCTCCGATTCCATGTCCAAATTTCAGCATTCCAAAAAATCCGACACCCGAAAAACGAGGAAAGAAAGGTAGGAAAAAAAAGAAAGAACGAACGCGGGCTTTAAAAAATTCATCTAAATACACAGTGACTGACCTTGTCCCTGATCTCCTGGCGCATCTTCTCGCGCTCCTCCTCCATCTTACGGTGCTTCTCCTTCCGTCGCTCCTCGGCCTCTCGGATGGCCTCTTGCCGTTCCCTCTCGGCCTCCTCCTCCTTCTCCTTGTCATCCTCGTCGCCTCCCTCGCCGCCGACCGCCCCTGGAAAGAAATAAGAATTAAAAAAAAAAATTCGTTATTAGCGCGTCGACTGGTATATGTATATATATAGGCGAGAACGAGTACACTCGGCCGGTGTAATTATGCGTCGACGGATGAAAAGGTTGATGCTGTGTATGTGCAGATGTGTAGTGAGGAGTAACGAGTCAAGGTTGGCGGGAGAGATAGAGAGACTAGCCTTGGGCGCGAGCCGTTGGCGGTGAGCGCTGGAGTAGGATTTTTTATAGAGGTATGGTTTATTTAATTGAAAATTATTTTGTTGAATGTTAATTTTGTGAAGAATTCATCCAGACGTTTCAGTAGTATAAGCGTGTCTGTGGTCAGACATTGATTAAAATGATTAAATAACCCTAGTAGAAAATAAACCAACCAAAATGGCTTAACTGCAACCAACGGTTAACCAACGGTTAGCCAACGGTTGGTAAACTATCGATAATTAAATTAATAGCTTATGAAACAAAAACAGTAATTAATAAGATATATAGATACGTAAAAACGATTTTATTTGTAAATAGTAATCAAAATTACGGCAGTGGATTAATAAAAATATTGTTAATTTATTGTAGTGGAGTTGGGAATAAAATTATTTGAAGGTTAAGTAGACGTAGCATAATACGCGGGCTGTGCTCTTGTGTTAATATTCATTCGAGTAAAAATTTATTCAGATTTGATGGAGCAATTACTACCTGATAATATAAAAAAAAGGAAGTCAGGCTGCCTGATAATTACAGATGTTTAAGCCTGTAATACAGACAAATCCGGCAGCCTGTACATGACCTTACTTTCACCAAAGTATGACATACATGTATAAACTATAATCTCAAGTTGAAGTACAAGTTTACTAATTTAAATCTATTTGTGTCAAGTAAGGTACTGTCTGTATATGATTTTTTAATTTTTCATGAATAATACAACTTTCAATGTTTGTATTTAATTAATTAATTATTTAAATTGCCCTTTTTCGTGATTTTTAATATTAACCATTCGTTGGTCAGTCACAAGGATAATTCCATGACGAAATAAGCGGTATTTATTACCAACCATTGGTTAAACGGTTGGCCAAACCTTTGCGATTTGGCGAGCGGATAGCGAACGGTTGGTGACCATTTCTACCAGGGAAAGGATTCATTTAATTAATATTTATAAAACTCCATTAACGGGGTTTGAGTGAAACAATCAGTAATAATCGATAGGTTTGTATTTCAATAAATGTAAAACTTTTTAACGTAATACCCATCAATATCTCTACCAATAATTAATAAAACGTTGGTATCGCATTTAATTTTACGATGAATATTGCATATTGATAAACAGAAATTCATCAATAACTTGATTGACTTGCAAGAACGCAGTCGAACAGGTTGATTTCAAGTTAAATGAATTTTTCGAAATTTTCCATACGCTGAACCAATAAAACTCTTTAAAAGTTCATTATAACGAAATAACACACAATATCGAGTTTATATTTTTCATCGTCCACGCAATTAACTTTGCTTTATAAATAACACCGGGCGCGTACATGACAGCCACGTTTATTATATCAAAGCAAGAAATTAATTTAACATTTCCACTTACAACAACACCTACATAAAAAAAAATAAATAAATCCAAACCACACGAGTACGCCAAGCTCATCTCATCCCTGGTTAATCGAGTTCCCTTCCGGAAATTCAAAGCATCTGTAACCTAAACCACCTTCCAGTCGAAAGTCGCCGTCTATACCCGCGGCGAGGTCCTTACCGGAGCGATCGATAATCGCCTACTCGGCGATCATCCTGTCGCGCGATCGCATTACACCGGGGGGAGCCGACCGCAGCAGTAGCTTCGGACCTGTACATATGGGTGTATATATGTATATAGACGTGCGGAGCCGGTAGTCGCGCTAATAGACACGCCGCCCGCGGGGATTCGGCGGCGGCAGTAATGACCTTCCGGAACCTCGGAGTGCACTTTGCGCGGGTCGAGGAGGAAGTTAAAGGAGAGAGAGAGAGAGAGAGAGAGAGAGATAGAGGTTGAGTTAGAGCGAAGGTTGTTGCGATTTTCCGGTCGGAGTCTTAGGAGGAGTTGAGAGCGAGTGTGTGCGGCTGCGAGGGTTAGGACGGAGTGAAGTGGATGGAAGAGTCGAGGGTGAGTTTGGGGAAGTGGCGATTTAGATGGTGGAAAGTGGGGTTCGGAAGATTTAACGCGGTAAAGTTCGATGCACGCTTCTTTAATTGTCGGCTATGATGGCTTTCTGTGCTCTGAGTGGTTGATAGTTTTGTAGTTTAAATGATTTTTCTGTAACTTTAAAGTTTTGCTAACGTAGATGTTCTAAAATATGGAAAGAACTTGGGTTTTCTTTCCTTTATTTGAAAGAATATAAATTTTTTTTTGCAATATCAGACATCATTACGAATTGTTCTCGTTACCGTTCACGAATCAACATAATAAATGAATTATATCCTAAAATAATAAAAGCGTTTCATTCATTATGTTAATTCACCAGCAGCTACTGAAGCTTAATTATCTTCATTCTCAATAAAATTTCTTAATATTTTCATTTTTCTTTTACACAGTCAAAATTCTCTTAAAAAATTACAACTGATCCTTTGTTCTTGTAAACTAAAATAAAAGAACTTCGCAGAATGGCAATTCTATACCCCTCCTCAACAAAAAGCTAATAATTCCTACTTCACTTCCCCCCACATTATATCTCAACCAATCATCGATTTATCTAAACCTCCAACCCCTTTAGACAAAGTAGCTGTTTCAAATCGAAGCATCCTTTCCACCTCACCCGTCCTCTCACACCTCCCATCCCTGTTCTCTCTCGTCTCGATACCTCAAGCCTTCCGTCGCCCCATCCCCGAGGCCTGCGGTAACCGAGCATCGGCCGGGCGTCGCGTGCGATGACCCCGAAATTAGCCCCGAAATGTCTTGACTCCTCTCCGGGGGCGATCGCGCGGGCTTCTCGAATCTCTCTCTCTCTCTCGCCGTCGGCCGATATAATCGTGGCGAGAACCGCCGCCGCCCGTGGCCGGAGTTCAAATACCCCTAGGGAGAGAGAGGAGAGTCTTGTGGAGCTGGTGGATCGTAGGTACGTACGGGCGAGGAGCAGGAGACTCGGCGGTTTGGTGGTAAAGGGGGGCCGAGTGTCTGGGAGTGGGAATGCTAGTTCGACGGGGTTTCAGTTTTATTTGATTTTTGAGAATTTGAAAATCAGGGTAAACTCGTGGAGGTAAGATTGAAAAGTATCGATATTACTTTATTGCTTTTAAATAGTTAATTATTGATTTATTGAAATTAATTTGTTACGATTATTATTTATGTATTTTATTTACCCATCTATACTTGTCTATGTAATAATCCATCCATTCTTTTCAAAGCTTACAATAAACAAATATTTTTCTAACCCTCACATACCTGTGTTGCATCTTCGCAAAAAAAACTTTTCACAATATCACCATATCAACCTACTAAAAACAAACCCCTTTGATCCCTTCCCGCCTCATCATTCCGCGATAAATTATTCATAATCCGCGTTAAAATCCGCCATCGCGCGATGTTCAGCCTCACGTTCAGCGTGGATCATCACAACCGCGCATTCGGTAGCTAGCTCGTGAGATGCTCTCCTCGCCATCTTGCGCACAGCGATAAGCTGCCGATGGTTATGCGTATACGTGCGGCGCCTTAATCGGATCAATTAAGAAGCTTCGTGGTGCGAACGCTGCGATGGTCTGAGCGCGCGGGAATGAGGAGGTATACTTGGCGTGTGGATGTTTTTAGCGAAAATTGTATTTTGTATTTTGGCGGGAATTTTGAAAAATTTAAATATTATTGTATCTTTTGTATAAATTTGTAAAGCGATATTTTAAAACTTTTGTTTACTTCTGTTTTTCATCCGGAACAATTGAAATTTTTCACCGGTTCAAATTAAAATAGTCGTACAATTGATTGCCAATGAATCAACCAACCCTCTCTCAACAATCTTCACTTCTCTCTACTTCAAATTTCCGCTTTACCTATAAATATCATTTCAAAAGTCGATTCTTCATACAAAAAATTCCAGCGCCCACGGCGGCGTCTTTCGCTCTCCGCGCCCACGCGAAATCCCCTCGGTGCACGTAGGTTACACTGCGCGTACACACATATATACAGGGACGCACGCAGACTGGCAAGACGTCAGGTGGCATCGATCGCGCGCCCTTTGACCTTTTGTAAACACGTATATACACGTGTGACGCGCGTGGGAATTGTTCATCCTATCGATTATTATCGGGCAGGAGAAGGGATTTTGATGAAGTTTGAGGGAAGCCTGGAGAAGATGGGCTGCAGGCTTGGCTAGAATGTGTTGCTGTTTGAGACGAGTTGGGATGATTGAAATAATTGGTATAAGTGTGGAAGTATTTGGGTTAGAACCGAAGCTTTACTAATTGGGAAAAAAGTTACGGTTTTGTAAAAATATTTTTTAAACTTCTTAAAAAGCTTGCTCAGTCAAATATTATTTACGAGATTTTAATCGGTTTTAAACAATTTACTCAAAGTACTATTATTTCACTGCGTTGTCACGGAAAATATCTCTAAAAAACCTAAAACCTTAAAATCCCTTCACATCCAGCGCCACCTAACGCACTTCGAAATTAACGCAAATCACAAGAGAGCAGAGCAAAGCAAGACTAACTGGCCGTTTATATACTTGGCATTCGCGCGCGCTCTCGGCTATCTGTGTATACATATACACACACGTACACCTACGCTCGCAACGCTCACGTGTTTTCCCGCGAGGCTTCGCAGTACTGGCAGCAGCAGCAGCGGCGCGAGCTTAACGAAGTTTTATTAGTTCGTGGAGGAGATTAAGTTGCGGTAGCCGCGGCCAAGTCCGCCGACGGCGCGGCCTCTGACGGACTTCGATAGCATCGGCAATGGAAAATTGTGGTATAGATGGTGTGGCTGAGAAATGCTGGTTCGGAGTACCAATAGTGGGTAATATTTATTTTTGACAAAAATATAATTAAACACACGTTTTCAACTTTGTTGAGATTTCGCGACTAATTAATGGACATTTCGTTAGAAAGTATTTTGCAAAATTTTTCAAGCTTTTACAGCTCAGATAACCATTCCCGTCGACTCCCCAACATATTCATCCGCTCTTTAGCAACGCGAAACATTCATCCCTTTTATAAACCTCGTATAGCGCAATCGGCGCGTTGCGGCCCCGCGCCATGAATCAAAGCCGCGCAGCTAGCTTTGTTGCAAACACCGCGCATTCATTACGCGAGGCGGCCGGAAAAACGGCCGACCGCAATCACTCGTCGTCGTTGTCTTCTTGCCCCCGCAGCGAGGAATGAAAGTCATCGCGCGGCCGCTGTTGTTGTTAGTTTTCTTTTTTTAGTCCGGAGATGGAGAAACAATGAGTAAAGGGGGGCAATGGGGTATAGCAATTAAAAGGTTGTGTGTGTTGGGTTTGCATTATTAATAAAAAATTGAAAAGAGATGGCGGTGCCAGTCAAGTTCACCTACTTTTGTAAAAGAGCAAAATGTATGCTTTTATGTTTGGTTTCGAGGAGTTGGATTATATAACAGTGGCTCGAGTGGGAAAGAGAGATTCATGGGTCAAGTAGCGATATACCAAAATGGTCAACTGTTTGATTTCAAAATTAATGGTGTAGGATCTATTTAAAACCAGAAAAGATAATAAAATTTATAGCTTTAACAACGCTATTCCACATGAAAATCTGCAATTTCAAACACGGCCATTCATCAGACATCCATCGACTTTTCTCAACAGCCCAGCGCTGCCAAATTCGACAAATCAAATCTCGCGGCCTCGCTCGGGCCTTTTCACTTTTCCAGCCACTCCGAAAATTCGCAAATCAATTCTGCCTCCCTCTCATCCCTACCCGAACAATGTTCCTCGAAATTTTCCATCGCGTCGGCTCTCCGTCGTCTGGCGGAAAGAATCGGGCTGAGACTGCGGTTATATGAGCAATTCCTGGGAAATTTCCCTTTTACATCGCCAAAAAAAATGAAAAATTTTTTTTAATGCACACTTACCACACAAGGTTTTTCTCGTTTCTTGAACCTTACAGAACGTGATAAAACGTGTGTTCCAAGCCGGTTGAGTGGTATCATTTTTTTACAGCACTTTTAATTTTTCTTACGGAAATTTAACATGGGAAAAATGGGTGAAAAGTTGTCATTGATGATGAACCAATAACAAGCTATTGAAGAGGCCAAACCAAATTCCACAAAAAAGTGATTAAAGTTGAAGAATAGAGCTTTAATTTGAGAGGGCAATCATTAAAATCGGTCGATTCGGTGCAAAGCTACGTGAATTTGAAAATGAATGAAAAGTGCGAAAAATGACGAAAATTTTAAGAATTACGATGATTTGGCAAAAATCGCTCATTTTTGGTCATTTTTCGCCATTTTCAAATTCACGTAGTTTTTTTTAACGATTGCCCTCTCAAATTAAAGCTCTATTCTTCAACTTTAATTGCTTGTTTTTGTGGAATTTGGTTTGGCCTCTTCAATAGCTTTTTATTGGTTCATCATCAATGACAACTTTTCACCCATTTTTCCCATGTTAAATTTCCATAAGAAAAATTAAAAGTGCTGTAAAAAAATGATACCACTCAATCGGCTTGGAACACACGTTTTTTCACGTTCTGTAAGGTTCAAGAAACGAGAAAAACCTTGTGTGGTAAGTGTGCATTCAAAAAAATTTTTCATTTTTTTTGGCGACGTAAAAGGAAAATTTCCCAGGAATTGCCCATATACGTGAATATTTTCCATTTCCACGGTCACAAGGGCGCGCGAATGTAGTCGAGCGGATTATTTTAATTATGCGCGGAAAAATTAATATCTGGTGTGGAGCAGGCGTTGGATGGAGAACTATTGAGGAGTTGTGGAGAAGAGAGGGAGAGAGAAAGAGTACTTTTTTTCAATGGAAATTATCGAAATGTTTGAAGGCGGTTGGGTAACTTCGGATTTCATGTCTGGATTACATAATCAGGTTAAAACTTGATTTTACCGAGTGATGTGAACTGATTTAATCAGGCTTGCTTTGACTTATTTGATCTCAGCTTGCGGATGAAACAGTTTGATAGGTTAATATATTCATAATATTTACAAGTTGCAATAAAAACAGGTGCAATTAAATTTTTGCAATTGATTTAATAAAAGTGACGTTACTTTGATTTCGTAACTTAAAATATTTACAAGCTTAAAGCCTGTCTAAAATTAATTTAAAGTCGTACCATTGATGTCCCTTTCATAAACTTTGCAGCCTTTAATAAGACGATGCAATAATTCTTTTTTGAAAATTATAATCACGTGTCGAACATTTATTAATTTCTTTATCAAAATTTTAATTAAAAAATATTAGCAGACAAAGTGGTATAAAGTGAACAAAATTACAAATATATACACTTTAAAATACAGTACGAAACCCACATCTAAAGGAAATCCCATTGTTATCCCTTTGTAATTTAGAGCACGGGCAAATTACAGCGAACGTGACTAATTAGCGGACCGTTGGAAAATTTTTTGAAAAGAACAGCGCACACGACGGCAACAACAAAACCCCAGCGAGTAAAAAATATAGGTTACGCTAACGCGTAGTATCGACGCGCGCACAATGCAATCGCTAATTACCACGCGCGGGTGATTTAAGGAAGCGTCGAAAGCGAATATTACGCGACGATAGCGTCCTGGCTATCAATTTTCCGGTCCCGCGCGGACGCGGAATAAATAAATTCCGGCCTTTTTTTTAGTGCGTATAATGAATCAAGAGCTGTTTTAATTTATGACCGCTGGGGTTTGATATTTAACGGTTATTTTATACCTTCAAAAGTAAAATTTGTTGAATAGCGATATTGGCAAGAGTAGACCTTGGATGAGCGTGGTTAGCAATAAACTTTGCTTTAAATTCCAATGGCTTCATTACAGTAATTTAGATGCCGCCTTATCCGAATACCATATTACGCTTCTTCCAGGCCCGCGGTACTCATCGAATCAGGTTATATATGTATTCCGCGTCCTTAAATTTCGTAACGCACGCGCCGAGCCAAGAGATAACGTACGCGCGAGCGAGATTAAAGAGGCAGGCGTGTGCATCACGTATATATATGCGAGGGAGAGAGCCTCTCGCGAATCGATTTATCGTCGACCCACTTTTCTAAATTAAAATTTCTCCTTGACGGACGCTGCTGCCGCCGCCGCGAGTCTGGCGCTCTTATACCTCTAATTGGCCGGGGCCCAGCGTCAAAATATGGCTTGTTTCTTTTTTGTGGGGGTCGGATGGGATGTTGCTGTAGCGGGTTATACGTGGCGAGAATTCTTGGTGCTTTTTTATCGGGTTTCATTAAGGTCGGTTGTTTAAGTGTATCGAGAGAGATTGAATAATTTTAATGTAATTGGAAATGGAGATGCGAAGTTGAGATACGTGTAGCCGGATCGATGTAGAAAAATGATCTCTATTTTATTATTCGCTTCGATTCGATCTATTCCAATTATTTTCGTTCAACCCTAATACTTTAACGCGAACTCATAATTTATGAGACGGCTATATATCAGTGTCTCTATTTTATTCTGGGAACATTTTTCGGTGAATTATAGTTTACTTATGCTATATGTAATAAATTTTAATTTGAACTGACCCTATTACACTTTTATTATTTATTTATTTTCTTATTCCACATAAATCCTTCCAACGTGTTGAAATAAAGTCAACCTTTCTTGAACACAATCGCTAAAAACCCTTACAACATCGTGTTATCATCCTTTCAAACTACCCGCAACAATCTTCCTTCTTTCCCCGTCCCGAAAAACAATTCACAACATCTTGCAATTGCTATTCTCTCTCTATCACATCTCACCCAAATACCCACCGACCCGCACAACACCAGCCCGCGAAAACGAAACACAGCTAAGCATCTGCCACCTCGAATCGGGGTGACGACGAATCCGCTTATATAATGCGTTCGTCTTCGGCGGCGCGAACTCTTCCCATTAGCATCCAGTCTGTATCAATTTGCGCATCTTGGCTTGGTTTCCGACTCGCTCGGCTTTTGTTTTTCGCGGCGAAGGGCGGGCTTCGTGACCCGAGAAGAAGACGTGGATGGAAATGGAGCGGAATAGCGAGGACGGTGTGATTTCGAGGTGGTTAGCGTCGAAGTGATTTTAAAAATTTGAAATCTTGCGATAAGATCCTCGCAAGAAGGATGTTTTACATGTAGGGTGACTTCACCAGTGAATGAACAAATAAGAAAATTGTAATTTTTTTTATTCAATTAAGAGTCTTAAAAATGAATTAAAAGTAAAAATCTTTTTTAATTAGTATTTTAAAATCTTCAAACTTTACGTCAGTGACAAAATTTTGGATAAAGAATAGAAGTAGAAATTTTGTCTAAAAAGAATTCGTAAATATCTCCTAAAAACCAGTAAATGAACACGCGGTGCTAGTGACTAAACACTTTGAAACCAGTGAATGAACACTTTGTATGTACTTATTAAGTTCAGTAACAGTAATTTTACAATCTGAATGTTGAAAGTTGACACCAGGATGATAATGATATACTTTATGTATTAAAACTAAACATTAAATATTAAACATTATTGATTTTTCATACATGAGGTGCGAATAACGTTCGTTCACTGGGTTATCGGGATAAGACTCGCGGCCCAGCAAAGAAGTGTTCGTTCGTTCGTTCACTAGATTCAGGAGTATAAAATGAACCAAATTTGGAACACGTAAATTATATTTAAATAATCAACTTTTTTCTTAAAAATAATGTCGAATCGTCAACTAATAAGTATAAAACTTCATTTAGATGTAAGATTTTAGCACAAAAACTTTCGATTTTGAAAAAACTTCAGCATATGCCTAAAGTGCATCTGCGTCACCCTTATAGCGAATGACATATATTTAATTCTCATCACGATATCGCAATATTCATAATTTTTTTCATCCAAGGCAATTCATTACAATATATAAAATGAAAGAAAATTCCGCAATGATTTCAAAATCATGATTATATTTGATATTCAAAATGTACAAATTTTACAATTTTAAATATTATACCAAAATGTTCATTCACTGGTGACAGTTCCAGTACTGGTGTAGACACCCTACCTTGTTTCGTACGGTATAATATATAAGTACACAGACGCGTTGTAAATTTTCCTGTGACCATAACTTAACTAAACCCAAATCCTAAGCACACTTTTCAACTGTCCGAAAACCTCTCCACTCTATACGATCAAAATCGGTATTACACCCAGAGCGAACATTTGCACGCACGTATATACACACGAACGCATGCTCGACATTACCATATCTACATCGTGCGCGCGAGTCGAGATTAGTGGCGAAAAAGCCGCGCACACATTATACCGCGCGGGGAGAAATTACGAGCGCGTGTATGGCGGCCGCGCGAGAAACTTTGCCTCGCGCCGCGCAAAAAGTTTCTCGCGCGCGGTTTATCGGTCGCCGCTTATACACTGCGCGCATTCGTTATTACGTATGTACCACGGCATAGCCCGCGGCTGCGGCTGCTGGGCAACTCGCGTACGATACATATATAATACGGTGATGCGCCGCGCTTTGAGAGAATCGTCGCGGCGCACGCGCGCGGTTATGCGAAAAGTTGGGCGAAAGTGGAGTTTTTGCGGGTGTATAACTGCGGGAAGGTTTGGGTTTCGGTTCTTTTGTGGCGTTATGGTTTATGATTGTGAGGTACAGGACGCGGCATATGAAGAGGTGGGATGGGAAGAAGATAAGGTCGCTGCAGCTGGGTGACAAAAAAAATTTTAATTAAAGCAGCGGTATCTTCTCGAACGTGGAGTGTTAAAAAAAGTTCATTAAGATCCCTTGGGTTTGGACCCCCCTCGTATCTATTTACATATGTTTTGTGTACTTAAAATTCTTAGAATATACGATTTTAGGAGAAAATAGGGAAAATTCAGCTGATGCTTGATAATTACAATTCCCTCTCATCCACCATTCTTAAGAAGAATAATATTGAAACGGACACGAACGTCAACCCGATACCACTGAAAAATTCACCCACGTTCCACCTCCATCCCTTACGCCATCTATATATAGCCTACCAGCACCGTCGCGAAAGAGATTCGTTCCGCGGACCTGCAGCGATAGTTTGAATAAAAGATGCGCGCGCCCGGATATTCTTATTCCCCGGCGACGTTTTTGTGTGCCCCGATAAGAGGGGCACGAGGAGGAAGAAGAAAAAGAAGAAAAAAAGCACGTGCAGCGCTGCAGGGAAAAAGGAACGCGAAGGTAAACGCGCGCGCGGAATCGCGAGATGGGGGAATTGGGGCGCGACGTAGTCGCAGGGTAAAATCTTGAGCAGGGCAGGCTGGGCGAACATATAATTAAGGGTTGGTCTTTTTTTCTTGAGGACAATGGGGGGAGAGGGTGAAATTGTTGGGTTGAATAGGGAGTCGTTGTTTTCTAATGAGGTTAGTGGGTAAAAGTGTGTTCTGAGTGTAAATTAATTTGTTTTAGGTTTTAGGTCGGTTAAGGGAGTGTAGATGATTTTTGTTTTCGCAGTTGTACAAAATAATAATGTGAGTTTTGTAGCGAATAGTTATTAGTTGAGTTTATTGTAACAAAGCTGTGTTTATAGCGGAAGAATGGCAGACAGAACATTTGATATTCCGTGTATTAATGTAAAAAGAATTAGAGCCGTATCGGGTTACGAATAAACGTCAAAAGTACGAAAACAAGTAACAATTTAATAAACTAAGAACTAAGCCGTAGGAAAACGTCGCAAGAAAGAGAACGTATTTACAAAAAGAAATATAATCAAATCACCCACCGGAACTTTGACTTTATACTGGCCTTTTTTTTCCAGTCGCCCGTTGCAAATTCTTGTGATACTTAATGCATGAACCTACAGAAGATTCAAAGTCGACTTTGCCTTTCTTAACTTTTCTGCACGCCAAAGCGACAACGCGACGAGCTGACAAAGTCTTAAGCCTTCTTTTGGAGTTTTTCAGTTTGCTTCTCCTTAGCGATGGAACAAAAAGGTGGAGGTATTGAACGAAATTTTCTTCGATTGTTAAACAACTTTTTTTTTTAATTAAAATTACAAAAAGTATTTGTAATAATAATTATTAAACTAGATCTTATCAGCTGTAAGTAGAAATAAAGTACGTTAATAAGCAAGATTTCCGTATAGAAATTTTATTTTGTAAATACGTAAAATGCACCGCTCCAAGCATTCTCGGAAACAAGACTCAAAAATCCTTCCGAAACATTCCGCACCGGACAACAAAGCGATAAACCAACTCTCCTAAAACCCGTCCCCCAAGAAGCTCTTTTCGTATCGAAAACAAGACGATCCTGGGAATAAAATCCACATAGCCAAAATCCGCCAGCTGACCTCGATTCCGCGCTCGAGATTAATACGGCGTATATAAAAGTGGGAAAAATAAAAGTCGCCGATTTATCGCGCCATAAAAGCGTCCAGGCGCGGTGTAAGGCGAGGTTTTAGTGCCTTCTCCCGATTGAAAGCAGCGCGCGACCCTGGGGTTTTTAAGAGGAGGAGGGAGGAGGTTTATGCGGATGTAGTCGGGGCTCAAGTGCTGTTTTGACAGTCGGTGGTGGCTAAGTCGTGCGTACTTTTGCGTCTATTTAACGTGTACGTGTGTTGATGTATGAAGGGTATGCTAAATTTTATAGGAAATATTATACTATTATTGGGATGAATAGATATACTTTAGTATATCACCGGGTTAGAGGAAAAAGATGCTATCTCGAAGATGCGTTGAAAAACATGCTATCTCGCTGAGATTTGGAAAACATGCTATCTCGGCAAATATTTTTTTTTCGTGAAAATTTAAGTTGGTACCTCTGCAGAAATTTTTAAAGAAACTTGTTTTTTTCAACATATTTAGTTTGATTATCAATCATAATAAATTTATAGGATAGTACTTTACTATAAACTTGACCGTCTTACTATATTGACTTTTTTAGAATTTTAAATGAATAATAAAACTTATTGACAAATTGCCATTTAAACAAAATTTTTATATTACTTTAGTATGATTACATTATGCTTAATTGCCGTTCATTTATGAGAAAAATCGATAAATTTCATAAATGCTTCATTTAGTTTGAGATTTTATTCTAACCACTGATCTAGCTTACAATGTCCACGAAATATGAGGTAAATTGATATTTTCTAGCTGACGGAATTGTTAGTCAATTGTTACACATCAGCTGTCAGGTAACGCTAAGTAGCCGATTGTAAAAACATGAAATGATAAATACCCACCAAACTCACTTGAATGAAGTTCCCGAATCCTAGCGTCATATTGTGATAAATTGAAATAAAAAATAAATAAATAATTGAAATAAAAAAAATACTGTTTTACCGACCGTGTCCCTCTACCTATTAAAATCTGCGTTTTAAAATGTAAATTTTTAATTTAATATTTTACGATCATGAAAAATAATAAAACCCATTTATAAAAAACCCAAAACGATTTTGGGCATTGCGCAAAATCTGCTAAAATCTAATGCAGATGAGAAGGAGATGTAGACAAAACATTTTTAAACGTTCGTGAATGTTGATGTTCGACACAGCTTTAGAGTTTTTGGCTCATTCGTCCATGCTTTGTTGTTTTTACATTGCCCATTCATGGAATCGCGATGCTATACGTCGCTAAAAACACCCTACTATACAATTAATTACTAAACCGTATAAATAAGCGAAGAAGGCGAGTTCCAGATAGAAGTGTATCTATGCACGTACACATTGGCATACGATAAGTAAAAAACCCACACACCAAATAGGCGGTGGAGGCAAGTGACACGTAAAAATGTAACTATAGGTACACGTATAGATGGGGGCAAACGATAAATATGAGTGCGTTCACAGTGGCAGAAATACCGTGGCTGGTCCTGTGACATAAAATTTTATCCTAGCGCATATGCTTTTCTTCGGACACGTAATCCTACAATACCCCGGTCCAAGAACACGTAACAAGGTTCATTGATTGGAAGCGGGCGATTGGTCTAAGACGACCAATGAGAGAAGCGAGCGCGCGGACCCGTCCGAGATGTGTGCGTATGCATTCGCGTGTAATGTAGCGAGGGCCTTAGTATCTACATGCGCACGTAGCGCGGTCTGCTTTCGAATCTAGGGAGCATTAAAATGTCCCTAGGCTATACGTGGCTAACTTCAGCCGAATTGTAGCCGAGGCTCGAGCCGCGGTAAAGACCGATGTTCGATTGGGGCTCGCGCCGCGGCAAACCCGAGGCTCGAGCCGCGGTAAATCTGAGGTTCGACCGAAGTTACTACCGAGGCTAATCCTAGGCAAACCCGAGGCTCACCCGAGGTCCACCATTCGCCCGAGGGTCATGGGCCGAGGCTCGCCGCTCACCCGAGGCTCGTGAGCCATGGCTCGCCGTTCACCCGAGGCTCATGAGCCATGGCTCGCCGTTCACCCGAGGCTCATGAGCCATGGCTCGCCGTTCACCCGAGGCTCCGAGCCACGGCTCGCCGCTTACGCGGCGAAATTAAATTTATTAAATTATTTTAATAAATTTATTAAATTTTAATTTAATAACATAAAAAACCTAAACCTCAAACAGGCGATAGAGGCGAGTTCCATGTATGAAGAAGAGTATCTCTTCTCCTTTATCATTCATGTTTCAAGAATTTTCTTGTTGAAAAACTCTCCCTGTTCGTCTGTGCTGTGTATAAATATTTTTTTACGTGGCTCCCATCTTCTTCACCTGTTTAGGGACTGAAGTTTGAGTATTATATTTAATTAGTCCTATTGTCAATAATCATCAACGTAAAACTTAACTCTCCGCCTGTTTCGGGTTTGCATTTCCGATTTTACTAAACTATGTATCGTCCGCCCGCGTATACGTGTATATAATTTTTTACGTTGAACTTGCTTCACTCGCCTATATTTGGACTTTAGGTTTTTCTACTTTATTGCATTATTCTCGTCCTGCATTCTTTTGGGAAGATATTCTTCTACGTGGAACTCGCTTATTCCGCACTTATTTGGGGTTTGGGTTTTTTATTTTATTAAAATTGTTATTGTCGGCTCGCGTTTACATCTATGTATACTATTTTTTTTTATATAGAAGGTCAATATAGTAAGACAGTCAAGTTTATAATAAAGTACTATCCCATAAATTTATTATGATTGATAATCAAACTAAATATATTGAAAAAAACAATTTTCTTTAAAAGTTTCTGCAGAGGGGCCAACTTACTTTGCCGAGATAGCATGTTTTCCAAATCTCAGCGAGATAGCATATTTTTCCTCTAACACTCGACGATATATACTTTTGTGAAGGTCTGAATTATTCAACAGTATCTATGCCTTTTATAAAAGAAAATTTGAACGTCAGTGTACATAAGTTACACTTCTAATTAATACTTGAAACCAATATAATTGTTCTTCAAAGTTCGCAGAATTCATTATGGATCTTTACCGAGTGCTTCATAAACTCAACAAAAAGCATAAAATATTCAAACATTCTCTTAATTCAATTCGATAATTCAGTCCAGCTCCCTGGCTTTTCAATATAAGCGAGCGCAAACGAACGGGGCCCTGAAACATTCAATATCCCACGAAACGAAATAATTCGCCTTTAATATTTTAACCGTTCGAGCGACATTGATATGCATTTATCGGAAAGAGAATGAGAAAAACAGAGATAGACGTCGGGCCACGCTAATGCAACGTAACTGTAGACAATATGCGGCGTCCAATCGTCGCTCACAGATGCTGCACCTGACGTTCTGACAAATTTTGCCGCGCATTTTTCCCGTCGGATTGCGAGCTTCGTCTTGATTTCGCGATCGACTGCGTCATGCCCAAGAAAAGACCGAAGATATAGTTTGGCGCCCGTATAAGGGATGATGTAAGAAACTCTGATCGGTCTGCCTCTATCTTCGGAAGGCTTTTATTTGCTGTGCTCTGGGCATTGATAAATATATGAAAATCTTGGAATGATGCGGTTATGATATCGTTATTTTTGTTGGTTTTTGTAAATGGTTGAATAAAAAAAAATTTACAAAATATAAAATTAAATCTTAATGCCAACAAAAACTAGTCATCACTACTTTTCCTTATAATTTCGTAACACTTATTCTTTCTTTATTCTTCAATTTTCTATAAAATCAAATACTCTCGTTTTCTTTAAACTCCCCTTTTTTGTCGAGAAATATAAGCCAATGAGAACCTTTCTCATCTCCTATCGTATTACCGTATCTCCTCCGGCGAGATGAAGACATGGACGCGTTAAAATGCAGATCGAATCCCTTTGCAAAGAAACTCGTTTAAAGGGTTCATTTGCGCGAGATACCCACGGAAATTCCCTTATCCGCCGCAACGAGTCGGATTGTGTCTAATCCGGACGCTGATGCATCGAACCCTTTGCAGGAGAAAAAGACGCCTGTTTCGATTTGTCGGTGGTTTTCTTTCGTTTCTTTTTTCCGACTAAGTGCATCTGATTTACGTGGATAGAAAGAATTGATGAGAACGGGAGAAGAAAAGACATTGCTCGGAGTGGTTCGTCGAAAGTTGATTAAGTCTAATTAAGCATGATCAATAATTTCATTGTCGTTTTTGATTTAAAAGTTGGATTGTGAGATGCTCGTGGCATAGTAATGTAATAAATGTGATGCGATACTTTGTAAAACTCTAGAATGGAAGTTTTAATGAGATCATCGTAGATATAGATATTCTATTCCTAAATTGCATTATACGAGAGAGTTGGTGCGGAGAAAATTTTATTTAACGAGATACTTAGTTTGTCACGTAATTCATTGAAATGTATTCATTCGTTTTCATATTATGTCGATTTATATTACTGAACATGAAAGTGGCGTTATTTTGTATTGGAAAGGTCAGATAAAAAGATTTCCTTACGCATAACGAGAAAAGTTTTTTAAAATGTCATCCCGTAAACGATCGAATGTGAGAAAGTTTACGTGGTTACGGTGAAATCGTAAAAATTTTCATTTAAGGTGGCTCCAGCGTTGTGTATCGTATCAAGCGGGGGCCCCGCGGGCGCCTCAGTTAATATTTACAGTTTTTCGCAAAATTAAAGCTTTAAATTTAAACCTATATAACTGCAAATGATTTATATGCGTATAATTTGTAAAAAAAATATCACTAATAATAAACAGAATAAAAAGGTTCATTTTCGTTCCAGAAGCGCCCAAAAAAGTAAAATTACATACTTAGACGGTTATTTACCCTCTAAATTGCATGTTAACCTACAATTTTCTTTATACCGTCAGAATCGATGTTTCAAATCCTATAACCACATACTCTTTTTACTGAAAACACATTTGTTATTACTTTGAATAGGCGATTTAACTTTCATTCTCGATTAAATTCCCATAAGCTGCATGTTCAAAATGAACATTTTGCGATGCAATTTTCTCGCTAATTTGGATGTTGACCCCACTTTTTCTTAACGGCAATCGAAAGTTGAAGATTTTAACTATATCTTTTCCAAAGTTTTATCTTAATCTATAATTTTAAGTAAAGTCGCTGGAGCCATCTTAAAGATTCTTTTGATGCAAACTTCAGATTGACTTGGTGAATGAATTAATCTAGTTTGATTTCAGATACACCGTATGGAAACGGTTCTTTTAAATTTACGACTTTGTATCCATAATTTTATAGACATTATAAAAAAAAATTTGATGATCTAATAAAGATTTGATGATATAATAAAGACATGTTATAAATTTTAACAGGAACCTGTAAAAAGTAAAATAATCGACGCATTCATTAAAAATTATAGAGCGGTTTCAATATCACCAGTTTTTCAACGACATCCAATAGGGCCAATGTCAGGCCGAAAGAACTTTCATTTTCGCCGTGGTAAGCGAGCGCGTTTATACTCCAATCAACTAAAAATCAATCAATTTTCTTCTCTCTTAGCGGCTCCTTCAGTCTCGCCCCGCTATATGTACGAAGGGCAATTTCAAAGCAAAAGTGAGTCTCAACAATTTGTCGAGTTCTAATTAATTCATCGGTAATTGGAACAAGGTGGAGAGAAAGGCTCTCGTCAAAGCCGCCCGCCAGCTATATGCACTGGCAATTAAAGTATATATATGCGTGTCGGCCCAGAGGCTTTGACGAAATTATACATTCGCGAAATGAATGTACGAGTGCAGACGCTTGCGGGGGTGGGATATATTGGAAGCAAATCGAATAATTTATCGCCGAAGGGAAATCAAATTCGCCTAAGTGGAGAGTGCCGGAACTTTGGTATCTGCACGGAAGTCGGAAAGGTGAGGCTAGACAGGAGCCTTTTCTGATATATCAAATCATTGGCAAAGCTATGTTCTCTAACTTAATGGAAATTATTCCTCTGACTGAAATTCATCGACGAGATTTTTTCACGTATATTTTTATTACGTATAGTTAATAATGCTACTAAACTATTTCTTCGGGTTAGAGGAAAAAGATGCTATCTCGTCGACGCGCTGAAAAAGATGCTATCTCGAAGATGCGTTGAAAAAGATGCTACCTCGAAGATGCGTTGAAAATATGCTATCTCGCTGAGATTTGGAAAACATGCGATCTCGACGAATATTTTTTTTCGTGAAAATTTAAGTTGTCACCTCTGTAGAAACTTTTAAAGAAAATTGTTTTTTTCAATATATTTAGTTTGATTATCAATCATAATAAATTTATAGGATAGTACTTTACTATAAACTTTACTGTCTTACTATATTGACCTTTTATATAAAAAAATAGTATTATACATACATGTAAACGTGAGCCAACAATAACAATTTTAATAAAATAAAAAATCCAAACCCCAAATAAGTGCGGAATAAGCGAATCTAAAGCTGTGTCGAACATCAACATTCACGAACGGTTAAGGTGGCTCCAGCGGTCTAGTAGACCTAAAGCTATGAACATTTTTTACAAAAATTCATTTACACATTCCAATCTGAAAACTGATATGACAAGAAGCAGAGTTCTTAAGATAACGGAAAATATTTTTGTTAGAAAATTTCCAAAAATTTTTTGTCTACATCTCATGCTCATCTGCATTTGATTCGAGCAGATTTTGCGCAGTGCAGAAAATCGTTTTGGATTTTTTATAAATAGGTTTTATTATTTTTCGTAATCGTAAAATATTAAATTAAAAATTTACATTTTAAAACGCAGATTTCAATATGTAGAAGAGCACGGTCGACAAAACAGTATTTTTTTATTTCAATTATTTATTTATTTTTTATCAACTGATACGTAATATTTTTAATGATATTTTTTATTTCAATTTATCACAATATAACGCTAGGATTCGGGGACATCATTCAAGTGAGTTTGGTGGATATTTATCATTTCACGTTTTTGCAATCGACTACTTAGCGTTACCTGACAGCTGATATGCAACAATTAACTAACAATTCCATCAGCTACAAAATATCGATTTGCCTCATATTTCGTGGACATTGTAAGCTAGATCGGTTAGTGGATAGAATAAAATTTCAAACTAAATGAAGCATTTGCGAAATTTATCGATTTTTCTCATAAATGAACGGCAATTAAGCATAACGTAATCATACCAAAGTAATATAAAAATTTTGTTTAAATGGCAATTTATCAATAAATTTTATTATTCATTTAAAATTCTAAAAAGGTCAATATAGTAAGACAGTCAAGTTTATAGTTAAGTACTATCCTATAAATTTATTATGATTGATAATTAATCAAACTAAATATATTGAAAAAAACAATTTTCTTTAAAAGTTTCTGCAGAGATGCCAACTTAAATTTTCCCGAAAAAAAAAATATTTGCCGAGATAGCATGTTTTCCAAATCTCAGCGAGATAGCACGTTTTCCAACACATCTTCGAGATAGCATCTTTTTCAACGCATCTTCGAGATAGCATCTTTTTCAGCGTGTCGACGAGATAGCATCTTTTCCCTCTAACCTGACGAAAATTTGATCTCAATTTTTATACACTTACTTTAACTTCTGAACATCCTACCTATATATTTTAACATTTCTTTTAATCATCCTCAACACACATACCCTATCCCACCGTAACCTACCTAACCTCCACCATTAATCCCATTAATTCCTAAACATTCCTATGCGCACACAAAACTCTAACATCTCTCCCTCCCTCTCCTCACCACTCCGTTCCTGCTCTCGACTAATCAACTGATTGACGAATCGCACCCACCCACCCTCTCTCGCTCTCGTTTTGAATGGCTTGCTTAAAGGCACATGGAGGGGAGGGGGCTCCTCTCAAAGGCACGCTCCGATTGCGTTTGCTTCGCAAATAAACGCTCGTTTCGAATGGCGCTGGACGGACGGACGTACCTCCGGGCCTTTGCGTCTCGCGTGGCCTTTGTTGCGCGTTAGTAGGTAGGTTGGTAAAGTGGCAAAGTGGAATTCGCGGAGGTGTTTTTGAATTTTGCCCTACGGCGAGTGGTGGGTGCTGGGCTTGGATTACCAGATTTTTCTGGTGGGCGTTGTTTTGTGTTTTTTTTATGTTGGAATGGACTTTTTTGTTATTTATAGCAACGTTATTAATCTATGTATTAGCCGTCATGTTATATAATAAATAAATAAAAAATATCTAGATTTTGAGATGTATTGGATTTGATATGTATTTCATTGTATAAAAATATTTTCATTAGAGTGTATTTTAGAAGCATGTGTGTATTGTTGATTTGGTATGCAAATGGATGGAATGTAATCAACAAATGCCTCTGTCCGTATATTGTGTAATACCGTTACTTTAATACTGTTAGTTAATTAATTAAAAATTGTAATATATTACGTAAATAAATCATTTTTGATTTCTATCCTTCTAGTATGTTCGGTCTTTTCGTTTCTTCCTTTGCTAATATCCGTGTCCATTAATGAAATTAAAGTAAAAATAAAACATTCCGAAACGACATTTTCTCAACGAACTTTTCAGCTCAATTTTACAGCTACGTTATATAAAAAATATCCTTGAATCTCCACAAAACCTCGATCTTTCTTCTTCTTTTATTTTTTTTCTCACGCACCCCTGCTTATCATCGGATATCTCTCTCGACCGCATAACTCGTGCGGCCGTGAATAAGTCAGCGGACGCGCACGTCAATTAAGGAAAAAAACTTTCCCGCAGCTCGTAAATCGCGCCACACCGCGGACGCGCGGGAGCGTCGAATTAATGCGGCCCTTTTGTGCCCGGCCGAGGAAAATCACCACCAGCAGCGGCGCTCGTAATTCAATCTTCGCTCTCTTCCGATTTTCAATATTCCGGAGAACGGGGGAGAAAGGAAGAGCAGAAGTTTCGCCGAGCTCTCGCGCGCGATTTAGTGCAGTAATGAAGAGTTTGATTGAGTATTTTCTAGAGAGAGAGAGAGAGAGGGTTGAAAATTTTCGAAGGATAGGTCGGGGCGGAGAACGAATTTACATTTTTCTTGGTTTCAAAGTTCAGTTTTCGGGGGCGGTGGAAAAATTTTTCTTTCGTTCGTGGTGGGTTTCTTTTCAGACTTATGAAAGAAACTGAAGTTTCGAACGTTTGTGAACAGGTTAATTAGAGCGTAATATTATTCAGTTGGAAATATTAATCTGGGAAAAATGAAAAATTATCTGGCGTTAGAAAGTAATTGGTAGATTATGAATTGTTGAGTGTAAGTGGAGTTTGAAGAATAACGGTAATACGAAAAAGTAGTTGATAGCTTTAATTACTTACAGTTATAAAACTTCACACAATTTTGTAGTGACTTACGTGTGATGAAGTTTTAGAAGATTTAGTGCGATCCAACTCACCTGAAACAGACAAAAGAAGATAAAGATTAGTACTTACAATCCCATTAAAATTCCTTCTCATAATTGTTGAAATGTGTATAAGGACCTAATCCTAATTCCCGCACTCGCACGCCTAAAACCGGGACATAAAAGAATCACCCATGACAAAAGTCACCTACAATAACCGCACTAACCCGGGGCATGATTAAACTATCGACCGCCGCACAATCCACATTTCCTCCGCAATCTCGGAAAATTACGTAATAACCCCCCGCAGCACGCATTAATTGCCACCGCTCTTGCAGTCTCGCGTGATAATAATCGTCCGAGCGGCGAAAAAAAAAATACACCAGGTATATACGGAAAAGTCGCGTGATATTGTGACGTCACGAGAAAGCGCCGCGTCGGCTGGAAAATTTCATAAAAGCGAGCGAGATCGCAGACGACCGATAGGCACGCGGCTCTCTCTCTCCTCCTCCCTCTTTCTATTCTGGCCGAGATTACCTGCATGTAGGTGTGCGCTGATTGCGGGGGTGAGGGGTGGCTTGATTGGCGGGGAAAGGTTGAGATTTTGCGGGGCAAAATTGATGGAAGTGTATAGAGTATGCGTTTTTCTTACGTCGGGTAATTTGTGGTATAAACAAGGGATGAATTTATGTTTTTTTTTTTTATGATGTATATTAACTAAAAAGACGTTATAAATAAAGGTTAGTATATTCGCAAGAATTTTTAAAAATCTCTCTTCGTTAAAATTTATTGCAGTTAATATTTGTAATTGAGAAGTAATTTAAAGTTGAAATTTTCATATTTTTTTTAAGTCTTAATTAGTGATATAAAGGGTGACATAAAAATGTGCTACGATTTTTCTTTAGAATATATTCATACACGATCCACTTCTAAAAAAAATGTATAGCAAATCGTTTTTAAAATTTATTTTTTTTGTCCGCCATACTCTCATTTCTAGAAACACTATGCTTCGCTTCTATAATTGTAATAACCATAAGGTGGAAATATATGCGCTACCAAACAAGCGCTGCGCCATTAAAATGCAATTTGCACGAGCGTTAATTCATTCTCCTATTCTTACAAGCAGCAGTGGCGCAAAGCGATGAAAGTTTTGCCGGGAAAATAGTTTGCCAAAGTACAAGTGCGTAGCGCTTTGCGGAAATTATTAGACATTCCCCCGAGCGTTCTAGAGTGTCCGAAGATGCGAAAGAGCGAGCTCGTGTACTTTTATCAAAAGTTGAATTATTTACAAAGCGGTCTCGAGTTTCGTGCATCGTTGGGATTATTTGAGCGTTATTTCTTTCTATTTTCTGTTGTACTAATTGCAAACTCAGAGATTCACACGGTTCGTAAGTTACAACCTGCGATTTAGAAGAGTGATAGTAAGCTTTATTGTAAGACGCTTTGTATATATCTATTTCTTTAATTGACAGAAGTATCGGATTTGTCCCAATGTTATGATTTTATCATTTATTTCTATCAAAGAGAAAAAAAAAGATAATAAATGTATTAATATTGATACGTAATTTCAATTATAAAAATAGTTTTTTTTTCTTGATTTTTTAAAATATTAATTTTAAAAATTCGTTTTAATAACTTTCATGGTTCTTGTTGTAGCGTATTTACTTTCAACTTTAAATTTCATTCCCTTAATAAATTATTATACCAAACGTTTTGATGAAACAAATATGATATACGACGTAATTACATTATAACTACATGGTCTTGCTTACTGAGAATAAGCAATAATAGTATATTACGATACGTGTGACTAAAGTGGCTCTTTTTGGCACGGCGTGAGGTTAGTGCCCGAGCGCAGCGAGGGCGCTAAACGCCGTGCAATAAAGAGCCACTAAGTCACCTATTTTATACCACTCTAACCTCAAAATCACAACTTTGATATGATTTTTCGGCGCTCGTGGTATAAAATACCGTTCGAAACTAGTGCGTAAGTCGATTTTTTAGGTGGTGTAACTTTTTCGCACTCGCTTCGCTCGTGCAAAAAGTCACACCAGCTAAATAATCGACTTCCCCACCCGTGTCGAAATTAGTACATTACGATACGTGTGCCTTAAGTAGCCCATTATTGCACGGCGTGAAGTTAGGGCCCGAGCGCAGCGACTCTAGTATCGTACAATATTTTATAGCATATCCTAACCTAAGCCCGCTGTCACGCCTATCCGTGCGCTAAGCAGTCCTTGTTTGCACCGTGAGGTTAGCGCACGAGCGCAGCGAGTGCGATATACACGGTGCAATAATGGGCTACTTATCGCACGGATAGGCGTGACTTAAGTGCGGGCTTAGGTCACACTGTGCTATAAAGTAGCTTTGTAACGTGAATAACAAGTAGTTCGTAATAGTCGAAATCAGAAAATATTCAAACATTGAAGCATAACACCAATCCACTTCTACTTCCCGTTCCACAACACGCTAACCTCAATAACGACGAAATTTCACCATCGGTTAAAATGCAAACGACCATCGTCATCATCACCTTCTCATTCTCTCTCTCTTCTCTCTCCTCTCTCTCTCTCTCCCCCAAAAACCGCCACACGAAAAATCAAAGGCGGAAGAAGAATCGCGAGGAGTGGAATGGGGGACAAAAGAAGGAGGAGGGGAGCAAATTGTGCGGGCTCTTTCTCATGCATAAAACATCGCGTTGGCGCCGTTGTCCGGCGCTAATGCAAACAGACGTCGAACTCGCTCTTATCCGACGGTCGTCGTCTTTTTTCAACGTGAGTGGAGGGCGCATCAATCTTATTAACTGCGCGCGTGCGCGCGGACGTTCGATCTTCCCTATCTGACCGCGGTTTTTCGGCTGAATTCGGCTGGGATATTATTGAGAGTGTTTTTTTTTTCTTTTTTTCTGTTCGGCGGACAGTCTTGGAAATCGAATTTCGATACGCTATTGATAAAATTGACAGATTTGTATTTTTACGAATAGAAATTTTTTATTTATTTTTTTTTAAAGCACTCGTATGTTCAGAATTTTCGCTGGAAATCCTTTTGACTAGCTATGGGAAATGCGACATTTATAGTAGACTTTAACCTATCCTTTTCAAAGTAGCAGTTTTTATCCGTCGATCGTGGAAACAATTTTTAACGGTGTTACTTTAACTCAGAACTGTTCGTTATTTTGGAATTAGAATTTAAAAAATATAGTGAATCGCATTTGATTTGAAAATAGTTGGATTATTTTAATCCGGTTAGACTGAAAAATTTCAAAGTCTGTTTTAAATATCTACAGTTTTTATTCGCAATTCCGTATCACTCTGTATGATTATTTCATTGATAAGAACCTATCGGATTGAAATGTTTCAACTCGAAATAAAATCTATCGATTTTCCGTTGCATATTCAACGGTACATCGAGAGTATGAAAAAAAAAGTAAAACATCAAATTGTCTATTTAAGTGATGAATCTGGGCTACCTGAATCGTGTAACAGTAAAACCAACTAAAAAGAAAATAATCATTCTGATAACGCATTATTACAACTAATCTCCACTACATAGAAACAGACCTATAAACTTTCGATAAAGACCCAATTCCAAAGCCGTCACGCACCCGCTAATTCCTGCGCGCGACACCAAGTCGCCCCCTTGCCACGTACGTATATCGACATCACCGCGTCACACGCGTTTTATTGGATCTCCTCTCCACACCCGTGCTCGCGTCCTATAAAATATCGTTCATTCAAGTCCATTTCGCGTCGCCATTCCTCTCCATTTTCCTTACACGCTTGTATCTATATACATACACCTTTCAGCGCGGATAATCCAGGGGATTCCCCGGTACAGGAAAAAAAAAACACCCTCGTCAAACAAACGGCGGGAGTGCGATCGCGGCCGCATGAATGCAAATTAGAGAAAGAGCGAGGGAGAGAGAGATATGGACGAATTTCGCGGGCATCGAGTGTTTTCTCGTGTAGAGGGAATTTTCACGGTTCAGCGGAGGCTTTTATTTTGGGAACGACCAGAGTGTGGAGGGAGATGGTTACGGTTCTGCTGCTCCAGCAGTTTGTTTTTGGCTCTGGGGGAGTTTCGCTGGAGCGGAATGATTGGCATTTACATAAGTTGAAAATGTGCTGCAAGCTTTTTCTGCAGGTACAACGTTTTTAAGTAAGCGCGTCGTTTGGTACGGGTAAAGGCGGTTTAATGGTTTTTATCGTATATTCTTAGAAAATATTAAATAAATGTTGTTGGCAACATTTCAAGCGAGAAGTTTTTTTCAAACTTTAATGCCGAACCTCACATTAGGAGACAGTCGCGACAATTTTTCAAATCTAAAATCCCATAGCTCCGAACAAAGACACTACATTTCTCATCACGACCATCCACCTAAAAATCACGGAATTTTTCATTCCATCGCTAACCTACATACACCCACACGCTTGCGAAAAACAAAACGCAGTAGACAATGAAGACAGGAGCGCGTGAAGACAGCGCGCAGAGAGATGGAAGAGCAAACGGAACGCGGCATACATATATACACACAATGGCGGCTGCGCTCTAATCGTCGGCCAGTGGTAACAGAAGATGAATGGTCAGACGAGACGCCGACGAATTATTAAATATATACGTATATACGAGTGGCATGGCCATTTTTCATCGGCGTGATATACTTCTCTGTGTGTGCACTGTATAGAGGCGATGATGACGGAGTAATACGCGTAATTATTGTTTGCCCCGCGGCGGGCGTCTTGCCCGGTTCGTTAATTGAGAGAGGATTGTCGCTTGCAGTTATTTACACCTACAGTTCCTCGTTGACGAGGCTAGGGTACTTCGAGAGACGGTTAATAATAGATGGGAAGTGCCTGCGCGGTTGTTTGGGTTGCAATTGAAATGAAAAGTTAATTTTTTACGCTTTATACACACTACACACGCGCTTGATTCCTGGTGGAAATGCAAAACATTTTATAACTAATAACTGACCATTTATATTAGAAACTTGTTATAAAATGGGAATTTCTCCCAGCCAGTTTCTAGCTTCCGATGAAACGCTTTTTCTCCTATTATTTGGCCATTAAATAGATTGAAAAATAGATTGAGTTTTTCGAAGACAAGCACAAGCTTGTTCTTGAGTATCTTAAAGGTATTAAAACTGATCAGTTTCTTTAGTCTGAAAATGGCTAGCAGAAGGCTTGCTGTTATGACAAGGAGTGAAAGAGACAGAATCAGATGGACAAATAACAGTTTGCTGAATTATTCATAGAATGAGTACAACAAATGATTTATTAGTTAATGTTATTTGTTTATATTTTGGTAAGCCATCCAATGCACTTTAATGCTCTTTCATCAAAGATAAAATTAGTAAGTAAATAAAATACGAACATTTTGTTGTTACGTCAATCTAAGAAATAGGCAAATAATGGTCGAAAAATCGTTTCATCATAAGGATTAATTAGCCAGTTTTACTAGCTATATTTTCTAACTTCTTGGCCATTTCATATAGATGAATTTCTACTAGGGACATACGCCCGATTAATGTGTTTTTCGTGTCGCACGTGTTAGCTGCGACAAGTTCGCGTATAATTATTTGCGCGCGGCGTTATGATGATTTAGACCTGCTCTCCTGCGCGCGAGTAATGTTTTCATTAGTCGGGACGCATACGTGGGTGTGCGCATGCTTTCGGATTAGGCGAATGGTTTTGCACACGCGTGTGTGGTACTAGTTTCCGGGAGTAGTTCGGCGATGGAGATTAGTCGCAGCTCGAAGGCGCTGCTATCAAAAATAAATTAACGTGTCGAACGTGGGAGTCGCGCGAGGTTCGACGGTGTAATTCCGTACGCCCGTGAGTTATTGCACAGCTGGTATTGTTTCGGCCGGGAGTATATTATGCGCATAATCGTGAATATCATATACGGCGCGTTTGTTGTGAACTACTGGCCTTTGTACGATTAATTAATGATATTTCTCGATATTGTTATAAAATTAGAACTCATCCGTATAACACTGTAATTTAATTTTGAACAATCCAGATGCGCTTTCTCCGCCTCCTTTCATCAACATTCCCGTACTAATTTTAAACATAATTCCAAAACCAACTTTCACTACATCACCCGCGCACCCAACGGCTCTACAACACACCTATACCAACGCTAAGCAACTGTACACCAGTATCACGTTCTATACGACATCCGTCGCCTCACAAAGAGCGCTCGGGCAATCCACCCGCGCGGCGGTCGATTTTCCTCGTTATACCCGAAAGCTAAAAATACACACGGCCCTCTCCCATCCCCTCGAAACGTTTCAATCGTGCATACACGCGCGCACACAAACGATCGGTCGTCGCATGCGCGCACGCCAATTGCCGCACAGTGCCTTGACCCCCAGGCCGAGTTTGAGCGCTCGATGGTCGGGTAGCTGGCGATTTCGGTCGGTGCATGTATTGTTCCAGTGGTGTAGGTTGAGCGAGTGCGCGGGGGAAGAGATTGAGTGGATTTTGAATACTGCGCGGGAGCTTGATGGAGAGTCAGATTTGGAGGATACTTTAGGTTTTTTTCGGTTTGATATAGAGGTTTTTGGATCTCGGGTGGCTGTGTATATGTATACATATTAAGGCAGGCTGTAAGATTTTTAATGCATTTGAAATTCTTTTAGAATAATTATGGCGTTTATCGACGTTCTCGATCAAGTTCGCATAAAGTTCTTTGAATTTAAATGGGGCATCGTCAGCAGATCATCAAACAAGATTTTCTTTAGTCCGGATACCGTTTTAAAAAGTACATTAGAAACCTTTTAATCAACCCATCGCTCAATACACATAATCTACACTGAAAAAAAAGTACAGGAAAAAGTGCTAAACGTTCAATAAAAATTACCATCTTGTGCAGGCAACGCGACCACAGACTGTAAAAACCCAAAAAATTACCATACTTTATAAGAAATTTTACCAGAAATATAGGAAAATTTACTATACTCTATTGTAAAATTTACTGTAAAGTATGGTAATTGTTCGAGTCTTTACAGCCTGTGGTAGCTTTACGAGACAGTACAGTAATTTTTCCAAAACTTTTCTCTCAGTGTAGCAAATAACTTATACATCTTCCAAAGAATTTTCATGCGTCTATCGCTAACAAAAGATCCTCCCACCTCGCCTCGGTCACAAAACGTGCAGCCGCCGCTAGCCCACTCGCGCCTCCTTCACCTCGCCAAATTAAGCGCGCGCACAAACACACAGCGCGTACGGCCACTCGGGCTGCACAATTACCAACACCACGGTCATTAAAAAGCAAAGACAAAGAAGAACTCGCCACTCGCCCCCACCGAAAAACCAAACAAGCTCGGCCGACACGGCGACGACGACCTCTCGACTGCAGCCGCTCTTTGATCGCGCACTCGCGCGCGCGGGGGAACTTGAAAGTACACGCGAGGGAGGCCAAGGCTCGCGAAAAAAAAGGAAGCAGGTCAGCGTCTAAAAGCATTTGCAGCGCAAGCCGTAGGACGACGACGACGTCGGCCGCCGTGAGACTAACTGGGGCAGCCCTATACACGCGCGCGCCTGTGTGTGTGTACAGCAGTGGTTTTTTTTGCAGTGTCGCGCGCGGTGGATTTTTTCGCGGAGGTAACGGAGCGAAGCCTTGGCGGGACGACGCCGGTGACGGGGCACGTGCGAGACGGAAAGGTTGAGCGAGTGTGTGTGTAGAGGTGATTGGTATCATTCGTTCAAGTTTGGTGTTGGTGGGACGGCTTGGGGTTTGATTTTTTTTTCTATTGATAAGAGAAAATTATAGTAAGTGATGATTATAGGTATTTTCGAAAATGTTTCATTAATCAGAGGCTAGCTATTTTTCAGTTAACTTTATGCGGGCTAAAAACGAACATATTGCTTGTATTTCATAATTCTGTACCAATTCGAAATGAATTATGGCATTTACACTTCATAAAATATATATATTTTAAGTAATAGTAGAACTTTTAGATGAATTATACATTATTTTTGCATTAGGATTTTAGCAAAAAATGCTTTAATTAACACGTTTTAGCTATAAAATATGGATAGTTAAAGAGGTATTAAATATACTGATAAGATTGAGTTTTTGAGATTTTTTATCATTTCTTCGGGAATAAAATTAGCGAAATGAAAACATTATCGATTTTGTAATCGACTGTTTTAAAAAAAGAATTTTGTACAACTATTTCCATAAAGAACAGTTTTCAAAAGTAAGAAAACATATATTAAGCTATATAAAGAAAACTTCTATTTTTCTACGATTTTAGTATTTTGAAGTTCACTAAGCAGGGGGAGGAGAACGAAAGGATTCGCAAGCGAATCCACTATTCCCGAAATTCGAATTTTAGTTGGCGCAATTTCATTTCTCGACTTTGCGCAGTTAAATCTCGTCGGGCGCGCGCGCGCGAGCGAAGAGCCTCGTATTAGCGGGAGTATTCCCGCGGATAGTTACGCCCATTAAAAGCGCGCGTGGAGACCGATGCATACGAGCATATGGCGCCGTAAGCACGCGTACAGGACGAAGTATAACGCGAGTTTAGCCGTGTTACAGCGCTTATGAACTACTAAAATAACGCGCGCTCTCTGAAATTTTTCCCTCCCGCATACCCTAATTCCTTTATTATACGAGTAGTATATTATTATCCGCACTGTCGCTACGAAAATTACGTTACTCTCGCCCACGAAAGGTTAATATGAATCTTATCATAAAATTGTTATCATTCAATTCGGAAAGTATGCTTAAATTCATCGCACACGCGGTATCGAGACAAACAATCTAATTGCGCAAAGCCAACTTCCAACAAAAACCTCACATGCGAGAGAATTTACGTCGTTACAATGTAAACCCAACTGCGCATAGCCACAGCGCCAAACTTCCTTGCGCTCTGCGGTCGTGTAAATCTTGCGCAGTGTGCGTGTGTGTATATGTGCGCCGCACGTGCGCTAGCTGACTCGCTCTTTCCTAATAACCTTAGAGAGCGCGGCGAGCATGAGTTTCTGCTAATTCATCAGAATGTCCTCGGCTGACGCGTCGCCTACTATGTGTGTGCTCGTAAATTGCCACGGAACGAGTTCGCGCGGACGTTTTTGCGTAACATTGACCTTATCTGATATACAGCGACGTCAGGTTTGCTTTTCTGGGGCGATATGGGATATCGCTTGAATTTTGGATTGGGAGAATTTTTTCGTTTTGTAACGGATGAGTAATCTGATGCTTTTGTTTATTAAAAATCATATTTTCACGAAATACGCGAATGTAATATCACGTTACAAATAACATTGGTATTTTGACATTTTACGCAGGATTCCATTATTTCGTTTATTCGAATAAAGTTTTATTTTTATATAATATTTATCAATAATTGTCAATGGTATATGATTTTACAACTATCTGACATTTCACGTCTTTTCTTGAATAAATAACGTTATCCGTTACTGACTACATTCACCTAAAAACCAAACAAAAAAAATTTACAATCCAACACATCCGATCATCAAAAATCAGCGCAGCCTACTCACAATAAATTACAAAACAGCATCAACACCGCACCCCCTCAAAAACCTATAAAACCCTCTAAACTTCTCCATATCGCCTCAACTTTCACGACATCCCCATAATATCACCCGGGCCAACAAAACGCACGCGCTGTATAACCCTCGCTTTCGCATGCGCTACGCGTCTTCGTCGTCGTCTTTTCCGGCCCCAAACTTCCTGCGCAACATTTGATATCGTTAGGCGGGTGTGGCGCGCGTAAATTCCCTCCGCCGGGCGTGCGCGCGGGGCATTATTAAATCCGCGGCGTTATTGCCCCACGGGACGGGCCGAGCTTTATTAAAAGCGCGAGCATCTCGCTCTCTTTTGTCGCTAGGCGCCGGGTTCTTTATTCAGCTGTTTCTTTCAATTTCGCGCGGCGCTGGTTTATGAAAATGCAGTGGGCGAGTGGAGAGAGAGGAGTGCGTCGAGAGGAAAGGAGGAAATTTGTAAGTTCTTGAGAAAGAGCGAAGTCTTTCGAGGGAGAGAGGTTTGAAGTTGCGGCGATTTTTAGTGGGTCAAGATTTTCGAGAACGCGTGGAGAGGTTATAACAAAAAAGTCTCTGATTAAGGTTTTTAATGAGTTCCATCGGGTTAGTAAGAATTCAAATCACTGATTCGTTAAGAATAAATATACCATACTCTCTAAATTAAAATCAGTGCATACGCGTCAGTGAAAATTCACGGACAATTAGTGAATATTCACCGATTGACTATTAAAAGTATATGTTGAATTCTACAGAAAATTACCCCTATAACCGTGGTCGAAAAATCGTAAAAATTCAAAGTTGAAGCACACTTTCAACAACTGGTTTTTCCCATTCTGTAGCAAAAATAATGCACGGAAAGTATGTCGAACCAAGGAAATCAGAATAGTGTTTTCCAAGAAGCTACATTTAATTTTTCTTATGGAAATTTAACATGGGAAAAATAGACAAAAAGTAGTCATTGATGATTAACCAATAGCAAGCTACTGAAGAGGCAAAAACAAAGTTCACGAAAAAGCGATTAAAGTAGAAGAAAAGAGCTTTAATTTGAGACTAGAATCGTTAAAATCGGTCGGCTCTGTGCAAAGCTACATGAATTTAAAAATTGCGAAAAATGACCAAAAATGAGCGACTTTTCCCAAGTCTACGTAATTCTTAAAATTTTGGTCATTTTGCGTAATTTTTCGCCATTTTCAAATTAACGTAGCTTTGCAAAGAATCGACCGATTTTAACGATTCTAGTTTCAAATTAAAGCTCTTTTCTTTTACTTTAATCGCTTTTTCGTGAAAAATTTTTTCTGCCGCTTCAATAGGTTGCTATTGGTTAATCATCAATGACCATTTTTGGTCCATTTTTCCCCATGTTAAATTTCCATAAGAAAACTTAAGGTGATGTGAAACCCTAATTTCAATATTTTTTAAATAAACATTCAAACGTTTATTTGGAAAAAGACGGTTGTCAAGCGCTCCGTACACGTAAACACTATATTCAGAAATTTTTTTGAGTGGTTTTATTAGCATTTTCGTTAGCTATGCTCGTTTGAAAAGTAGGTCAAATGTAGATTCCTACTTACCGACAGTACGGTTTTTATTTAATTAAATGAATTCTCATCATTTTTTTGGAAAAACACGTTTGTCAAGTGCTTCGTATATGTAAATACTATACTCACAATTTTTTTTTGATGATTCTATTGGTATTTTCGTGAGATGTACTCGTTTGAAAAATAACGTCGGTACTCACATCCCCTTAAATGTATAGCTTCCTGAAAAACACTATGCCGATTTCCTTGGTTCGACACGCTTTTCGTGCATTATTTTTGCTACAGATAGGAAAAACCAGCTGTTGAAGATGTGCTTCAACTTTGAATTTTTACGATTTTTCGACCACAGTTAGGGATAATTTTCTGTAGAATTCTACATATACCACTGATTTATTAGTATCAGTATATACACGTGTACTTATTCAAATTTAGAGAGTATGTTATTGTGATATTGTGTTTACCCAGTCAAACTGCCTGTTTAATTAAACAAAATCAACGTACAAGTGTAGTACCCAGCTATATTTAAGCGTCATTTCCAATTCGCTCAACCGAAGACCCAAAATAACGAAACTATTTCTCGGTACTTTACGCAATGGCACCGAATCGAGCGACTCTGCAAATTAATAATTCCACCTACTCGCTGCTCAAACTCTGTCCGAAAGCCCTAATGTGCGTTCCCGTGGCGTATAACTTTCGAACTCACGCGTATTAACGAAATTTCGAGAGCGACCGATAAGCCAAAAGCAAAGTTCGAATTTCGATTCTCGCGGGCTCTTTTAATCGAATCAGCGCGCGGCGGTCGCGTTATGTGCCAGTGCGCGCGAGCACGGTTATAAGTTGGCTCAAGTCGTCAGCCGGGATTTGTCGTGATATGCTGTGCACTGAACGCTTTGACGAGGTACACGGCGCGGGATAAATGGAGTTATGGGCCAATGAAAATTCAAAATATCGGGTATATATTATAGTATATATAACTAGCAATTATGAGTTTTTAAATTCCTCACTTTCTTATCTTAATTCTAAAATGACTAAAATTCATTATTAACCGTTACTTGTAAAATTTGCGATTTCCAAGTGTTATTAAATATTATGAAATTGAAGATTTGCAAAGTATCCGGTACGTAAGAACATTTCCTACCCCTCACCAAAAACCAAATATACAAAAACTCGTATATCCATAAACACGAAACGATACAAGACTCCACCGCTAAATCAAATTCCAAGCACCCTCTCATCCTTAAAGAATCCCTACACAGCCCACCGTAATACCCTCCTCATTGGCACGGAACCTTCGACATCACGCGCCTCGAAGTTCTCGCGCGTACACGCTCCGCCGGGCAAATATATTACCGCACATTCTCTCTCTCTTTCTCTCCTCGAATTGTGCTGCGTCGTCGAACGTGATACCGGGCTCGCGCGGCTTGCAGATAACAGTGTAACGATTGCTCAGCAATTCTTGCTCGCGCGCGCTCATGATCGTTATGCGCGAAAAACTGCTGCGGACTTCATTTATTTACTGGGAGGCGAGCGGCTGCGATATTGAGGGCGTATTTTATTTTAAATTGTCGCCTGCGGATGCTTTATATATCGTTGCAAGGATGTTCGGCGATTTTGTAGAATGGAGAGAGGGGGGCGATGTCGGAAGATTTTTCTGCAGTTTTCTGGTGGGCGTGGAGATGTGGAGTATGAGATGTATGGTTGGATGTAGTACAGTAATATTGAAAGAAAATTTATAACGTGAAGGTTTAGGGAACATATGTTCACTGATAAGAAAAGTTACCCATAAATTACCTATTTTTCAGATAACTTTATGGCTAAGAGGAATATTCTGCTTTTATTTGATAACTATATGTACCGATTTAAAGTAAATTTTGGCATTTACAATTGACATTATAGATATATTTTAATGATTAGTAATACTTTTAGGTATAGATTGTATTATTATTACCTATTCATTTTTGTTAAAAATACTTCCATTTAATTAACACATTAACTATTATTGTAAATGCAATATAGTTATTTTTACTATAAAATAAGGTAATCACGATTTTGCACTATACATTATTGTAACAGTACTATATTTTTACCTCAGTGTATATATTACTGATTTGTTAATGTGAGAAATATTAACATAGCAATCAAGTACTATTTCAGGAATAATGTTTTATTCTTATTTTTTTCTAGATTTAAATCAAATGTTTATTAATATATACATTCCTGCCACATGAAAACAGTGAAATTTATTTGATCAAAATACCCTATACTACACTAAATTCAAACCTTCACATTATTACTGTTTAACGCATCTAAATTACTAAAAATGAATCATAAAAAAATTCGTCCCTTTCACTCTACACGAACTACTCCCCTACATCCCCAACCTCATCCAAAGGCGCCGCCTCTCAATTCTACCCTCAAAACTCTCAATACACCCCACGCGCCTTACTCCCATTACACATCGCCACCCCCGAAAGGCGGCTCTGTACCCCCCGCAAAAAGAAGCCACTCCAAGGCCGGATAACAGCCGCCGCCGAAGAAAAAGCATCAGCCGGAAGAGTAAATACACAGGCAGCGTCGAAACAGAAGCGCAGACGACGTCGTGTTTCGTTCTCGCTTTTCGGCAGCGCACAAACACGTGTGCAATGGGAAATCCGACTTTGCAGCGCGCCGCGACAGAGGAAAAAAGGAAGGAGGGGGTGGAGCCGATAAGGGCCTGTTTATGCGTATTGTCTGCGTCTTCGCTCCCTCGGTTCTTCTCCGGTTCTCGCGCGTTTGTTCGTGATTTTAGCGCTGGGGATATGAGGCTCTTTGACGGGGCAAAGGGGGAGCGAACGTGAAATTTAATATGCAGAATAAGAAGATTATGGTTTAGGCCTGTGTTTGAAAAGAGAGCGGCGTTGTATTGAGTTTAGAAGGATTTCGGTACTATCGCGTAAGTGAGAAGATTTTACATATAATTGAATAATAATTTTATTGGTAAAATAATGTAGCGAATTTTCTTTGTAATTATTAGCAGGGATAAACAGTATTGTGCAATATGATAAAAAGTTTTGTAGCCAACCTCGTATTAAACGCGTGACAACAAACATCTACAACAATAAACTCTGCCGCATTTTTCCCTCTTTTAATCGAAAACTCAAACCGACATTATCTACATCCTTGCGCTCAATGTCTCGCGAAAGACGCGAAAACAAATTCAAAAGAGCAGTTTGAATAAACGCGCACACTCGCGGAAAAACATCATAACGCGCATATACGCGTATACGAGCGCAGCGATGCGGAAATGCAATATCGCGAAAAACTCTGGGCGATTTTTTGTCGCGCGCTCGCGGCGATGAAAGAACGATCGCTTTTCTCGCGAATCGACATGCGGGGGGAGAGAATAAGCGCGTCGTTGTTCGATTTTCCAGCGTGCGAGCGCGTCGTTGGGCAGGAAGAGGCTGCGTATAGTCTGCGTATAACGCGGATTTTAACGATTTGTCTTTTTTTTCGGAGGCGATAGTTGAATAAAGTGAGGCGGGCAGACACATTAGTGGAATAATTTGAGCAGTAGTTTTTAGTATAGTGGTTGATGTCTTGGCAATCGTTTATAAGATATTTTTAGTTTCAGTATTGGGAATATAAATTATTGATAACGTAGGGACATTATGTTTATTACGAACAATCTTCGATAAGAATAAATTTAATGTCAAACTATTCTCAATATTTTTAAATATTACAAACTTCAGAAACATTCGGACATTCAACGAAATTCAATACAACGCGATAGTTAAAATAAATATCAAGCACCACAAACTATTTACGACAAACCTCAATTATTCACGAAACCACTTCTTATCCCTCAAAACCTTGATCCAAAGTCACACTGCAGCTCTCCTCCCATCCAGATCGATATACGCTATACCAATCCCCTGCGCCGCAAAAATTAGTCCCCCCTCTTCTCTCTATCTATATACCCTCTCAGCAAATTTTTAGCTGCCGCATCAGCGAATTTCGTAATACACACACACACGGCCGCGAGGAGTGTGTCAGGGTCACGGCGGTACGCATGAGCGCCCAGCTGATGATATGCGCGTGGAGATAGAAATATACGGAGAGAAGCCCGGCGGGCATACAGCGAGCATATTGTCATATGGCAGCTGCTGCTGCGTCGTCGTCGGTTTTATCTCGCCGAATGAGCGATGAGAAATGTCGCCGGGAGATGATGCAAGGGGGCGAGGGGAGTGGGGAATATGCGCGTTGTGTTTTTGCCGAGAGATGGTTTGAATATTCCGCGCTGTTTTTCTGTGGTTAGAAGTGGATTAAAAAGTAGTTGTTGCGTATGATATATGAAATTTTAATGGTGCGGTTGTTTTGGCTTCTGTATATATTCATGGCGGTTATTTGAAGTAATTTGTTTCTTTTTAACTTTATCAAGCTTGTTTCATATAAAAATTAGCTTTCTTTTCCTCAAAATACCCCTGGTAGAAATCTCCCATTTGTGAAACGATTTTCCTCCCATTTTCTAGCCATTTTCTAGCGATTTCGGTCAACTCGCCATTAAATGGCTAGAAAATGGGAGAAAAATCGTTTCACAAATGGGCGAAAAATGGACGATTTCCAGCAGGGACTGTTGTTGCTAAAATTTAAAATTACAATTACATTTAAATTAAAAAAAAAAAATAAAAAAGCTTTCAAAATCCAACCATAAAAAATGAATCTTAATTTCCATTCCCAAAAGAAACGCAAATGCCGACTTTTAATTCAGAATGCAAGCAATCTACTTATATAGTATACCCGAGCAGCGAATCGCGCCGCTGTCCATTTTGTAATGCCCCGAGCATATTGGACGTAAAGCGTCGACTTTATACACGTGCGCGCGTGCATGCATGCATGCATAATCTTTTGGAAAGTGTCCTAGACGTAAAGCGCTCGGATTTTTGGCATGAATTTTAGATGCGCGCACGCCACCCGCTGTATAAAGGACGCAAGCGCCGCTTCTTTGTACGCGGCGTGTGTATAACCCTCGGTTCGCTCGTAATTTTTGCCGAAATCACGACGGGGCGACGGTGTATAAGTACTCGGAACGAAAACAAGCGCGGGTGATCTGAACTGCAAATTGTACCTTTCTGATTGGACGTTGGGATAAAATGTAACGTTTAGCTTTGTATTGCGAGAGTGTATGAAAAGGGGACAATGTATTTTATCTAATAATAAGGAACAGATTTTTAAAGTTGCACTTATCGTAAATACTCGATGTTACTTTGAAAATCACGTTTATAAGTTAAAAATTGTCTGCAAAGTTAAACCCTTCAAAGCTGCAGAGATTAAAAATTTACACTAATCTCGTATAACCATAAAACAAAATCTATCATAAACAATAATTGCACCGCCAATCCAGCCTTATACACAAACTAAACACTTTTAATTACATCCAATTACACAAAAACTTCCGCAGCCATTGTCACAATCTACCGCATCAAAATTCAAACAACTCGTGTCAAAAGTGTGTGTGGGTGTATCTGTGTGTGTGTATAGCTACACGCGCTCGCGAAGTAAACGCAAAGTTATGCGCAAGTGTGGAGCGACTCAACAAGAGGCGCGCGGCGCGTCTTCATCTTTATGCAAGCACGCGGCAAAGTTATACGTGCCGTATATATATACAACCCGGAAGAAACAATACCGCGCGACGTGCGGTGTTAATGCGAGATGCGACATGGGCGTGCGGATGGTCGATTTGTGAAGTTGGCTGATGGAGGGGGAATAAAATAGACTGGGATGTGGGTGGAGCTACTGAAGAGTTATATAAATTAGATTTATCGCAAGTGGGGTTGTGTCTGATGTCGATGGGAGATATTAATTTTTGCAGTGGATGGTTTGGACGCATTTTTGACAGTTTTTATTGTAATATTTTAATTTTGAGGAGCAGTTTTGCATTGAAATTTTTATGTTCGGTTCACGTCAAGATAAATATAACGCGGGATGGACGCGTTTGTTTGTGACAATGGACGATAAAATGGGGAGGCTATTGAATATCACTCGTAACAGGCTGTTTCCGTGACAGAATTATTATAATCCCAATTTATCTGAAGTGTTGACGTTGTCGGCGATAATAGTTTTCAATCAATCGGAAAATTTTGATATGTCTTAACAAGAGACCAATTATACGAATGTCACTCGCACTTGTAATTTGGTTGAACAACTGCGGATCAGTCAGAGAAATCATTGAATGCCGATAACTATAGCTTTTCAATGGAAATTGTTTTATTAGATAAAGCGCAGAAAAATCGGTATAAATGGTTGAATCGAAGATTGAAGTATGATATTTGTTTTTTCAAATTCCATAAAATCATCAAAAATAAAAATATACAATATTTGAGTGAAGGAATCAAATTGAGAAAATTAGGTTTGGGTCGATTTAAACAGATTGAATTAGAGCGTGATAAATATTATAATAAACTGTGAATTATATACAATGAGATAAATTAATTTAGTAGTTAAACCTTTAGTCGAGTTATATTGGGGAAAACTATAAATAAATCACACAAAACCATAAAACATTATAAATTCGCATGAAAACTCACCCCTACCTCGGCAACACTTACCACCACCAATCAATCAATCAATCCCATCAACTTTCAATCTCTTCCAAACCACATGAAAACCTCACAAATCCTAAATAATCCACAGGCAGCGCGCGACGGCAAGACAAATTTGGCGCGTCGTCGATTCCATTTAATCAGATTCTCTCTCTCTCTCTCTTTCGCTCCCGCGGCGCACCGATTACATCGCACGCAAGTAATCGTCAAATCAAATCGCAGGGCTTAGTCGTACGCGTGCTTATCTGTAGTCGTCCTGGGATCAAAGACCGGAATCGGCAAGAGCGGAGAGAGCGAGACTTTGTGGAAGTATAGTACTTGAGTATTGCGTCTTTCTCGGGAAGGGAATAAAGGCCGATGGATTGGTGTTTATTAGTGTATGTGTGTGGGTTAGGGATGAAAAGAACGTTTTATTTTGAAGAATATATTTTCGATGCGATTTCGATTGAATGAAAGATAATTACGAGGATTCTATAGAGATAGTTTAAGATGAGTTATAGGAAACTTTTCTAACTGGATATTATTTATTTTGTTTTTTGTATCAAACCGATGCATTTCTAATTTAAGGGGTATAATTTCTTGTTATGCAGTGATTCTTTTACTTTGTAAAATCCTAAAAAACAACAAATCTGAGTTTTAGTATTTTGGATTTTGTGTAATGTTTAACCAGTTTATTATTAAATTAAGCTGGAAACAAACATAATTCTCCAAATTGATAAATATAAATGAATTTTATGTTAATAAGTTGAGAGGGAACAACAAAGAGCGCGTATCCAATAAATTTAAATTCTGGTTATATTTTGTAACGAAATATGGAGTGTATTATTGTTCTAAAATTAACAAATTAAAATATATTAATGCAAATTCACGCGTTAAATTAACTTATACTCCGATAAAGCAATTAGGACAGTAAAAAACATTATTTATAGTCGATGATATTAATACCTTAATATCAGTAAAGTTTAATCTGACTAATATTAAAATTTATTGCTAAATAAGCTTTCTGCTTATGTTCAAATAGTAAATAATGACATAATTACTTTGAATTTCGAATGCAGCACGTTCACATTCGTTTATATAGTTGATTAGTAAAATTACGCGCACTCTTTCAACGAGTTTTACAAAACTTAACGTTAATCGGGGATATTTTAATTTTTGAATTTTATAAAAATGAAAATCAAGCGCATAATATAAGGGAATATTAAATTAGCCAGCGACGCGAAATTTCATATCCTTACTTATTGCATTAACGGTCATATTACATTAACAGCACAAAAGCAGTTCTTTCCTTTTAAAAAAGTAGGTCGTCACATTTAAAAAATTTATTGCATGTTGAAATCTCCCTCTGATACCATTATTTTATACATCTCAGCACTTTTACTGCCGCGATAATGCAATTTATAATATAACCGTTATACATTTTTCCTGCACTCCAAGTGAAATGTCTAAAGTTTCTGCAAAACTACTGTTTCCATTCATTTTATCTATCTGTTACGAAAGCGATCTACTAAGTTCGTACCATTTTGTAGCTATTTACGATTTATTCACATATTCTGTCATTGGGAACGCGCGGAATGAAACGCAAACCAAAAGAAATCTTACGAAAACCTACTTTTTCTTCGGTGCCTAAAAGCAAACTCAAACTAGCGCAGCCTTAATCTCTCGAAACACCGCAATACTCCCCCTTTTACACTTAAAAAAAAAGCGTAATTCTCGCGGCGAAACTGGCACGATTCGCGCGCACTGCAGTGCGCACACGCAACGTCCGTTAAAAGCACGCCTCGCTCTCCCCCGCCTTCCCTCCCTCCCTCCCTCCCTCCCTCTCTCTCTCTCTCTCTCTCTCTCTTTCTCTCATGGATCAATTATTCAAAAGGAGCGCGCCGTTTAGCGAGATAAATAAAACTCGCTCGTGCGCTTTTCAATTTTCGCGTGGATGGAGCGAGCGCCGAGTTTGCGCGTGTGGGAAGGTTTCTTGGGTTTCTTTATTGCGAGTAAGTTGGTCAGATGTTTTTTTCTTTTAAAAGGTGTATACCTAGTCTTTCTAGAAATATATTTCTTAATCACGGCGGAGTTTCAATAAAAATGTAAATTTCTGGGTCAATTTATCCAAAATTAAGACTTAAATAAAAAATCAGTTTTTTTTAGAAAATATTTATAATTTTGTTTCTGTTACTGTTAGATTTTGATTTTGTCAATATATTTATGGATTCAAAGAATTTGTTATTATCTACAAAAATATTTGCTAGAAATCTTTAAAAAACGCCAAAAAGTATATAATCAATGAAATTCTTAACGTAAAAGAAATATTAAAAGTTTCGTGTAAAAATGATTCAAAATTACTTTTTTAAAGAACATATTTTTCCCGATATAACCGATGTCTGGTGTAGAGATTAGTTAATGGAATGTAGTTGAATTACGTAACTCACTTTATTGACATTCTATACAAGACATGTAGAGCTTACGTAATGAAAATCAATGTCAGACACATTGTAAATAGCTTCAATTTAATAAATACATTCGACACGAAATACTTTATATTATTTGTAGTTAAAACTCGAATATTCTAAATATGCAAGAAAAAAAAACCTTCTTTGAAAACTTTCTTCAAACTTTTACCGACTAGAAAACTTTTTCTAATATCGGCCGACATTTATCTCAATTTACAGTATAAAACACTATCAAAATCACAATAACGACTATCTACGTGCAAAATAGAAAAAAAAGCTTTAATTCAAAAAATTTTCGAAAGATGCTTCGACTCTCCAACACTAACCATACTCCAATTAATTTTCCTCCTTTTTTTCCCCACCACTGACTTCATCATTATTAACGGCTGCAAAATAAAAGTTTTTCGCCCTAAAGCCTCTCGCTCGTCCCCCCAGACCGCGTACATAAAGCCGCTCGTTCGTTCGTGGGGCGCGCCGCACAAGCACTTGAACACGTCCGTATCATAAAATTCACTTAAGAGAGCCTCTGTCTCCCTCTCTCTCTCTCTCTCTTCCTTTCTCTCTCTCTCTCCCTTGCAAACCCTGTCGCAAAAACCACCGCGAAAGCTCGCACACGACGACGACATCGAAGCACAAGACACAGAGACACACACACATAGAGACACTGAGAACATCGACAGTATTACAACATTGACAGAAGCATTATTATATAATCGCAACATCGATCAAGGCCCAACAGAGAGAGGAGAGGAGAGCGAGAGCGAGAGAGAAGGCAACGCAAAAGAAAAAGATATGGCTATATAAGAGAAAGGAGTGAGATTAATAGAGAGAGAGAGAGAGAAAGAGAGAGAGAGACATGAAATCCACTGAGGTGTAGGGTGTCATTACCAGTGTCCCGTACAGCTTAGCCTCCGGCATCCGACAACACGTGCACGCGCCATCGTCCTCTCGTGCGCCTGCAGCGGCTCTCTCGACTATATATCACTATACTCGACGCTCCCCGCGAGCGACCCCCTATGTTTCAGCTAACTTTCTCTCCATCTCTCTCTCTCTCTCTCCCTCTCTCTCCATCTCCGACAACGCGAGACAGAGACAGAGGCAGAGCAAGAGAGAGAGAGAGAGGCAGACAGGCTCTACGTGTTATCTACACCGCTCCCATCCTTTAGTTTTGCAAAAAGGTAGTCTCGTAGCGGAGGTGGTCTTTGACGACGACGACGACGGGGACAGCATCGTGTGCGTCGAGTCAGCGTCGGTGCGGGCGTTTAGCGGGCTATACTGAGAGTGTGATGGGTTGTGTTTTAGAGCTGGACATACCCAGTATGTCCATGGCGCGGGTCTCTCTCTCTTTCTCTCTCTTTCTCTCAGCCGAGTGACGTTACGAGAGCCCTAGTGTCCTGCTGGCGGCGACACGGCAGTGTGGATACTACTACTGGCCGCTGCCGCTGCCGGGCCGAGGCCGACTCTGACTGTATATCTCGCGGCGGCTCTGCTCGCGTCTCTCTCGCCCCCGCGCGCGCCACTGTCGTCTTTGTCTCGCGCGCATGCGCCCCCAGCCCTGGGGGCGGGTTTCAAGCGGGGGTGGAGAGGCGGGGGGACCGAGAGAGGGAGGGAGTTGGGAGGGGGTGAGTGTATGCACTGCTGCTGCTGCAGTGGTAAAAATCGCCCGTTCTGGTGAGTAGGATGCGCGAGGGGGATGATTTCAAGAGACGGGGTAGTTCTTCGCGTGATGGGGTGAGATTGTATGACGGGGGAGAATCGCGAAGTAATTGGTGGCGAAGATTAACGACTCGCCTTATGTGGGTTGTATTGTGGTGATATTATATCGGGATGGGTTTGCGTTTTTAATAAGGGAGAGGGGGTGAAATAATGGTCGATGGGAGAGCAACTGGTTAAATAATTGGTTGTGGCTGGGTTTATGGCTTTTACGTGGCTTGCGGAGTACAAGTTTATGGGGCAATCGTGGTAATTTAATTTAGGGGATGAAATTATGGAGATAAGACGTTAGTAAAAATATAGGTTATAGTTTCTAACGGTTTAATTTGTTTTGCGAATAGAATGCGTAGTTTTGTAGTTTAAGGGTGGTTTTCTTCGATTTACGTTTGTAATTTGAACGTAGTACTAGATCATTTCAAACTGTTTTAGATATATGAATGATAAATTTACTATACGGTATTTCAATAAACTGTATATAATAATGTTTATGTGGGCTGTTTCCACAATAGTTCTAAAGTAGGTTTTTGTATTTTAATTACACGCTCAACTTGAAATATCAGATGGGAAAGTTTGTAGTTTGTTTATGACAGTTACATAAACTTTCGTTAGCATACTCATTATGGTACTGTAACTTACTCGTGATGATTATGTGTGAAACAGGAATTTTAGAAACTCACCTGAAACAAAAAAAGAACCACAAATTAGATTACAAATTTATTACGGTCTGTTTTATTCATCAAATGTAATTGAACTTTATATAAATTATTACAATAAGCTTGTTATTATTCATTCATCTGAAAAACAACTTTTCCCTGCCATATTTAAGAGACACAAGAGTTAATGCTCTTCTCTTACATAAAAAATTGAAACCATCTTAATAAAAAATATCAGCGTCTATTCTCAAACCGGATTATATCCCTCCTAACGATCGCAAGAACTTACGTCAACTTCTCAGACTCTCACGCGACTTTCCCGTCTCTCTTTCTTGAAAATGCCTTCGAGACACGCTTACTCTATCCCTCTCTCCTTTCGAGGCAAAATAGCCTTTTCGCCCGGGGAAAAAGAAGAAGAATCTGAAAATTCGTCACCGAAAAGAGACTGAGAGCAGCGTATCCTCTTACCCGGTATGGAGGGGTGGAGAAAAAGATACGAGGAGTAACGAGTAATTGAATCGTGATAAATCGGCGAAAAAAAGTCCGGTGTGTAGAAAAATTCCGTCTCGCGCGATAACGATCTGAGTCGGCGACGACGACATCGACGACGTAGTTGGTAGTGGCGATCCAATTTCTCGTCTTACATAATTTATCGACGCGCAGTGGAAGAAGGCCGTGTATGTGTGTATGTGTGTGCGCGTAGCGATCCCTGAGAATGCGAGTGATTCACCCGCGGGAGATGAGCGAGATGGACGGTATTCGTGATGCTAGAGGACCGAGGGGGTGAATTATGTCGTGGTTTTTTCATGATTATGTTTTGTTCTTAAAAAATAAACGTTTGTCATCAGGTTTTGGAAGAATTAGTAGATTTATTAATTTCTGTATTTGAAAATTTTGAACTTGTGCAATAAGAGACGTTTAATAAAAAGCCATGAAAAATGTTCTAAGATCTAATTTATAAGATATTTTATAAAAATGTAATAAAATGTTTCATATTATTCATGAAATAAACTTGTTTTTATAGCTTTTCATATTGTGGTTTAAATATTGAATATTTAATTTATCTTCTCACGATTAAAAGATCAAAAATTTATGCTATTAGAGAAGACGAAATTTCATTAATATATATTAAATACAAATAATATTGAAAAGTTTTTAAACGGCAGAGCTCTTAATTAAAGTGCAATTTATAGAGAGAATAAATTAAAGACAAATTCCTTTTTCGTTGAGATATGACTAAATAATGAATATTATTTATCGAAAGAAAATTTTCTGCATTTTTTGTTGGCATTGCATAAAACAGAAAAATAACAACAATGAAAATAACGGTGAGAGTATTTTTTATCACTATGTGCAGCTGGATCGTATCATGAAGATATATTAACATTTCTCCTTTTACGGAAAGCGTATAATAAGCAGAAACGTACATTACAGATAATGTAGAATACACGATAAAACATTGCATTACCGTCCATTAATGTATTTCGCGTTTATCGACTTTTCATCGTGAAATTGTTTACTCTCAAATTTTTTTTTCACTGCTAAAATATAGATGTCCACTAAAAATCGAAATTAATATTTTGTTCGCGTGTTTTCGCGTCCCTTTACCTGTTTATATATAAACATAAAATTTGACATCCTACCCAACGAAAAAATAGTCAATGGATTCCCACCCTAAACATATTAAACATTTCCACCACGTTCTTAATGCACAATTCACTGTACATTCGACATTTACTTCTGCCAACTTGTTTACGATTTTCCGCGTCGTTATTCCCTCCGTCTCTCGCTTGCTTGTACCGGAGCTCATAATCGATCTATTCGTCACCGACGTATACGTCGCGTGATCGCCGCGATTTTTCAATCGCGCTTAAACGTCGCGTATATTTTTCGTCACGTCGGCGGCCGCCGCCGGCAAATGCATTAACCGAATTGGCGACATCAAACTCGGCGCGGCGTTTACGCGTCGTTTCTCCCGCTGCGTGCACTATTCATGGCTCTCCCACACGTATTATACAAGAGGGTGGCGCGCGCGCGTGCGCTTCGTTTAAGGAGTAACGCGCGGTCATTCTAGAAAGTGCAAGGTCTGTTTTTATATTAGGTTCCAGAGTCGTTAAAAAAAAAGGAAAGTTAAAGTGCTTTGGCAAAATGACATTTAAGTGATTTTATATTTATACACATTTATAATATAAAATCTATAAGGTGAAAATCATTGAGCGTTTTTAAATTATTTGCCAAGTCTCTGTCACATTTTATTACAAAACAAATCTAATAAATTTTATTTTTTATTTACAAAGACACAATCTTATATATATTTCCAACGATTTCCACCTAAAGAATCCCACTCTGTCATTCTCCCACCTACAAGTATACCATTCGGCTACATTGAAAAATTCCTACACATCCTCGTACGAAATTCCACCCTCATCCCTCCCACCTCATAATAAACAATACCCCTGCTCAATCAATCGCGTACCACTGCGCTCTCTCCCCCTGTCCATCGCTATGTACCATTTCCGCGTTCCCCCTGCATTCCCCTCCTATACTCTCCCAGCGTATAATTAAATTGCTCCCGATCGAGATTAGAATACGCGGGGAATTCCTCTGGCCGCGCGCTCGCGCGAGTTTAGAAGGCCGTATATACATACACGGGAGGGGTTAGAATTAAAGGCAAACGATTAAGCGAATACCCTCACGCTGCGCCGCTGCGGCGGCGGCGGCCTCGAGAGCCGTTTAATAAACGCGACATGATTTATCGGCCGGCGGCGCGCCGAGGCTCTCGAGGATGGTCCTTTAATTGGAACGTCAAGTGTCGGAGTCGAGACGACGAGGTGCTCGAAGTGAGAGAAAGAGAGGGAGAACGTCTGTCTGCGCGAATTGGTTGGTGTACATACATTGGCTGAGGGTGCGGTTCACGAGTTTGAGGTATGTTGGTGGTTCTTTTTTAGGGGACTTTCTTTTTCGTAGATTGTATGTGGAGATGGTTGGATAAAGTTTCGAGAGGAATATGAGTATTTTGAAAAGTGATATATAAAGTTGGTAGTTCTTTGCGGATCAACTACAAGTTTCTTAAAGATAAATTTGTTTAACGTGCAAAACTATTAAGTTGAAATGGACAAGCATAGATTTATCAATTTGTAGAACTGAGGGTTAAACTATATGGCTTGTACCATTGAAACTTTTCTTATTCTTAATATTTTTTTCATTTATTAAACTATATTTACTAAAAGTTTCACTGTTCACGAATGCATTCATTTCGTTACAATATTTGCAATATATTACACTCGCATTCGATATTATAATATGACCATTGTTATGCAAAATGAACATCTACAACATGAACTCTCCGCCTACAATTCCTAATCTCCATCAACACAAACAAAAATACAGCAACAACAACAGCGGCACTCAATTATCCGCAATCGCTCAAATATTAATCAACCTCTCTTTCTGTCTCGCTCCCTCGCACAGCCACTTTCTCGCCTCACTTGAGCCCCCGCACGAATGTTTTATTCCCTCAATTTCCCGTCGTCGCCGGCGTCGTCGACCCCAATTTACTTCCTCCCCCCCCGGCAGTAACACGAGTTATCGTCCGCAGAAAACATCTACTCGTTCTCGCGTTACGCGTATCTCTTTCTCAATCGATTCCGGTGCGGTTAATTTATCGAAGACCGCACGCTGGAGACGTTCGTCATCAGGCACGACCTTATTAAATATTTATTCGAGAGAGAGAGAGAGAGAGAGAGACTGCGCCTATGCGCACGCGTTGCGATTACGTGGCAGGAGCAGAACGAGGGGTGCTGAAGATAATTAAATTGTGCGTGCCTTTTGTGCGCGGCGTACACTCAACTTGTCCTCTCTCTCTTTCTCTCTGGGATAGGGGGTTAACAAGTGAAGAAGATGCGATCGATGCCTTTCGTTAGCGTGTAGCTGTACGTATCGCGCTGCTTTTTGAGGATCCGTGATTCATGGAAGGCCATCTGACAACAGATGTACATGGAAATGTTTGATCAGTAGTCGCTACGTATATACATTGTGTCGAGGGGATCTCGCAGTCGTTGTATACTAACTATTGGAAAATACGATTCCGCGTGACGCGTTTATGTATATATTACACGCGGAGCTGAGAAACTGGGACGCTCGCGTGACCAAAATGCAAAACTGTAAAATTACACGAGTTCGGAAGCCGAGTAGTTTTCGATTATTAATAGTCTATGACTATTATACGTGTACGCGTGTTGAAGGTACAGATGGTCGAATTTGAACGTCCAAAGTTTTGGAATATAAATTGTACCCCGACGGGACAAATCCGCAGTTTTCTTCTTTTAATTCGATATCATCCGGCTCTCATTTCATCGTTTATATACATAGTAGATTGGATATACCTGTACTGATGGGCGCACTGCCAAATCAGAAGATGTCAGTGACCCCTGCGCGCAGGCCGGCTTTCTCGTGTAATCCGTAGCACACATCGCGAGATACATCGACAGATAAGACACGCGGATCTATTATATGGAGAATAAACCAGCCGCACGTGCTGCGCGAATTTGAATATTTAAAACAATAATTCCTGTACAGCGCGCGACGAGATTAAACGTCGCTTGAATTAGTAACCCCCTCAATCAAAACGGTCGGATTAATTTCACCGCGCCGTTTAATCAAATTTATACACCTACAAACGCGCGTTCGAATCAAATTAGAAACATTCCTACATCCACGTAGAGATAAAAATAAGTAGCGAACCTCTACGTAGAAAAGAAAAAAAGAAAAAATGTTGATAGCGAAGCGCCACGAGAGCGAGAGATAGGAATCGCTCGGTATATAGAGAAGCGCCCTTCGCTTATAGGGACCAAGACAGAGGGCGCGCTCGGAGTACATATATACACCAGCAGCAGTATAGTAGCGGGAGATCGTGAGTGGCTATCTGCTTGATAAATACAGGCTGCTGTTGAATAATGCAGGGAAGCCGCTGCCGCCCGAGTAAACAAGTAACCTAACACCCGGTTGCGAGGTGCACTGTATATATGTACTCGTACACGCAGCCACGCGTGCACGCAGACACCTCGGCCCGTATAAATTCCAAATTTCGCTCTGTCTCGTGTGCGCGAGCGCGCGCTTATCGCCGGCTGATTTCTTCGCGCGTGAATAAACATGAGGCGGATTAAATTCGCGGGAGCGGGAGAGAGAATTTAAAAGCCACTCATTGGAGATTTTTCGAGAGTCAGAGGATTGTTGAGGGGCGGAGGAGGAGGTTTGTCCAGGTGGAAAATCCTCATGAAAGTGTATATTGGGGAGGAGGATGCGGTGAAATTGTGGGAAAAGGAGTGGCTTTATGGGATTTGGGTGGGATGTAATCATGAATCATTAAAATTTCAAATGAAATGGAATTGCATGAAGTCTCGTATTGTTGAATATGGGTTATTTCAGGGTTGAACTTGGTTTCAAACTTTAGAGCTGTTATATTATTTCTTCGATCGCATTCGATGCAGGCGATATTTACTTATTTATTCTCGAATTTAGCATTAAACATCATCTTCTGCGCTTCGAATTCCTCATCTAAGACAAATGAATTCTTCGTTACCGCGCAAATTGCTTTCGAATTCCACTTATACCCTAGAGCGAGGCGAAAAGGACAAGCAGCAGCATCGCCTGTAGGCTTCAAGATGAAATTGAAAAACTGCCAGAGGACTAATCCCGTGAGTAACGCGGACGAGAGGCATCGACATACCCGCCCCCTTGAGGCGATTCGCAAAAATTAGCCGTAACCGCGGGACTGATCAGCCGAGTGGATCCGCTGCCAATCAATTACCGGATGACGACGACGGCGACGGCGGAACTTCCCCTTCGCCGAGAGGAGGGTTGATGTAGTGTGAACGACGGCGATGCTTCCGAAGAAGATGGATATGGATTGCGATTAATTTCGTTGCGCGTCACCAACGGTTGATGCTGCATTAAACACGCCTAGTTATGATTGGAATTCCATTTCGCGATCACTTTTATCAATTCAGTGTATATCTTATATATGAAACGCCGATGACCCGTTCTATTATCTAATCTAAATATTCCTCTTTTCTCACGGCCCGTACTGGTATCTCTATATACCCTCCATGAAACTAAAGAAAAAGGAAAGCGCGCGATCCTCTGCGAAATGAACCTCGCAGGCGCATCACCGCCGGCGAACAAAAGCAAAAACTTAGCGCGCGAGGTCTATATATACAAACCGGCGCCGACTGCTCCGTCGTCTGGCGCGCGCTATTCCAATCGCGCCGCTCACAGCGTTCTATATTGGCATACCGAGCGGCTGCCTGCCTCTCTCACCCTTATATAGGAATACTTTAACGGCAACTTCTTCGCTCCGTCACCCCTCGGTTCTATAAAGCCAGAGGAAGACGTGTCGTAACGCGGCCCGCGCTCTATTGAGATCGCCGCCGTCGTCGTCGTCTTGGCAGACCCTTAATTGCAATTCAATTGCCTTCTCTCTCTCTCTTACTCGGCGCTTCTTTTATCGCGCAAGACGGCGGCGGTCGCGAATTCCCGGCGGTGGCGGTTCTATATTTGACGAAAATGTAGGTGACGACGGCCGTTGGCGTTTAATCGACTCTGCTGGAACGGTGGCGGGTGAGAGAAGTGCATCGGAATGCGCTGGATGGTGATTACCGGAGAAGAGGTGCGGGTTGAGGGTCGGTGAGGAATTTTTGCGGTATTAATTTTGTAAATGAGGTTATGAGTCGTTTGTACTGTATAAATCTAATAAAGATAATGGTTTGTAGTGGACATTAGGTATTTTTACTTTTAGTGGGATTTTAATACGCACGGTGCCGCCAGATGGCGTGTCGTTTACTGATATGGAAATAGTTTTCTATACGTGTTTAAACTTATTTATTGGCATGTATTTGATAAAAATCGTTTATATATGAAAATATGTACATTTTTTTTTAAATCACATCACTTTATAAATTCCTTTTGTTAATAGGAAACATCAGAAAGTCTTTGAATAAATAATATGACAGCTTAACCACGATACTAAATTTTTTTTAAATAGCTCTAATGAACTGAATTTGTGAACAGACTAATTGACTTTAATACTAATTTTTTCAAGTGCAAAACACTGAATTTCATGTATACAATTAATTTCCGGCGAGACAAAAACTCACTTCGAATACGACAAAACATCTCGCCCCGTGCATCCGTTATTCACGTGCCATTAAATTGCAAAGGAACAAACTCGCATCCCTCTCTCTCGCCGTCTCTTTTATTAAAAAATACAACCGGCAAGAGACAAAGAGGGCAAACGCGCGCTCGCGCGAGAGAGACAGGGACACAGAGATCGCTGGCAATCTCATTCCTTTAAATATTCATGAATCAATAAAGCCGCCGTGTACGCGGCATTCAGTACAAGAGGCCACGGCGACGTCGGTGGTGCCCTGGAATTTTCCTTATGATGGCTATTGGCACGCCGGGAAAATATCTATATACATATAACTGCGCGAAAACCCGAAGAATCGATCATAAATTTCGAAAAATTTATAACCCCGCGATGCTATGTATAATTTATGGCCGCGCGGTCGACGGGGATATCTGCATTGTGCGCGCGTTCGAATTTATATCGGGGCAGCGCGCGGGGACGATGTTTTGGCGAATTAATGCGCGGCCTTGCGCTTTGTTTCGGATTACTTTAGTTTGCTTTGGCATTGAGAGAGACTCATGATTTCCTTTTGTTGACCTGGTTTTCTTCGGCAATATTCTTTTATTTAAACTCTTTAATCGTGCGCGCTTTGAAGATAAAAATGATTCTAAAGTCAAGCCGTTAAAAGCCTTGCATGAAAGTCCGCACATAATACATTTCTTTTTCATTTTATTCGTGCGAACTCTATATACGAAGACGCGACCAATGCTGCGCATTTTTAGCATATCGGCGCCTTCTCAGCACAAACTGCGTCCAATACTCCGCCGGTCGGCGAAAATCCACCTGTATAAAAACGTCTCGTTAACGCGTCGCGTATATGTTCTGCTCAGCACGCACGATCGTGTCCCTATATCACTAGCTAGCCTTATTCGCCGTTCCTCGCGTTCGACTCGAGTCAGCATTTGTCTCCGTCTGCGACTTCGGCGCGTTCGCGAATATACATACATACATCGTCGTTCGATGCTAATTCGACGATATTAACGCCGGCGAGTTGCCGGTTTTATCGCGATGTGACTTTACGAGCGGCCGCCGCCTGTATATACGTATATTGCTGTGCGCGCGCGTCGTTAAATCGCAAATAGGACGCGTGTGCGACTTTTGTCGGGAGTGTGTAGCGGATCGCGTGCGAAAACCTGCCGTCGAGATGCTTGCAAATTGAAATTTGTTACGAGAGAGATTCTGTGCTTATCGGCTTTTTGATATCGACGGGTATGTATAGTGGAGAAAGCAAGCGAGAATTTTTAGATTGAGACGTAGTAGCAGAGTTTGCAAATAAAGTCGATTAGAATTCAATGAGAAGCGTTAAGATCAGTTTGCCAGCTGTATCTTCTTGTAACTATATATCGATGGAAAACATACTTCTGTATTCCCTGTTACCAAATTTAAAATTGAATCCCCTACGTTATAATTTCGTTAGACGCGAGCCATCTTCTCCTATACACCCCGCCGACACTCTCACAACTCCATTTTCTATCAGCATCCAGCTCGCGCGCGTAAACCCCAACAAACAAAATCATGCAAATCCGCGAGCGAGCGCGCGTTTTACACCGCCCGAAGAAAGCGAGAGAAACGACTTGGCACGAGTTTATTCCCTGGCGTTACGAGCGCGCGCGCGCGCGCGAAGGAATAAACGCATCGCGCTCGTAAATCGATTCGGACGAATCCCGTGTATAGAAGAAAGTGCGGGAACGCGGGTCTGATAGGGCCTGAAAGACGAGGCGAAGAGAGAAAGAGACAGAGTCGACACGGCGGTGAAAAGACGGGCGAGAAGGAGGAGTGACAGTTGAGGATTTGTGTTTTTGGCTTCGGATGAAAGGGGGCGTTTTTTTAGGTTTTTTTAAGGGTTGTAATGTAAGTAAATTGTATTTTGTATGGCTTGAAAACAGAATTTAGGGAATATCGAATAATCAAGAGAAAAATACTAAATTTTTAATATTACACTTCTTGATAAAGTTGAAAACACAAAATTACATTAAGTATTTTGAAGTTTGGCTGTACGCGTTTCTCCTGAATTTATCGATCTTTAGAACTGAAACTTATAAATCGCATTACTTTTATAATTGTATTAAATTTTTATTCCTTTTTCAACTCGTATCAAGGGATTCTTTACAATATCATTTTTTTATACAACTTGATGTAACAATTTATAATATCAATAATACATTCTAATTGACTCTATATAATCACTCCCACACTGAGAAAAATGTTGTAGTAAATTTTATTATAACTGTAATAAAAATTACTATAAAGTATAGGAAGGGTGAGACAAATACACTTTATGCTGCATTTTTATTATAATTGTATGAATAATTACAAAATTTCTTGTAATTTTTATGACAGTTGTTGATTAGAAAGTATTACGAAATAAAAGAAAAATTGCTATACACATAGCAAAAACTGTGATATAATAAAATTTAAAATATATGCTTTTCATTTTTATTAGAATAGAATATAAATTTTATTTTGTAGCGTTTAAATTTTATTTTGTAGCGTATAAATTTTATTTTGTAGCGTATTAAAAATTACTGTAAACATAGTAAAAAGTGCCACATTCAAAAATTACTACAGGCCATAAGAAAGTTTGCTATCCAACATAGTAAAAATTGCTACAACATTAGTACTTTCTGCGCAGATCAAGGCGCCCACGTGTCTGATTGAGGTTATGTTTCTACGGGAATTTCACTTTGTCTTGCTTTCAAGTTTACAAAACATTCAAAACCTTACTTCAATTATTTTATTTTTATATTATGCACATTAATGATAAGTTTCTTTGTGTTATCAAAGTTATTTATTGTCATTATTTAATATTATCTGAAATTTTCTTGAAATCGATGGTTTGACATGTACAAGTTCCAAAATTTTACACTCAAGAATCCTATTTGGGTAAGTGGTTAGCGCGTCCGATTGCCGCGGTGAAGGTTGCAGGTTCGATCCCAACGCTCGTAAAAAAAATATTTTTATTTCTCATTTTAACTTATTTTCACATTAAATATTGTATGATTAGAGTCTGAAAATAGTTCTAAAAATAGGAAGAACGAGAAAAAATTTAATTTTTTGAAATTTAAGGTCATTCATAAAAATTACTATGTTGCATAGCAAAAATTGTTATAATTTTGATTTGTCCCTCCGTTCCTACAAAATATAGTAATTTTTCTTATGTTTATAATAAATTTTACTACAACATTTCTCTCAGTGCATTGAAACCGCAATTCTTCGTATCACCTACTAATACCATTAACAGTACAACTCCATGTCCACCCACTGACCGTCTGACTTTTACCTCCGTCTCTCAAAAATGCCGCCAATTAAAACTCCTCTTAGAACAAAAAGCCCCTCGTCCTCCACTGCCAACCTAGAAAGTAAATTAAATCTAAGAGCGAAAAGATTTTCGAAAAAGCTCGGTAAAAGGGGCTTGAATCAATCGATTCTCACTCTCTCTCTCTCTCTCTCTCTCTCGCGCGCGCGCGCACGCTATAATTTCTTCTGACCACGAGGAAGGAGGACAAAGAAGAAGAAGGAGAGAGAGAGAGAGAGAGAGAGAGAGAGAGAGAGAGAGAGAGATGGACCGGCTGCAATTAGTCGGACAATTGAGTTCGCCTTCTCTTCCTCCTTCTCTAAAAGGATCCGTCCGGCAAGGAATTCCAGGAGGTGTCTCGCGGGACAAAGAGAAAAAGAAAGTTCCCTCGCGGAGGGAATTCGCTCGTGAAGAGAGAGAGAGAGAGAGAGAGAGAGAGAGAGAGAGAGAGAGAGAGAGAGAGAGAGAGAGAGAGAGAGAGAGAGAGAGAGAGAGTTCGATTTGCCATTGCACGAGCCATTCAGAAGCGCGTGAACCGCGAGGGAACAGGAGGGGGAGGAGAGAGGCCGCGAATCGCGCAATTACGGCTGGCCGCGGTGGAGTGGAAGTCGAGATGGTTGAGAAGTCGGTGAGGAAGGAATTTATTCGCGGGACGGCTGGACGCTGGCACTGGGTAATAACGTATTGTTAAGAGTGACGGTTTTCTATTATTTTTTGAAAATTTATTCTTTCTGAAGCGTAGGATGTAGTAACTTTATTGGATTTATTCGGTTGGAAGATAGGTTCAAAAGATATTCGAGAGATAATAATTTTATTTCATTTTGCAAAAGTTTATCATCCTACTGAATTTTTTCTCTGATATCAATGCTCTGTTCGGTTGTCTAGACGAAATATCGTTAAACTTCAGCTTTTTATTTAAAGGCATTTGACGATACCGCCAGAAACTAGTCACAAATGTACATAAAATGGAAACCACAGGAAGAATTTTTTCATTTTCGACAATTCAAACAACATAATTTATAAATACAACTCTATATTCGACTTCGCAAAAACAAAGCTTGATTCCCACCTTACAACTAAACTCGTCTCCTCTTCACAATCCCTCAAGGAAAACAGATTATGGTCCGGCAGAATAAATTACTCCACCTCGCACACAACCCCTTAAGAAAAATGCCCTCTCGAAGGCGCTACTCTACCGCGACGACATGTTCTCTCTCTCTCTCTCTCTCAGCGCCGCACTCACCGGAAAAATAATTCCCCGAAAGAAATAACAAACGCCAGTCCATCAGCTCTTACCTCCTCCTCCTCCTTATACCTAAGGCACACTGCAGCAGCACTTTGCGCTCTGTATAACGCACGCGGCTCACGTAGCCGTCAGCTGTACGCGCTCTCTCTCTTGCGCGCGCGGCAGGGGCTAATAGCGGCTCAGCGCCGCCGGAAGTCCACTCACGCATGGCAGTATATCAGCATTAAATCGCGCGCGCGCGCGCTCCGGGCAGCTTACAATCAAACGTACTTAAGAGGAGTTCTATGGTGGTAGCAGGGACTCTATATGAATTCGTGCGGCGCGTCGTAAAGAGCCGCGAGTGAGTGAGTGTGTGAGAAAGTGATGAGAAGGTGGTAGTGAGTAGGGTTATTATTGTGGGGAAGTGGAGAATGGAGGTTTGTTTATTTTTGGGGTTGTTTAGAGATATACATGTTTGTAGAATATAAGAATAGAGTTAAGATTGCAAGTGTGATGTATAAAGATAGCTGTTATTTAAAAAAAATTATTAAAATGTGTATAGCCAGGCGATGTGATGTTCAGAATGGTCTTGTTATTTACATGATTCTTCAAATTTCAAGTTTTAAAGTCAAGGAAAAGTCAGGTAAAAGTTTCTGATAAAGTCAGGGAACGGCAGGAAATCTCGGCAAGCTTCAATACTGAATACCATGCTTACACCCCCTCGGTCATGTCGTTGTCAATCGTAGATTTCTATTGTTTAAATAGTTATTTGTACTTATTTATTACTTTTCTGTGGGGTCATGCCATTGGCGATGATCAGCTTTTATAGGGGAAATATTTCAGGGGTGGTGGGAAGTATACTTTCCACCTGAATTTTTTCGGTTTTTCGTTATAACTCAAGTCTATGACATCGTAGTAGCAATGTGAAATTACCTTTTTTATGCTTATATGTTATATCTAAGCACGACTGCATGAGTTTTACAATAATTATGAATGTTGCAATTGTTATTAAATAAACAATGACGAAAATTTCTCTTTTTTTACATTTAATTCGTTCCTGAAGTCCCTGGGATGTAAATGAATCGAAATCATATTTTTTAATTCCAAACATGATAAAGGAAGCCATGCGTGGTGAAAATTGCAATATGAATATTGTTGTAATTTTTTATTCAACAAAATATAGTGTAAAAATGCGATTTTCAGACTAAAAATTGATATATTCTCCTTTTTTACATAATAATTTTTTACTATCATCTAATAGCAAGGACAGATGATATAATAAGCCAAACAATCCTTGCAGGTAAATTATGGCGTGGACCTGCGTGATGTGCACCTGATCGGTCACAGTTTGAGCGCACACACGGCCGGCTACACGGGCGAAAAACCGAATGGGAACATCGGCCGCATAACCGGGATCGATCCAGCATCCTTCTTTGAATAGATGCCCAGCCACGTGCGACTGGACCGGACTGACGCACAGCTCGTCGATGTGATCCACACCGACATTCATGGTACATTAATGCAGCGCAATAAATTTTATTTACGTTCACCGTATAGACAAACATCATGCAATATACATTCCACAAGATTTTCCAGGTTGTGGGATAATCCAGCCCTGCGGCCATCTCGATTTCCGTCCTAATAACGGCGGGAATCAGCCGGGCTGCTCGTTCACCGAGTTGCTGACAGAGTTGTCCCTCATAGCCATAAGCAAAGGTATCGTGGAAGCGGCACGAGACATTCGTGTCGCGTGCGATCACGTGCGTGCAATCAAGCTGTTCATTGACAGCATCAACAGCAAGTGTACGTACGTGGCGCATGAGTGCAACAACTACGCGCAGTTTATGAGCGGCGAATGCTTCACGTGTACTTGCAATATGAAGAGCCGCGCCATAATGGGCGTCTCGCTCCGCTCGTGCGAAAAACGTGACATGAAGTAAATCATCACCTTCCGCACCAGTATCGAAATGTACAATCAAACAACTGAGTTATGTAGACATAAAAAAATAACCAAAACGATTATTTTAATCATTTTTAAACCCAAGTAAGTGGGGGATATGGGGTCCACCCATATAAGGTAGTCATGTAGACATGCAAAAAATAACCAAAACGATTATTTTAATAATTCTTAAACCCAAGTGGCCGGCGGACGCGAGGTCCACGCATATTAGGGAATTTCGTGGACGTACAACAATAATCAAGACAATTATTTAAACAATTTTTAAATCCAAGTAGGCGGGGGATATGAGGTTCAAGCATATAAGGGAGTCATGTAGAAATGAAAAAATTAGCGAAACGATTATTTAAATAATTTTAAACCCAAGGAGGCGGAAGATATGATGCCCACGCAAACAACGGAGTTATGTAGACATAAAAACATAAGCAAAACGATTATTTTAATAATTTTTAAATCCAAGTAGCCGGGGGACGTGAGGTCCACGCATATTAGGGAATTTCGCAGACATGAAAAAGTAAGCACAACCATTATTTAAATCATTTTTAAACCCAAGTAGGCGGGGAATAGGAGGTCCACGCATATAAGGGAGTATTGTAGACATGAAAAATAAGCAAAACGATTATTTAAATAATTTTGAAACCCAAGTAGTCGGGGGTTATGGGGTCCACGCATATAAAGGATTTTTTCGTGTCTACATGATTCCCTTATATGCGTGGACTTCATATCCCCCGCCTACTTGGGTTTAAAAAGTATTTAAATAATCGTTTTGCTTATTTTTTCATTTCTACATGACTCCCTTATATGCGTGGACCTCATATCCTCCGCATACTTAGGTTTAAAAATTGTTTAAATAATCGTGTTGCAGTTCTACGTAACTCTTTTACATGTGGGGACCTCATATCTCCCGCCCACTTAGGTTTAAAAATTATTTAAATAATTGTTTTCTTATTTTTTTATGTCCACAATACTTCCTTATATGCGTGGACCTCATATCCCCCGCTTATTTTGGTTTAAAAATTATTTAAATAATCGTTTCGGTTATTTTTTGCATGTCTACGTGACTCCCTTTTACTTAGGTTTCGGGGGATATGGGGTCTTGGGTTTAAAAATTATTTAAATAGTCGTTTTGCTTATTTTTTCATATCTACAATACTCCCTTATATATGTGGACCTTCTATCCCCCGCTCTTTTGGGTTTAAAAATGATTTAAATAATGGTTTTGCTTATTTTTTCATGTCTGCGTGACTCCCTTATATGCGTGGACCTCGTATCCCCCGGCAACTTGGCACACACACACACACACACACACACACACACACACACACACACACACACACACACACACACACACACACACACATACACACACACACACACACACACACACACACACACATCCATACAGACATTTTTCATAAATCATGTATATTGATTCCTAACACCTTAAAAAACAATTATAACATGTTTTTACAACAACTCAAAAGATTACTATCGCAAAGCCTCCTCTAGGAGGAATAAAATAGTACATTTCGACACGGGTGGAGAAGTCGATCATAGTCACACCACCTAAATAATCGACTTACGCACTAGTTTCGAACGGTATTTTATACCACGAGCACCGAAAAATCATATCAAAGTTGTGATTTTGAGGTTAGAGTGGTATAAAATTTATTAAAATATGACCTCGGTACACTGCGAATTTTTTAAATAGTTTTTAGATCGTAATTTTTTGTGGTCCAGCGGTTTGCTTCTACAATATAATGAACCATTCAAGTTTTATTAAAACACGGATTTATCTTTGTAACAAAAAAAACCAAGCAATTAAAATCCAAGACCTATCAGAAATAAAAAGTAAAATTTCGTTTTACATCGAGGTAATAAGTGCAATTTATTCTTTGTCGCGCGGGATCAATAAAACACCTTTTTCTCCCGTTCATTTCCTTCTTTTTTGTCGCCAAAAGTAGTAAAACGAATACCCGTTCGAATTGTAATCGTTGATCTGTTCTTCCCGCAATTGCGGAATCCAGTTTTTTCCCACCGCCAGAGTTACGAGTGGTCGCTCGTTTTCTTCCTTTTTTTCGAATGCTCGTTGTTACTCTACGACGCTTATGGCAATATTGATTTTCGTTTTAGCATTCAATCTGCTTTTTGCAAAAGTTTTCGTGAATTAATAGACTTTTTTGCGCCCTCCGAATGATTTGCTTAAGAGCGGGAATTTATGGCTCTTAAGTGATATGTAATAGAATCGTTATCATTTGTCAAAATCTAATATTATCTAGTTTCTATCATCATATTAAGTATGAATATTGTCGTAATAGTAAGTTCGAAGATCGACCATTCGAAAAACAAAAACACCTTTAATTTTATTGGTAGTAATAATCGTTACATCTGACAAGAATTAAATTAAATTAATTTTCTTCGAAATACATTAAATTCGATATAAATAATGTAAAGTACACGACAAAGTTAATTTAATAAATTTTTCGTTTTAAAAAATGTCATCAACAATATGGTTTATATTTCCCAAACATATTTCACGATGCAAATGGGTAAAGATTGAAATATCGAATGACGAAGATAAATTTCTTCACTCATCGACTAAAAACTACCTGAAAACGCCTTGTCTGAAAGGTCGAGGCGATAGGATGATGTAATGACGGGCTATTAGCTAGATCGACTTTCCTCCCGAGGTCACGGGATACCGGAGATTGCGAAATAATAGCTGGGCCGTGTATGTACACATTATTCAGTATTCGCCGGCAGTAGTAACGCTCCTCCTGTGTCAGACGCTATTTTTATTCCTGGCTTTTATTCATGTATTCAAGTGATGATAATTGTACGGTTCAGGAGGGTGTTCTTTATGATTTTCAACAAGTAAGTAGATGATGGTTTCAATTTTATAATGCATTTTGAATGTAAATTACCAATGAGTTTATTTCGTTAAAAATTGTTTTTTATCAATTTAATATTTTTGAATGAAAAATATTGAAATTGTTATAGCTTAAAACGATATATTATTCCGCAATATGAAAAATTTCAAAATTGTACTAGAATTCTATTATAGTCACAATTACATAACAGTGATAGATGAAATATTTAACTTTCTATAAAAAAAACTTACTATATCAAGCATACATTCATTCTCTTTGGCAATGTCAATCGATACTCACTTGACACATAAAGCAAAATCCCACATATAAAATCTGCCGATCTCTATAAACTTATTTTTAAACCCCAACAAAATCAGCATTTATCATCTCAAACAACAGTTCAATTTCTATTACCAACTCTACGCTATATCGTCACCACAAATCAAACGTACGCTCGACGCGCTATCGCAAAAATTTATGGCCCGCGGGGCTTGATTTCCTCGCGCCGCGAAAAAATAGCCCCTGGCAGCGGGCGAAATAATCGAAGATAAATAAAGCCAGGAGCGCGGGAGTATACGACGGACTCTGCGAGCGAGCGATTGTGCGCAGTCGTATTGGACAAATAAAGGGGAGGGGGGAGGGGGATATTTCAGGAATGTTTCAGTTATTTACACAATTACCGGGGCGATTCGCGGACGGCGATTCAACGGCAGGGAGATGAAATAAGGGGGAGAAACGGCGGGAAGGAAATAAGACGTTTGTTTTGTTCGTGAAAAATGGTTTCTTTTCCGAAGTTTCTTTTTTTTTCATACACGGAGAATGCGGATGTATTGTTGGGGTAATTTATAGCTTTGAAGTTTCGAGGCTCCGTCTGGCTCGTTTCGTAAAAAATGGTGTTGCGATTTGTAATTTACGATTAAAGTATATTTCACCATAATGCGGCATTCCGTGTCGATTTACGTAAAAAATGTTCCATTTCCCCAAAAGTCTCTGCAGTTAAGAAAAGCAGGCTGTTCCACTTGTTCACTCGAACGTGACCAATTCGCGCTGTTATTTACGCTATAAAAAAGCCCGAAAATTCCAAAAATCTAAACACTCCGTAACCCAGCAGCCTCATAAATACCTATTCAGCGAATTTAAAAAAAATTCAATTCGCAAGCAGCAACATCAATTTCAATTCCAGGCCCGGACAGGAAATACACGCGAAATCCCTCTCGCGCGGGTCCGAAACAAAAGATCCTCATCTCTCTCTCTCTCTCTCTCCCTCTCTGTCTCTCTCTCTCTCTCCCTCTCTCTCTCTCTCTCTCTCTCTCTCTCTCTCCCTCTCTCTCTCCTTGCCTCTACTAAGACTGATAGTTTTCATCGGGTCGCTTCATAAATCCTTAGCGAAAATCCTATTGCGATAAAGGCGCGGACGTTTATGCCTCCGGCGTTGTACAAGCTCAAGTGCGCGTGGATTTCGGGAGAAAGAGAGAGAGCGAGAAAGAGAAAGAGAGAGAGAGAGAGAGAGAGGAAGAGAGAAAGAGAGAGAGAGAGAGAGATCTATTTCCGCGATTTTTCGGTGATCGATGGCTACACGCCTGCGCTCTCGAGAGCGAATGAGCAATTTCGCATGAGGGGTGTATATATATATGGGTCGTATATTTTTCCTCGAGCGATCGGGTTAATAAACGGTGAATTTTTCGCGGATATGGAGAGAGAGCTGCTGTGTGTGTGTGTATGTGTGTGTGTGTGATGATGGGGTAGTGAGGTGGGAAGTGAGAGTCAAGCCAAGTGGGGCAAGTGGTGTTAAAATGATACGGTGCTGTGGTTATGGGAAATTGTGAGGTGTGAAATTGTGGCAGTAAGAATTGAACGGAATCGATTTTTATCTTTAAATGTTAGAAGTTTGTTTTTTGTGCGGAAGCAGAAAAACAAGTTTTAGGAATTTTTTTTCACATCGATCTCTTGCATGAAGTTTAAAACCAATAACTCAAATGTCGACAAAGAGAAATGTAATTATACTGAAATTGAAATTTTCATTTCAACTGTTATATTTTGAGAGGGTTTTATACTTCGATTTAGAAACAGACTTTTTATTTCATTTTTTACTGTTGAGTATGAATATTTGAAGTACATTTGAACAATGTAAAGTCAATTTCGCCTTAATAACGTACTCTCGATGATGGATTCCCAATGAAATATCTTCTATTATTGGCCAATTCATTAACATGATTGTGCATTAATTCCGTTGCAATATGCGAATAATAATCGCAGTCAACAGCCGCGCTAGTTTGTTCAAACAGTGTTAAATAATCGCCTATCGGCAATAAAGATAAGTTTTAAATAGCTTCTAGACAAATTTCAAAATTTAATTTAATTTTATTTATGTATAGATATTGTTACGAATTTGTGGTGGCTTTTACTCGTAACGATATAAAGTTTCACATATACAATTAACCTTAAAGATAAGAAATCGACAAACTACCGAAATTGACGGAACAAATTACATGAAATCGACAGTATCTAACTTTATTTCACACAACCGAATTTCTCTTTTAAAATATTAGCACATTCATCGTAAAATCCAACATCCAAAAATGTAATCATTTCCTCACCAACGATTCACCCCCAAAATGCATAGACCCCACCCACCCAATTAAATACCACCTAAACCCGTCCACCTCGCACATCCCCCGTATCATCCCGATCAAATCCCACCGATCCACTTTCCGGCGTCATCCAAATCGCCCTATCCCGAAACCCCCCATCGCCCGCAGCCCCTAAAATCCCCAAACACTCTATATCGAACTACGTGCAGAGGGGGGGAGGACCCCGCGAAAATCGGTCAACCTCCGGAAAAACCCTTTCCACCCGGGGATTTCGGCATTCGATGCGCGCGCGCAACCTCGGAAAAGACGCGGCGACGTGACTTAATTGAGCGGCCGCACCGAGTGTTGGCTGCCGGCCAAGTGCGGCACTGCGGATGTTCCATCCCTCCCTTTCTCGGCTAGAACCGGGTGGGATGCGTTTTTTGGCGCAAGCACGCGGGCGTTCGCGAGTGCATCTGCTGTCTGGTTGGCTATGGCTGCGGGTGCGGAGGACGATTGCAGGTGCGGGGGAAAATGGGGGAATGATGGTGGCGGATGTTTTGTCAGAGATTGCGTAGTGAAGTGGGTATAATTGATTTTAGGTGGTGTTAATTTGTTATTTTATTATCTGTGGGATGTCGTGTGGGTCTGGGTGAATTAATATTTGGAGTTGATAACATTTTGGAATTCAAATTGATATTCATTGGAAATAAATTGGTTATACTATAATTGTATCATTTACTCGAATAATTTCAATTGCTAGAAAGTGTCAATTGATGTACAGCAAAGAGCATTAAAAAATTAGCTTTTGTGATATAGCATTCCATTATCGCAGGTTTTAGTGCTTGTGAATAATTCAAAGGCAATCAGGAAATATATAATAATTACCAAGCAAAATACTAATATAGTCCGTATTTAGCAGTAGTTAAATGTATTGTACGTTTCGCGGATACTCCTTTTGGAATTTAGGTTATATTAAATTATGCGTACCCCAATTGAAGTAATTTGATATTAATTATTGTACACAAAACGAAATTAATTTGTAATTGTGAACTTTAACGTAAAATATTGCTGCGATATTTTATACAAAAGAAACATTTAAATAGTATTTATGTAATTTGTATAAGAAATAAAATATATATGTTATTATTAAAGTATTTTTAAATGTTGTTATTTTTACTTATACGAGTTTTTTTAATCAGACAAAATAATAATGGAATAAAAATAATGTTCCAATACATTTCGAACTTAAAGATTATATAATTAGCGTGAATTAACATCCTTTTTTCTACAGCTACAAGTATTTATCATACTTCAAAACATAAAACTACACGAAAAAATAACCAATTTAAACTTTCCGACCAACTCCAATTACACACGAGCTTTTTTCGCTCAACCCTCATTAAATCACAAACTTTCGTGAAACTTTTCCGCATTCCTACACGTATGCCAACCAAACAAATTACACTCCACCTGCCGCACGCAGATTTTTCTTATTCTGCAGCTCGCGCTTATCGACTGCGTCTCTCCCTCTCCTTTCGAACGACGCACGCGAGATTTACCGCGATGGAAAATTGCTCTGGCGCCGAGATATTGTGCTACTCGATACTACACAGTGGCTCGCGCGCACACATGCGTACACAGCTGCTGCAGCGCGGATAAAAAGGTCGAAAAATGGAGGCTAAGTCGATCGGGCTTTTTCGGCCGGAAAAGTTCAATTTCGTCGAATTAGATTTACGGCGGAGGAGGAGGAGAATAAGCATTTTTCGGTATTTAAGAAAATTTCTGCGGCCAGGACGGATTTCCTCGAGTGAGGGATTTCTCAAAGTCTCGTTCGATGATTGTTCGGAATCGTCGGGGTCAGGATTCTGCGGAGTTTTCTGGAAGGTTGGAGAGAATTTTGGTTGAATTAATAAGTCGATCAACAAATTTCAGGAAGGATTCAGGAAAAATGGTAAAATAGTGGGGACTCGAGGATAGTATCGATGGATTAGAGTCAACTTGTTTTAACAAGATATGGGTTGGTATGCATTTATACACACAAACGTTTGATTCATTTTTAGCAAAATTTATATTTATAGCAGGTATTGCAAAAATGAACTTTGAATCGACACGGTCAAATGGAAGCTTACAGCAAATCGTGATAACTGAAGTAGTAGAGAACAATTTCATATGGAACTGACAGTCTGACAATATCAGTTCCAGTCGTTTCATTACTATCTATTACTACTGACATGAAATGTCCGCAATTGGAATGTTCTAAAAATATTCTTCAATTTGAATCCTCGTGCACTGAGAAAAGGATTTGTTTACTGTTAACATGGCATTGTAACTGTTAACATGCGTATGTTTAAATATAACCAAATATAGGCATTGTAACAGTTATAATTCCATGTTAACAGTTCAGTTACCATGTTCTCATAAACAGTTTCAATAGGTTACTTGAGAACATTAATATTGTAATAGTTACAATATGCTTATTATAGTAGTTTTTGAATCTAATGGCCAATTTTCTACCAGGATCATGTTGTTTTATAACAAAAACGTTTGAAATAAAAACATCATCCTGGTAGAAAATTGGCTATTAGATTCAAAAACTACAATTTACAAGAACTTCTACTATTAGCTACTTTCAAATCTGAATATGTTATTAGTTAATATAGATATTGTAACTATTACAATATCACATTTTATCCTTAAACATCTCAAATAGTTGTATTTCAAATAGATAAATATGTTAACAGCAACAATATTCTTCTCTCAGAGTGGAGAAAACTATATTTATCAATAGTTGATGAATTCTGTTTTTAATATTGTTGTGAATTTAAATAGATTTTAATATTATTATTCCTACTTACCCTACTGATTAAATTAGAAATCGGAATTCGTATTTTGTAAAACAGTTGTAAATGTAATGTAGAGTCATTTTAAATAACTTTAATAGATGTTAACTTTATAAATTCGTAAAGCTTTCTCATTTTCTTATATACTTAACATTAATATCAGTTCATTTTCACAAACACTATACAACAAAGCCTAAACTCATAAACAATAACTTAAACCTCAAAAAAAGTCAGTGGCAATTTTTCCAAAGAAAACCTTTCTTCTCAACGAAAACGCTCGCACAACAGTCGAACCGTATCCCCCACCTTCAAAGCCTTCGATATCGAATTCTCCTCTCCTCTCTCCCCGCGTTAAATGCACTGCGCGCGGGCGTGCGCGACTTCAATAACCCCTCACCCACTTTCCACCCCCTCGTTCACGGCGAAACCAAGAAACACACCCGTATCTCGCAGGCGCACGCCGCGATCTCTCCCCCTCCTCCCGATATCTGGCTTTGAAAGCAGGATAAATGGAGCCGCGCGCGCGCGCACGGTGAAATCGCCGGCGTAAAAAAGGCGAGTCGCCGTCGTCGCCGATTGAACCCACTTAGCCGGGCCTTAAGAGCGTTCCGCGATTTTCAATTTTTCACTCGAGAGAGCATCGCGCGCGCGCGCGGAGCAGACGAGCAAAGCTGGTTTTTATATTATAATATATATAGAGAGAGAGAGAGAGAGGTAGGCGAGGCGTTATTTCGTGTATGTGCGAGCGGAGGAGAAAATGATTTTCATTTTGCTGAGCGGCGATGATTGCTCACAGAGTTAGCGAGGCGGAGGAAGAGCTGCGAAGAGAGTGCGACGCGAGACGAGAAGATTAATTTATGGGGATATGGATTTTTCGTCGTCGTGGTGTGCTGTACCCTTTTCTTTCTCGTTGACGTGGCTGGCTGAAGTCGAGGAACTAATTTTTTGCAATATTCAGGAGAGGAATGTATAGTTAATTTTTTAATATTTTGATTGATCGATAAAATGTTGCGACAAAACCATTCATCAGATTAAGTTCTCAAAAATTCTTCTCATAAAATCAATGCTCATTCTTTGTTGTTTTTGAATGCGTTATGTAATTTATCAGAGAGCTTCTTATTTCAACGAAAACCATCCCTATCACCATTATACATTATTCCTCCTTTCATCCAGATCCCCAAAACAAAGCAAACTTCTTCACAACATCTTTCAAGGATCCGAAACAAGGCGGACCACAGCCTTGAAACGTCATCGGGTCGGCTAAGAGCCACGAGACCTTCCACTTCTCCGATTTCAGGACGCGCGAAACCGATCTCACCCTACTGTCCGCTGTACGGATTTTCTTCTTCGACGGGCGGTGGCTTATCCGCTGTCTCGACGCTGCTGCGTGGAAAATCCAGGTCTTTCGCCAGGGGGGATGGAGTTTCGCGTGTTACGCGATGAACAACGCAAGGTAATATAATATAATATTAACAAAATATCACCGACTTTCGGCAACCTTCAGTATTTTCACCCCTGCGCCCGGGATCTTCCGCTACATTCTTCCTCCGCCCGAGTGTCCTCTAATTTCCAATCGTTGCCTCGCCACTCCGCTTCTTATCTCCAGAGTGTGCCGCACGGTCGCGGCTCGTAAACAGCCGGTGCGTATCGCGTTTCCGCAGGACTGGAAGCGAGCGACTTACGTGCAGGCTGCAGGTGATGACCTGCGCGCGGGATAGGATTATGAGCGGCGATTCGTCATTGTGCGCGCGTGTCTGTCCGCTGTCCGATAACCCGTTCCTCGGCAGCGATTCGAGCGCGGGGTGGGGTTGAGTGGACGCTATGGCTAAGGGTTGTTTCGTATTTTTGAGGGTAGGGTGGGGGGTGTGGTTTAAGAGAGGTTTTTTGGGGTTGATGTGGAGGGATCACGAATTGGGGTGGGGGTGTGAAGGTGGAGAGAGGAGATTAGTGTGGTGAATGGTGTGGAAAACATTTGTCGAAAGTGTATAGTAACTGTACGCTTAACTTTGTCATACTGATACGCTCGTGTAGAAAATATAAACTTTTTACTTTAGGAGTAAAACGAATTAATTTTTCATAACACAATTAATTTTTTGTAAGAACTTAAAGCTTTGATTGTGTTGAAATGCTCTAGTATGTTTAAATGATGTAGTTGGAGAGGTTCCATAACGAAATATGAAGTCATCCAAATAAAATTCAATAGGTCCTAAAAACTACTTCATGACACTTAAGTATACAATTTACAATAATGATAGCTAACACGAGAATACAAAACTTACATTATTTTTATTCCCAGAAATTCCTTAAAATAAAAATACCCTACAGCTACATTCATCCTCTAAATCTAATTTCATCCCCGTTCCTTCTGCCATCCATCACGAACAAGCCCTTTCTTCGCCCATGCTCGAATCACGCAACTGACAGCACTATGCATCCATTCAGCCCCGGGTAAACAAAATTTTAAAACGCCCACGAAGTTCGGGTCTCACTCGTCAACCGTCACGGCTGATTTATCAACTGTGTTTGCCTTTGCATTATTTTAATTACGTTGTAATTACGATGTTATTGCCGAGCAACTTTATGAATATGCAGAAACGCGCGTGGGAGAAAGCACGGCGGCGCCGTCGTCGTCGGCCGGCTTTATATATAATTAAACACCCTCGTTGTTTGCAAATTACTTCATTGTTGTCGCGCACGCGCCGTTCGACAGTAGCGTGCGTAACTGCAGTGACGTTAAACGGCCTACGTAGGCGTTTGTTGTAATAGCTCTCGGGGGTGAGCACGTAGACGCTTTTTACGATCGGGGTTTGTTTATGATTTTCCGGATTGAAATTGAATATTGCTTGCTCATTTTAAATTAATAATGACTAAATTGACGAGCGGGATTTAGGCTCGTATTTTAACAGCCATGTCCATCATTTATGCCTTATTGAAGTTTAAAGAATATCTGACATTATTATCTCTATAATGTTGTGATAAAAGAGCCCAATGCTAATTTTGTATACAATCGGTCAATGCTATTACAGGATTGACATCATTTTATAAAGTTAGCATTTTTCTATTCGCTATATAAATATCTTTTTTTTCAGAAATTTCGAACAAAAGAACGAAATTCATTTGACGAATCGCAAGAAACACGCGGTTTTCGAATTATTTTCCACTGCGGAATTAAATTTCATTTATTTATCCTCCCGTCGGGTATAATTTTTAAAAATATATTTCATCTGGCTGCTGACTCCTGGCGGTCACGAGAGCTTTTAATCCGTCAACAGCGTATGACACCATAAATTGAGAGCCACCAGCGAGCTGCAGTTTAAAAAGTAAAAATAATAAATTTTTACCACCTCCGCAGCGAATGAATTTTTATTTATAAGATGTACCTTCTGCTGTCATTAAATGGGGGCGATAAACGAACCATTAACTGCGAATTCTTTTAGTTCCTTCCCACGCTCACAGCAAAAATATTATTGCCCACCGTTCGCCTCCTGTCGAACACTTTTATTCAATGCGCATTTTAAATTGTACACGCAGGGCAAATAATATTTTTTACACTTTTTGAAAAATGATTACGCGCCGTGAATTCGGCACATTTCCTCGCCATAATAAAAGTGTCTCCTTTTTTTCTCTCTCACGCCGCGCGCCTCTTTTTTGCGCCGAACGCGCTCTCCCGTTCAATAATTCATACGGTAATTCATTCGGGACGACGTTCGACGCTGGAAATCGACGTATTACGAATTCCTAGCGTGAAAGCGAGAAGCTGAGTACAGAGGACGCCGAAAGGGAACTAATAAACGCGCGCGCGCGTGCGCGTGAACGCGCGGGAGGAGAAAAGTATAAAAGATTGATTGTTACTTTCGCGCTGCGCGCTGAATTTCGATCGCGCGCGCACGGATTATTAATCGGAATTAGTAAAGTGTAATGTTTTATGGATTAAAAAGGAAAAAACGTATGATGAAGCTTTGGGTATTTAGTATATTATTTGGATAGGATAATTCTGATGGAAATTTTTTGGTAAAGGTATTACAGCGAATTTTCTTGAAAATTGTCCGAGTGATGAATAAAAGCTTTTTTGATGCGTTAAAGGGTATTAAATAATCAATATTTATGGGCTTTACTTCAGAGGAGATTAATTTTTATGTAAATGTGCGTTGTATAAAAAACACATAATATATATTCACATATTTTTACACAATGCATATATTTACACAAAAATTTATCTCCTCTGAAGTAATAATAATATTTCCTTATGGAATCACTGTAATTTTGCGATTTAATGTTTTTTGCATGCTTTGTTCGAATATCGTCGCGTATTATTGAAAAAACAAATTTTCAGGATGCATTGTAAATAAAACTACAGGTAAAAGATACCTTACAAAAAAAAATCTTTTGCCATACAATGTGACCTTTCGATATTTCTTAAAATCTTGACATACAAATGCTCTAAACTAAAAGAGTTTCAATTTTTGACGCACTCTTCTCTAACTAAAAGCAATCCCAAAAACCCCACGCCTATCGCTATTTCACAGCCTATATCTCGTCCCCACCCTAAAAGCAGGGTAAATAATCCATTTACCGTCCGGTCGAAATTGCTTATGAGTGCAGGATTAAAAGCAGCGCGCGAGCGCGCGCGTAAGCGTTTTCGAAGGCGGCGCGCAGCTTGTACGTACGTATAAGGCTGGCGTATATATATGCAGCGGAGCGCAGTTTAGAGAGGCGCTAATTCATTGTAAATTTATACAATTAACCCTGCCGCTGCTGCCGCGCGTCGTCCTCGTTTACTTCTGGAGTCCCTCGAGAGGTCGACTTCGAGTTGTATGTGTGTGTACGTACGTATATAGAGCGATGGTGCGCATGTAAATGCTTTTTGTTGTTCGGGTGCAGGCTGTCTCTCGCTTTTTGAGTCGCGTGCGTGGGAGTGAGCTCGAGTGGTATGTACGAGAGTGGAGTGTGATAGTTTGTGGGTTGGAGGGAAGGGAGAGAAGGAATTTTGAAGGGGATTGTATATTAATTTTGGATTTAGGGTATGTAAATCGGAGTTCGAAGGTTGTAATTTAAACAAAGCGGAAGAGTGATTTTGATGTGGAAGGTTCGGATCATACATCATAAGTTAACGCATAGTTTATTTAGTATTCAATTAATATTTGAGCTTATTCTGTACCCAGATGAATTCCAAAAGTTCCATATAAACAAGATTCTTAAAATTCTGTTCTATGCACCAGCCTATACAAAAGAACCGTAATCTCAAACATTTCCGCAACTTCCCTCCAAACATTCAAAAAACATCGACTAAAATCCTACAGCCAAAGCAACGCACGGAACCCCGAATTCCCAGTTCCACCGTACATTTAAATCCCATTCGAGCGCCTCGCCGCAACTCCTCTTCTTCCTCCTACTATTCCCCAGCTCCGCAGCCTTAATTGGCTAAAACTCGCGCTGGCGCGAGAGAGCGAGAAAAGGCGAAGCTCTCTCTATCTCTCTCGACTTTTCGAAGTTTGTCGCCTCGTAATTGCACGAGCGGCAGAGATGCGCGCGCGCCCCGGACTTTTGGTTTGGCTTTTGCGGGCGGTGCGAGAGAGCACGCGATTGTTTCGTTATAAGATCGTACCCTCGGCGAACGGGTTACCGAGGCGGTAGTGGCACAGTTCCAGAAGTACGTGACTGCAGCGGCGCGGGGCGAGGCTGTTTTTGAAATTTCGCGCGGGCGGTAGATTCAAATGGATCGGTGGCGAAGGGAGAGAGAGAGAGAGGTAAATAAGATTCGGGCGCTCGTGGGAATACCAAATTGGAATTAGAAAATTCGGGACTTGTGTTCGGGACTTGGTATTGTGCATAATTTGTCTGGTGGGGGTGGGGGACGAGAAAGTTGGGAAGTGCGGATTCTTGGCGTTGACGACGTTAGCTTCTTTGTGGCTGTTATGATGCATTGTTTTCGTGTTGTAATATATTGAAATATAAGCGAGAAAAATAGTTTTCATACTTCTCCATTATTTTTCTATATTTATATATACTTTTATTATATTTCCGTTTAAGTAAAATAAATTTGTTTTCTGAAAGTCAATAAATACGATAAATTAATTAATTAAAAGAATTATTATTTTTAACTATTTCTTCTAACAATTAAAAGAACAGTTTTTAAAGTAATTCATGGTACAATATGTACTATGCCGCACTTAACCTGTTAATGCTCGTTTACTGCTTCTAGTTCCTAATTATAGCAGACATGCAGTTATTTAAGATCTAATCATAGTGTAAATCATTTATATATGTAATTGGCGTCAGATTATTATTATTAATTTATTCATGCAACTATTATCAGATATTTGCATGATATGTATAATGTATTACACGTAATGCAGGCATCTAATGTAAAATAGCGTCACATTATTTGCCTACTACAAAAGTTTTTAATTAATATGTACTGGTGCATGAACGATCGAAAAAAATTTTGCTGCTTTCCATCGCATTTTACCATCCCGTAATAGTTAATTTTTTTAGCTGGGATTTAACTGCATACTAAATATTCAATTCACACAATTCACTGTACAATGTATACTCTCTTCACTCTAATAAAAATCTCCACCCCCAATATAATAATTATTCTAATAACGCGACAACAACCACTAACTATCCACAATATTCTTTCCTACGACATAGACCACCCCTTCTCCCCATTCCCCCAGATTAAATTGAAATAACCCCCGCAAAGTCGTTCGAAAATGTTTCACCATCTTCCATCCCTCTCCCCACACATATATACACACACACAGTCTCGCACGCACCAACTTGGAATTCCCTCTACGTAGTTGTCGCGTAGACGGCGACGACGGCGGCGCTAAATTGCATCGCGGCGGATTATTAGAGTTTAGCCGGCGTAGTTGGCGTCGTTACCTCCGTTTCATTTGGTACTAAGGGCAGCCATGTCACGCTTTCCCCCTACCTCTCGTACACAATATGCTCCGAGAAGTATCGCGCAGCGCTCTGGTGTGTACGTTTAAACGGTGTGTATATGTGTGGGCGCGTAGAGGCTGGGTTTTAGCAGCGTCGCGTCGCGTCGGTTTTAATATCTTGCCTTTATGGCGCTAATTGCGGGCGATAAAAAGCGACGTGCGCGCATCGGAATTTTCGTTTTATTTTTGTCGCGTGTTCTTTTTTTTTCGGTTATTATAGGGGGGGATGATTTTATGGGCGGGACCGGTGGGTCGAGGGGAAAAATGAGTTTAATAAAGGAATAATATGGGTTGTGTGTATTAATTGGAAGTGATAAAACTGTGTAAATAATTATTGAGAAGAATTTGGTAGAAATGAAGTTGTTTGTGATCTGACGGGAGATTAAGAATTTACATTGTGTTCAACTTTTTAGTTTAGAATATACATTTAAATTCGTTTAGATTGATTAAGATAAAAAAAAAACTTGTTTACATCGAGTATTCGGCGATGAAATGCGCACTACAGCCACAATTCGATCAGAATTAAATCACACGAGATCTCTCGACTAATTTGCATGCAATTATGTTGAATTCAGGATAAGCGAGTTTCGAAACTATGATTAAAATTGGAGAGTGAACTTGGAAAAAGTTTAAATTAACTATCAAAGAGCTAATCCTCGTTACATATTTATCATGCTCAACTGAGCTTTAGGTCCGAACTTTCCTCAAGATATATCCTATAGGAAAATCACTCGACTGGAAGCCTAAACTGTCTATATGCATAGTCGTATTATACATATATATAGTTGCCGCTCGGTATTTGTGCGGAAAATCGAGCTTCTCTCTAAGATGTTTGATAAAGTGATTCTATTATTGGAAATGTGCAGAGGAGACTTTAATTTCTGTCATCGACTTTAGCTCACTTCGGTAATACCGATAGACTATATATACACATACACACACGTCAAAGGGGAAGTCGGTATAAATTCGAGTATTATATATTGTATCACGTAACATATTGCGAGAGAATCTTTGTAGTTCTCCATCGAACTTCGGCCCATTACAAAAGTTTATTACTCTGCAAATGGCCTATTCAACTTATATCACCGTAACAAGATCCCATTGAAACTGAGTAATTTTGACTCGAGCGGGGGGGGGGGGGGGGGAATTCAGAGAACGCAATCGATTAATAACGTCAGTCGCAAAGGTTTTCACATTAAGTTCCTCGGAACTCGTACAGCAACTTCCCTATTATCCTCTTATAAGACACTTCATTCGGAATCCCCAAAAGTGGAATCAACTTCTCTCTCTCTCTCTCTCTCTCTCTCTCTCTCTCTCTCTCTCTCTCTTCCGTACACTATTCTCCACTACTGTCATTATTAACGCACTTCCGCTTCATCCGAGCTTTGGAATCTCCTTAGATCTCGAGTGGCGCGTCCCCATTGAATTATATCCGGCCATCGAGTACCGCCCCGATTTTCATCTTCGCAAAGTGAGCTGCTCACACGTATATAGAGAAGAGCGTCTCTAAGTCCATTGCATGCGTGCGAGCACTCGCTTTGTGCTGTGCGCCGCGAATTACTCGCGCATGATCGCTGCGGCCGAGCGACCTTGCGAACGGGATCGACTTGATATCGGCGCGTGCGAAGTGGTTTGTGCATCGGTGTAAACGAATTTGTAGGGTGTGGTGGTGGCGCCAGTGTAAATGTTTAAGAGGGCGAGTTTTGTATCTTTTTTTTGACGTTATTTTCCATATAATCTCTCCTGTATTTTTGTTATTATCGACTGTACCCCAAACGATATTGCTTCCAAATAATATTTTATGAGTCGGCACTATTTATCATGATATAAGAAGTTTTTATTACCAGAGAATAACGATGATCAAGCCAATATTTACAGCATATAACACTGTGCATGTCAACATAATCAAAAGAGAAAAAAAAAATAACTATCCGGCAATTCTCTCTCCGTATATTATTTGCCCGCTCGTAATCTCCCTTCCCCGTCTTAATTTCCTGGCATCGAAGTCTCGAGATGACTGGGTCGAATTTATAGCTCAACACGGCCAATAAATCAATAAATAATTCCACTTCTAATTACGTCTATCTTCTCCCCTCTCCATAACGTTTCAGCCGAATAAGAGCCGATTTTGGCAATTTCGCGAGGCAATTCTGCGGGCGACTATTATGCGGTTCGAACAATGCGATTAATGCCACTCCCGAGGATTTCGCCAATTTGGGCCGAGCGCGCGCACACAGGGGTTGCTAACTTCTTGGCCTGCAGTGCGCGTCGATGCCAATTAATGGCTTTGCCTTTTCAACGGTTAGCGTTCCGGTGGAGAAAAAAAATTTCCGCCGCTGAGTGGATGCGGCTGGTCGCGGTTATGTAGGTTACGGCGATTCGCCGATAGACCTTGCGGGAAGAGGAATTTAGGGGGCGAATGGTTTTTCGATAGGATATCGGTAAATAATTTTAGGATATATTGTTGGAGGAAAGAATGGCTCGCTGCGGAGGGTTTTGTGAAGGGGTCGACGGAAATATTCGTTCGTTCGGAAATGCCTGAGTCTAATAAAATTATTGGACTTTGTGGTTACCGTTACTATATGCATGGAATATAGTCATGTTGTATTTTCCTAAAGAAGTTTTATACTTATAATAGTTCTTCATTCATATAGGAAACTTCATTTTTTAAATATATAATCCGCGCGCGTGCGCGCGCGCGCGCGCGTGTGTGTGCGTGTGTGTGTGTGTGTGTGTGTGTGTGTGTGTGTGTGTGTGTGTGTGTATAAAAGCAAGAATCGCACGAATCTGACGTGAGAAAAAAGATAGTTTCTACAAAATACGACGTGGCAAAAGTTTCTTTTGAAGAGAAGGGAGTGATTAAAGTGTGCCTCGAGTCCTTTGAATTGAAACTAATTCAAGAAAAGGATGAATCTTTACTTTCAGTTGAATAGATTTGATTTTCAGTCCAATTACTTTGAACATCAATTTCCATGCGCCAAATGCAGCTTATTAAGCTTATTTTATACCACTCTAACCTCAAAATCACAAATTTGATATGATTTTTCGGCGCTCGTGGTATAAAATACCGTTCGAAACTAGTGCGTAAGTCGATTATTTAGGTGGTGTGGCTTTTTCGCACTCGCTCCGCTCGTGCAAAAAGTCACACCAGCTAAATAATCGACTTCCCCACCCGTGTCGAAATGTACTATTATACACTTTTCCGTATTCAATTAAATTGCCCTGCTATAAAGTTAAAACTAAAATTGCTAGATTGGCCCGGTTGACCCGCAAAACACACACACTTCTTTGGCAAGCCAATAAGCTGCTAACCACTCTAAAATTCTAGCACTTCCATATAGTTATCACAAAGCTATACAACCCCGCGCTCGGAATTCCGCGCACAACACGCGCATATAGTTGCGCGCAGGCGTAATCCGCGAATTCTCGGCGGACTTCCTTGATCAATGAATTAAGCCGGATTAAAATACGCGGCGACGGCGACCGCCTCCAATTCGTTTTCGTATATTATTCGTGCGCGCGTGCTACTCTTTAAGCTCGCGGTGGTTCGCGACGACCCTAATCCGACTTAAAGGCCGCGGATGCCCGCCGCGCGGTGATATCTCGCTTCTGGCCGTGTGCATGTATAGGTAAGTATCTCTTTCTATGGGATTCGGTGTAGTGGAGGATCGAATTAAGTCTTTTTGTTTAATTGGTGTAATCTCGTTTAAAATAATATTCATTTTCGATTGCATTCTTTTGTTCAAATATAGAAAATGATCTTTTTGAAAGTGCGGACCTTCATAGGACCAGGAAACTTCATTTAATCGAAGTTAAATGTTTTCATTTATTTTGAAGTTATGGATGAAGTCACTCTGTTAAGATAATATTGAATCTTTTATAACTGTTAACTCTAATTTAATTAAAGAGATATAACATTTTTCAAAGAATTTCGTTTACTTTTTCTAATTTTAAGATAACTGATCAAAGTACACTCTATTATACGGTAACAATCTGAAGAGGAAAAGAAAATAAAAACAGTATTCTTTGGGTTTTCATTCACAATTTCCAATATCTACCAAACAGTGACCTTAGCCAAATTCCTCTCATCCCCCCCCCCTCCCCACATCCGACTAAATAAATTCCCGGATTATCCGTCCGCCAAATACATATACTTACTTCGGATCCGCGCGTGACCACTGCACACACACACACACACACACATCCCCTTCGCAAATAAGATTCTGAGTCGAAAAGTTCTCGAGGGGTATAAATTTAGAAAAACCTGAGCGATTTCCTAGC